>JAPWIX010000006.1:2400000-3085000 GCA_028751805.1 Podosphaera xanthii | reverse complement strand
GTCTCTCTGTTGAGGAAAAATTAAAGCGGCTGCAGCTTAAAGAAACTCGGATGGCGACCGAGGCCAGAAATGAAGGAGCATTTGCTGGATCCTTCAAAGTTCGTGGCGCACGAAAACCAGCATCCCACCAACGCATGCTATCAGATGACAGTGACGAGCCTGGTTTCTCCCCTCCATGCTACATCTGTGAAAAGAGACATTTCGTTAAGGCTTGTCTATTTATGGATATAGCCAGAACTGCAGTCCGCGATCATATTTGTAGGATAAAATCTGACCAGGAAAGGAGTGCCGTGAATTGACGTGCACAGACCCGGCCCCGTTCACCAACTCGGCCCAAATCAATCATCAAGCAGTCAAAGAAGGTTGATTTTAAAGGAAAGGGCAAGGCATATGAAGCCTCGACACTGACAGATTCAGACGATAATTTTGATTTTTCAAGTGATGACTTGCAAAATTGTGAGCATGCCCAAATTTCACGCGCTCTAATCAGTAAGGTCTCTCCTTCCACTTGGGCCGGTGGTACTGGTGCATCTACCCATATGTCTGACCAACCATCTCTATTCAGGTCCTTAACTTCAATTCCTCGCCGTACGATTATGGTTGGTGGCGGAAAGCTCTTTGCATACTTCAAGGGTTCTGTCAAGCTTGCTTGCGACGACGGGTCATCTATGATATTACACGATATTACATGATGTTCTCTTAGTCCCTAAATTAGGCTTTAACTTGATGTCTGGGAGGCAAGTTTGTCAAAGTAGTGGCCTAAAAGGTACCTTCAATCAAAATCGGATGTATTTTAAAAAGGGACAGAAAGTCCTTATCACTGCTACAATGCAAAATGGCCTGTATGTAGTTTCACATTTATCGAAAGCGTTGAAATGCGTCCAATCTTGTGCTTTTAATGCCGCTCCTGACGCCATGGATGTTTCTTCCGATAATGCTGACCTAGTGAAAGAGAATACACTATCAACAAGTGAGAAGGACTGTTATATGCTGTATCATCGACGGTTTTCTCATTTGGGACCTCAAAAGCTCAAGACACTTCATCATGTTGTTACAATTTAGGTACAAGGCTGAACGGTGTTGCACCGAGGAGCAGTGCGAGACTGAAGCACGGGCCATCTGGTGCACCCAGCATAACAATGGGTGACAATACCTTTGCGCTCCTGTAATAGTAGATTCCTTCTTCAGCTTTTAGATACTCGTATGAAGCATTGTCTTTAGCCCATGTCCATTCGTTGATCAGCTGAGAAGAGCCGTGACACATGTAACCAATCTCTCTCGACCCATCAAAGTACCATCGTCTCTTGAAGAGCGCATTTGTGAGGTATGCTTACTGACAAAAATGAGAAATAAAACTTCCAAAGAATTGGCAAAATGAAAAACTGAAAAACTCGCCTCAATTCATCTAGATATCGCCGGTCCCTTTCCATTATCTTCACGTGGAAACAGGTGGTTTATATCTATTCTGGATAGTTGTACGAGGAAACTTTGGGTCATACGCTGCAAAACCAAGGATGAAAGTATTCTTGCGCTAGATCAATGGAAGCTCAGAGTCGAACTTCAGACTGGAGAGAAGATAAAAGCAGTCCGCTCTGATAATGCAGGCGAACTTCTTAAGGTGATTACTAAATGGAAATTAGAGCAAGGTACCCAAATGGAACCGACAACAATTGCCACGTCAAATCAGAAAGGCCCTGTGGAACGTAATATCCAAAGCTGTGAGAATGGTATGAGAGCATTACTCAAAGATTCGGATCTTCCTTTGGAATTCTGGGACGAAGCTGTAGAGACTGACGTGTATATTCGAAATCGTACACAAACCGGACCACTCGTCGACGGCGTACAAATAAGTCCGGAAGAAGCTTTCACTGGTATCAGACCAGATATCAAGCAGATTGCTGTTTGGGGAAGCAAATGCATATCTTACATAAATCCAGATACCATTGCAAAGGGACAAAGGACAGACAAGCTTGTTGATCGTGGAAGAGTTGGTGTATCTATGGGATATAGCGAGACAACAAACAAACAGCTCCGGGTCTACAACCCAGAACTTGGCTACACGTCACAAACAAGCTGGCTAACTGTTATGGAACATATAAAGGGAGGAACTGTTGAATTGAGGTTAAGAAATTGTGCTTCAGGCCCAAACGGAACTAAAAACAAATTTGACGATCGGAAACCACGTGGAAGGCCGAAAAAAGATGCTGATACACCCCCTTCCATCCTTTCTAGGCAACGGTGCCCTGGGGATATTTCGAATCTACTAATAATAACATATATAGGGAAATTGCCCGAAAAGACACCTACCCTAAATTCGCCTGCAATGGAACAGTTTTCTCCAACGTCACAAGAACAACAAACATCATACCAAGAAGCTTCGGACGAAGAAAATAGTCCTAAACAAATATTTCCTGAAAAGTCTCTGGACGAAGAAAATAGTCCTGAGCAAACACCTAATCAAAACGCTCTGGGTGAAGAAAATAGCCCTGAACAAACATCTCGCCAAAACGCTCCAGACGTAGAAAATAGTACGGAGCTAAAAGATATTAGTCCGGGTCAAAAGACATCTAACCCTTCAAAAGTGTCTAAATTTGCAGTCTCAGGCCTCAAGAAAACCAATCGTCAAGATTACGCTACCAAGTCCAAGCGAAGGATTATTGATGAGGATTTTGTTCCAGATGATGAGATCCGTAATCGAAAAAGACTATGTAACCAGCCTGAGCGACCGCGTTATTTTACTAGGTCCAAGCGAAGAAGAGATTTTAGTGATGTCTCTCCAGAAGAGGAAGAGCGTTATCAAAAAATTGCTAGAGCATTTGCTGCAAGAATACTTGATATAAATTAATTGGATGATAAATTAGAGCTTTCGTTTCCTGCTGGAGTAATTGCTGGTATACGAATCCCGAAAACTTACGCCGAGGCCATTAGTGATGCAACATATAGCAAAGAATGGAAAGCAGCAATGTTGCAAGAAATAATAAGTCTAGGTGAAAATGGAACATGGGAAGAGGTAGTCCCACCAAAGGGCGCAAATTTAGTTTCGACAAAGTGGGTATATACGGTTAAGCTCAATGCTGATGGTACTATTGAACGATTCAAAGCTAGACTTGTTGCTCGTGGATTCAGTCAGGTTCATGGTAAAGATTATACCAAGACTTTTGCTCCAACAGTCCGAATGGATACTCTTCGCCTATTTCTCGCGAGAGTTGCCAAGGAAGACCTGGAATGCCATCATTTTGATATTAAAAATGCATTCACTGAGTCGCATCTTAAGGAAGAGATATATCTTTCAGCGCCGAAAGGTATCCCGGTAAAGAAGGGACAGGCATTAAAGGCTTTACGTAGCCTGTATGGCCTTAAACAAGCAGCAAGAGACTGGAATTTACTTTGTAGAGCTAACCATAAACGTTGGGGGTTTGTTCAAAGTCTTGCTGATCCCTGTCTATTCACCCACGAAGAGCGACACGTCCAGCTCCTAGTTTATGTCGATGATATAGCTGCAGCGGCAACTAAGACCGAAGACCTGCTGTGGTTTTTTAATAAGCTCTCATTTAGATTTAATGCCAAGAGCCTGGGGGAGATTGAGAAGATCCTTGGAATGAGAGTTACGAGAGATCGTGCAAACCGCACTATTTTCCTTGATCAAGAACAGTATCTTAGAGCTATGCTAGAGAGATTTGGGATGACAGCTAGTAAGTATAAGTTAAAGAAAATTCCAGCGGCTGACTACGAAGCTCTCCGCCCTGCCAATGCTGAAGATAGAAGAATCGATACTTCTGAGTATCAACAAGGAATAGGAAGCTTGATGTTTGCAATGGTACTAACAAGGCCCGACATAGCATTTGTTCTAGGAAAACTATCTCAATTTATGAGTGATCCAGCAGAGCATCACGGCCATGCCTTAAAGGAACTTTTCCGTTACTTGCGATCAACCGTATCCCAGAAACTTCGCTTTGGTCCTGGAGGGGAATATGATCACTTTGTAGTATATTCTGACGCCGATTGGGCGAGCGACAAATCAGACCAAAAGAGTGTGTCCGGAAGTGTGGCAATTTTTTACGGTGGTCCAATATCCTGGTTTAGCAAGAAACAGAGATCAGTGGCTACTTCAAGCTGTGAGTCTGAATATATGGCACTTTCAGCTTGCGCAAAGCAAGGGCAATGGATTGCTCAGGTCTTTCGAGACCTGAGCTGCTCTCACTACATTGGGAACGACCCCGGGCTAGTACAAGTACTAGGTGACAATCAAGGTGCACTCGCACTCGTCAAAAACCCTCACTTGCACGAAAGGTCTAAGCATATCGACGTTTGTCATCATCACATAAGAGATTTGTTTGAACGAAGAATGCTTGACGTAACTTATATTCCGACTGCTGATATGGTGGCAGATGGGATAACAAAGCCGTTGATGAGAATAAAATTTGAGAGATTCAAATCGCAATTGGGTGTAGTCGACAAGAGTCAAATAGAGCACCAAGACAAGCTCTGTGGGGGAGTGTTGAAGGATAAAGGTACAGAGCATATCACGTGCTAGTCGGGTGACACGGTATACGAAAGGAATGGTGATGAACGAGTAAGCGCCAAACTAACGCGTGTACTATAAAAGGACTCGCGGACGTGCACAGTAGAGATTAAGTCAATTAATTCAATCCTATGATTCAGTTCGCAATACTTAGCTTCCGTTCCCTCTGTTGTAACTCATTCTTACATGCATAGTAGGGCTCTCGTTTTAATATATTAGCATATACTTTTCTTTTTGAATGTGGTGAACATCCATCAGTATGGATAGATTCCATAGGCATTATTATTCCCAAGAGAAGTAAGCCCGATTACTCAGCTCCTAAGGCCTACAGACCTATTTCTCTAATCCCGCGCTTATCCAAACTCCTAGAGAGAATCCTTTCTAGAAGAATATCATACCTTGCGCATATTTCACCCGGCCTTCTTCATCCTAGTCAGATGGGAGGAAGAAAACAAAGATCAGCCATAGATGCTGTTATGCTCCTTCAGAACTTTGCCGAACATCACATATCGAAAAATAGAGTTGTGTCTTGTGTTTTCTTGGACATTATGGGGGCTTTTGATAGACTTAAGCCCAGTTAGCTGATACAAGTCTTGAGAAGGAAGAATCTCCCCGCTAACTTCATTTCATGGGTTTCCTCATTTCTCTCCCAAAGAAAAATTCGGCTTCTTTTCAATGGATAACTGAGTCACCTTTATCCTGTTACTGGGGCTCCTCAAGGTAGTCCTATCTCTCCTCTGCTTTTTCACCTTTCAATAAGCGAGTTATTATCTATAGATCCATTGAATGAATTCCTAGAAATCTCCTATGTTGATGATATTTGCATTTCCTATGCCTCTTCTTCAGTGAAGAAAAATATTTCTAAACTTCAACCTTATCTTAAAACCCTCTTCGATAAAGCACAATCACTCTCAATTGTGTTTGAAAAATCAAAATCCGAGTTATTACATTTATCAAAAAAACGACAAGCCTATTTGTAGCCATTGTACTTTGAAGAATTCTCATTGGAAACCCCATATGACAGCTGATAAGCTGAATTAATCCTGTAGCCTATGTGGCGCATAGGCAGGCCCAAACTCTGTAGGGATAAAGGTATGGCGCATGGGGCATGTGGCAAAGGGCAGGGTACTATACGGCAGGGGGAGTTCTCGCTATTGTGAAACTTCCTGGAATACAGAGACTAGCTGAGACTCGGAGGCAAGCTGAGGCGTGGAGACTCCTTGATACACCTGGGTTTTCTATTACGAGGACTTTCTGATACACGAGGATTTCCCAGAGACCCTCAGTCATGTTAGGGCCAAGGCGAGTTATTAGATTGGAGAGAAACTGTATATATGTGTTGAGGAACGAAATAGTTCACATCCTTATAGATTTGAATATTAATTACCTCTACCCATTTAGCAGCGCAAGCGCTCTTGTCTAGACTGTGACACCCTAAACTTCAGTGAAGTGGCTAGGGATTTGGCTGCAACTCAACTTATCATTCAAACATCATGTGGAAAAAAGACTCCATCTAGCACAAGGGGCTATGCAGAGGCTTTTCCAACTTTCTTCTAAATCCAAGGGACTAGGCTTTAATGCGTTGAGGCAACTCTATCAGTCCGGTATTATTCCTGTCGTAGACTACGGCTCAGTGCTTTGGTATGATAAATATGGCACAGCAAAACTGACTCACATATGTGATAAGTTACAAAATCAAGCCCTTGCTTCAATCACAGGTGCCTATAGAAGTAGCCCGAGCAAGGCCTTGGAAGTTGAAGTGGCCCTTCTCCCAACCAGAGTAAGACATTTCAAACAGGCTGCCTTCTACGCGTTACGTATCCTGAAAATGCAAGCTCACCACCCCCTTTACTTTTCATTATCTTGTAAATTACTAAATGAACCTTTTCCTTCTTGCCACTCAATAAAACTGAGTATGTTTGCTTCCTTGGAAGAAAATCCTAGCAGTCAACTTCATAGATTAGCTCTTTTACTCAAGAAGTTCTCCATAACATCTAAGTTGGAGCTTCTAAATACCAAGTGGTCCCCGCCATAGATGAGTAACTCCTTGGATATCACTATAAGCAAACTTGATAAGTCTTCAGCAAAAAACTATCATATGGATTTATTACAGACTATCCCTCCTTCCTCATTTATTGTATAAACTGATGGCTCCTTGGTCAAGGACAAAGCTGCTGCCATAGGCATTTCTATCTATTTTCCTTATACCCGGGAGCTTAAATGTCTTTCATTCAATCTTGGTAGATGCATTGGTATCACTGACGCAGAAACCTACGCAATTTGTAAGGCTTTAAGTCATATTTCTGCAACAATACCCAAAGCAAGCTGTTTCCTTTTTTCTGACAGCCAAGCTGCTCTACTCAGAATTTCCAGAGCTCCTAATTTCTTTTCACATAAGGTTAGATCTGAGAGTAATAAGATCGATCTACAACTACATTGGTGTCTGGGTCATCAAGGAATTGAGGGCAATGAACTAGCCGACAACCTTGCAAGGAAAGGTCTGGACCAACCGATTTTATCCAAAGACATATTTACGACTTATTCGTTTTTAAATGAAAAAATAAGAAAATAAATTCTTATAACTTGGCAAACTGAATGGACAAAGCAAGTGCTAAGAGAAGAAGAAGGCAGAAAGGCCATTGAACTCGGCAGATTTTATAGGACATCTGCAAGGATATCTATATCTATCTTCAAGTCTAAGGCTTTGAATCTGAATATGTTCAGTAGAGGTGCTCAGTCATCATACTTTCAGGCAAGAACTGGGATTGGGAATAACCTGGCCTATCTCTACAGGATTGGGAAAGTAAATAGTGACATTTGTAATTTCTGTAACAAGGAGAAACAAACTATGCCACACCTGATACTTGATAGTACCTATTTTGATGGAGAGAAGAAAAAGGAATTTGATGGACTTGAACCACTAAATCTGGCCATTCTCTTCAATACCAAAGTTGGTAGACTCTGTATTCTGAAATTCTTACAATCCAGTCAGTGCATTTCAAAATATAAATCCCCACAAATTGAAACTTACACATAGCACAATTACATTCTATGAATCACTTCACGTTGCAAAATTATAATGCTTTCTTTTTAATTTTTATCTAAATCATCTATCTATTTATTTATTTAACATTGATTTATGTCATAATTTATGTGATGTTTTAATTTATTTTTCTATTTAACAAGATACAGCCCAACCATTCCATCAAGAAATATTTATAAAATAAAAAAATTATTGCATTGCTAAATGTTTGCTTAGGAGTGCAACCACCGGATGAAACAAATGTTCGATAGTCTTCATTAAGTTATGAGCCAAGACTAGTGCAAAAGGAGGGTGGAGTTAGGGATACAGGGAAAAAGGGTAATGAAATCAAATCAAATAATAATAGTAATAATAATAATAATAATAATAATAATAATAATAATAATAATAATAATAATAATAATAATAATAATAATAATAATAATAATAATAATAATAATAATAATAATAATAATAATAATAATAATAATAATAATAATAATAATAATAATAATAATAATAATAATAATAATAATAATAATAATAATAATAATAATAATAATAATAATAATAATAATAATAATAATAATAATAATAATAATAATAATAATAATAATAATAATAATAATAATAATAATAATAATAATAATAATAATAATAATAATAATAATAATAATAATAATAATAATAATAATAATAATAATATGAAGAGCTGCAAAATATTTCTAAGATCATTACTCATGCCGAAGTCGAAGAAATTCTCAGAAGGTTACCAAGTGATAAGGCCCCAGGTCCAGACGGGATCCCGAACCGATTTCTTAAGCATTGCAGTACTACGCTCAGTAAAGCTCTGGCTGAGATATTTAATGCTTGCCTCTCGATCGGGTACCACCCAAAAGTGTTCAAAGAATCGACAACAATTGTGCTCAGAAAACCGCAAAAGCCGACATACGACACGCCAAAGTCATATCGACCTATAGCACTACTTAACACAATGGGTAAACTTCTCGAGAAACTGGTGGCAAATCGAATCTCCAAAGCGGCAGAAGAGCTTAATCTTCTCCCCGAAGAACAGATGGGGGCTCAACCAAAAAGATCTACGATCTCGGCAGTTGAGCTTCTAACTGAGCAGATTCATACCATTTGGGGAAAAGATAAGAAAAAGGTGGCGTCACTTCTGAGTCTTGACATCTCAGGAGCATTCGACAACGTCTCTCACCACAGACTAATTCACAACCTCAGAGAAAAAGGTATACCGAGATGGATCTGCAAGTTCATCGAATCCTTCCTAGAAGAAAGAACAACCTCAGTAGTGTTGGGTTCATATAAAGGAGCTCAAATACCCACCAACACAGGTATACCTCAGGGATCCTCACTGTCTCCGATACTCTTTCTGTTTTTCGCGAGCACGCTCTTGCCATTGTTGCAAACGTCATCAACCGCAGCCGTAGGGTTCGTCGATGACACTAATATACTAACATGGTCAAGCTCTACCGAAGAGAATTGCAGGAAGCTGGAGGAGAAGCATGGAGTCTGTGAAGAGTGGGCAAGAAAGCACGGAGTTAGATTTGCGCCAGAAAAATACCAGTTGATGCACTTCACTCGTGCAAGAAAACGCCACAATCTCGAAGCAACTGTAAGTATCCAGGGACATCTAACTTCTCCACAGTCTTCTCCGAGTTCTGGGAATTTTTTTCGACCCCAAGTTAAACTGGGGCGCCCACATAAAGAAAGTAGTGCAAAAGTCGCATACCCAGACACAGTCAATTAGCAGATTGGCACAGTCTACCTGGGGAGCGACATTTAAGAAGTAAAAGCTGTTGTACAGCACGTTAGTGAGACCGGCCCTCACGTATGGGTCCCAAATTTGGGCCGAGGCCGGGCCAGGGGGTTAAATCCCTTCGAAGTATTCAGAGGAAATGCTTAAAGCTAGTTACAGGGGCATATAACTCTACCAGCAGTAGAGTACTGGAGCACGAGACATCGGTGCTCCCAATAGAGCTCTACCTGAAGCAAAGGAGGGTCCAACACGCCGGACTATCAGACAAGCTACCTGTTCGAAGGACAATTACTTTGGCGTGTAATCGAATCAAGCTGCCCGTCCGAGGGAGAGAGGAGATTCACGACATGAACAGAAGCGATGATGTGGCCGAATGGATTCGAATCTGCGGAAGGGAAGAGCAAACTGGGCGACAAAAGACGGCTGTAAAGATTGCAGCATTCCAGGAATGGAAACATTCTTGGACACATCAGAAGAACTCTGGACACTCGACACCAGCGAACCCAGAGACTTGGAAAGCAGCGAGTATTACCATGGATAAAAATACTGGCAGATTTACAATGAACTACAGGGAAGCACCAGTTCAAATCCACCAGCACCTTAGCAGGGACCAAAGTAGTATCGCCATACAGATAAGAAGCGAGCATATCGGGCTCAATTCTTATCTGTACAGAAGAAAAGTACCTGGAGTCGATAGCCCAAAGTGCCAGTGTGGGTATCCGACACAGAACGTCAGGCATATGGTCATGACGTGTCCGCAGTGGGCGAGGGGACGAGGGGATTTCCTGCGAAAAGCAAAAGATAGGTCCTATCAGGCCATGATTCAGAGCCCGGAAGATGTGGCAAGAATCACGAAGTGGATACTAGACGAAGGATACCTAGAACAGTTTCGACTTGTCAGTCAAGTCGAGGCGACAATGCGGGAAATGATGTGCAGAGCAGGGAAGGGGTGAGACGGATCACACACTGGACGTACAGTGTAACGCACTTCTTGGAGGTAAACTGAAAACCAGAAAGATACCAGATTGAAGTTTTGGGGGGTTTTTACCGCGAGGTTTCCTCCTTTGTATATAAAAGTTAGACACCTGTATGGGCCCATTGGGTACCTGAACGGGTTAATTGAAATCAAATTCAAAAAATTAAATAAATAAATACTAATTGGTTCCATTAGATAGTTTTTTGTATGTAGAAAAGGCGCTATAGTTTGGCGTGGGAGTAATCAACAACTCCGACTTGAACCCTTCTACAGCCTCCAATTGTCCCATAAGTCTGATCATCTGTGAACACAAGCATAACAAGCTTTAAGAACATTCCATTAAAGCGCATACCATTCTAGCACTTGCTTCTGGGAAACTTGATTAAAAAACCACCCAATGTCAGACTGGTTCTCAGTCTAATAACAGGTCAGTCTGGAGTCTTTTCTTAATCCTTTGGTGTCTAGAAACGGGTACTTGCTCAGTGAAAGAACCAGGTGCAGGGCTCCAGGCTTGATTACGATCGGGTGAGGGGACACCTCTGTTGGAATTAGTGGTTTATTTTTCCTTAAATCATTTTAGCATACGCAGCCTGAGGCTATGACGTGAATGATTACGGAAGATATGTATGTGACACAGTATGACTCTATTTGACGTAAGGAACACTCATCCTCAGATTTCATTTGCAGATACAGTCGTCCCTCTCTAACTGGATAGTGGGTCCCGGTATAAGTGTTGAAATTATTCATTGTAACTTGGACTTTTATATTTGCAACACTTACATTTACAGGTCATTTTGCGTGCAGGGGTAATTATTGCAAATGTAAATGGTTGAATTTCAATGAATATTTTCAACACTTATACCGGGACCCACTATCGAGTTAGAGAGGGACAACTGTACTGTGAACGGTTAGATCAAATGGTCACTGCACGCAAGCAATACCACAAAATAAGTCATATTTTTCTATGTCCATCTACAAAGGTAGGACAACTATTAAATATACTTAAATTCTTGTACCTCAGTGATCCCGACTTCTGTGGTCATCTGTTAGTGGCCAGCCCCCAAAGTTGTCAACTGTAATTAACCAGCTGGTGATATGTAATTAATTAGCCAGCCTCGTTCGTTGGTGTTGTGACATACCAGCCTCTGTCTATAGGGGGTCAAGGTTAAGTGAAGTCGCCTGTCATTTACAGGGGTTTTTTTGCCAGTATTTACCCAAACATAGTAATCTACCGTGATGATTACAATTAAGCGAGGCCGAATATGGTAAAGCTTAAAACTCCGTTCAAAAATAAGGTGAGAGAAATTGAGGTCGACAAAAGTGAAGTCGCCTGTCTCTCCCCACTTTGTTTCGCACTAAGCCTAAAAAATCGAGTTCATACGTCATATTTAAACTTGTAATTCAGGTTTGCTGTTGATACAGATTTTTAAGCCTAACATGAAATAGGGCCCCCATTTACATTCAATACTTCCTCGCATCTTCTAGCCATATTCCCAATCAGTTGTGTGAGGTTTTCCTCTGTTATGCTGTGGTACCATGCCTCTAGCACAATGGGTCGAATCTCTGCCCTGTTCCGCTGTCTCGTCCGCTCAAACTCCGAGTATCGTTCTTGTATGTAGTATTTCATCATACTCCATACATTCTCGATCGGATTTAAGTCAGGAGAGTTAGCAGGTCAGGGCATACATTCAACTCCATTGGCATCGAGAAACTCCCTAGCCGAAAGTCGTTTATGAACAGAGGCGTTGTCGTTCATAAAGTTATAATCATGGCCCGTCTCTTCTATCTTTTCTCTGATCCAATTACCTATCCTTGGGAGGATATGTTCACTGTATCCTTCAGGGGTCATACTCCCCCACTCCCGTTCCTAAAAGACACGAGAACCTCGTTCGATTCCTGCGAAGCTTCCCCAGAACATCCAAGAGTTGTTCTTGTAACGATCGATAAAACACAAGTGTCAACTAAGTCCTGGACCCTCTTTTAACGATTTTAGAGTCCGAAATATTTTTGAAAATGAATAAGATTAGATTAACCTTTCTGGTAACATATCCAGACATTGTTCGGCTATCGTTTATCCATGTCTCATCACTCTAAAGAACTCGTAACCACTCTTGATGCCAATGCAGATGCTGTTCGCTCCACCATAGTCGGCCCGCACGATGATTTTCAGAACGCGGGGGGGGAGCTACGTGGAATTTGCCGCTCGTAACCTCGTTTTCTGAGCGCATTCCGAATAGCGTATTCTCCAGCACTCCAACGACGAAAGTGGAGAACCAATTCAAGAAACGACATTTGCCTAGTTTCCCGCGAAGGACAAACAAATGCTTCCAGCTCATCAGCTTGGGCTGAGCTTAAGAGCTGTGTACGTCCTGTCCGAGTTTGGGGAGAGGCACGACCAGATCTGATCGTATTGCAAACTTGAAGGATGGTGACTTTAAGTTGATCTGCTATTTC
Organism: Podosphaera xanthii; assembly: GCA_028751805.1. Taxonomy (NCBI): domain Eukaryota; kingdom Fungi; phylum Ascomycota; class Leotiomycetes; order Helotiales; family Erysiphaceae; genus Podosphaera; species Podosphaera xanthii. Next base: position 3,072,246 of record JAPWIX010000006.1, on the reverse strand, counting down.
TCTATTAGAGAGTCCGGCTCTGTGGAGTGTACTCTCATGATAGGGTATTGTTCGTTGATCCGCTTCTTATAGGGTACAGGGGTTAAAGCGGGGATAAAGTGGAGATAAAGTGGTGATATTCCAGGTTACCTCACGATAGATCCACAGTATCCCTGTTAGTTTCAAATTTTAAAATCTTATGGCCTAAGGCATAAGAGATATGCATCTGTATATGAAGTCCAACGCCCACCTTCATGCCTGCACCTTTCTTCACTCGCGCACACCTGAGGTCGTTTCGTTTAAATCATTGTCAGCTATTTACTATTATTTTGCTCAACGGCATACTTTTATTTCATTCATCTATCTAATTTTTACTTCATGTGAGTGCATCTGAACCTTAAGTCAACTACTTTAGAAGATTTTAATTTACTGTACTAGATTGCCGCAAAGATGGATTCACCTCAACAACCTTCTCCATCATCAGCATCTCCTACTTATGCAAAACGCCTAACACAAACTCAACGTATTCAAGTAAGTCTGAAATCTACAAATTGATAAGGTTAAGAGAGTAACATGTGCAGGTTAGAACCTTGGCCAGTGAGGGACACAGTTACGTCAAAATCTCTCAACGCCTTGGGATTACATGGCGACAGGTACAATACACCATGAGCGTTGAAAATACCGAGCCTCAGTACTCCAGTGGTAGGCCACCTATTCTAAGTAGTTCCCAGGTCGATGAAATAGAATTTTTCGTCTGTTTATCATCGGAAAATCGTCGGATGTCATTTTTCCAACTTGCACATTTTATATTTCGGCACTTTGGTGTGAGCGAGAATGTGATCCGACGTGAACTGGCAAAGAGGGGATATGCACGCAGGATTGCACGATTAAAACCTCCTATCTCTTCAGTCAACAAACTGAAGAGATATGAGTTTGCCAGAATACATCTCCACTGGCGGAAGGAACATTGGATGAGAGTCCTCTGGTCCGACGAGACTTGGGCTATGAATGGTCGGCAAAGTGATCGTTGGGTCACAAGAAAGGTCAGTAGTCCCTTAAAGGCTCCTAAGATTTAGAGTTCCCTTGAGCTAAGTTTAAGTCAAAGATTGGGGAAGAGTACGAAGATACCTGTGTCCTAGCCAAGACGCGGAGGAGAGTTGGGTGGATGTTCTGGGGATCTTTCTTTGGACGACAGAAGGGGCCTTGCCTGATTTGGGAGAAGGAGTGGGGCCATATCACTGCGGCTAGTTACTGCGAGAGGATAGTGCCTCTCATAGAGAGTGCGGTCTTTCGGGAACCAGGACTAGATGTGATGCAGGACAACGCCCCTCCTCACAAGTCGAGGCAAACTATGCGTGAGTTTGAAAGGAGGAATATTTCTCTAATGGAGTGGCCGCCATATTCTCCTGATTTAAATCCGATAGAAACTTTGTGGAGTTATATGAAAGCGTACATGGAGCGTCTTTATCCAGCGTTGGATCAAGGGGGGCAGCGGAGTCAAGGGCATCTTCGTCAAATAGTGAACGAGGCGTGGGATCTGGGGTTTAATGGGGATGACTTGGAGAAACTGATAGATTCGATGCCCCGAAGAATCAGAGCCGTTTACGAAGCTGAAGGCGGATATGTAAATTATTAGCTAGATAGAAGTATAATTTATTTATGAAATGTATTAATGAATTAAAAAGTGAATAGAGGGCTATAATGGACCAAAAAAGCAAAACCAACGAATATTTCGTTGTGAAATTTTTGCCATACAAATTTAAAGTTTAGGTGGGGAGATCTACTTATCGTCATGCTAATTCAAGTTAGTAAAAGCCTATATACCCTGTAAAAGTCGAATTTTAGCGCCTATACACGATTAATACCGTAGTATCAGAGTACCCCTGCAAGCAAAATGACCTGTAAGGATAAGTGTTGCAAATATACAAGTGCAAGTTACAATGAGTATTTTCAACACTTATACCGGGACCCACTATCGAGTTAGAGAGGGACGACTATAATTAGACAATACAGTACAATCTCGCTATAACAATGTGGGGCAAAACTTAACCAAGGCTCCCAATTGGAGGATTCAATTGAATTGACCAATAAGAACCCTTGGTTAAGTTTTGCCCCACATTGTTATAGCGAGATTGTACTGTATTAGCGCTGTTTAGTAACAATATCTAGGTTTACTATACTACAGGCAAGTAAACCAGTTTCCTCTGATAGCCAGTATGGTTGGTTGATTTGGATAACTAACGAAAGATCGCGCGTTTAATGTTTGCCTAATTAGAACCATTAGTCCAGAGTCGGATGGTGCAGTGGTACACCGTCTGGGCCGTCCTCCCAGGTAGAGTCTGAGCAGCTTGGACACAAGCTCCACTTGAGACTGGAGTAAGCTGGTTCGAATCCAGCAAGACCCCCACACCACTTCTCTCGCGGTGATATCGTATTCGTAGGATAATGAAAGTATTCTCAGAAAACCATGGGTTTTTCTTGCTTTTCCATGTGGTGGGTATTCACGGAAGAGGGTACATGTCGTAAGACGTTATTCTCGTAGTGGTATCTGCAAATGAAATCTGAGTATGAGTGTTCCAAACGTCAAACTGGGCCGTTCTGCGCAATATAGATGTCTTCCGTAATCGTTCGCGTCATAGCCTCAGGCTGCGTACGCTAAAATAATTTAAAAAAAGCCTGTTTCGCAGACCTTTTCGGTTAACAGTAGCCTAGCTGGTTTTTGGAACCTGAGCTAGCAGTTTTGGAAGTATTTGAACCCTCGGTACTGGGGCTCTCAGAGGAGGGAATTTCAGCCAAGCTGGGAGATCGGGAGGAGCTGTTGAAATCAGCCCAGTACCGGTGCATACGAACTGCACTATTGCAGCTTGTAGGAAGATTTGGAGAGCATCTACAAGTTCTTTGATTTCACTTGAAGAGTGAGGCGAAAGCGTTGCTTTAACACCGTGTCGCGGAGAGACAAACTGAGAGTATGAAAGCGTTTCTTGCCGCTGGCTGCTTTTCAGCGTCCGTTTGGGCTGGCATCCCCGGTTGGAGCTCAGAATCGTTCGTAGTGGCTGTGCTCTTGGTTTATGGTACGGCAAATTTTTTGACAGATATGTCTACAGGTCTTGATGGCTCTTCTCGAGAAATTTCCTTTCCTTTCCTAGGTCCGGACGCACCTTGAGCTTGCTCGGCGGATTTTAGGTGCTCGGGCCCTGAGTTGGTCGAACTGGAGGTTTCAGCATCGATCATCTCAGCGTTAGGAATGTTTAGGGACTTTCCTTGGAGACCGGCCTTTGACGCATTTACGCTTTTTTCTTGTTGCGCAAGGCCTGTTGTTTCCGGACACATATTTGCCTTTTCCTTGCCACTAGTAGTTAACATCGGTTGACGTTTTTTCTTCACCCCGCCCATTCCCAGAAGGCTATCGGTGGTTGGAAACGAGAAAATGCAAGCGTATCCATAATTATGAAGGGGAGAGACGGGGAAAATGGGGATTTATGGTAGTCATCTCGCTGTGAAGTCTTGTTTGTTTGTTTTTTATTTAACGTCTAACTAAAATGAGCCTAACATCTTCTTTCCACCCAACCGGATACATGAAGATAGAGCTCACTGCTCTAGTTGCAGATAAATATGTGAGGATAAAATAGTAAATATGATGATACCTAGCTCTATTGTCCTAAAAGAATAATTGTTGACCACCAAGGTCAACGTTGATAAAATAACAGTATACTGATCCGAAGAACCTCATGTTCTCGATACTCTTTCCCAAAGATTAAGCCTTCCTAATATAAATCATTCTGAGAGCCTTAAGCGGTCCTCTTTTCACGACTTTTGTCAAAGGTTACGGCCAACTATTCATAGTTCCCATTATGCTACTGTTCCAAAATACCTCTGCTCGTTGTGAAACTTACTTAGTCCCGGAATACCTTGCTCCCAATCATATTACAGGGTATCAGGGGATCAAATTCCAACTTGCATGTAGTGTTGTAGCCCTTAATATTGTTATAAGTGGACGTTAATTTTGTATGTCATTGCCCTTCTAAATACTGGCGCAATTTATAAAATGAACGCCCTTTAGTAACAATATTTAGGGCTGCAAAACCACGTGCAAGTGGGAATTTGATCCCCTGATCCCCTGTAAGAAACGGGATCTATTCTAATTCACAAGGTCTGTGGGCGCTGGGCCTTCACAAGACTATGTGTGGGAGTTCCTTGAGTAATCAGCAAAGAAATTAAACAAATTAACGCTATGCCGCATATAATAAATCACGAACGCCGAGTAAGCCTCCTTGAAGCGAGTGATTTTAACTTAGAACGCGTTAGAGCGCAATAATTTTGAGGCTGATTAGCCAGGGAATTAGGTAGTTTAGAATCTCTAGGGTCGACTATCCGCATCACGTCTCCTGGGTGTAAGGTTTGTGACAGATACGAACAGAATTCAAATCAAATCAAATTATGGAAGGGGGGAGATGGGACCTACAAGGCTCGCGTAAATTTGCATATAATAGGGCATCTTGTCGTCGCGTCTCCTGCGCATTATACAGAAAATTGATTAATTCAAGTCTTCTTAAACTTAAGCCATCTTAACTTTTCTGACGACCGTGACACTTAAGACGGGTTAACGTTTTTGTTTTTATCTAGGAAAAATATCATTAAACTTAAGTGACAAATAATAGACTCCTTCAAAGATGGTAACTGTCTTCTCATTTATCCCGCATAGTATACCCTATGCATGAACCTCTACTTGATTCTGCCATCTCACCGGTATTTTTGATCAACTTACGATGAGAGAGTGCTAATTTCAACTCCTTCAGTCTTCTCCACGATCTGCGTCTCCATCAAATGTCATATCTTCCTCGGGTCGAACATCTTCCCCTACGCCACCAGGCGGGCCAAAGACTGCCATACGAAGACGTGCCGCCGCAGACCAGAAAGATAAGATTGCAAAGGCGCGGCCATCCAGTACCAGGGCAGCTGGTGCTGGAGGTAGCTCCAACACGATGCTTCGTATGTATTTTTTGATTTAAAACACAGCTTGTGAGAGACAGCAATTCAAAAATATTACAATAGACAAAATTTTCTCGATCTGCTATATTAACAGACAAAATTCTGCCTCACAACTGGAACTCCGTCTTTATTTTACGGAGACGTAATTCATGCGGAAAAATTTACATATTTGGAATAAATCCTCGCTAACCATGAGCTTAGGACTTTACACGGATGAATCTCCAGGACTAAAAGTTGATCCTGTGGTTGTTTTGGTCCTATCCCTAGTGTTTATATTCAGCGTTGTAGCTCTACACGGTAAACAAAGCTCTCCCGACCCGCCTGACTAAGTTCTAATTTTCTTTACAGTCTTTGCTAAAATTTCAAGAAGCTTTTATAGTTAAAAAGTTTAAACGCAACCGGGAAACTTTAACTAGTAACATCACAAAGAGCTTCAGAGACAAACGCAAATAATCAAGTTCATCTTTATTGAAAAGTATTAAAATTGTTTCCAAACTGTTGCTTTTACTGTACGACCTGTTGGAGATCACTTCATTTGCCCTCGAACAAACATGTAGCTTGGGATCATGCGCCGTACTGTCTTGTGGGCTGGTAGAACTAATCAGGAAGAACGTACCCTTCTGCCTCATGTCGACGTGAGACGGTAGGGGATTCCTTCCCAATTGAGTCTTCAGGTCTAAAAGACTGTAAGGCCCACAACCCCGTTCTGTACGTTAGTAATTTCTTCATCAAATCCGCTAATGCCCTGAAACATCTTAGGGTAGGAACATGCAATTGCCATCTACAGTAGAACCTATCCAAACCCACAGTGGACTTCGGCTTTAATTATTGTCAAGGCTTAGTGGAATTTTGTTACTATAGAACATCTCAAAACCATTAGTGTGTCTCGGTATAAATGTTGAATACAATCCTCACTGTGCAACCATACACACTTGCTAAAGTAACCCAAACGCGTCATGTTACGTGTTGTTATAAGTATTGAAAGTATCAGCGGTAAAAATTCCACATAACTCTTCAGTAAATACACCGGGACACTGATTAATTTTTGTAAGTTCACAATGTTTTCAGCTGGTAGCACTGTTAGTATAGGCACTAGTACTTTCTTGGGGCTCCTTTGGTGAACTTTGCGCCTTGGTTATTTGTATAGGCACGCGTGGCAAGTTTTTTGAGGTAATTGTGGATGCATTTGAGCTGGTTTAATGTGGTGTACTGAATGAACTCGTAGTATACTTGTGTGCTGCCCTATTGACACTGCTTTTGGGCTCTTGTAGACCGCTTTATGCCCAAATCCAGGTGTTTTAATGCTGTCAAGCAGCATCACCGGTCTTTTAAGCCTGGCTTTGCTGCTCAACCAGAGCACAAACTTCTTACTCCGCCTCCATCAGAGCCTCAGTAGCCTTCTCTGCTGCTTGTTAAAGCTTCTCGCGCTTCTTTGCGGCGATCAAAAGCTTTCTCTCTGCTTGAGAACGCCCACGGCCCCGAGACCCAGCTCCTTTTGCCCTGCTATCTCTGCCTCTCCTCCTACCCCGTATGTCCCTAGTTCTGCCTCTCGAAGATGTCGGTTGCTCCATAGAAGTAGGCGTCTGCGTAGCAGCAGCTTGTAGGTTGGGCTGGCGGCTCTTGGTGCTCATTAGCCAAACCTTCAAGATATCGCCCGTGGTCTTGGATTTGGTAGAGCGTTCGATGACCACGACATATCCTTGTCGCTCGGCGAATGCGTTGATGTCCTCCTTCGCGACCTCAAACGATACCCAACCGGATGCGGGTGGTGGCGCCAGCGAATTCGGCGTGAGACCGAGCGAGAATGGCGTCGAAATGGTGGAATTGTCGAAGATGTCGATAGCGTCTTGTTAATACATCATGATGTCAAAGTGCTCTGACGGGGAAACCTACGAACTATTGCGTTCACACATACCCACAACGTTGCAGAATTGTCAAATGCGGGTCCGGATTTTCGTGAGTCAAAGCGGGTAGTTCACCGTAAAACACTAAGAAAGTACTAGCGCCTGTACAAATAACAAATCCGCCTGCACAAATAGTGCTACCCGTATTCAGCCTTATAGCTATGATAAAAGATTTAAATATATTTTTTTTGTTAACCGCTTTCCCCTGCATCCCTATCTCTGGGGAGCCTACACTCCTTTGGCACTAGTCCTGGCTCTTACCTCAATGAAGACTATCCAAGGGTCGGATTGTGCAGTGGTACACTGTCCGGGCCGTTCTCCCAGGTAGAGTCTGCGCAGCTTGGACACATGCTTCACTCGAGACAGGAGAAAGCTGGTTCGAATCTAGCAAGATCATCACACAACCTCTCTCACGGTGGTATTGTATTCGTAGGATGACGAAAGCATACTCAGATAACCATGGGCTTTTCTCGCTTTTCCTCGTGGTGGGTATTCACGGAAGAAGGTACATGTTGTAAGGCGTTATTCTCGTAGTAGCTGCGAATGAAATCTGAGTATGAGTGTTCCAAACGTCAAACTGAGTTATTCTGGGAAAACAGACATAACTTCCGTAATCATGCGCGTCATAGCCTCAGGCTGCATACGCAGGAATGATTTAAAAAAAATATAAATATGAAGTTTGTAAATTCTGTATGGGTATTTGCGTGATCAACTGTTCAGCCGTTTTGAGAGCATCAATTTGATGTTTAATGTGACCACCTTTTGCCTTCACAATAACCGCAACCTAGAAGGCATACTCTCAATTAATGTATGGTATGATTCTGCATCAATAATATGTCAAATTTCTTCGGTTCCTGTCCATAATTCGTGTATCACTTTCGTTATCTCATGGTAGTCGCCAAGTCGACGTTTTATCAAACCCCAGAGATGCTCTGTTTGGTTCAAACATGGTGATTGTGATGACCAAGTCATAGCATATATTCCCCTTTTAGCTAGCCATTCTTTTGTAACCTTAGATGCATTATTTGGGCTGTTTTCTTATTGAAAAATGATGTCTGTTCTGGCCAACGAAGGGACCTGGCTTGAGACCTGCTCCAATATTGGTACCAAATTACTTTGCGGGATCCCCAAGAGTTGCTCAGAGTTCATTTTACTAATGAGAAGTTCCATCCCATCGACACCGATCCAGGACGTACAGCCCTAAATCGTTAAATTACCTCCCCCAAAATTGAACGTTTCATCAACCGCTGTCGGACCAAAGTCATGGAAATCCTTGCACCAGAAATATTTGAATCCATATTTACTTATCCGGTTTATTTTGGTTTCATCCGACCAAATAACTCTTTCCTAATCCTCGACGGCCCAGTTTTCGTGATCTAATACCCATTTCAAACGGACTTTTCGGTTAGCTTTTGAACGACTTGGTTGGCTCTTCCTTTTAAATTGCCTTAAATCTTCTTCTATTAGAGAATACCGAGAGGATTGTGGTGAAACCATGTCTACTCCTCCGATATGAATCAATCTCGCCATGTGCACCGCCGTTTACCATCAAGTGCGCTATGGCTCGCTTATCGTAATGAGACGCTACAACTACTAGTAACATGATTGCTCGAGTTACTGTATTTATATCTGTATACATTTTATGAGAACGTCGTGCTTCATCACAGCAGGCTGTGGCCCTTTATTCGCTTCCACTTTGTTATAAGCTATCGTTCCTCTATCTGCGACAGCGATTGAAGTGCTCTCTTTTACATACCCATTGTCGAACGTGTAGCAAATCCCGCACGTTCCATGATGTCAGGCTCAGAAAAGCCCTCTGCTGAGGCACTCAAGGATAACGCTTACGAAAGTGCTGTAATCGGAAATATAACTATTGCGACCGACGAAGATGTTATAATTTCACTTGGAGAATCCTCGAGGAAAACCGAAATCTGGACACTTTCCGAACGATTAGGTAACATTAAAAAGATAGCGTCAATTCCAACGCTCACATCAAACTTGACCCATTTTTACGAATCTTTACAGCGATTAATTCATCTTTCGGACACATCTGCCGCATTCACAAATTATTTGTCCTCCAACTAAGCCACTATTTTGTAGCTCTTGTGTTAAGCTGCCAAAGTGAGGGAAACAGCCCCTCACATCCACACCGCACCGAAAGACTCTCCGTTAACCATATTGACTAACATAGTCAATACATCTCAATCAGCAGCACATTTAAATAAATCTTCAATCATAAATCAACTTTTCTCTTTTCAGTCTACAAAAAGCATGCCACGCTAAAGTTTCATTAAAGAATGTAATAAATATTTCACAGCTGGAATGAGGCAAATCTATTCATTGATACATTAAAAGGCAGGATTAAAATGAAATTCAAGGGTACACTTTCATATATCCACCATAGCCATGGCAGAGCTGAAAACAGTGTCGCCATTCAGTTAAGTAGCGAGTATTTCGGGCTCAACTCTTATTTTTACCGAAGAAAAGTTCCCGGAGCACAAAATCCTAGATACCAATGTAGATATCCCCCCCAAAACGCCAAGCATGTGGTCATGGCATGTCCTCTACAGGCAAGGGGAAATTCTGAGATTAGCAAAAGACTGGTCTTTCGATGCCATGATGAACAGCCCAAAAGATGAAGCCAGAATCACAAAGTGGATACTGTCGTGGTACTTGGACTTGATGACTTGATTGGAGCTTGATACGCACAAATAACTCTGATAGCTTGGACACTTGATAGATCTTGAGTACGTGAAATATGATAGCTAGAATTCGAGGATCTTGGATTTTGACAAGAGATAATGAATACAATACTGAAATCTGTAGATAGTACTTTATGAAGATATGACCCATATTTATACCTATAACCCTTCCACCTGATTCCTTGAAATTCTCGAATAGATTCTCCTTGACACCGAACGCCAGCGAATACCCTAGCACGCCGAGGTCTCGTCGAATGCTATGGATCGTAGTTGAATTTGAGAGAATCTTAAGAAATAATGGAATAAACAAAACTCAACGCCCTTAATGGTCAGCAGAATAAATCGACAATACATACGTAATTGAAGTTATTGATAACGATCGACAAAAGGAAAAATCAATAGCAGTTTATTCAGGCAATGATCGACAACCGAGCACAAAAAGATAACAAGCACTAATTTAGAACATAAAAATATATAATGTCTCAAATGAACGGCTCCTGTGGGTGTTAAGACGCGAAGGCTTTCCCGACTGGGTGGTTCAGTACATCAAGAGTTTTGTGTCCCAGAGGCGCACAAAAATCCGTTTTACGGGGTACACCAGCGGCTGGATACAAGCGGGGGTTTGAATACCTCAGGGGTCCCATTTATCCCCCATCCTTTTTCTCTTTTACATCGCGGAACTTCTCAATTCTCTGCAGCAGCCGGAGTTAGAATATATGGCATTTGGATTCGTGGACGACACAACTTTGGTGGCATGGGGAAATTCTGCACAACAAAATTGCCGACTACTCGAACAGGCCCATGATCGGTGCATGGTATGGGCCAGAAGGTACGGTGCGGCTTTTGCCCCGGAAAAATACCAACTGATCCACTTTGCGCGGAAAAAAGGAGCAGCAATGGATTTGCAGGAAAGTGTCAGGTTGAGCGGGGCGGAGATTAATCCGAGGTCTGAAATGAAAATTCTTGGGGTTATTGTTGACAGTCGGCTCAGATGGGGTGCTCAAGTTGCTCAATCAGCACAAAAAGGAGAAGCAGCCTTTAATGCCATGTCAAGGATCACTTCTTCAGTCTGGGGCCCTTCTCTTCGGCAAGCAAGGCTTGTATACTTAGCTATGGTGCGGCCCATTATGCTATACGGCTCGCAGGTATGGGGAACGCGAAGCGATGGTCGGCTAATGGCAAGGAGCCTCTTAGGAAAACTTGAAAAGGTACGTAACAACTGTCTGCGGAAGATAACCGGTGCCTACAAGCGAACCCCAAGAGCAATCTTAGAGAGGGAATCAGCAGTCCTACCAATCGACCTCCACTTACAATCATCGGCTTCTAGATATGGATTGAGCACCAAGGAAGCTCCAGCCACGAGCCACATTACCAAACATGTAGAATCTCTGTGGATGCGCTTGCGCCGTAGTCGGAGACATGGAACACCAGGAATAAGAAGGAAGACAGCCATGGAAGTTATCCGTAACGAAGCAGAGAGGAGGGTAAGCAAGATGAGGGAGGCAGGCAGCACAAGGTGTGGACCTCGGAGACCGTCTGACCAGCGAAAGCAAAGGCAGAATAGCGAATCTGATGAATGGCGACCAGAATCGCTAATTAAAAAATGGTCAAATAACGAATGGAAAAGAAGATGGCTTGCAATCCGGGCCAATCGGGCAGCCGCCTCCTGGAAGACACCATGGAACCAAAGAATCCTGCCTCTTTACGATGGAATGAAAATGCACGAAGCCAGTGCACTTATGCTCCTTCGTTCGGAAATCATTGGCCTCAATGCCTGGCTTGCCTCAATTCATGTACCAGGCGTCTCCCCGCACTGCACCTGTGGTGATCCCTCACAGACGGTCAAACATATACTTTTTTACTGCCCAGAGCACGCATTTATACGGTCCAAAATGTTAAGTGAGGCTCGAACGTTAGACTTCGATCGATTCCTTCTGACACCGCGTGGATGTCGGGCAGCAGTCCGCATGCTTATCTCCTCTGGACGACTCCAACAATTTAATTTTGCAAATTTCATCGATCATGAGGAACCGGACCTCACCCAAATTCCGGCTTTAAATTGAGATTACCCTTCCCCGATGGGGGAATATAACGGAACTGATGGAAAGACTAATAAGAATGGAGATGACGAGCGCCTTCGGCACCGAACCGAGGCGGTCAATCATGGTGGGACTTTGGGTTTCTAATAGTAATAGATTTTCCCTTTCATGGCCATCCGTCCTCATGGACCTGTACGTAGGAACCAGATAGGACAGTAAGCTAGAATATATATAGAACATAAAAATATATTCCGGCTGTAGCCAAAAGCTTAACTGGAACAAATCGAGATAAGCCGGGCTGGTCCGTGACAGATACTTAGCCAAGGCTGAATAGAATAGTTTCCACTTACAGGGGAGGTTGAGGCAGCAATGTCAAAATACATCAAGCGATCCGGAAAGGGATAGGATGGAATCTGCACAGGTGTCATAGTAAAATAGCACTTCCTGAAGGTAAATCAGACAACTCTATAGCCATAAAAAAGGCGGGTCAAGAGGGGTTTTCATCGATAAATTTTGCCCTTATGTACACATGATAGTTGATAGTCGCCTACATGGACCCATTGGGTGCCTGATCTAGTCAAATCAAATCAAAACGGCTGGTAGCATTCAGAGAAACTTTCCCAGTCACTGATTCCTGCCTCGACATAGTGAGGCTCTCTCTCATTTATCAGAGTCGGATGATCCAACTGGAGGTTGCAAGCTGGTGTCGAAACTTGGCTCATGATTTGATACTAATAGAGTGCTATGCTCATAATACTAACACTCAGCCAAAAGCTAAGGCATTAACTACGTGCAATTTTTGTAAAATCAAAGATCAAAGGGTAGATGAATGCAGAAAGAGAGATAGGGCGGAAAAATAGGCATCTAATCATAGCGAAAGTACTTGGAAGAAGAATACTCTCTCTCTAAAAAATATGTCTTATGATATACAGTAGCTTACAAAAGTGGTCGAATAAATCGCAAAATCTAATACATTTGACCATAACTTTACAACATGATCTTGAAATGAAAATATTACAGCATTATATGAAAATTTAATTACTTTATTATCGCTGAGACAATTTTGAAGCAAAAAAAAGAGAATTGATTAATCTATTGTGGTCTTGGCGTTCTGAATTATTCGACTAGTTTTGGAAGCATCATTTTGATACAAGAACTCAAAGATCTTTTCCTAACTAGCCATCCAATCCACAAGATATTTTCTCATGCATTCTGTAATTTCTTATTATCTGTACCTTTAAACAACCATGGAAAATGAATCAACCGATTTCTGAGCTAATATATAGATGAATGGTGAAGATACGACCTATTAATTAGGTAAAAGCTACAGAAGTAGCGTTACTTGAAATACAATCGAATCGATCGGTGAGGTGATAGGTGCATCTGTAGCGTAATTTGAATCTCAATGGAATTCAATCGATTGGAAAAGATAGAATTTGAACTAAGGCGTAAAAGAACTCCAATCATCTTGTAAAAAGGAAACATAAAAGTGAGATTAATTGTATTTATAGGAATCATTCAGCCTCCCGTATCAAAATTATTTAAACAATTGATTCATACTTAGATTTTGAAAATACTTCTACCCTGAACGAGATTATTTGGGATTTTTATCAAAGTAATCTTTTCTTTAAAAAATATGAAAAAAATATCTCCCGACTAAATAACATCCATTGCAAAATTAGTCCATGAAGGGAAATCAACGAATGAAATTTCAGCAATATTAGGACTCAGTCATGCCACTGTTGTCAAATACCGAAAGATGATAGTGAAGGAAGCACCGAAATTAAACAATGGACAGCCACAAAAACTATCAGCTAGAGACAAGCAAGAAATCGCCTGTTTAATGGTAAATGGGAGCGCCAAGACGTCAGTAGTGTTGAAATGATTGCTATCATGAAACAAGTAACGTCCAACTTTGGATGTGATAGTCGTTTGCACTCACGTAGATCTGCACGTACTAATCTTTCCATAAAGTTGTGAGGCTGGTAAATACGCTAAACCGTATTAACACAAATCACTAGATTTCTGTTTCTTCAGATATATATTATATATTTTAGCGATCTGTTTTCTAAGCTGGAGTAATAAAGAACTCCACAGCTTACGATTAACAGCCTCTTACATTCCAAAATCTGCAAGATCGTGATAAGTGCCTAATCAGTCTTAACAAACTGTTGCTAATCCCTTCCAAATTTCTACAAGTAGGAGCGTCCAAACTAGTAAATTCAGAAAGAGAAGATAAAGTTTCCGCTCAAACTGTCCGGCCGGCTTTAAGGGAGCAAGGTCTGAAGGCGATAAAAAAGAAGAAACCAAAGCTGTCAAAAGCTCATCAGAGAGCCCGCTTGAACTGGGCTTTATGCCACGAAAATTGGACGAAAGAAGACTGGAAAAGGGTGATTTGGTCAGACGAAACCAAAATAAACAGGCTAAATAGCGATGGGATTAAATCTTCTTGGGTTAAAGGCCCACAGAATTTGTAACCAGAAGCGATCGAAAAGACCCAAAAGTTTGGTGGGTGCAATCTAATGATATGGGGGTGTATGTCATGGTATGGTATAGGTGGAATGCGTCGTATCGTTGGACGAATGGATTCTAAACAGTATTTTGAAATCATGGATAATTTTCTAGTGCCTACTATGGATAGAATTGCCAGAGAGCCCGACTCGGTACCTGCAACTGAGCTAATCTTCCACCAAGATAACGACCCAAAGCACACATCCAAGAAAACAAAAAGCTGGATAGCTTCTAAAAATCTCAAGACAATGAATTGGCCTTCTCAATCGCCGGATATGAACCCGATTGAGCATCTTTGGGGTCGGCTCAAGTGTCGACTCGGTGAGTATCCAGAGCCACCGAAAGGTATACATGAATTGTGGGTAAGACTTAGGGAAATTTGGCAAAACTTAGATCCAATTTTATGTCAGACTCTAGTTGAGAGTATGCCGTCGCGTGTTGCAGCTGTAATAAAGGCCAAAGGGAGTCATACTAAGTATTAAAATGATGCTTCCAAAACTGGTCGAGTAATTGAGAACGTCAAGACCACTATAGAATAAACAATTCTCTTTGTTTTTGCTTCAAAATTGTCTCAGCGATAGTAAAGTAATTAAATTTTCAAATAATACTAATATTTTAATTTCAAGATCATGTTGTAAAGTTATGGTCAATTATATTAGATTTGGTAATTTATTCGACCACTTTTGTAAGCTACTGTAGAAAATCAGCTAGATACAGCAGTAGACTTTCATGTATCTGGAAATGAATTCGATATCTCCTATTCTAATATTCCCCACACCATACTTGTGGCAGATGGTAGTCAAATTATAGCCAAGGGCTGCGGTGATCTGATCTACTCAACCACTGGTAGTGAAATCGGACTTCTTCCACGTGCTTAACATATACCAGGACAAAGAAATCGTATTCTTTTAGCAGCGCAACTGGAAAAACTAGGCTTTTCCATACGATGGCCTTCACATTATTCTGACATAGAACTTATCCGCCCTAATGCTTATGTATGTGCTGTACTTGGCCGAAGTTCTGGTAGCTTGATTGCAATCCCACCTAATTTAAAGCAGTGTCAATCAAGTTTCTGTCCAATAAATCGCAATCAGTAAACCATAGTTAGCCATCCTGGAGAGAAAGCCCGAGACATGGCTATGAAAAATATTGGTATTTATTGAAGAATAATATGTTCCTCAGTAATGATATTGCAGAGCAGGGTAGACTTCAATAACTTGTGGTTTCAACTAACTCAGAAAATATGGCGTCCAGCCAGGGGTACGATTATATAAATCATTAGTCGTGCCCGTGTACATAGGTAAACAATAAACAAAGGTAACAGCCATGACAACAACAATAAAGACATAGATACGATCGAGCAACCAGTAACAGCCGATTGCCCTGTAACCTACTAGTAATGAATTCGCAACACTACCCCTCAGTGCAATTCCTGGGAGTCTAGTTGATCGACCAGACCCAAATGTCTTTTAAACCTTTCAAATGCAACTCGCTGCAAGGGTTTTGTCATCCCATCGGCTACCATGTCGATGGTTGGAACATAGTCAATCACAAGCCTTTTCTTCTCCGCAAAATCTCTGACGAAGTGATAACACATATCTATATGCTTTGACCGTTCGTGTAAATGGGGATTTTAACTAATGCTAGAGCGCCTTGGTCGTCTCCATACATCTGCACTGTATTCCGGTTCTCATTTATAATCTGATCCATTCGTAGGGTACGGAGAATTTGTGCAAACCACTGGCTTTGCTTGGTGTACAAAGCTTGAGAGATATATTCAGCTTCTGCACTTGAAGTAGCAACTGAAGTCTGTTTCTTCGATGCCCAAGATATTGGACCTCCATAGTATAGGCAGACTCCCCCCGAAATACTTTTCCGATCACTTTTATCGGCTGCCCAATCTGCATCAGTGTAGACGGCAAATGTTTCCGGATGAGCTCCCCCTGGTCCGAATCGGAGACGCTGCTTAACTGTAGATCGCAGGTATCGCACAAGGCCTTTCAATGCAACACCATGGTGTACCGCTGGGTCTTTCATGAATTGGGAAAGTCGGCAGAGTACGAATGCGATATCGGGTCTTGTGAATATAATTGCGTACATGAGCTTTCCGATTGCCTTTTGGTATTCAGTTATATTGATGCGTTCGTCAGATTCAATAGCGAGGCGGAGATTTTCATAGTCCGCGGCTGGGATCTTTTTGCTGGTGTGTTTCGCGTGAGTTATTCCAAATTGATCTAGGGCTGATGATAAGTACTGCTCTTGATCAAAGTAGATGCTACGATCTTTTCGATTTCTTGTTATTCCAACGCCAAGAATCTTTTCAATCTCCCCCAGGTTTTTGGCGTTGAATCTTTTGGAGAGTTTATCGAAAAACCAGGTGAGTTCGCAAGTTTCTTTAGCAGCGACGGCGATATCATCAACGTATACCAATAACCAAATTTTCTTTTCGTGGTTGATGAATAGGCAAGGATCTGCTTGACTTTGTTCAAAACTAATGGATAATAGGAACCTTTTTAAGAGCAAATTCCAATCTCTTCCGACCTGTTTTAAACCATACAGACTTCGAAGAGCCTTGAGTATTTTCCCGTCAGAGACTGTTACTCCTTTTGGCGGGGCTAAAAATATTTCTTCTTCGAGCTTAGACTCTGTAAAGGCATTTTTTATGTCGTAGTGATGGCATTCTAGATTGAAATTGGCCACTATGGCAAAAAAAAGACGGAATGTATCCATTCTAGCAGTAGGAGCAAATGTCTCCGTGTAGTCAATGCCGTATTGTTGGCTGAATCCTCTTGCAACAAGTCGAGCTTTATATCTTTCAATTGTACCATCGTTTTTCAGCTTTAGTGTGAAAACCCATTTTGTTGATACCAGATTTGCGTCTGTAGGTAGGGTATGTTCTTCCCACGTTCCATTTGATTCAAGGGCTTGAATTTCGGTATCGATGGCTTTTTCCCACATCTTACCGTGAATTTTGTTGTTTATTGCCTGATTAAATGTTTTGGGGATTGGTATCCCGTTTATTACTTGAGTAGAGAACGACGATTCTTTTGGCAGCTCCGGCTCTATTTCGAAGGGTGCAATGGGTGCTTTAATTATATAATTATCTGTGGGATTGTCGATGAATGAGCGTGGTAGTCCGGCTAACAATGCTTTGCAAATTCTTTTAATTCTTTTTTCTTCTGAGCCTCCACAGATACTCTTACGTTTCCTGTTACGGAAGAAATATCTCGGCACAGTAATGATCGGAACGTTGTTATCCATGTTTCTATCTCTCGGAATTGGGAGAAAATTTTGCTGGTTTGCTTTATGTTCATCTTCCATTTTGTTCTCATTATTAATCTCAATTTCATAATCCATCTCATTTCTGTTTTCTATTTCATTATCATTATCATCGTTATTGTTTTCATTCTCCTTTTTAATTTTCATCACTTTATTAGTTTCCATCTCGTTGTCATTACTCATTTGAACATCATCAATCCTTTCTTTTTCATTTTCCTTGGTTATACATTGGTTAGGAAAGGTATCCTTATCGATTTTGGATGTATCCTGCTCTTTCTTTGGTTTCCCTTTACAGAGAATTGATTTGTTCCGCACGTCCCTTTTCTTTGTTGTTACTTCAGTTTGTTTTAAGTTGCGGGTATTCGTCGATATCGGATCATTTAATTCTATATTTAGTTCAGATTTCTCGACGCTTAAATTTAATGCAGAAGTTTGTGCTGGCGATGGTGATGGCGATGGCCCTTGCGTCGGAGCTGGTGCGGGAGCCAAGTCAATCATTCCTTCATCCACACAATCTGCCTCATTTTCTTTAGATTCATGGTCTTTGCGTGGGCGTCCTCTCTTCTTTCGTTGTGGAAGATGATTTGAGGTCCCTTGATTTCCGGTCAAAGTATTTTTCAGCTGTAGGTCGACTGATCCTCCTTTTACTTTTTCATCTATGAGGAAGGCATTGACCATTTCAACGCGTCCGAGATCTGGAGCATATATCTTCGCATGTTTTTCCGTATTTCCTGAGAATCCCATAAATATACCTTCTCTTCCTCTCACGACTAACTTGTCGTGTCTTCCTCTAGCTTCTAAAGTTTTAGGATTTACGTATCCGTATGCCTTGTATCCCCAAGGTCTGATATGGTCCACGTTTGGTCTTACTCCGGTATAGGCTTCGATTGGGGAAGTAAGCTTACCATTTATTTTTGGACCAAGTGGGAGTCGATTTCTAACATACGAATTATATTCAACTGCCTCATCCCAAAATTCAATGGGAAGCTCAGCATCATCAATCATAGTTCTCATAGCCATCTCAGCCGTTTGTATACTGCATTCAGCCGACCCATTTTGGTGCGACGATGCGATCGCTGTGAATCCAGCAATCGCGCCATCTTCATTTTGCCATTGTACCATAATGTTTTTGAGTTCTGGTGCGTTATCTGATCTTGCGGACTTGAGTAGTTTCCCAGTCTGCCATTCTTCCCTTAGCTTTAATTTTCGTAGTTCACTTGTGGCTTGGTCCTTTGTTTTGATTGGAATTGACCAAAGTCTGCGTGACCAATTGTCAATGACTTGCAATAAATATCTATTTCCCCGGAGTGAAGTGGGGAATGGGCCCGCAATGTCAAAAGAAATCAGTTCTAGTGGTTCAGTTTTGTGCGGGACAAGCGTTCTATTTATTTTGTTTCTCATCCTGCCAATTTTGCATGACTTGCAAATTCTTTTCGACGTAATTGGTATTTTTATTCTTTTCAAGTTGGTGACTTTGTGCAATTATCCGATTATGCCTGGGCCGTAATGCCCAAAACGCCTGTGAAAAAGTCTATATCGAGCTCTTTCTTCTTTTGTCTCCGCTAGGTTGTCCTCGGAGAGGTCTGTATCTTTGTCGGATAGATCTGGGTTATTGATTGTTAATTCCGATATTGGATATTCGTTCACCATTTTGATCTCCAATGGTGTCACCGTGCTGGTATTCCTAGTACTTGTAGAGGCTGTACAGGCATTTAGTTTTCCTAATTTTGCGTTAAGTAGTTTTCCCTGTAGTTCAGTTGCGATGTGCACTAAGATATATAGTCCATCTTTCTGTGCTGCATGAATCATTGTTTTATCACCGTTTTTGATCCAGATATTCTTGCTGTCAAAATGTCCTTCCATTCCTGTTCTACATAATTGTTTTGCTGATAAAAGATTCACACCCAAATTAGGTACATAGAAAGTATTTTTGACAAAACCTGACGAACCGTCTGCACACCTCACGTTCACAGTCCCCCAATAGTTTAATGTTAATGAGCCTCCCCCGACTTGTATGGTAGTGGGCCTTATTCTTTTCAGTTTTCCCCTAAACAGGTTTAATTGGTCAGTCATTGGGGATGTGGCGCCGGTATCGAGTACCCAGTGGTCAGGGGTACTCTTACTAATGAGGGCTTTAGATAACATAGCTTTCTGTGCAGGAGGGCGGTCAGAGTCAGATTCAGAAAGCTTCGCGAAATCTTCATCGGTTGATAAGTCGGAGTTTGAGCTTGAATCTTCACAAGCTGTGTAACTGAGGGACTTTCTAGACTTGGTAGGACGATTGCTTCTTGTCTTCTTTTCTGCTTTTCTGGCAGACGATGTCTTCGGAGGCTTAATTTTACGCGACTTCAGGTTGCGTTTTTCAAATTTTTTTCGGAGAGCTATTCCGTAGGCCTTTATCTCGTCTGAGAATGAACAAGCTTTGGCAAGGTGATCGTCGCCATCACACTTGTAATAGAGTATCTCTTGCGGCAGGTCTGGCATGGAAACGTCTGAAGACCTGTGCTCCCTACGTCGACATTGCTTATCAAAGACAGCATAAGCTTGCTCTGTACTTTTCAGGTCTCGCTCTTTGTCTTCGAGAATTGTCACCTTTTCCTGAGCTGTTAACTCTGGTCTGAGTCGAAAACCATCAAGCAAGGAGGTGTACTTATCCGACAGCATCTTGATAAGTATGAGAAACAAGAATTTTTCAGAGTAAGCATTCCGAAAACACTCATCGGCATTTCCAAGCTTCACAGCGTACCCTTCCAACGTTTGCCAGGCATTTGTTATTCCTTTGGCATCGATGTCGTATTCTTCCAGGAATGTCTGTATTTTCTTCATAAAATGCGAGGCTGATGCAGCACTAGCTTCGCTAAACATGTCTTTAAGGCTTTTCCAGATTTCGTTTGGCCGTTCAAATTGATCAAACACGGCCTGGTCGTCATCGCCGAGATAATCTGTCAACAATGAGAAAAGTTTAGCAGAATCTCGGTCAAAGGCCTGCGCCTTCTCTCGGTTCACTGATCCGCCGAGTTTCTCAAACTTGGAAGATAGGTCGTTCATGGGGTTTATGTCTGTAGGTGAAGGATCCTTTTTCGCTTTTTCTTCGCGAATGACGCCTCCTTCTCGTGCAATCCAGGAAAATACCTCTCTAGTGGTTTGTGTTACGTAAAAGTAACCGTTTGCCTGAGCTTTGAATTGGATCTTGCGAAACCATTTCTCATGGTTGCTCTTCGACAGTATCAATCTTTCATATCTTTCGCGATCTGAACTCATCTTCACTCTTTAATTAAGGCTTTTAAGTGCGTGCTCTTACTTGACGCGGGGCTTTCTTGTTAGACAATTTGGTGCGTACTCTTACTTGACGCGGAAGTTTGTCAACGGTTGGCGTGTTCTCTTGCTTGACACTTTATCACTTGGTATTGTAGTCAAGGCACCGGGCTCATAACCTATTGAAGAATAATATGTTCCTCAGTAATGATATTGCAGAGCAGGGTAGACTTCAATCACTTGTGGTTTCAACTAACTCAGAAAGTATAGCGTTCAGCCAGGGGTAAGATTATATACATCGTTAGTCGTGCCCGTGTACATAGGTAAACAATAGACAAAGGTAACAGCCATGGCAACAACAATAAAGACATAGTTACGACCAAGCAACCAGTAACAGCCGATTGCCCTGTAACCTATTGGTAATGAATTCGCAACAGTATTAGCAAATTTAAACCTCCCCCTGATTGTAAAATTTGTACTAAAATCAAAAGTATTAGGGTTAAGTGACATGGACCTCTCCGCACTGCGTCCTCATTTAGTGCAGTTATACACATGGATCTAGTTGGTGACCAGAAACCTTTATCTCCAGCAACTATAGACGAGTCAATTCCTAATGTAAACTGGGCTTTTCTCGCAGATGACAAATTTACTTCATGGAAATGGGCCTGGCCAACTTACTCTAAGAAATATGTCCTCAACCAAATTGAAAACTTGCTTGAACATTTTACATCAAACTTGGAATTACTCCAATGTGCACACAGAAATACTGTGGCACCGAATTTTCTAATTCTGAGTTCCAAGAAATACTACTCTCTCGTGGTATTGAATGGCAAAAGTATTCATCTCACGCAGCTGAGCGAAATGTTGTTGAACGAAATCTCCGTACAGTTACTGAAAATATGCGTGCACCTCACCTTCAATCAGGTTTAACACTACATATATGGCAGCTTCTTCTGACAGCTGTCATAATTATTCTTAATATGACCCCAAATACTAAAGCACCTAAGTCGCCACTTCATGCAGTCTTTCAAAATTTGCCCAAAATTTGATATCTTCAGTCATTGGATGTCCCGCATTTTGGCTTGAACCTAATCAAAATAGAATGCAACCAAAAGCCGAGGAAGACATCTATGTTGGCACTGAATTTCCTGGTGGTCACATATTTTTATATCCTGAAACTAAGATAACTGTTTCGCCAAGATTGGTGAAAATATTGTCAGGACAAAATAACTTCAGAGTCGAAGTTAGCGGCTAAAATTGCGGCATTTAAAAGCTAGCCAGAGATCTGGTCACAGGGATCTAAGAGGTAGGTGAATGGCCAACGAGCCACAGCTGACCCAGTAAGCTAGACAGCGGCCAACATCTTCAAAGACGGAAAAACTAGAGAAGAAAAAATGAACTTCAGGAGAACGCCCCTTGCAATACATCGAAACCTCAAGAGGACCCGAAGTAGTCTGGCAATACAAATTAGGAGCGAGCACTTTGGGCTCAGATCCTATTTAAACCGTAGAAAAGTCGCTGGAGTCAAAAATTCGAGATATCCGTGTGGATACCAGTCCTAAAATGTAAAACACATAGTTTTGCTTTGCTCCCATAGGACTAGGAGAAGAGATGGAATTCTCTGGAAAGCCAGCAACCGATCTTACGAACTATCAATGAACAACGCAGAAGATATGGCACGAGTTACAGATTGAATCCAAGATGAAGGATTGATTGAACAATTCCGACTAGCCAAAACTTTAGAGGATACTCTATACAAACAAGAAGAGATTAGGACATAGAGAAAGAGGACCGGATAAATAGACTGGTATACACACGCGACCGAGCAGTCTAATCGCATGACTAACATGAAGTTGAACCTGGAAGAACCAAAGAACAAGACGGGAAGCCTTGAAGGTTTTCACCAAATGGAATCCTTCTGTACAAATAATAAATTTATAGTCACCTTCATAGACCCATTGAGAGCTGCACCGGATTAAATGAATTTGAATTCAAATACAACTAATACTAGACGCGATGTACGTGTCCATGAAACATCTTTTGCTCGTAATACCCATATTCTCTCTCCAATCAAGCAATCGAAAAATTATTGAGACTATTCTATCAGAACCAAAATTGATTGATTGGAGCAAGGCAGTAGACAGAGGTGGAAAACGTGGAAAGAAACAAAGTCTGGGCTCTTTTACCCAGATCTGAAGCGATGGGTAAAATATGGCCCTATAATTATGACCGGCAAATGGGCATTAAAAGAAAAGCAAAATGGAGAACTTAAAGCCAGGTGCTGTGCTCATGGTTTTTCTGAACTATTTGCAGACAATATATATGATATCATTCCTCCTCCGACCACAATGCGCATGTTCTTAGCTTTTGCAGCGCTCATTAACTCCCATGTACGGCCTGTAGAAATAACAGCAGCTTTTCTTCACGCAGATTTCGACCGTCCAATTTACATTGGACAGCCTCATTGTTAAGGCCGTGTTAATAGTCCTGAGGGAGGTTGCTAGGATCATGACGATGCTGTCACAATTATGGGTCTGAAATCACGACGATGGCTTCGGCCGGAAAATATTTAAGAAGCTGGGCTCGCTATAGTATTACTTCCCCAGCTTCGCAATCTGTATCAAACTCGATTCTTTTCTAAAGTTAGCCAATTAATTATCATTCCTGAACTTCTCTTCTCTCGTCTCGTCTCGTTCTTTTCTCGTTCTTTTCTCGTTCTTTTCTCGTTCTTTTCTCGTTCTTTTCTCGTTCTTTTCTCGTTCTTTTCTCGTTCTTTTCTCGTTCTTTTCTCGTTCTTTTCTCGTTCTTTTCTCGTTCTTTTCTCGTTCTTTTCTCGTTCTTTTCTCGTTCTTTTCTCGTTCTTTTCTCGTTCTTTTCTCGTTCTTTTCTCGTTCTTTTCTCGTTCTTTTCTCGTTCTTTTCTCGTTCTTTTCTCGTTCTTTTCTCGTTCTTTTCTCGTTCTTTTCTCGTTCTTTTCTCGTTCTTTTCTCGTTCTTTTCTCGTTCTTTTCTCGTTCTTTTCTCGTTCTTTTCTCGTTCTTTTCTCGTTCTTTTCTCGTTCTTTTCTCGTTCTTTTCTCGTTCTTTTCTCGTTCTTTTCTCGTTCTTTTCTCGTTCTTTTCTCGTTCTTTTCTCGTTCTTTTCTCGTTCTTTTCTCGTTCTTTTCTCGTTCTTTTCTCGTTCTTTTCTCGTTCTTTTCTCGTTCTTTTCTCGTTCTTTTCTCGTTCTTTTCTCGTTCTTTTCTCGTTCTTTTCTCGTTCTTTTCTCGTTCTTTTCTCGTTCTTTTCTCGTTCTTTTCTCGTTCTTTTCTCGTTCTTTTCTCGTTCTTTTCTCGTTCTTTTCTCGTTCTTTTCTCGTTCTTTTCTCGTTCTTTTCTCGTTCTTTTCTCGTTCTTTTCTCGTTCTTTTCTCGTTCTTTTCTCGTTCTTTTCTCGTTCTTTTCTCGTTCTTTTCTCGTTCTTTTCTCGTTCTTTTCTCGTTCTTTTCTCGTTCTTTTCTCGTTCTTTTCTCGTTCTTTTCTCGTTCTTTTCTCGTTCTTTTCTCGTTCTTTTCTCGTTCTTTTCTCGTTCTTTTCTCGTTCTTTTCTCGTTCTTTTCTCGTTCTTTTCTCGTTCTTTTCTCGTTCTTTTCTCGTTCTTTTCTCGTTCTTTTCTCGTTCTTTTCTCGTTCTTTTCTCGTTCTCATCTTTTTCTCGAGTCCCTTGAACCCCATCCTCGTCCTTCGTTCTAGTTTCGTCTTTCTCGCCATACTTGACTTTGTAATTTGTTTTCGGAGACGGCGCTGGGTCTGTCCGGAAATTTGCCGTGACACTCGTGGTAGAGAAAAAAAATCAGGAGACTTAGTTTGTAAGCTATATGAAACCATCTACGGTTTAGAAACAGCGCCAAGATGATTGCGGTTAAAGCTTTGACAAGTTCTTAATCAAATAGGATTTCAAACACTCAAGTATGAAACGAATCTTTTTCGTCGCAATGACACTTTTATCTTCACATACATCAATGATTTTATGATCATCTCTAAGTCTGAAGTCCGGATACAAAAAACTGCGATTTCATTAGCCAACGCTTTCCAAGACAAGGATCTAGGTATTGTGACAAATTTTCTAGGCATTAATACTGAGCAGAACCCAGATGGTGTTCGAATTGACCAACAGGACAAAATCGAAGCCCTCTGTTGTTACGGGCGTTTCATAGATTAATGCACTTGATGCTGATATTAACTCTGTTGTCGGATGATTAGTTTCTCGAGTAATTGGATCAACACGAGTCAACCATGCATAGAGGTTGGAAATGAGATCACTAGTCAGGAAGCAGAGGATAATAAGGTCAATCTAGTTCTATCAAGCAAGTCCTTGAATTATCTGGTATGGTTATGCAGTGTAGTAGAGGAGGTCATGTACATATAAATATATATAGGTTCAGCGTGTGAGAGATTTCCTCTGCACGCAACGTCTTCTGAATATACATTCACCACATACCTTTCACACCTCTTCCTTGGGAAGACCGATTTACTTCAATTCCAAATCCTTACTTTTCTCCTTACGCTTCTTCCTCACTTTGTCTTTCCCTTGGGAAGACCACATCCATTATCTCGCCTCAGATCTCGTTATCACATTTACCTCCTTCACCAGTGCCCCACGGAACGCCGATTACCCTCTCTCTGAGAGGGCGAGAGGAGTGGATTTGACTGAATGAGATTAGAAGGAACGAGATATAATAGCGGATATAATTGATGGTTGTCAATCAAGATAATTAACCAAGACGTGGCACGAACTCTTAATCGTGCGCAACACAACTTATTTATACATAGATCTGGGGACTCGTATCATTGAAAGCCTGAATTCCCGGCTTCCTTCCCCGGAGAAATCCGTAACCCAAAAGCAAACACAACAGAACTCCAAAAACCCCAACAACGCTCAGACAATCTTAAGGGATCAAATAATATAATATAATGATTTAACAAAACAAAACATAACATATGAACAACCCGATAATGCTTGTCCGAAAATCTTTTATGAACAAAAGGAAATTACACGGTGCTGATAGGGACCGTGACATCTGAAGAAATGAATATGGCCAATTGCAAAGGAACGAACACTGTAGTTGCGGATGTTAATCTCATCTATGGTGACACAGAGAATTGCTGTTCCCAAAATGATGCTGCTCTATACCATTTAGCTGTTGGGACATGATTTCACATAGCTAATATGACACGGCCAGATATTCAGTATGCTGTGAACCAACTCTGTCGCTATGTACGCAACGCGTCAACAAATGCTCTATTGTCTCTCAAGCATCTTTTTTGTTATGTCTCGCGAGCCAAATCTGCATTGTTTTTCTATTTGTCTTAAGGTAAATCTGGGCTTACGGCATTGTCAGTAGTTGGGGCAATATCACACCATTCAAAGGCACATCTGGAATTCTCCTCTCCATCAATGGCTCTCCTATTGCATGGTGGTCAAAGAGACAAAAAGTTACAGCTCCATGTACATGTGAAGCTGAATACGCCGCTCTTACCACGCTAGCTGTGGCTGCACAATAAATTTGACCCTTTTACGAAGAACTTTCTCGCGCAAATTCTAAACCCACTACTGTCGGACTCATTCAGCATGGAAGTAAGCTGTCATGAGATCACATGTTTGGTGAGATCATACATGACCATGGAAATTCCACTTGCGCAGACTTGGCTGGATCTACAAGTAATAAACGATGATATAGTTGAGATATATTGGGATGATAAAATTAGACAACTCTCTAATTATGATACACATCCTTTACTTAGTGACTGATTTCTCATATAAACCAATTCTAACAGACATCGATAGGATTTCTACAACTTCAACTGCTAACTCAGACAGAATAAGCGCCAGAAATCGACATTTCCTTGTGCGATGAGCAACCGTCAAAGAGGCAATTAAGAGCGGACTACTTACACTAAACTATACACGCATTGATCTTTGCAAAGCTGACAGATTTTTTTTTAAAAACCATATTGTATTCAGCCTCATAGCTATGACAAAGCTGACAGACTTATTAAGACATTACAATGCTTAAAGCATGTAAATTTTTGCGATTTAAACTTGGTCTAAATCATTCCTTTTTCCTAGGGGGGTTTAATGAGACGCTATAATTGTTATTTGGAATAGTAGTGGTAGCAGCAAGTGGTAAGACTTGAGAGAGATAATTTCACAGAGAAGACAGATTGGCACAAGGAGTCTGTTAATCGTAAGTGAGGAGTTGTTAATTACTCCTACTTAGACACAGCTGCTTATAATATCTATCTAAAGAAAAAGGAAATCTAGTGATTTGTATTAATACGGTTTAGCGTATTTTACCAACCTCGCAACTTATAGGAAGATTAGTATATGTAGATCTCGTTGAGTGCACACAGCTATCTTATCCAAAGTTGGATGTACCAATTTCAACAATAATGACTAGCGACATGATCACATGATCTACTGTATTTATAGCTAGAGAAATTCATCAAAAAATATTACACCTCATCACAACACTTAACTTCAGACGTAAGTTCCCGTGGTCGGCCCAGCTTTTGTTCCAGTACTTTAGTCACCATTATCTCACCATAGTTTTTCTTAGGAATCCCGTTGTGTGTAGGCAAGAACTAGTGTTTGTGAGGTTTAATGAACCTAAGGACAAAGACGTAACAAATAGAAAGTGTTTAAATACGCAATTTAAGCAAACACCATGCTAAACCTCAAGTAATCATAATCAACACTTATGACAACTGGGCAGCTGGAAAGCCCTGTAGCCTACGCTGGTAAGCGCAGGCGCTAAAGTGGGGGCGTAAACTGGGACCTTTGAAACTGAGGAATATGAAACTAGGGTAGTGGTAGTGCTATCAGGTTTCATCCTTGGGGACACAACTCGCGGCATTGAAAAAGACTACGTGGTATCAGATGGTGATCGTGATGAGCTGTATCAAAACTCTACAAGCAACATAGAGTAGGCCAAATGTATAATAGTAGCTATTGTTCTTCGATGAGATTTTCCTTTTCCATAGTTGTCAGATTTCGTCTGACCTTGTAATGTCTGTCCTTTATTTGTTTGACACGTCCTAATAAGACTACATTGGTTGTCTCGGGTTGCATTTCGGTTCGCTTCGTTTTGTCTAGCTTCGGATAATTTTCTATCTCGGCGTATCTCCTTTGGGGGTTTGACATGAGTCTTGTTTCATCCATATTGCCGACTCGGGCTTTGCCATGGATCCATACGCTTCACGATACTAATATATTTTATTTTGTTTGATTTGGTTTGATATGATCTCTGGTCAAATAATGTATATAAGTACCTTCGGCCTTCAGAGGATAGCTCTTTACGCTTTGTCTTTTGTCTCTTCTAGAACCCTAGAATCCCAGAACCTAGTTACCCTAGACCCTCCAGTTCACCTAGTTCCTTATTTCAGTTATTCCTAGTTCCAGTCCTTTATCCTTACTTCCTTCTTTGCCTTGTTACTCCCTGCTACAGACCCAATCTCACGCCGCCTCTTGCTTTCTTAGTAATTCTCGAAAATATCATTCTCCAAGCTACCAAGCCGACATCGATTGTGACAATAGTTAATTATAAATTACTCTGCATTACTTAAGAACTTAAGCAGTTAGTAGTGAACCGTCACAACACTGTTCCATTGTATCTGTCACATGACAGTTTTCGATTGAATTTTTACCACATCCTAATATTTTGGCAACTTTATCGCGTTGATTTGCTGTCATTGAGTAGTGTGGCTATGGAAGAAAGTTGAGCTGATGATGACTTCCTCATTCTAGTACCTAGAAGTAAAATTTAATATAGATAACTTAATCTGTAATACTTGATCACAATTTACCAAATTTTTTAAAAAGATCAAAGATCTGTCCTCAGAGAAAGATGTTAAACGTACCAGCAGAATGAGTCACTCATAAAAACATGTTCGGGCTGCACTTTTCCTCTCGTTCCCACGAAATTCTATTTCTTCTCACTCATTGTCCTCAGATTACTACCCCCGCTATCTATATCATATGCCCAACTGAGATTCATTGAGCCTCTGATTTAGTCAACTCATCGCCATGTCATTCTTTGCCATTTAAACACATACCGTGAGATAGTTTGATAAAATTAGTCATTGACATCAATTTTCGGACCCATGAAAAGATGCATCCGACGAGAAAATAAAAACTTCACTAGGATGGGATGGATTTCTTGGCTGCTATTCACAGGTAGACGTACACGAATCATGCTCTCATAACAGGCCAAATAATTGATCTTGCCAAGACCTTTAACTTGTAGAGAAATTACAAATGATCAATTTCCAATTGAAATTTTTTTTGGAAAGTCATACTGTCATGTTGTGATCTAAAATATCATAATTTGCGATTTATTTTGGCCAGTTGTGTCAACTACTGCATAATACTTTGCGTGCAGGAGTAAGTATTACAAATCTAAGTAAGGAAACGTGATTGAATTACTTCATACATATACAGTGTCTCAGCCCTAAAGATTCAAACAACAAAAAAATATAACGTGTTACATCAACTGCAGAACTTCATCTAGCACACACAGACACACACACTCTCACCGAGAGAAAGTTTCCCACTGCCATCTTCCCTCTTCCCCCCGTATTGACCCTCCCTACAATTTTCTTTCTCGCTGTGAGCGAGCTATCGCAAGGCGTTCAAAATGGCCGCAGGACGCACAGCTCACGTAACCTCCAAACCCCCAAACACCCAAACTGCACGAAGGAAGCGCGAAGAAAGTTTTACAGCAAAAGAGCACTGACAACTTACGAGGCCGAGATGATGAAGAAGGCTAAGATCATAATGCAGAACAAATTGAAGGAGAGATGTCTTCCACCCGATGTGGTCGACACAGATGAAATGGAGATTGACCTTCTTGAAGGGTAGGAGGGCGCAGAGACGCTTGACATAGACTTGATCAACAAAGTGATTAAGGAGCGTCTGGATGAAATAAAACAGGCCAAATCAAACTCGAAAATCCACATACAGGCCCCAGATGTCTCGCAGGGTATCGACGCCCCTAAGGACGGAGCGACCAAAACAACAATAACCAACCAGGACACTGATGTCTCGACCAGAAAAATTGCCATGTCAGAAATTAAACGGCTAGAAGTGCCAAAGCGTGTGGAAAACGGTTCTACCAAGTCGAAAACCACAACTACAATGGACAGTGCAGAGACATCACGTCTTGCCTTTGCCCCAGCACTGAAGACAACAAACCAGCCAGCCGAAAGGACACCCACTGGCACCTACGTGAAAAAGAACCCTGCCAATAAATTCAATAGGATTGGTGGGTACCCTCTAGAACTACGACCTGTGGTGGAAGCAGAAGAGCGCCGATCAGCGCAAATCGCCGCCCAACTATCCATATGCGCCACAGTTATGGAAACTGTAGATATTGCATTGTCAAAAATACACCCTGGTGAAAATAAAGAATATATTGACTCCATAAAAGCCTACCTTCGGACTGCGATGGCTAACTTTGGACACACCGGACTTAGGACTACGGCGCCAATGCTCCCCCCTCGACCAGCAGATCCACCAATTGAGATTCCTGTAACATTCAATCACAGGAATGCAGTAACCCCAACACAAGCTAACACTGGCTCCAGCTGGGCTGCAGTTACACAGAGAGGCCAACAAATAACTTCCACATCAAAAAGGCCAGTGTCAGCTCCATTGCAGACACAAAGACCTGTGAAGATAGTCCCCGCCTACCCAAAAGATAATCGACTATTTCTCCGCCTAGCAGAAGAGCATAAGTGGCGCAACCTCTCACCAGTAGGCATACGAGAAGCACTAGTTGGTCCCTTCAAATGCGCTCCGTCAGATGTTGGGCTAGTCCAGCGGGTTAGAGCAGGCTTTGCGATAAGTGCTAGAAATGAAGAAATACAAAAGAGCTTCCTCGAATCCTCAGAGGCTCTTACGCCCAAGGGAGCAAAACTTGAGCTTCCCTCAGACCTAGTGGCCATCCACATCGCCACGGTACCCGTAGCCATCGACACACTCGGTGGACGAGTACACATAACAGCGGAGATGTTCATCGAGGAGATTACAAGAGTTACCAACTCGCAACCTACGAATGTCAGGCCCCACGGAAAGAGCCGTTTCGGGTCCCCGTACCAATCATGGATCGCCCTCTTCCCAAGTCAGGCTGCACCGCGACCTGGTTTCCGCCTCTTCGATACCTCAGGAATCGCAATTCCACACAAACCACATCAACCAATACAGCAATGCAAACGGTGCCTAGGCTTCTATGCCACCCGGGGCTGCTCCGAGACACCTGCTTGCTGGAACTATGCCTCAAATATGCACTCATCCTTGGAGTGCAAGGCTGCCACTAGATGCCGTAACTGTGGTGGCCCTTAAAGATCAGACAGCCGAGACTGCTTGGCTCGCCCCACTAGGACCGGTTCAGCGACCAAGGAGCAACTTATGACCATTATGCATGCCAGCCAACGAGAATACATAGAAGTTGCTCGAGCAAAAGCTGCCATTAAACGTGCAGAAGCTGCTGCTCAATCACCTCCAACCGCCCACTCCGCCCCTGTGAACAACAACAGGTTTGAAGTTCTCTTAACTGAATCGGATGCCATGGTCATAGGGACTATTAGTTCGGAAATAGATTTTTGAAGGGCACCCCACAGGTCCCCGCTCGCCCCCCTTCTGCCCTTAATTTCATGTCAATCAACGTAGGCAGAGGAGGCACCACACAAGATATAGCACTCACTCGAGCCTACGAGCTAGGCGTGGACGTTATATTTGTCAGGAGTTCCAATCTTGCAAGGCGTGACTAACGTGACTGTGGTTAACTGACTTGACTAATGCAACTGACGTGACTGTGACTGGCGTAGCTGACGTGACCGCAATAAGAGTCTGATAATTATATGCACAACGTGAGCACAGTGTGAATCTGAGCGAGGCAATGAACTAGATTATCTGAGGATAGGATAAATACAAGACACTAACCTGAAGAGCAGAAAGCAGTCAAGACAACGACCTTAAGTACAACAAGACCCCCTAGTTTCCAAGCGCCTGAATAACCATAAAAGAACTCCAAGGAATAATATCGAATAGCGATGAATAGCATAGTCTGTAGAAACACCCAGAAATAGAACAATTTGATAACACGATCGACAGTTTAGAGCAAGGAAGAATTCAAAGGAATATGGAGCCAACTCTAGCCCTTAAGCATTACTTACGGAGGGAATGCCTTAACACTTATAGCTATGATCAGCGGGGCAGGTACCTAGCATATATAGATCAACAACCCCGATGATTAGGACCAGAATTGTACATGACAGTTCCTGACAATACTAATCCAAAGACCTTTGTGGACCAAACGCACAAAAGCAACTAAATCACATCCAGGATACACATTTCACATACCACATGGTGGATCAGACGTAAGACCAAGGGCGGTAACGTACTCTAGAAAGACCTGTAGAGTGATATCTGCGACTCAGATATATCCTTGTACCTCACTGACCGGAGATTACTGCTGGGTGGAGGTCAACGGAATCACCTTCCTCAGTGTGTACAAGACACCAAATGACCTCACAGCTCTCAGACCACTCGTTAATTTGACCCCAGCTCCGAAGACAATTGCTGCTGGAGATTTCCATGCAGTCCATGAGGCCTGGCAGCCAGGGAAAACTCGACCACATGGACAGGGAGATATAATCGAGAAGTGGGCGGAAACACATAATCTCTCGTGTCTCATCATCAGAGAGCCGACACATCGAACTGGAAACACCCTTGATCTCACCTGGACTAATATTAGCAATGTAGCAGCTTGGGTGGACCACAGCGAGTGCGTCACTAGCGACCATCTACCAATTCGTGGCCAAGTGCTAATTGTAAATTTAACCCCAGAGGCAGAACCTCCAATTATCAGAGTCACGCAGAGAAACCTGCCACGGTTTGCACATGTCATCTCCCAATGGGCACGCGCGCCCTCAAAGCTAGACTCGCCAGAAAAGGTGGAAGCGTACGCCCAGAGTTTGTGCACCCATTTTTCAGATGCCATCAAAGCAACAGGAACCCGGATAAGAAAGCATAATGGCTAATCTGCCCCATGGTGGACCACCAAGTGTAAAACAGCACACACTGCTTACCGAATTGCACCAACACCCCACCAGAGGGCTTCCTGTGCAGAGACGTTAAGATTGACTATTACTGCTGCAAAGAAAGTATATCAGACGAGCCAAATTGAAGCAATGACTACTCCAGTGGCTATTTTCAAATTGATGCGCGAGGCAAATCCTAGACAGGCCAGTTCTCCTCCGCCACTTAAACACGAAGGAGCACTAATCAGAGAACCTGCCAAACAAGCGACTATCCT
This sequence comes from Podosphaera xanthii, assembly GCA_028751805.1. NCBI lineage: Eukaryota > Fungi > Ascomycota > Leotiomycetes > Helotiales > Erysiphaceae > Podosphaera > Podosphaera xanthii. Next base: position 3,039,240 of record JAPWIX010000006.1, on the reverse strand, counting down.
TCGCGATGCGCTCCTTGCACGCCATCTGGCGTCAGACAACCTGCCGCCATGTGATGCTCCCAGCAACAACCAAATCTCCTCAAACAACGACATTTCGAATAAGGAAGTTCGCATATGCACTATTGGCTGCGGAAATACAGCACCAGGAGCCGACGGAGTCTCAAGAGAGCTACTTGAAGCCTGTTGGAAAACAATCGGACCTTGGATCACGCAACTGTTCAGGGCATGTATCAACCTTGGGATACACCCAACTTGCTCCAAGCTAGCTGAATTTGTACTCCTGCTTAAGCCAAACCGTGATCTTACGGCGGTAAAGGGTTGGAGACCAATTGCTCTACTCTCATGCCTAGGCAAAGGGCTGGAGAGGCTATCGGCCAAACAAATGGCGTATCTCGCAGTCATCCATGACGTAATTGGCCAACAACAATTCGGAGCGCTCCCAAAGCGATCAGCTACCGAACTTGTCTCTTGTGTGGTGCACAATATTGAAGAAGCTAGATCTCAGGGATGGGCAGCAACACTGGTGACTCTAGACGTTCAAGGTGCCTTCGATGCGGTACTCCACAACCGCCTGGTAAGGAGAATGCAAACTCAAGGATGGCCAGACTCTATTCTTCGATGGACCATCTCTTTCCTGGCCAACCGGCGAGTCCAAGTCCGACACACAGGGGTGTCAAAACCTAAAGAGAACTGGAATGCGGCGTTCCTCAGGGCTCACCAATCTCGCCACTTCTTTTTCTTCTATATATGGCAGAACCGATGCGCAGTGGCAACCCCGGGTTCAGATTCAGCTATGCTGATGACGTCGGAATTTTAGGAATCGGACCCAGCATCGCCGAGTCTGCCGTCGCCGCACAAGAGGAGGTCAATCATCTTCTTGAATGGGCCCAAAACAACGCTGTCGCTTTCGACACAGCAAAATCCGAGGTTTTCCAGTTCCCCGGGAAAAGACTTGAGACACCTGTCCGAATACACGTCAATAGCACTCTCATTACACCAGCCGAACATATTCGCTGGCTTGGAGTACATCTAGACCCCCGCCTCAATTTTAAATATCATATCACAACATGGTGCGCAAAAGAACAAAAAGTGGCCCAACACATGCGTTAATTCAACACTGCATACCAAGGAGCCGCACCAGGAGCCTTGATAAAAGCAGTGGATGCCTGCATTGTTCCAGTCGCTACCCACGGAACCAAGATATAGTGGCCTGGCATACAACGCCCTACTCAACGAGGGTTGATCACTCCCCCGACTGCTGGCCTCTGCTCAATAATTGATAAGGTTATTTTAATGGGCCTTGGTGCCGCACTACCGGTGACGAGAACAACTCCGACGGTAGTGATACATCAAGAAGGAGGAATTCCACCTGCGAAGATCATCCTCGAGGGGAACAGGTTGCGGCTGGCAGCCAGGTTAAAATCGCTCGACAATCGGCACCCATTAAGGATCCGCGCCGCATTGTGCCCCAATATTGGGACACGAAAATATAAGAAAACTAACTGGCCATCTGCACGGCCAGAAATTCAGATGTCTCGCGTTCAGCGTGCCTATCGACAACTACCTGAAGCTGAAACCGCGCAGGCATTGGCGGCGCCGACTTATACAGGCAACCTCGGTACTAGAGAGTCGGAAGGAGGAGCCTACAAACGTTGGATGCACAAATTACCAAGCTCGGAGATTTGTGCCTACCCGGACGGATTATCAGAAGACCACGGACACTCTGTATGGGCGTTTGTTTTAATGAAAGGAGGAAATACTCTGTTGACAGAAAACGGCACCTTGCACGGTGGGGGAGTTCTGGACGCTGAAATAGATGGGACAAGGAAAGCTCTAGAGGCGGCCCAGATAATCTCGGAAGAAGTTCAACTAAAGTCAGGAGAAAGGGGTCGGAGGATTCACATTTTCACAGGCAGCCAGCACGCCAGAAAAGCTATACTAACAGGGAACACCTTGTCAAGCCTGGAAGATGTCCGGATATTTAGGACACTTGCTCAACAGGCACATGAACAAGTTCATGTGAAATGGGTGCCGGGGCACACAGGGATCCTAGGAAATGAAGAGGCAGATACCGCAGCCTGTGGCGCCCTGCGTAATCTACCTGAACGGAATACACCACCAGATTCTCTTACCACAGCGTACCTTTACTGCCTTATGAACAGGAGGTGTCAGGCCCTGCTCAACAAATTTTGGGAAGAATCCTGTCCTCCACGGTACCGGGAGCTAGATCTTCTCATACGTCGACGCAAACCACCTGAGCTATCTTTACCACGACAGCTCTTGTTAGAACTCATCGCAGCTCGCACAGGCCACGGAGACTTTGCGGCTCACCACCGCTGTTTTAACAATCTAGAGGCAAACATGAAATGTCTTTGTGGGGAGGAAACTAATCCGAACCACTTTAAAAACTGCAAACGACACACGCACCTTTTGCGCCGCCTCAGGGGAGCTATGTCACCCCAAAAATTTGTCAAAAAGCTTCTCGGGCCAAACTGCCTCAAAAGTTTCACCACCTTTGCGCAGGAAACTGGCTACTTTAGAAGTCAACCAGTGAATCTTTCTACTGCTCTCAGCGTAGACCAAGAATAAATATCATGGGTCAATCCTTGAAACGAATGAAAGCGGGGCGAGGAGCGTCTGAACCTAACCAAAAAAAAGAAAAAAAAAATAGGATTCACTGATTTCTTAACGGAAGTTAAGGGTGCAATGGGTTTTCTCTATTTTTGAGTTTTCGGTATTTTGCATTTTGTATTTAATTAGCTACTAGTTTTGTAGCGGTTCATGCGGTGCGGACGAGGTGGGCATATCTCAGATATGATCCTAGCCTGGCCCACCGGTCTTGGATCTTAGGATACGTAGGGCGCGGCCTGGGACTTTAAATATCAAACAAACAAACAATTCGAGAAGAGTGCCCTATATGCCCATTTTCCTCCCTTATTCCATCTCAAATCATTGATACGGTGATACGCTCGTACATTCTCGTTGTAAACCGCCGAACGGCTCCCCAGGATGCCTCCGGAGGGGACAAAAAATCAGCCGGTGCCAACACCAAGCAACTCGATCTCTTCTGCTAGTAAGTCAGTATCTACGGCTATAAACAAAGGAAAGACAAGCAAAACCTCTAAAATCAAAGGCCTCGCGCAAAAAATTATAAGCGCAAATGCGTGTGAGGCCTTTTCCCAAAGGAAGGTCATACAACTTCCTGATATAGAGATGACTGATACTGAAACCCATAGTTCTACCAGCTATGGCCCTGAAATCATCGAACGTCAAGAACAGGCCCCAGAGGCCTCGACCAACCCCAAAGAAGTATCTATTTCCGAAATAGAAACGACGCAACCTGCGAGCGTGTCTGCAAGAGCAATGGCTCCAATGCGCCAAAGAGTACCTGGCATATTAAGGGTCAAGATTGTTAAATATTCTATCGGTTATTGAGCAAGATCTTATCAACAGACTGAATAATTTATGATTTGGATACACGAATGAATAGATGAGTTTAAGGAGAATATATTTAATTAAGATGGGCTTTTGAATCAGCTTCCAATCTCACGCATATCATAGACAATCTAGATTACAAAGGAAAAACTCATCCTCTTATCATCAGGTAATGTACATAATTTTGTCCATATATGTCCTAGGCATATCAGACCTACGCATTACATGCCTGAAGCATAATGCCCCGGCATGATCTTATTCATCCGGTCAATGCCTTGATGCTTAACTGCATTGCATGTTTCGCCATCGTAACTTTTAACAAGTGGCGGGTAGATAATATTAGTAAAGGCAACTTTTAACAAAGATAGCCACCCCCAGGGACTTACCAGGGACACCAGCCACCCAACCTGCTACGACTACGATAACCCACGCTAGTCAAAACACCCATCAGCAGGCGTCTACTTACACCAGTAGGGCGAATAGGACTAATGTAGTTCCACCCGAAATACTTGCGCTGATGGAGGCGGAACAGCGCCGAGCGGCAGATACTGATGCAAACTTTCGAATAGGTACTGCTGCTATGAACGGTGCAGACAGCGCCCTTAATCCTCTGATCAATGGTCAGAATAAATCTTACATAGATTCTATGAGAACCTATCTCCGAGCAGCTGTAGCTTAATTCATATCGAAGGGACCAGGTTCATCCGCGCCAGCTTTACCCCCCCGCGCAGCTGGTCCCATTCCTCGAGATACTCCCCCGGCCGGTTAAACCAATAGACTACCCAACCAGGCAGTCAAACCGGTGACTTCTCAGCCAACAGTCCAAAAAACTTAGGCTACAGTAACCAAAAGAGGTCAACAACAAACTACTCAACCAGTAAATTTCGGCCGCACCCCAGCAAAGCACGCAAACTTACCCAAAGCAACAGCAAAGCCCGCAGTCCCCTCCCGACAAGACGAGAGACTCATTCTCCGACTTGGTAAAGACCACGACTGGCGCCAATTCTCCCCAGCAGGCATACGAGAGGCCGCAACCAAACATCTCGGCCTCCCATCTACCACTATCGAGCATGTTTACCGTGTCCCCACTGGTTTTGCAATTAAAGCGAAAGACGAAGAAACGCGCCAGTCTCTATTAGATTCGGCCAAAGCTTTTACTCCTTTTGGAGCGAAGCTGGAAAAAGTGTCTGATCTGGTGGTTCTACGTTTCTCCACGGTCCCTGTTGCTTTAAACACGGCGATGGGCAGAGTCATAGTCACAGAAGAGCTGATCCGAGATGAGATCATAAGGAACACCGATATTACTCCCCTCAAGGTCCGCCCACACGGGAAAAATTGACTAGGAGCTCCACAACAATCTTGGCTGGCATACTTTGAAAGGGTTTCTGCGCCCCGACCCGGTTTCCGTCTATTTGACGAATCTGGTGTTGCAGTACGACATCAACCAAAACGTACTGTACAGAAATGCAAACGATGCCTCGAGTTCCATGGAACTCGTGGGTGCTCTCGTGCACCAGCTTGTTGGAACTGTTCATCCAAGATGCACTCCACTTCTGAATGCAAGGCCCACACCAAATGTCGAAACTGCGGGGGACCTCACCGCTCCGACAGCTGTAGCTGTCTAGCACGCCCGACTCGATCTGGCCCGGTCACAAAAGAACAACTGGCAACAATTCGGCAAGCCAGTCAACGCGAGTTTGCCGCGGTAGCTCGAGCAAAAGCCGCTGTTAGGCGCGCCGAGGCCGCCGCTATTGCTGCTGCTGTGCATAAACCAGCAAGCCCACCTGCCCTCTCAACTTCAAATCAATTTGAGGTTCTGGCAGAAGACACAATTTTACCTGACGCTGAGGCCACTGGGGAGACAAACCCCGAAACGCACTCATGAAGGGTACTCCATGAGTCCCTCCCCGCCACCCACCTACCCTTAATTTTATGTCAATCAATGTAGGAAGAGGAGGAGCAACGCATGATATCGCGCTTTCCCGAGCTTATGAGCTAGGCATGGATGTCTTGCTAATTCAGGAGCCTTTGTGGAACAAGCGTACAAAGACTACTAAGTCACACCCTGGATACGTCTGCCACATACCTTATGCTGGCATAGATGTTAGACCAAGGGCTGCGACCTACACACGAAAGAGCGATAGGGTAGTATCGGCGACTCAGATATTCCCATGCTCAATGCCGACAGCAGACTACTGTTGGGTAGTAGTTAACGGTATCACATTTTTCAATGTCTACAAAGCACCAAAAAACCCGAATGCTTTTCAACCGATAGTCAACTGGGCAACAACACAGAACTCGCTAATAGCAGGCGACTTTAACTCAGTGCATGAGGCCTGGCAACCCAACACCACTAGCCCTCATGGACAAGGTGAGCAGATAGAAAGATGGGCAGAAAGGCACCACCTGTCCTGTCTCATTGTCGGTGAGCCGACACACCGAGCAGGAAACACACTGGACCTCGTGTGGACCAATATCAGTGGCGCTCATGCCTGGGTGGACCGCAGCGAGTTTGTGACTAGTGACCACCTCCCACTCCGAGGGTATATACCAGTGAAAAATGCAGCTGTGGACCCAGAGACATCAAAGATCAGGGTTCCAAGAAAGAATTTACCGAGATACGCTCACGCTATTGCACAATGGACTCGCCCGCCTCCCCTGCTGGATTCGATTGAAAAAGTCGAAAATTACGCACAGGATCTCTGTTTCCACCTCTTAAACGCGATCAAGGCTACTGGTACTCGGTCCAATAAAGGAAAAGGGAAAGCCGCAGCTTGGTGGACATGTGACATCCCGTCACACGATTTCGCGGAGATCGCCAGTTAGGCCTCAGGCAGCAGTCTAGTATCGCTGGTAGCGGAACTTCAGTATGAAACTAGTTACCACAGGAAACATACTTTTGGTAATGACATACAGACAGTGCTAGGAGGTTCTATTGTATATAATCAGTCTTTGCACTTTTCTTAGATCTGCACCTTAAAATCTTATGCTTTTAGGATTCACCGACGAGCCTTTTTCTAACGTGATAACCTAGGTGTCACATTATTTTAAGGTCATTTACTTTGCCTGGGAAGGCTCCTATCAATATCCCACCATTTTTGTAACGACTCTGTGTCAATTTACCGACGAACCTCGCGACAAGTAGCTTCGTCCGGCAACCTCTCTTGATCGGAGAGCTTGCATCCACCCACCCCCTCTATTCTGCCATTTTTTGTATTTACAATGAAACGCACTCCTCCAAAAGTGCGCGAGTCCCCAGTTGGACTCCCACCTCTCAGTTAACTTCACATAGATGGACTACATGTTGGGTCCAGCAACAGTAATATCTTTCCCTCTCTCAAACGAGAAGATCATTCTGATTTCGAGACGACAAAACCGAATATCACGCATCGAGGTAAAGGTAAATGGTGTCCAAGAACGAAGAAAACTCACATCAACCATCGTCGTAGTACCTCCGCTCCTTTAAACCCTCCTTCCAGGTCCAGTAACCTGCAAGCACCCTCTGATGCTGGCACCATTCCTGATATATTACCCATCGACACTAACGTAGAAGTCTTGCGCATCTTGCAACAGATGCACCAAAGAATGGAAAATCAGGAACGGGATAATAGAAAAATCAAGTCCCAACTTATCCAGATCCAGGAAGAACGCTCCCGTTCTCGAGCTCCTCGTTCTCCAACTTGACGCCCAAAATCTTACGCAAACGAGGAAGATAATCATAATTTTGATCCTTACTCAACTACACTAAATACTGAGCCACCAAAAATGTTCTCTCGAAGGCTCCCTATCGCCATGCATGCTGGTCGTCGAGAAATTCCAAAAGGATTGGTCGCTAGATTGGGTAACGGTGTCTCCCCAACCTATGATGCCTGGGAACATTTAATGCAGGCCAACTTACGCACCTATCAGCACTGCTTCCAAGATAGTCAGTCTATCTGCGATCACGTCTTTGCCCAGACAACTGGAGAAGCTATGGTGCATCTTACGCAAAGAATGAAATCTAGTCACCCGCAAGTTTTTACTCATGAAGATGAGATGTTTGACTGGCTCGAGAAACTGTTCAGAGACCCCAATGAACGTGAAACCGCTCGTGTTTCTTACAACCGCTGTCGAATGTCATCAAACGAAACATTTGGCACTTTTTACAGCCGTTTTTCGGCCCTTGCCAGCAAAGCTCGCATCGGACAAGAGGATCAACTTCGGGATATGTTCAGGAAATTCCATCCTGATCTTCATCAACTGGCTATCGAATTTATGGCTACGGAGCCAGATTACACAACGGCCCTAAAAAGATTCCACTATTATGATAATGAACTTCGTATAAATCGTGATAGCAGGAATCGCAAACGATTATCCATGAGCACTAGTCAACCAACGAACGCGACCTCTGTCAGAGCAACGCCTTCATCATCCAATCCCAAACGTGAAAATAACGCTCTTTTCGTGCCATCTGAAGTTGCAGCTGCAAGGTCACAAACAGAAACAGCAGACGTCAACAAGCGAAAGTGCTATAATTGTAAAAGTTTGGTCATGTGTCACGCGAATGCCCTCAATCCAACATTTCGGGATCAGCAACTAGCCAGTTGCATCAAATTCAAGAAGATGAGGAAGGTGAAGATAACGTGCTGGTTGACCAGGGGGACATTGAGGAAGTTGAAACCTGCGATGATTCGGAAAACGAAAGACCCTAGAGCAAGTCTCCTCTCTAGGGTATCGTGTAGAGTTGGCTCAGATCAACTACAATTGTTTGATGGGTAGTAAGAATGTTTTTCGTGTTCCATGTATGCTAACTAACAATGGAATTTCTATATCAATTCTTGCTCCCCTGATTCAGGAGCTCATGGTTTTTGTTTTCTCAACCGTGGTATTAGTGCATGTGTTTGTTCGAAGCTTGGTATAGTGCCGATTGCCCTACCAAAACCTATCACCCCTAAAGGTTATGATGGTGTAACTGGCCGTATTATCACTCATTTTGTTGTAGCTACCTTGTGTATTGATGGATATACCCTTACTCAAATTCCCTTCCTTATTCTTGACCTGGGGAATCAAGATGTAATTCTTGGTGATGCTTGGATGGCCCATTTCGACGTTCTTCCGGACCTCCGAAATAAAAGATTATTCTGGAGAACTCCGCCAAAGCAATCACCTTCTTTTCAAAGAAAAATCTTTATACCCCGCAATTTACTCACATCTCATCTTCCTAATCGACTACATCAAGCTGACGCTGATCGACGCGATAAAGCTATCAGGCATGACGAAAAACGTGCAGCAGATGGCCAAAAATCTCATGTGATGGCTGCAATTTCTGTGAAGATACAACCTAAAATTCTCAAAAGAGTTTCTACTCACCCAATTGCCGTAGTAGCTAATGTTAATAAAGAGTGGCATCGTAAAGCTATTCCGGCCCAATCAAATCAATTCGAGTCTCGTCAATCTGTCTCACTTCAAGCTAGTCCGCGGTTGGTGCCCCGCAGCTCCTCGCCTCTGCTAAAAACACTTGAACAGCAAAAATCTTCTGTCAAAATCTGCGCTATCGCTGCGTGTGACTATAAAATACTTGCGGAACAAGCTGAAACTATCACCTTCACAACGTCTCTGCATGAAATCGACCAGGAATTAAATTTACGAGAGAATTTTATCGGCCAAGACGAACTCCAAAACCTTGCTGCTCAAATTCCTCGACAGTATCATGACTTTCTTGATGTTTTCTCTAAAACTGCTTCAGATATTTTGCCCCCCTCACGCCCTTACGATCATAAAATTATACTTGAGAAAGAGTCAAAAATGACATACGGCCCTTTGTATAATCAGTCTACCGACGAACTTCGATTAGTTAAGCAGTACCTAATTGATAACTTAGATAAAGGCTGGATTGAACCTAGTCAAGCGCCCTTTTCTTCGCCAATTTTATTTGTTAAGAAGCCGTGCGGTGGACTACGTTTCTGCGTTGATTACAGTAAACTGAACTCGTTGACAAAAAAAGATCAATATCCTTTACCGCTAATTGATGAAACTCTGGCAAGGCTTAATCGGGCAAAAATTTTTACCAAATTAGATATTCGCCAAGCGTTCCACCGTATCCGTATGGAGGCTGGATCAGAAGAGCTAACTACCTTCCGTACTCGTTACGGGGCATACAAGTACAAGGTATTACCTTTCGGATTAACCAACGGGCCAGCTACGTATCAACGATATATGAACGACGTGCTATTCGAGTACCTAGATATCTTCTGCACAGCATACCTAGATGACATACTCATATATTTGGATGATCCTCTGGAACATGTTTCCCATGTAAAATTGATCCTCGAAAGACTTTGCGAGGCAGGACTGCAAGCTGATATCAAAAAGTGTGAATTTAGTGTTACCAAGACACGGTACCTTGGATTTATAATTAGCACAGCTGGAATTCAAGTGGATCCCAAAAAAGTCGCAGTGATTAAAGAATGGAAGCCTCCGACAAATTTGAGATCAGTCCAGTCGTTTTTAGGATTTTGTAATTTCTACAGACGATTCATTCGCAACTATGGAATCATTGCAAAACCGTTAAATAGGTTAACACATAAAGGAAAAGAGTTTGTATTCACTGATGAGTGTTTGGACGCTTTCAACGAGCTTCAAAACCGACTCATTACTGCTCCACTGTTAGCTCATTACGATCCTGAACGCCAGTCAAAGATTGAAACAGATGCCTCTGACGGTATTGTTGCAGCAGTCTTCTCTCAACTTGGTGATGACAGCCAATGGCATCCAGTGGCTTTTTTTTCGAAAACAATGGCCCCTGCCGAGCTTAATTATGAAATCCATGATAAAGAAATGTTGGCGATCGTTCGCTCTTTTGGTCAATGGAGAGCGGAGCTTCAATGCTCTCCTCACAAAATTAATGTCTACACTGACCATAAAACATTAGAGTATTTCATGTCAACTAAAGCATTAAACGCTCGACAGGCCCGCTGGGCCGAGTTCCTAGCACAGTATGATTTTTTAATCAAGTATCGATCCGGGCGGTCTAACGCAGCAGCTGACGCCCTATCTCGACGCGATCAAGACGTCAAGCTACAAGATCAAACAAAGGTTCAACTACGCCGACGGGCCCTGTTATCAGAAAATCAATTCGAAAACAAGCCCTTTGAGTTAAATGTCAACTTCATGGAATCGTTTGAAATTGCTGACAAGCTTCTTCGTTTTAATCGTGAAGATCCATCGCTGGAGTGCGAGCGCGAGCTGGCTCGAACAATCACGAACAGTTGTTTTCAACTTGAAAATGGATTACTGCTTTACGATAAGGATCGGCTTGTTGTACCTGATGTGCAAAATATTCGCACATGCCTAGTTAAAGAAGCTCATGCGCAGCCGTCATCAGCACACCCAGGGCCCAAGAAAACCCTAAAATTATTATCTTCTCGGTACTACTGGAAAGGAATGAAAAGTTTTATCGAACGATTTATTAGCAATTGTCACCCTTGTAGAAGATCACATATCAACCACGACAAAACACCTGGGTTTCTACATTGCCTCCCAATCCCGGACTATCCATGGCAACATATCTGCATGGATTTCAAAGAAATGCCTGAAGATGATGAAGGGTTTAACATGGTCGTAGTTTTTATAGATAGACTTAGTAAAAAGGCTGTCACAATTCCCTGCAAAAAGACGGTCAATGCCAAAGATCTAGCGGAGATATACTTCGTTCATTGCTTTCGACACTTAGGCACCCCTGAAAGTGTCGTTTCTGATCGCGGTGCCCAATTTATTTCACATTTTTGGGAGTGCTTATGCAAACTTCTGAAAATTGAGCGAAAGTTGTCCACGTCCTACCATCCAGAGACGGACGGGCAAACAGAAATTATGAACCAGTATCTTGATCTTCGACTTCGCCCTTTTGTAAATCATTTTCAAGATAACTGGGGCAGGCTCCTCCCCCTAATGGACTTTGCTCAACTCGCTCTGCACCATGAAAGTATAAATACCTCTCCATTTGAACTTCTCTTTGGGCGACAGCCGAGGTTTTCGTTCGATTGGAGAGCTCCTGTAAAGCCCACCAATGCTCGGGAAATTCTTGCCCAAAGCGAAGCTAAAAAAGTGGTCGTTAGAATGCGACAAGCCTGGGAATGGGCAAAAAATCATATGGAAAAAGCCCAGAAGAAAAAGCAGCGTGATGTGGACCGCCACCATCGTGAACCAGATTTTGATGTCGGCGACAAAGTCTGGCTAAATACGCGAAATTTGCGTTTGGATCGTCCTAGTAAAAAACTGGACCACCAAAATATCGGACCCTACCTCATTAAGCGGAAAATTGGCTGGTCCTACGAGCTAGAACTACCTGAAAATCTGAATAAAATCCATCCCGTTTTTCACGCCAAACTACTTCGTAAAGATCCGGCAAACCCAGTCCCAGGGCAGGTACTCGCTGAACCTGAGGAAATATATGTAATTCCTGGAGAACAAGAGTTTGCAGTAGAGAGTATTCGTGCTGTCAAGCTAGTACGTAAGCAGCTCCTATACCGCGCAAACTGGCTAGGTTGTGACGAAGATCCTGTCTATTACCCGGCAAGTAACTTCATGTATTCGCCGCACTTAATAGAGAAATTTCATAAGGCCCATCCAAATTTACCCGGCCCACCCGTAAATTTGCCTCACTGGATAAAGGCTTTTGAGAGTGGCCGCGACGAATATGGAGAATTGGAGGATAACTCTGCGATGGACAGACGGCTGAGGTCAGCCTTTTTTGAGGAGGGGGGTATTGTGACATCCCATCACACGATTTCGCGGAGATCGCCAGTTAGGCCTCAGGCAGCAGTCTAGTATCGCTGGTAGCGGAACTTCAGTATGAAACTAGTTACCGCAGGAAACATACTTTTGGTAATGATATACAGACAGTGCTAGGAGGTTCTATTGTATATAATCAGTCTTTGCACTTTTCTTAGATCTGCACCTTAAAATCTTATGCTTTTAGGATTCACCGACTAGCCTTTTTCCAACGTGATAACCTAGGTGTCACAGGACACCTGAATGTAAGATTGTGCATACAGAATACCGCGCGGCCACAGATCCAGCATTACGTAGAGTAGCGGGGAAGAAGCTCAGATCTACAATCGTCGATGCTAAAAAGGAGCACATGACTCGAAAAATCGAAGGCATGACTACACCAGACGATATCTTCAAGCTCATGAAAGCATCTTCTCCTCGACAAGCCAGTGTCCCTCCCCCACCCATGTACGAAGGTAGACTAGTCACTGACCAGGCCAAAAGAGCATCGATACTTCGAGATGCCCTTCTCGCACGTCACCAAGCATCTGATGATCTCCCTCCATGCACCCTTCAAGGTGAAGATTGCATTCCCTGGAACATCGAGGTCACAGAAGAGGAAGTTCGTGCCTGTACGATTGAGTGCGGAAATACGGCACCTGGGGCAGATGAAGTCTCCGTAGAGCTTTTAGCAACCTGTTGGAACACAATTGGGCCGTATGTGACTGAACTTTTTTGCTCCTGCATTCAACTTGGCACTCACCCAAACTGTTTCAAACTGGCTGAAGTGGTCTTTATAGAGAAACCAAACCGAGATCCAACCACAATTAAAGGTTAGAGACCAATAGCTCTTCTATATTGTCTTGGAAAAGGACTAGAGAGACTGCTGGCAAAACGAATAGCGCACCTTGCGGTCATACACAATGTCATTGGCAAACAACAATTTGGTGCATTACTGAAGTGATTGGCAACCGACCTTGTCTCCTGTGTGGTGCACGACATCGAGGAAGCTCGCTCCCAGGGATGGGCAGCATCGTTTGTAACTCTGGATGTACAAGGTGCCGTTGATGCTGTACTCCATAACCGACTAGTAAGAAGGATGCAAACCCAGGGATGGCCTACTTATATTCTTCAATGGACGATTTCATTTCTCTCACATCGAAGGGTCCAAGTGCGACATTCAGGAGGAGTAACCTCTGAGAGAGAACTGGTCTGTGGTGTGCCCCAGGGGTCGCCTATTTCACCACTTTTATTCATCCTGTACATGGCAGAACCGATGCGAAGTGGAAACGCTTTATCCAGATTCAGCTATGCCGATGACGTGGGTATTCTTGGAATTGGCCCAACTATTGCTGAATCAGCCGCCGCAGCGCAGAGTGAAATAGATCATCTCCTCGAATAGTCTCGCCAGATTGCTGTCGCCTTTGACACGAATAAGTCTGAGGTGGTTCAATTTCCTGGACGTCGACGTCAAACTGCCGTTAACATTAACATCAACGGGATGCTCATCCAACCGGCTGAACAAATCCGCTGGCTTGGGGTTCATCTAGACCCCCGACTCAACTTCAAACACCATGTTACCACATGGTGTGCCAAGGCATTAAAAGTTGCTCACCACATGCGACGCCTCAACTCGAATTTCCGAGGAGCAGCTCCCGGTGCTCTGGTGAAGGCTGTTGATGCATGTATCACACCGGTCGCATCTTTTGGAGCAGATGTCTGGTGGCCAGGCATCAAACGTCCGACACAGAGGGGAATAGTCATGTCGTCCACTACTAACCTTTGCAGCATGATTGACAAGGCTATCCTAACGGGACTAAGGGCTGCCCTCCCGACAATGAGGACTGTATCGACGGTGGTGAGTCATCGAGAAGGAGGAATCCCGCCTGCTAGAGTACTGCTCGAAGGAAATCGATTGAGACTAGCAAATAGGCTTCAAATTCTTGACGATCGCCATACTCTGAGGACTCGCGCCGCGGTATGCCCCAACGTGGGCACGCAGAAATACAAGAAAAGATGCAAGCTGTCGAAGCAACCGGAAATTCAGATGTCGCGTGTTCAGCGTGCCTATCGACAACTCCCGGAAGCCGAAGCCGCTTGATCGCTACTGCCAACAGTCTACTACAAGATTTCAGGCACGAAACAATCCAGACCAAATTTATGGCGACATGGGATAGAAAGTATCCCTGACTCAGTTATCTGCGCCTATCCGGATGGATCCTCACAAGGACACGGACGCTCGTCATGGGGGTTTGTCCTAAAGAGAGGAGGCAAAACATTTCCCAAAGAAAGCGGCGTCGTACACGGAGGAGAAGTGCTAGACGCAGAAATAGTTGCAGCAAGAAAGGCTCTGGAGGCTACACTCTGTGTAGTTAGAGAAAACCACGGAACAATAACAGGACGCGCGCAGCGAATTCATCTCCTGATGGATAGCCAACAATCGATCAAAGCATTAGAGACAGGTTTCTCTACCACGAGCCTGGAAGGCGTGCGACAGTTTCGAGCACTAACGCAAGGAGCTGCAATAATACTGAAACGGGTACCGGGGCATGCAGGAGTCAAGGGTAACGAAGAAGCAGACGCTGCTGCTGCTCGTGCTGGTCTTAATGATTTGCCCAACCCGGGTACACAACCAGAACAAATTACCCTGCCATACCTTCGTCGCCTTAGGAATCAGCGACTGCAGGGTCTTCTTGATAGCTGGTGGGAGGAAGCATGTCTGTCTCGATATCAGGAGCTTGACTTGCTCATGCGTCGACGCAAGCCACCTGAACTAGCGCTCCCTAGGCGTTTGCTTCGAGAATTGATCGCAGCCCGCACGGGTCACGGCAACTTCGCGGCATATCACCGCTGATTCAACTTTTCAGACTCTCCAATGGAGTGTGCCTGCGGAGAGGAAACATCTCCGAACCATTTTATTCACTGTCGCCTTCATGCAAATGTCACGCGCAGGCTCAGGAGGTCTGTGCCTCATAATGTCTTTGTCAATAAGCTTCTTGGGCCTAAGTGCCTTAAGAGCTTCACAGTATTTGCGCAGGAAACTGGTTGCTTCGAGCGCCAACCTGCTAACATATCTACTGCTCTCAGCAGGGATCTCATTAATTAGCGACTGCTAAAGGCAAGTCAAGAACTAAATCGGAGCGAGAAGTTTTGTTTTATTTTACTAAAATTGGTATTTATTTGAATTAAAGCTTGGGAAGTTGCGGCGGGGGAGCTGGAGTTTGGGGTTTTTGTATATTTAACTAGCTATTACTTTTGTAGCAGTTCATGCGGTGAGACCGAGTTAGGCGTGTTGTAGACAGGATCTTAGCCGTGTACACCGGTCCATGACCCCAGAGGGAAAAAGGGCTTAAGCCTGGGACATAAATAAAAGTAAAAAAAAAAACAAACAAACACACACACTACTACTATTAGTGAGCTTCACATTCAGCCTACAGCATATTTATAGGGGTTTCAGAATGCCCCCAAGAACTGGCTCAGCACCTGGTGAACCTAAACTAGTGAATTCCTCAATGGAAATTGATTCCATTCCTACTTCTCAAGAATCAACTAGCTTACCATCCTCCCCCGAGATTGATCTTGCAACCCTACCAAGATTAGACTCGTCTAGATGGGGAGACAATAATTTTCCCAAGTCCAATCCTAACAATCCCCAAAGTCAATCCATGAATCAAAATGCTGACAACTGTATCCTAAGCAGTGACCTTATATCCTCAATTGATTTTACCTCTAATACCACTCTTAAAGAAAAATCTAAGTTAAATAAAAACATAAAGAAGAGAAGTAAACTATTGTATGATAGCTATTTACCTGGAAGTAAGAATATCAGGTTTACACCATTAACTCACTCTGTAAAGTAATACAACTACGAATACTATATTCATAATGGTAAAAATGAAGGTCCTAATACTACTTCCAAGACAATACAATCTGAGGGTCCTAGAAAGCAAAAACATTCACAGCCCAAAGCCTCTTCTAAGGACACTAGCATAACCATGCAAGAAAGAACTCAAAAAATCCAAGCTAAACCAAGCAAAACTCCCCCCAAACCAATTTCTAGTGTAACCCTTGTCACACCATAAACAAAGCCCAAATTCACCTACGCAGAGCAAGCCCTATACTCTGCAAGGGATAATATCTTGGAAGCTTATGGGCTAACAACTGACAGAGACAGCCAAAAGCAATTACTAGACTTTTTAAATCTTTTCAGAGTCTATACAGAAAAGGGCTATAACGCTATCCAAGGTTTTATTCATCTAAATGACTTGGCTGTTCCTCCAAGGACCCCTCTTCACTCTTCTCAGAATAAAAGACCACATCTACATTTAGGAAAAGGTGTCACAACCATACCAAATAAAGATCAAGACATTGAACCTCCTACCGTCACTTATGCTGGCCAAGAAAACTATCCCAGGCATAATATTCCTCCAGGCTTCAATTTAGCCTCCCTTCCCCATCCTTTATCCATAAATAGTACTAACTATGGTAGTCCTCCCAAGGCAAGCTATGCTTAGGTAATTCAAGAGCCACCAGCACCAAACACCAGGCCTATGCCTCCGACCAAGGCTAGCCAGTCAAACCAGTCCTGCCAACAACCGAACACCAACCATCAAGTTCAAACTCTACCCAATAAGAGCACAACGAAAAATGAAATTCATGTTATCACCCTGGTTCTAATTAAGGGTAGTTCAGTCCCAGCTTATCAATCTACACAAGTAAGGGACAAGATAAATAAAGCTATGGGTAAGATAGCTATTTCTCGGGTTCATACTTCCCCAAGAAACAACATTGCTGTCGGTTGACTACGCCGGATTAGTGTCAACCAAATTGGAAGGTAGGCTAGTCTAGATAACCACTGTTATAGAGTAACTGTATGAACAGTGGGTGCAAAGGATCGGTTGCTTGAACTTCGTATGGTGGCGATTGGACAAGTACTGAACCTGATGCTGCGAAGCGTGATCAAAGAGTCTTTATGGTCGAAGTTCTCAATGGCTTAGGCTCAGCGGTGAGTTATCAAGATAATTCAAGTGCACGACACGCGTTATCGACGGTGGTATGCAAAGATGTAGAATTCTAACTGATTGTGGTTCTCTATTCTACAAGTTTTCTCCCCCAACTCCAAATATACTAATACAGTCTGTGCCATGCGATCCGATTGCCTAATCATATAATCATATTCCCAGTTTCCTGCCCTTAAACTCCAAATACTCCATCTGATTACCACTAACATTCCGACAATTGCACTTACTTGTTTCCAATCCACCCCAGAGGAGCTTCTAGAAAACCAACTCAAGTGGGAAAAAGTTTTCGCTGACTGGCCTGTAAGTAAGGCCCGGAAAGTTGAGACCTGGCCTAACGTGGTCATTCATGGAGTTCCTTCTTACCTATCAATTGATGACATTCCTCAAGAAATTACTTCTTTTAATCCAAAAATTTCTGTACAAGGCAAGCCAAGATCGCTTACTGGGCCACCTGAGACTGAGCATGGCTCTATAGTCATGACAGTTAGCTCAGAAGCTGAGAAAGCCCAAGTTCTCCAATCGGGAATGCTGATTGGTGGTCTTTTTCTGAGGGCAGTTAATTACAAAACCAGCAATGAAAAGACTCTATGTTGCACATGTCTTAAGTATGGACATCATCAGCTTCTGTGTAAGAGGAAACCAGTATGTGCTATATGTGTAAAGGACCACAAAACCTCAGAGCACAGTTGCTCAACATGCAAGGCCTTTAGTAACTGCCTTCACTACCCAACTAAATGTTATAACTGCAAATATTCATCTCATACTGCTCTTCAGAAAGAGGATTGTGAATTTTATAAGGCATTCTTATGATAGAACAAATTAAATTCTGTCAACACAATGTTGCCAAAGGGAGGTTAACTACACAATCCCTCTTTGAAGTTGCCCTGTCAAATAAAACTGATGTTATTTTTGTTCAAGAACCCTTCGTGTATTTCAATTCTTCTATTCATGCTTTTACTTCACTGTCTCATCCAGCCTATCATCTGATCCTACCTAAGTCCAGTGCAGGTATCAAACCTATTGTAAAAAGGGAGATAGATCGGAGTGGCGAAACGTGAGATGTTTTTATCTAAGAGAAGCAGCGTAGTGATTAAATAAGTAAGACGTGATTATAAAGAGAAGTTCCTTTAGATATCTTCAGATATATTCAGTAATGAGATTGACTGAGGAAATCTGAAGGAGAAGAGAGCTTTCTATATACAGGAATTGTAATCCTTATGTAATGGGCTATGCCCGATTGACTGTGGCTGGGCTAATTTACTTGGCCCATCCGAGTCACGTTGTGTGGCGTATTGGTATTGTACGGCCTATGTTACGCATGTGCATGGTCATGCATAAATAGTGCAACCAGCATAATTAGCAATATATAAGGGATCCTTGCTATCACTACTAGAACTTTTGAGAAGGTTCTAGAAGAGCATGCTGGTTGATTCTATGTTAAACAGCCTAAATGAGTAAGAGGAAGGAATAGAACCTTCTAGATATTAGAGGGATCTAATAAATAGCGGCGCTTGCAGCGACGTAATGTCTCCCTCACATAGATTCAATATAAACTTATTTTGTGGTATTGCTTTCGTGCAGTGACTGTTTGCCTTGGCCTGTAACACCTTACGGAACATTAATTAGCATTACTTATGAAAGATCTTTACAGCCCAGTGTAACAACAGTGTCATGGTACGAGTAAGTCTTGACCATTAGCATTTCCCTAGAGTCAAGCGTAAGACGTTGACGCATTTAACTGTCAGCACGTACAATCCGTAATTATAGAGTAGATCCTTAAAATAGGAAGTCTAAATATAATATAGGAATTAGGATAATCATGTGACAGTATGTGAGTTAGTAAGAAACCCGCATCACGTGAGATACTGGACTGGTAATTTACAACAAAACCAAGGGTGACTATTTATATTAATAAAAATAGTGCAGTTGATATATCAGTGTGACGGCTGTTTAGCCGCAGTAACCCTGTAGCCTATGCCGACTAGCATAGGCGAGTAGTAGCGCTTGGACATATATAAGTGGGACTAATCCACAATACTAAACCTGATGGAGCTTTCTAGAATTGTGGAGCATGCTGTATGTATATTTATATCTGTGGCTACACACTTGAGTGGTCTGAGGAACATTCCAGAAACCATGACATTGAACATTTATACAAATTGTAATTACAAACATAGATTTCTTCCTTAGATAGAATATAAACTACCATTAGGTATACAGTTGCTTCAGCCTATATACTGCGATCCGTGACATATATTCTATCTCTTCTTCAATTATTTCAGTCAGTTCAGTCAGTTCAGTCAGTTCAGTCAGTTCAGTCAGTTCAGTCAGTTCAGTCAGTTCAGTCAGTTCGGAGAGATGAATAGTGCGCTTCTGAAGCCTCCCTCCAAGGAAATAAATGGCGGGGGCTCACGGGCAAAATGGAAATCAGAAGATGACTTAGCAAGGCTTCGTTTTGCAGGATTTTGTTTCAGGTGCGAGAGGAGAGGATGCATGTCTAGAGTGTGCCCCCTACTTCCAGCTATAAGACCACAGAAGTTTAAAAAGTGTTTGTCTCTCAGAACGAGTACTGGTAAAGACGATCCGTATGGTGATGGTCTTGGCCCAATCGACCCGAATGTTTATGAAGAGGATCCATATGGGGATGGTCTTGGCCCAATTGACCCGAATGTTTATGAAGAGGATCCATATGGGGATGGTCTTGGCCCAATCGACCCGAATGTTTATGAAGAGGATCCATATGGGGATGGTCTTGGCCCAATCGACCCGAATGTCTATGAAGAAATCTTAGATGATGATGTTCAAAAAATGAATTTCTCGGGAAGAAAAGACTTAAAATTACCAATTAGAAGTCCAACTATCAGAGTAAATACTACTGCTGGTCAAGAAATCAGGATGAATACACCACCATTTCTAGTCAATGCGTTGCTAAATGACACTATGATGGTGCAAGCTTTGATTGACAATGGTTGTCTTTGTTCAGGCATCATTGATGATGCCCTGATGACCCTGTTAAATTTGCCGCGAATTAAAATCTTACCTCGGGCGCTTGAGACTGCAGAGATGTTAACAACCACGAAACCAATTATAGATTCGATCACATTTATTTCCTTAGATTTAGATGGGCACGTTACTTCAAAATTATGGCTCTACGTTGTTCCTCAAAGCACACACAAAATGATCTTGGGAAAAAAGTGGCTTGAGGAGCAGGATGCTATAATACACTCGAAAGATCAACAGTTGGAACTCAGAAAAGCCGGAATAACTATATCTAGTGTTCAGAGATGGAGAGAAGATCTAAAAAGTGTAACGCAACCTCGCTATGCGTCAGTAAACACGATTACATCAATGGTTGACACAGTACCAGTATGCAAGGCTTCGATTGAGGACATAAGCAAGGCGCTGCGCGGAAAACCACAACTATCAGTTGAACAAGCACGAGAGCGTTTGCCGGAAGAGGTGAAAGACTTTGCACATCTATTTGCTGATAATGCTGGCGCTGGAGATTTACCCCCTTCTAGAGGTATTTTGGATCACGCAATAAACTTACGTAGCGAGAATGGAAAGCCGTTATCGCCTCCCTGGGGACCCCTCTACAACATGTCTCGCGAAGAATTGTTAGTGCTGCGAAAGACATTGACAGATCTCTCAGAAAAGGGTTGGATTTGTCCAAGTAGCTCCTCGGCAGCAGCTCCAGTACTTTTTGCAAAGAAACCCAACGGAGGTCTTCGATTTTGTGTAGACTATCGTGGGTTAAATGCCTTAACGATTCCGGACCGCTACCCATTGCCCTTATTCAAAGAAACTTTACGGCAGCTTTCGAAAGCAAGGTGGTTCACCAAGTTAGATGTGAAATCAGCATTCCACCGCGTTCGAATACGAGAAGGGGACGAATGGATGACTGCTTTTCGATGCAGACTAGGACTTTTTGAGTGGCTGGTGACACCATTTGGATTAGCGAATGCACCTGCTACATTTCAAAGATATATAAACGAGCAGTTGCGCGAGCACCTAGATTTAGATGCGACGGCTTACATGGATGATATATTGGCATATACAGATGGAAGTGAGGAAAGCCATTGGAAAACCGTGCGCAGTATCTTGACCAAGCTTGACAAAGCCGGACTATATCTAGATATTGATAAATGTGAATTTCTTTGTAAGCAAGTCAAGTACCTCGGCTTCATTATACGGGCAGGGAAGAGTGTTACTGTCGACCCATCTAAAGTTAAATCAATTCTTGAATGGCAGGCTCCAGTCTCAGTAAAGGGGGTCAGATCATTTCTCGGGTTTGCGAATTTTTATCGATGTTTTGTTAAAAATTTCTCTGAAATTGCAGCACCGCTAACTGAGCTAACAAAAAATAAGACGACATGGCGGTGGGAACGTGATGAAAATAAGGCATTTGAGACGCTCAAGAAAATTTTCGCCTCAGAACCAGTATTAGCTCAATGGGACCCAGAACGGGAGACTATACTGGAAGCGGAATGTTCAGGGTACGCCATGGGTGCTTGCCTTTCACAAGTAGATGATCAAGGAAGATTGCGACCGGTAGCCTACTTCTCTAGGCGATTAACTAGCGCCGAGGTAAATTATCAGATTCATGATAAAGAGATGTTAGCAATAGTATCTGCTATGCAGGAGTGGAAAGCAGAGTTACAATCTGTAATGAGACCATTTACTATCTGGACTGACCATAAGAACTTAAATTACTTTGCAACAAAGCGTTTACTAAGCGAGCGCCAGGCGCGATATAGCGAGTTTTTACAGCAGTTCAGATACAAACTTAAGTGGAGGGCCGGAAGAGCTTGCGAACGTCCAGATGCTCTTTCACGTCGCGATCAAGATAAGCCTATGGACCTTAGTGATGAACGGAACGCTGGACGGGTCATGCAACTTTTTACTCCAATAACTGCCAGTTTAGTTAATACTTCATCAGGACAAATTACATCTAACCCTGTCGCAATTCCTTTCGATGGAGGTATGAATCAGATTGTTCATACGGATAAAGCAGCAACCATAGGAATTTTCGAAGAAAAAGAATTGCAGGATCTATGGGTAAAAGGTATAACAGCAGACAAAGATTGGAGACGTGCACGCGATTCAGTTCAAGCCGGCGAAAGAGGATTTCCACCAGATCTGGCGAGCAAAATGAAGGTCAATTTCAGCGAGTGTACAGTAGCAGCTGATGGCGTCCTTAGTGGTCGAGAAAATCGAATATGGGTACCAGAATACGAGCCACTTCGCACTGCACTCATGCAGCGTATTCATGATAGTCACCTTGCTGGCCATCCAGGCAGGGACACAATGATTAGTATGCTTTTACGTCGATGGTTTTGGCCGAAGATGCGGGATTCAGTCAGAAGATTTATCAGAAATTGTGACGTATGTGGAAGAACTACGGTCTGGCGAGAGTCGAAAGCAGGTTTCCTACGGCCGCTGCCAATTCCCGACAGAATTGGAAGTGAGTTGACGATCGATTTTGTAACAAACCTTCCATTGTCTAAAAGATGCTCAAATATCATGGTCATCACTGACAGGCTTTCGAAAGATATATTTGTATTTGGAGCAAGCTCAATGGAAGCTCAATACTGTGCAGGGCTATTTATAGATCGTTATTACAGGTACTTTGGATTTCCCTGATTCTTAACTAGTGATAGGGGCAGTGACTGGACGAGCCATTTTTGGAAAGAATTCTGCAAGCTTACAGGGATAAAACAACGGTTAACAACTGCATATCACCCACAGTCAAACGCTAGCGAAAGAGCTAATCAGGAGCTCTACAAATATTTACGGGCATTTACCTGTTATGCGCAAGACAACTGGATGGATTTACTGCCGTTAGCTCAACTAGCAATGAATTCGCGACCAAGTTCAGCCATTGGAGGAATGAGCCCATTTTTCTTAAGAAATGGCTATGACTTGGATCCTATAGCGGAGCCTGTCGTGGAACCTGGAAATAAAAGTCACCACCCTGGAATAATTGCTGGAGAGAAATATGTGCAAAGGCTTAGAGATGCTCAAGACTTTGCCCAAGCAGCGATGGCGTCCGCCCAACAGCGGTATGAAGGGAATGCAAATAAGTTTCGGCGACAGCCTGAGAGATTTAAAGTGGGCGACAAAGTTTGGCTAGACTTAAGAAACGTAAAGACTCCACAATTGTCCAAAAAGCTAGCATGGCAACACGCGAAATACGAGGTTATAGCTGTCCCAGATGCATTAACGGTTGAACTGAGCGTGCCGGGAACCATCCATAAGCGCTTCCATGTTGATTTAATAAAGCGAGCTGGGGATGATCCGTTTCCCAGTCAGGTACGAGATGATGCTCAAAACCCTCCTGTCGTTAATGAAGTAGATGGTCCAGAATATGAGGTGGAATCTATTTTGAGAGCCAGAACAATAAGACGAGGTCGAGGCAAATTACGCCAAGCTTTAGTTAAATGGGTTGGCTGGGCTGACCCTACTTGGGAGCCTATAGATTGTATAAAAGATACAAAAGCTGTTGACGATTTTGAGAAATCATTTGGTCCCATTACCACTAATGATGGTCCTGAAGAAACGCAAATCGGAGGTTTCGTGGGTCCAGCAGGGCCTAAAATAACTGAAAAACGTCGAGAGAAGCGGCGAGGGAAAATGGGAACTACCCCCCCCCAAAAAAAAAGCGTAAGGGAGGGCAATGTGACGGCTGTTTAGCCGCAGTAACCCTGTAGCCTATGCCGACTAGCATAGGCGAGTAGTAGCGCTTGGACATATATAAGTGGGACTAATCCACAATACTAAACCTGATGGAGCTTTCTAGAATTGTGGAGCATGCTGTATGTATATTTATATCTGTGGCTACACACTTGAGTGGTCTGAGGAACATTCCAGAAACCATGACATTGAACATTTATACAAATTGTAATTACAAACATAGATTTCTTCCTTAGATAGAATATAAGCTACCATTAGGTATACAGTTGCTTCAGCCTATATACTGCGATCCGTGACAATCAGCAAGGACTGGCCTCTTATCTGACACTGATGTGCAAGTCTTTGAAGTATTTACATGTTCTGAAACTTTCTTTATCTTTCATGTTTACAATGAAAAGTCTTCTCCAATGGCAGAGGTACAAACTACAACTCTACAAAGGCTCTTTCAGTTGAATATCAATATATCCAAACCTTTTCTCTTCTTAGGTGATCTAAACCTACACCACCCATGGTGGAGCCCCTTGATCACCAATTTTTCTTCATCTTCTTCTGATCTTGTTCAATTCCTAGAAAGTCACAGGGCAAGGCTCCTGATAAACTTACAAGTAATAGAAGAGTATGGAATAACATTTCACAGACAAAACACCAGGAACACATCTATCATAGACCTAGCCTTTGTTGCTGGCTTTCAGAAGCTTAAGTGGTACAACTGGCATTATGGAGAAAGCACTGGCTAAGATCATGAGGTAATTCTGTTTGAGGCATCCTTCTCAACCCAAATTAGTTCTGGTCCCTGCCTACCTCCAAGATTTAATATAAAGAAGGCAAACTGGGACACCTATGCTAAAAACCTACAATCTCTCGAACCCTTGTTTTTATCCCAGCTCAATTATGCAATTTCTGCCAAGGAGTCAGACCAAGTAGCACGTCTCCTTCAGGATTTAATTATCAAAGCATCACAGAATGCTATTCCTCAGTCTAAGCCATCTTGCCACTCAAAAGCCTGGTGGACTGATGAACTTATCAACCTAAGAAAGGACTATCATTCAAAAAGAAGAGCTAAGAAGTCTTGGTATGCTACTGACATTGAGGAAGCTAGAATTTCTAGGAACAACTATTTCGGAAAAATTAGCTTTGCTTAAACGGCTCACTGAGAGGAGTTCCTAGCTGGAGCTGAGGATAAGAGTTTATTCAAAGCCTTTAGTTACTCTAACCCCAGGATGTTTCAACCTTCACTGATCCCGACTTTAAAATACAAGGACTCCATGGGCAATGATAGAGCAGCATCAACTTTTGCAGATAAGTATACTGCCCTAGTTAGCACTTTGTTTCCAGTAGAAGTACCTATTACAAATGAGAATTCTATGCCAAACTCTTTTAATACTGTTATTACGGTATCCACACCAACTATCAGTTCATTCGCGAGTACCCAGTGGGACTGGCCAGAACTTTCTCTTAATAAACTTCTTCATGCAGTACCTGAGAAGAAAACAGCCCCTGGGAGTGATAGCATCAATTGGTCAATGATCAATAAAGCTGTTCACTGTCTACCTCAATTCTTTCTTAAGGCTTATTCATTTCTTTTTCAATGCGGCAAACATCCATCAGTAAGGAAGGAAGCCATTGGCATAATTATCCTCAAGACGAGTAAACCTGACTATTCCATGCCTATGGCCTACAGGCCAATTTCACTCATTTTATGTTTGTCGAAACTTTTGGAATCTTTCACTCAGAATTTCATATCTGGCAAATGTCTCACCTAGACTTTTCCATCCCAGCCAGATGGCAGGGAGAAACAGAGGTCTGCAATTGATGCAGTACTCTTACTCCAGCAATAGGCGGACAAAAATATGGCAGAAAACAAAGTTGTATCCTGTGTATTTCTAGATATTATGGGAGCTTTTGATAGACTTCAACCTGAAAAACTGCTCCAAATCTTGCATAGGAAAAAACTTCCAGTTATGTTTATTTCTTGGGTATCATCATTTCTAACAGGGAGGAGAATATCTCTCTTATTCAATGGCCAGCTAAGTCATTCGATTTCTGTTACAGGGGCACCTCAAGGAAGTCCTATTTCTCCTTTATTATTTTTACTATCAATAAGCGAACTATTTTCATCAACTTCGCAAGCTTTATTTCTTGAAATTTCCTATGTGAATGATATTTGTATTTCTGTTGCTTCTTAGTCTGTCAAAAATAACATCATGGTCCTCAAAGAAAAGTTGCAAGCACTCTTTTCCAAGGTAGATTCTTTATCAATTGTTTTGGAAAGTCCAAGTCAGAACTTATACATTTCTGTAAGAAGAAAATACCCTACTTGGATTACTTAGAGTTAGATAATCTGACTCTGAATCCTAGCACTTCAGTCAAGTGGCTAGGCATCTGGCTCCAACAAACACTTTTTTTTAAAATCCACCTGGAAAAAAGGTTGCACCTAGCACAATGGGCTTTGCAGAGACTTCTCCAAATTTCATCAAGAACAAAAGGCCTTGGCTTTAATGCATTGAGACAGTTATATCTCACTTGTATCATCCCTGTGTTGGACTATGGCTCGGTGCTATGGTTCAACAGATATGGTACAGTAAAGCTTTCTAATTTGTGTGACAAGCTACAAAAACATGCTCTTCTTGTTATTACTGGTGCCTATAGAAGTAGTCCTATCAAAGCTCTAGAAGTTGAAGCTGCACTGCTTCCTACAAGGGTAAGACACCTCAAGTACTCATCATACTATGCACTTCAAATATTAAAACTTCAAACAAATCACCCCATTTATCAACCCCTATCATGCAAGTTGCAAGATGAGCTTGAATTTCCTTCTGATGTTGTTGATCTTGGCATGTTTGTATTTCTTGATGAAAAGCCTAGTGGGCAGCTTCAGAGAATTGCATTATTATTGAAGCCATTATCAAAATATGTTACACTGGAGTTGGTCAATGCCAAATGGTCTCCACCATGGATGGAAGAGAATTTATTCACTTCAATTTCTAGTTCAAACAAATCTAGGGCAAAGGATCAACATTTGGAGTTCCTGGAGTCAATTCCCCCCTCTCATTTTATTGTTTACACAGATGGCTACCTTGTCAAGGATAAGGGCTGCGGCATTGGTATAACTTTATATTTTCCTTACACAAGAGAGCTCAAGTCACTATCATACAATCTTGGAGACAGGATTGGCATAGCTGATGCAGAGACCTATGCAATACTAAAAGCACTATTATATATTTATCACCTTCAAAGTGTAACGGCTGGCTAGCCGGCAAGGATCCTGTAGACCACGGTTGCCAACGCGGTCCCTGTTACGCAAAGATATTGACATGTCTAGCATTCCAAAATGTAGATCAACGTCCATTGGAACAATTGCTGGGTGCAGGGGGGCAGTCGATGGGTCTAGCCCATCGTCAAGATAATTACAATTTGAGGATATTGTAATGAGGATCACCGTAAACTACGTCCACGGCGCCAAGTTGTTTGCTCTGTTTGCATGAGTGGAATCACATTGGCAGGGCAAGAGGAACCTATAAAAAGGCCGTCATGTGTACACAGATATTTCTTTCTTTCCTCATAGTGAATACAAACTTCTGATTTCAATCCTCTGAGCTAACTTAGAGACAATAACTGTGACTGTGATAGAACCAAGCAGGTTGTGATAGAATTCAATTTATTGAACTAATTAAGGAAGAAAGGAAAACACTGCTACCAATGAAGATTACTTATACTCCTTTCTAACTTACCCTTTCCTTACTATCAGATAATCCTTTAACCAGACGTCATCTTATTCTCACCCAGACGTCATCTAAGATGTCTCCCCTTTCGTAATTCGCATAATTAGAAATGATGTAACCGCCTCTAATCTCGCTTAGGTGCCCGCCTAAGCCACAATACGGTCAAGCCGTAACATCACCCCCCCACTCTACCCTTTCTTGTCCGCGGTTCCGGACCATTATTAGATTCTGCGGAACCCCACTTCGCTTCCCAATTATCTAATGCAACAGTGTCTTGTAAATTTGTAAGTGAAGTCCACTCTGGAGTCGGGCTGCCTGTCCACTTGACTAATGCTTGCCTTTCGCCATGCCAGGTCCTAAATCGGACAACTTCGTCGATAAAAAACTCTTCTTCTCCATCACTGTTTGCGACAGGTGCCGGCTCTACATCTATTGCTTGAGACGGCAACGGGTTCTCATCAGCAGGTAAAAGCAAATCCACATGGAAACAATTATGAATTTTTCCTTTGACGTTTAATTCTACCACTTCTGGCGATATTACTTTTGTGACTTTGTATTTTGCGTGTTGCCAACCCAACTTTTTTGACGGTTGTCTATCTAGTTTAATATTACGCAATAAGAGCCATACTTTATCTCCTACGACATATCTTGGAGATGGGGTCCTTTTTTTGTCGGCTTGCTCTTTAGACCTTTCTTGCACAGCTGCCATAGCAGCTTGCATGAATGTAGTGACTTTGGCTAAATGTTCGACGAACGATTCCGCTCTTTCTACCCCAGTTGATACAGTATTCATAGGTTCGGAAACATTAGATTGGATCGGACACACATGATATCCATGAGTTGCAAAAAATGGACTTATACCTCCTAGAGATGCCAACCCACGATTATTAATTGCCAATTGAGCGGCTGGAAGGCAGTCTGCCCAGTCGTATTGGGTGTAAGCGACGTAGGCTCTTAAATAAGTTTGGACTTCTTGGTTGGCTCTTTCCGTGGCGCCATCTGTTTGTGGGTGATATGCTGTGCTTAATCTTTGTTCCATTCCCACTAACTTGCATAGATGCGTCCAAAATTTGCTTGTCCAATTAGTTCCTCGATCACTGGTCAAAGAATTTGGGAATCCGTGAAATCTCCAATGGGAACTCAGAAACCTTTTTGCACAAGATTCGGCATCCATTTTCTCCATTGCTTCCAAAGTAATTGACTTGAGAAGCCTATCCGTTATCACCATAATATTTGATGCTCCATTTGACATGGGAAGATCTGTCATGAAGTCAATCAATAATTCCTGATGGAATCGATCAGGTATAGGTAGAGGCTTTAACAATCCTTGTCTCTGGTGTCGCCAAATGGTTGATCTTCCACAGATATAGCAATTTTTGCAGTACCTTTTAACTGCCTTGCTGATGCCCGGCCAGAAATAACCTCGCGCCACCTGCGCTAATGTTGCGTCCCTACCCGGGTGTCCTGATACAGCAGCGTCGTGGATGTTTCGTATGATCCCTGTGGTAAGTGGCTCGAATTGCGGTACCCAAATACGCCCTTGGTAATAAAGAATCCCAGTTTCATTGTCAAAAGAAGAAGCTGCAATCATTGCTTTTAGTGGTTTAAGCTCTTCTGATCCTTAAATCTTTATTATGAGATCTTTAGGCCACCCTCGTTCATTGTCTCGCACTGCCTTCACTATTTTCGCAAAATTCTGGTCACTTGCGAGAGCTTGGTTCCAGAGTCCCTGTAAGTCTTCGTTGACAAAAACTTCTCGGCCCTCAGCTAATGGTAGATTGTTAATAAATATCTTATTCAAGTTAATTGGATTCAATAGTCTTCGTTCTCGAAATAGAAGACGAGCGTCACCCTCTTTCGGCTTATCCTGGTCTCTGCGAGAGAGTGCATCCGGACGATCATTTTCTTCCCCTTTTCTGTACTGAAGGCTATACCTAAATCTTGACATAAATTCTGCCCAACGAACTTGTCTTTCGGTCAATTTTCTCGTTGTCAAGAAGTATTTTAGGTTCATATGATCACTCAGTATCGTGAAGGGGTTTGCTAGTCCCCTCAGTTCAGCGTCCCACTCCTTCATACACGCAACTACTGCCAGAAGCTCTTTGTCATGAATTTCATAATTCATTTCCGCCCCAGTCAATTTTCGAGAATAATAAGCAACTGGTTTCCAAACTTCCCCGTTTTGCTTTTGGAGCAGGCAACCTCCGATTGCATATCCAGAACTGTCTGCTTCTAGCATGGTTTCGTTATCGGGATCCCATTGAGCTAAGGCGGGCTCTGCGATGAATTTTGCTTTTAGGCTCTCAAAGGCTTCTTGTTGCTCTATACCCCATCTCCAAGGTGTGCCTTTCCCTGTTAGAGATGTCAAGGGGGCACAAATCCTTGAATAACCATCTATAAAACCGCGATAAAAATTTGCAAATCCTAAAAATCCTCGCAATCCTTTTGTGGTCGCCGGTGCTTCCCAATCAGAAATTGCCCTGACCTTCTCCGGGTCCATCTTCACCGAAGGTATCTCGCCTTCAACCGAGATAATGAATCCTAAGTATTTTGTTCTTTTGACACTAAATTCTCATTTGTCAATATCGAGCCCCAGGCCAGCTTTCTGAAGTTTTTCAAGTACAAGACGGACATGATGTTCATGGTCTTCCAAGTTCCCATCAGTATAGACTAAGACGTCGTCTACATAAGCTGAGCAAAACAAGTCCAAATATTCCCGAAGGGCCTCGTTTATGTATCTTTGAAAAGAGGCGGGGGCTCCATTCAGACCAAACGGCATCACCAACCACTCAAAAAGACCAAATCTTGTGCGGAAAGCGGTTTTCCATTCGTCGCCTTCTTTGACACGCAATTTGTGGAACGCGGCTCGAACATCTAGCTTTTTAAACCATCTAGCTTTGCTCAACTTCGCTAGTGTCTCCTTAATTAATGGTAACGGGTACCTATCTACTCTTGAAATCGAATTAAGAGCACGGTAGTCCACACAGAAACGTAAGCCTCCTCCTGGCTTCCGCACGAAAAGTACTGGTGCTCCCGCAGGAGAGTTGCTTGCTCGGATGTAATTTTTATCTAGGAGATCTGTTAATTTTTTCCTTAGCACCAGCAGCTCGTCCCTGGACATTCCATACAAGGGGCCCCACGGTACTTCTTTGCCAGGTTCTAGGATTATTTAATGATCGCAACCAGGTCTATGTGGCGGGAGTTTATCGGTCAGTTCTTTCATAAATAATTTAGAAAATTCTTTATACTGCGATGGAAGCTTCTTAAGGTTCGATGAGTCCTTCTCTGGTGCAAGTGCTTTTTGTATATCCGCCAATGTCACAGCAAACAACTGTGTTGCTTTAGCCCCGGATCTTTTTGCTCTTCTAATAGTTGCAAGGAATACACTTGCTGATAGGCTTGCAATGTTTGAGTCCTTTGTTTCTTTTCGTACGCCTCTTTCCCATATTTTTAAAGGCTTACCATCGATTGTTGTTTTGCGAGTTTCCATAAAATGATCCTTGGCATGGTATAAAACATCTTCTTGTTCCATCCAAGGCTTACCAAGTATTAATTCGTGTGACAGTCGAGGAATAATATATTCGTACAAAGTCTTCCGATATCCGTCAACGTCCAATTCCATTTTTGTCATTTCGTTGATTATTTCCCCTTGATCATTTGTTGCTCCAGTCAAATTCCGGGGAGGGATTTTGATTCTTGGGAGGTCTAATTTGCGTACTAAAGTTTTGTTAATGGTAGCTAGGCATTCACATCCATTGTCGATCAGAGTTGGTACTTGATAAATTCCGTTTATTAAGGCATCAATTACGAATGGCTTCCCATTCATTTTTTTGATCAATCTCTGGTCTTTTATTGAATCTAAATTTATTGCTACCTCACTCACTCTAGTTTTAGGCTCTTGAACACGACTTTTTCCAAGAGCTATTCTTTTAACTCAATTTCGTTTATCTCCTCATTCGAGCGATTCTCCCTATTGCTATCGATTGATGCGTTTGAAACTGCCGTACCCGGACGTTCAGGGGGTAGGAAATGGCATTTGGCAATTCGGTGTCCTAAGTTACCACATCTAATACAAAGCCCCTCTGTTTTCCTCCGTTGAATCTCTTTCGGAGTTACCCACTTCGCACGTATTCTATTAATGCCAGTCATTTTGGTGTCCCCGTCGGCATCTTTCTCGTTGTTCACTGGAGGTGCTTGATGCGTGAATGATCCTTGGTTGCGCCCGAGCAATTTACCCCCTACAATTCCCCGTGTTCCGTCGTCGAAAATACCCGTCTCTCCATCATTGTAAGTTCTTGTTTTTAACACGCCTGCTTTCTCAATCTGTCCGCCTAACGTGTAAAGGAACTCCATTAGATCCTTAAACATGGCTGGCTGGCTACGTCCAACAAGATAATTTTGGGTAGACTGGTTAATTGCATTCTCGATCAAATGCAATTTATGCACATCTTCAACAGAAGAACTAGGGCTCCTAGCAAGCAGTTTCTGGAAACGAGGCAAGAACGAGGACAAACGCTCGTCTCTAAATTGCTTACAAGCATGAAGGAGCGTTGAAGCAATTCTATCCGCATTTCGATCCCGAAATACTTCATCCATCGATTTAAGTAGTCCCAATGCGTCCCATGTTTTCTGATTTTTCATCATATCTTCTACTTGTCCGGTGATTAAATCTTTCGCATTTCCAGTAACTGCGCGACTAAAAAGTCTCATAAAAAAATCGGATGGTTCCAGGAATCCATCTTGCCTAACGTCACGCTCGTAGATGTACAAGAGTACTCCGTGTGTT
Organism: Podosphaera xanthii; assembly: GCA_028751805.1. Classification (NCBI taxonomy): domain Eukaryota; kingdom Fungi; phylum Ascomycota; class Leotiomycetes; order Helotiales; family Erysiphaceae; genus Podosphaera; species Podosphaera xanthii. The sequence goes on along the minus strand of JAPWIX010000006.1, from coordinate 3,006,835 downwards.
GCAGGCCATTTAGATGTGTCCTCATGGGCATAGGACTCTGGCCACTTCAAAGGCTTCCTTTTTCGTACTGACTCATTATTTGTTGCTGGAGGGCTCTGAGAAAATGACTGGGTATTCTGTTGCTGTGTCTGTGCCTTTATTAATGATAGCTCTTCCTTTATGAGGTTTATCTGCTGCTCATAATTCTGTTTCATAATATTCATTTGTTCTATCAGAATATACTCCCTCCTGATTTCTGTTTCTTCCATTTCCATTCCGATGTCACTGTTATTACCAGCCATAGTAGTTAACTCGAGTTCCTCTAACTCCACTGCTGTCCGGAAAGAATCGTTGCTTTGTGAGCTACTGCTATCACTAGATGTTGATGGTGCTGCAAATGTTGGCATACACTAGCCCTTGAATTTGTTTTTTAAAAGAGACCCTGAGCCACGGAAAGAAACTCGTGATATGCTCAATAACGGGTGAAAGTAAAATTGGAATTAGTTCAAAATGTGATAGAACCAAGCAGGTTGTGATAGAATTCGATTTATTGAACTAATTAAGGAAGAAAGGAAAACACTGCTACCAATGAAGATTACTTATACTCCTTTCTAACTTACCCTTTCCTTACTATCAGATAATCCTTTAACCAGATGTCATCTTATTCTCACCCAGACGTCATCTAAGATGTCTCCCCTTTCGTAATTCGCATAATTAGAAATGATGTAACCGCCTCTAATCTCGCTTAGGTGCCCGCCTAAGCCACAATACGGTCAAGCCGTAACAGTGATATATATTCACTATCTTCATTCACGTACGGCACTCGGGGTATTGCACGAACGTTTTCATATAATCTTTGTACAAATTATTGATCATCTTATTGTCCCATCGTCTTCCCATATTTGTTCAGGTCTCGCTTGGTTTTCTGTTAATACGCACTATCTCTCTCTTCTGTTTAATTTTATCAATCGTTTTTTTTTATTTTTATAATTTTTTTAAGTCCTGTACTCATATTTACGTTTTGCGATTTTGGTAGCTACAGCTGTCGACTGTTCCTTTTGTTAGTTGACTGTTTAATTCACCAACGTGCCGAGGGTTTAATTTGTGTCTACTTTATTTATCTAAATGTCGACGTTTTATGATTCTATGAGTGATTCCAAAGGGGACGATGAGCGGATTACCTCCTTGCATAATCAGATTGATGAATTAAGGGCCGCGATGGTCAGACGTCCACATCTAATGGAGCAAGGTGTAGTGATTGAGAAGGATCCAGCCCCAGCCGAGCAACTAAGATTTCAGCCCACTGAACTTCCTCCCTACGATGGCAACCAAAGCCATTACCCTGCCTGGCGTCAAGCAGTGCTGGATATATTCAAGATGGATTGAATACTTTCCGTTAGATTGACACTAGGGCATTCTTACTAATCTACACTTCACTCAAGGACGAGGCAAAGACAAAAGCAGGAGCATTCTACGAAGCTGGAGGTATAGGTGGTACTCGTCGCCCTGAAGACTTTATCAACTTCCTTGATCGTGGCAATTTAGACGGTACGCGATCCGATAAAGCATGTGATGAACTGTACGCTATGAAAATGGGAGAGTCCCAGAGATGGTCCTATTTCTTCACATCATGGGCTAGTAAGTTAACGGAAGCTGAGGGCGATATTTGGAGCAATTGTTCTTAAAGTACGATGTTTCGCAACGCGCTAAATGAAAACATTAGAAGAGCTTTATCAGGCAACCACCTCCTGCCCAGAGACGATTACGCGGAATGGGTAGGGATGGTTAGCCAGATATCTCAGCAAGTCGAAGAGGTAAACACTCGCAGACAGCGAGGGCTCCCCAGAAAAAACGTAAACGCTTACTTACTATGACGCCCACTAGAACTTCCTGTAAGAGATAGGGCACGTAATGTTGGTCAACAAAATATTGGGCGATTTGACGCACAGGATGATGTCATTATGGGAGGAGTTAACGCAACCCGCCCAGGTCAAGCAACACGTGAGCAAAACGCACCAGAGGCTGGGGCTGAGATTGAGGAACTGCTAAATAACGGCATCAGGCGCTCTAGCTAGAAATCTCCAGACACGATACGAAGGTTACGCAACGAACGGAGATGCTTTCGATGTGAAAGAAGAGGTTGCAACACACGTACATGTCCCCTTCTACCCGCCATCAACCCTAGGGGCAACTTGAGGGCTAACGCAGTCAAACCAATTGACGAGCAGTTGTATGACGAGTTAGATGTGGACCAACGACCGGACGGGTCGGAAAACTAGTAACTCTTGGGGAACGTCGCCCTCAAGAGTGTAAGGTAGATTTTAGATCTATATATAAAATGTTGTCACCTCCAAAAAAAACAATTGATAAAATTAAACAGATGAGACAGATAGTGCGTATTAATAGAAAACCAAGCGAGACCTGAATAAATATGGGAAGACGATGGGACAATAAGATGATCAATAATTCGTATAAAGATTGTATGAAAACGTTCGTGCAATACCCCGAGTGCCGTACGTGAATGAAGATAGTGAATATATGTCACAGTTATTGTCTCTAAGTTAGCTCAGAGGATCGAAATCAGAAGTTTGTATTCGCTATGAGGAAAGACAGAGATATTCGTGTACACATGACGGCCTTTTTATAGGTTCCTCTTGCCCTGCCAATGTGATTCCACTTATGCAAACAGAGCAAACAACTTGGCGCCGTGGACGTAGTTTACGGCGATCCTCATTACAATATCCTCAAATTGTAATTATCTTGACGTTGTGCTAGACCCATCGACTGCCCCCCTGCACCCAACAATTGTTCCAATGGACGTTGATCTACATTTTGGAATGCTAGACATGTCAATATCTTTGCGTAACAGGGACCGCGTTGGCAACCGTGGTCTACAGGATCCTTGCCGGCTAGCCAGCCGTTACACAAAGTAACGTAAGTTGTCATTTATTTTCTGACAGCCAAGCTGCTATTTTAAGAATTACGAAATCTAGTAATTATTTTTCCTATAAAGTCAGATACCTAAGTAGTAAAATGGATGTCAATATCTGTTGGTGTCCTGGTCATCAAGGAATTGAAGGCAATGAACTTGCTGACAATTTGGCAAGAAAAGGCCTGGATCAACCTGCTATCAAAAAGGATCAATCTACTTCATATTGTTATGATATGCGCTATCCACATCTAGCTCGGTTGGCCACGGCATAACGCAAAGGCCCAAACAGGGACTCTCTTAACATTGGCAATCATTACTTTATTTGATAGAAGCTTCCGGAACAGGCTGGGGGTTTTCGTACAGATTAGAATGGAATCATGTAGAATTTTGGGTATTCAGTCTTGAACACTGAACTAGATAGAAGGATGAATCAGATGTATCTGGAAGTGATAGATTGATGTATAAATAGCCCTAGTATCTCTACTGGCAGAAAAACAACCATCTATTTGCTCAAGCCCATAATCGCTAATCGTGCTCATTTCTCATCAACTTCTATTCCTTCTCGATTACAACAAACGCATCAAGCAACACATATTCCTTCCTAGTGGAAAGAATTAAAAAAAATGTTTTACAAGCCTGGTACTCTGACTGGACTAAGCAAGTACTTAGGGAAGAAGAGGGTAGGAAAGCCACTGGCCTTGGAAAGTTTTACAGAACTTCTGCAAGGATTTATGTACCAATTTTCAAAGCGAAGGCAATTAATCTTTCAAAATTTAGTAGGCAGACCCAGACCTTCTTTTTCCAGGCGAGAACAGAGATTGGAAACACCCTGGCTCACCTCTACAATACAGGAAAAGTGGATAGGTATATATGCAACTTCTGCAATAGCAAGAAGCAGACAACGGGGCAGTTGCTCTTGCACTGTCCACATTTTTCTACAGTGAGGGATAAGGAATTTGAAGGTCTGGTGCCTAATAATCTACAAATTATGTTCAGAACCAAAGTTGGCAGAGAAAAATTATTGAGATACTTAGAGAAGTCTAAGTGTATGCAACTAATTAAAACAGTAGGTCAAGAAGCCACAATTCTTTAATAAAGCAACAAAAAATAAAGAATACCAAAAGAAACATATTCAAAAAAGAAAACAAGATACAGCTTTAAGTTCGAATTCAGGGTCAGTTTGGTATTATTAGTAATGTTGGAGAGTCTAACCCTATGTTATGAGCCTCTAGACTGGTGCCAAGGGGAGTTCAAGGAGTTGGGAAGCGGGTAACTGTAATTAAAAATGTACTTGAATCTCTGGTCATAGCTAGATGGCTGAATACAATATGATATTAAAAAAAAACCTTGATTGAATTTCAACAACAACACTGGGACCGACTATGCTGATAACGAGCGTTGCCTGCAATTAGTTGACGTTAAATATGTGTACGTCGTTAGAAGTAATTGCAGGGCAACGACGTACAAGATTGACTTTAGTGACTGACAATTTCTAGGGCCAAGATACTCTTCAGTGTCTTAACCTCAAAGAATGTTACTTATTAGCGTTAATTTTGTATGACATTGCCCTTCTAACTACTAGTTCAATCTACGAAATGAACGCCGAATGCTAACATTCTTTAGGGCTGCAATACTGTACACTGGTCCATAAAAGAGGAAAAAAGTTTCCACCTAGGATTATATTAAGTGTGACAAAAATAGTAGATATGTATATGGTCGTCGACCGCCGTAAGTCAGCACGACGTACATCTTAGAAATTCACGAAATGATGTATAATATTGGCGGCTGAATTTCTACGTTGCGTCTAATTCACCGACTGTAATTGATTAGTTGTCCATAACAGCTCTCCGTTAAACACCTCCAGCAGCGTGAAACATGAACCACACTTGAGAAATATCAAGTTTGAAAAAACTTTGACCTACACAGGGGTCGAACCTGTAATCTTTTGATTCGAAGTCAAACGCCTTGCCTGTGGGCCAGTAGGCCAGTTTCAGTTTCTCTTGTGCAGAAACGTTTAAAATTTATAATATTTTATTATTAACTCAATTCACCACAGTTATACATCAATAGGCCTTGCTATTGATCAAGGATAGCCACTACAGGGTAACAAAGGTTGAACTTATTGATGTAATTTAGCGTAGGGTAACCGCAGAGCTGTTACGCCTCATTAAAGATATCGCTTGGAAGCGGTCGAAAGTAGGGAGTCTGCAAATTATAGTGGAGAGTTGATCATTTACAAACAAATGACCTCACGACTAGTAATTCTTCATAGGATAATGGGTGGCTGGTCAATGTATGAGTAATCATGATTTTGGACACAAGGGGCTATGACCTGTTGTGACTATCCATAATACCGATGATCTTTATGTTGAATGTTGTAGAGAGTTCAAAGAGGAATATCTCGAAGAACAAGGGTTACAACACAAAAAGAACACTTTAATAGCAAGCTGATGTAGAATATCGGTTTTTCTTCTGACCAGATATAATAAGATTGTATATATAAAATCCTAAGGAGATTACAGATTATAGATAGTAAGGAAAACTCATCTAAATACATAATACTGAGACCCCCATGACCCCTTTTATTTTTTATTCTCTCAGTGGTTCGCATACTGGTTATTCCCCTGATATTGCCGATCACTTTAAGAAAAAACATGTCGGATTAAAACGACTAAAAATGTCCTCGGTGATGATCTTGCTGATCATATCACAAAATCAATTCATGTACGCTCAGGAAAACAACGAGCCTGAAATTCCAACACTCCTCCTGAACAGCAAGATCATCTAATCTTGTTATCTGCCTTTGAATATTTGCTGGTGTAACGGCTTTGCTTTCGCGAATGACAAAGGCTTAGTCAGTATATCGGCCAGCATTTGACCCGAGGGAATATACTTTATATCCATCTTCCCATCCTGAATACACTTTCTAACGAAATGATAAGCTACATCAATGTGTTTAGCTTTAGCCGAGTTTGCACCATTCGCAATAGCTAGAGCACTTTGATTATCAGTGTACGTTAGCATACCCTTATCATCAATCAGCATATTAGCAACATGCAGTTCATTGAGAAATCCGGTAGCCCAAACGATCTGCTTTGATGCTTCAAAAAGGGCAACATACTCTGCTTCTGCAGTCGAGGTTGATATTGATTTTTGACGTCTGGTTTGCCAGCAAACAGGACCACCACCGAGCATCAAAATAAATCCACTAACTGATCGTCGTGTGGTTATATCCGATGCAAAATCGGAATCGGAATAACTGATAGCTTTAAGCTCTTGTGTAAGTATGTCTGAGGTAGGCCCGAAACTGTAAGTAATGCAATAATCTTTAGAACCTTTAATATACCTCAGAATCCTACAAACACTGTTCCAATGTCGAACAACTGGACAAGAATTGAAGCTACTAAGTTGTGAAATGGCGAATGATATATCGGGCCTAGTGCTGTTCGATGCATAACCTAGACTTCCAATAGCGCTAGCATATGCAGACTCATCTGCAAATTCCTCTCCATCTCGTCCGGGTAGGGCTCCATCGTAACCATCCATAGGAGAAATACATGTTTTCGCATTTTCTAGTCCAAAAGATTTGAGTTTTTCCAACAAATAACCCGCTTGTGAAATCGATAAGGTTCGTGTCGCTCTTTCCCGAACCACTTTCCACCCGATAATGGTGTCAATTGAACCCAGATCCTTGATTGGAAAATATGACGAGAGTTTTTCTTTGACCTCAATTACCTGTTCAATTATCTTGCCACAAATTATTAAATCATCGACGTACACACCGATGACAAGTTGAAACTTTGGATGTATATAAATACAATGATCGTATTCGGACTTCTTGAACTCCAGGGAGGAAAGTCTCATGACAAGTTTTTCATTCCATGCCCGTCCAGATTGTTTGAGGCCATACAAAGCCTTTTTAACCTTGACAAACTTTGTACCCAACATTCCTTCTGGACGTTTCATGAAGATTTCTTCATGTAAGTCGCCTTCAAGATATGCTGTCTTAACGTCGACTTGATGGATTTCCCAGTCGCGAAATGCAGACACGGCAAGAAGGATTCTCAAGGAGTCCATTCGTAAAGTTGGTGCATAAGTGTTAAAATAATCTATGCCAGGAATTTGACTGAAGCCCTGAGCTACTAATCGGGCTTTGAATCTCCCATCAGATTTGATGGCAAACACCCACCTTGATCCAACTGGCCTTCTTCCTTGAGGAATATGACTAATCGACGTAAAAACTTCCTTGTCCCTCAAAGAATCAAGTTCATCTGAAATAGCGACTTTCCACTGCTCTTTATCTGGACCACTTATAGCCTCTGAGTATGATTGTGGTATTGATATTTCTTTTCCGACGTGCAACGCATGCGACCTAGGTGTCCAGGCAGATCGCGGTGGGATAGGCTTATGAGGGCGATTACTCCTCCTGAGCGGCTGTGACTCTACCTCAGGGATAGGTTCGGGAGTATCAGAAGTATTTTCATTGATATCTTCTGGATCTAGTGATTCAACGGGTTCTTGAAGAATATGTGGAAAATCATTCGAAGGCGTAATATCCATCTCAGAGTTAGAGTCTTCTTCTGAGTCGCTTTCAGATTCAGCAAAATTTTGGTTAGCAGATATTGGCATCTCTATTCTGTCAAAATTACTCGATGAGGACGTGTTCCAATCCCAGAAAGAATCTTCAATAAAACGGACGTTTGCCGAAGTTATAACTTTCTTAGCTCCTGGTTTTGCATTGACGTAAATACGATACTGAGTTGTTGACTCGCAGTACCCAACAAATATGCCACGGTGTGAAGTGGGTGAAAGTTTGGAACGTTGCGGATCTTTATCATCGATAAGTGCATAACAAATGCATCCCCAAACTTTGAGATGATAAATTACTGGTGAGCAACCATTCATAGCTTCAAATGATGTCAAATTATCCTCTCGGAAAGGTAATCTATTTCGTAGATAACAAGCTGTAAGAACAGCAGCATCCCAAAATCGGCTCGGTAAATTAGCTTGTGCAAGCATACATCTTGCCATAGTTATGAGTGATCGGTTCAATCTTTCAGCCACCCCATTTTGGTGCTGAGTATACGGAGCACTAATCTGTTGGATTATACCATCAAAATCAATAGTCTTGTACTCCGAACCACCGTCAAAACGCATTGCTTTTATAGTTCGGCCTGACTGTCGCTCTTTCTTTGACTTGTAAAGTCGAAAACAATTTGGCACTTCTGTTTTACTTTTCATCAAATAAACATCACTCTCTCGAGTGTAGTCGTCTGTAAAAGTGACAAAATAATGACTTCCATATATCCCAGGTACTCGACACTTGCCCCAAGTATCAGAGTGGATCAAGTCAAGGATACCATTTGATCTAGTAATAGGGCCACGATTGATCTTTTCAACCTGTTTGCACGAGTTGCAAATTTCGCATGACTGCAATATTTCTTTGTTGGCACGGAATTGCTTTGCATTTGGTTTTAATCCAGAGATTTTAAGCTCAGATAAATTAATTTTTTTTAGGATATGTGATCCTACATGTGCGAAGCGTTGATGTAAAAGTTCCACGGCCGAACTATTTATATCATGAGAAATCAAGGTTTCAGACTGACTTAGCGGCTTAGGTTGGGGAGCAATATAGCGTGAAGAAGTTGTATTAAAGCAGAATAGTCCTCCTTCTGGTCTAGCAGTAGCAATTACTGATCCATCTCTCGAAAGTACACTTAACCCCCCATTTAACGATTTTATCCCGTAACCCTTCGATATAAGCTGAATCCCAGAGACAAGATTTTTGTACATGAAGGAACGAATAAAACATTTTCCATCGTGATAATTTTTGAAGAATTTTTGTTCTGATAATCAAATACCCTGAATTGTACTCTTCCAGTGCCAGAGACGGGAATGTGTTGGCCTGAAGCATTAACAACAGTTTTATTACTAGGAGAAATTGAAAAGAACATTGACTTATCGTGAAAAACATGATTAGTAGCGCCGGTATCGAGCACAATATTGCTGTTTATGCGGCCATTTGGAGCTAAAAGCGCGTGCTCCTCCATTACCCAAATACCTGATTCGGGTGCTTCATCATGATCACTTAGGTGGTTAACGCTGCTTTTCTCTTTTCCTTTTCGATTTGCTAATTTTGCTTTCAATTTCCGAGTTCTTGCAGCTTTCTCTGGATTTTTGGCTGCCCATTTTGAGCCGTCTGGTGTGTCTAGCCATAGGAAACAACTTTCACGCAAGTGACCACGGCGTTTACAGTGTGCACAACTTTTGAATGATTTTGAATCGTCGTGTTCTTGAGCATCATCTATTTCGTTGGCTAAAGCAACAGTAGGGGTAGGATGTAATTGGCGATATACAGCTTGTGATGCCCGAATAGATGATACTGCAGAATCAAGACTAATAGTTGAGTCTCGCAATGAAATAACTGTTGCCATATAAAACCCCCCACAACATTTAATAAAATGATTTAAGATGCGTTTTTTCATACTTGAGTCGGAAGGACAAGAAGAGCTGGCGATTAAAAATATCTTTGCTCGAATTTCAGACAGTGTTTGGACCAAGTCGTCAATATCGAAGTCGTCGTCGAAATTAAGCCCCAAAAACTCTTGTAAAAGGTCATCAGCGTCCTCATCAGAGTTAGGACGGTAAAATTGTTTAAGATTATCCCAACATTTCTTTGACGTGTATGACTGATCAACCAGATGAAAAGCGATGTCCGGAACAAGCTGAGATATGACGATACGTATATTTTTGTCTTGTTTTATGATAAGTTTGGATTTAGCGACATCTTTTCCATCAAAGTTTTCGAGCTCAACTTTCTGTGTTAGGACATAATCATCAATTTCAAATAATGAAAGAACATCGATGAAATGAGTGCTCCATCTATTATAGGTAGACTTATCGAGCTTTGGAGCACCCTTCATTGACTTAAGTATTTCTGCAGCCGACATAATGTATTGACTTAAGGATGCGGTATTAGAAGAGAATATTTAGATGAAGGTAATCTCGATGTGATAGCAGCTTAGATAAAAGGTATGCTCAATTGATTAGAACAATTGGTCTCATAATCTGTTGAATGTTGTAGAGAGTTCAAAGAGGAATATCTCGAAGAACAAGGGTTACAACACAAAAAGAACACTTTAATAGCAAGCTGATGTAGAATATCGGTTTTTCTTCTGACCAGATATAATAAGATTGTATATATAAAATCCTAAGGAGATTACAGATTATAGATAGTAAGGAAAACTCATCTAAATACATAATACTGAGACCCCCATGACCCCTTTTATTTTTTATTCTCTCAGTGGTTCGCATACTGGTTATTCCCCTGATATTGCCGATCACTTTAAGAAAAAACATGTCGGATTAAAACGACTAAAAATGTCCTCGGTGATGATCTTGCTGATCATATCACAAAATCAATTCATGTACGCTCAGGAAAACAACGAGCCTGAAATTCCAACACTTTATTATCAAATACAGTAGAACCCCTCTTAGCTAATAGTAGGTCCCGGTATAATTACTGAAGAGATTCATAGATGTTTTGCCGTTTATTTTTGCAGTACTTACCCCTGCACGAAAAATGACCTGTAAGGGTAAGTATTGCAAATGTAAAAGTCCAAGTTACAGTGAATCTTTTCAACATTTATACCGGGACCCACTATCGAGTTAGAGAGGGACGACTGTAGTTGCAAAGATGGGACTTGCCAAAAAGATTATGTAAGAGGACTGGGATATCATGCAAAAAGGATTTCACCGTGGCTTTACCGACTACTTATTTTGGCAAAAGCTACCCCTGTCGTATTACTCCTGTAGATAATTCGGTTTGCTGACTTACCCTTATCCCCCTGTACAGTGTCTCACCCCTAAAGATTGTTAGTGGCTGATGTTGATTTTGTGTATCTCAACCATGCAGTCACACATCTTAACATACAAGACTAACATCAGCCACTAAAAATCTTTAGGGCTGAGACACTGTATATTAACGCCAGGATGGGTTTTGTCACCAGTTCCATGTAATTTAGTATGGGACTGGAGACCAAACGTATTTCAATCTCGGGGTACATACCAAACCTAACTTCGACAAGTTGGCAATCAAATACACATTGGTTGCCATAGCAATAGTATTGATATTACGTAACAGTCACGGGACAAAAAGCCATGGTTCCCAAAAAAGTTATGGGTTATGGGTTATGACAGTTTATGGGTTATGACAGGTTCTACTGTATGCAACTTTACCTAAATACGCGGCGAGCAAAATCTCCGCTGTTTGGATATGATTTTTATGCACGGGACTTTTAGCGGGTTCCGCATGTCCATGTGATCAGCCCTGTGTACATTGACGGCGGTCTCGGTGAAGATGCGACACTTGGACTCAGATATACAATGGATGTACGGATAGGGTCGCCTTTCAACAAGCTGCTAATGGGGGACAAAGACGGCGTTTCTACCTGTACGTGGTGTTCCCTACGAACCTGGGGTTTATCCTCAGAGCCAACAGAAACACACATTACTTGGTCGCGGAGGATGTCACCCAGATGCGTTTGCGGGGCGTACCCAGCTCCCGTTATGGTGGTGATGTATCAGACTAAGCTGGCCCTTTTCACTAAGATTAATTCTCACTGTTTACAGCTATTCTGGCATTATACTGGCTCCCGAGGAAAGAGCACCGCTACCTGAGCGCTGGTGGTGTCAGTGTAAGGAGGATATCTAGACTATGGGATATTAGGGAGATACAGATGGGGATACGCACCTCGTGTGGCTCTGGTGTCTAGGCCTCGCCTGGCTGGAGTTGCAGGTTTTTTGAGACTTTTTCCCGCGTACCGGTTGTTTTACGAGGTATGTGATTGGGAACATGCACTTGCCTAGCAATGCTTTTAGTCGTTATGTTAACGTTCTGCAAAGTATGAATTAAAATGATGGAATTGCTTGATGATATCTTTTCTGCTTGGGACATTGTTTGTCCTTATGTACATAGATGGGTACTTGGCTAGTCTCCTTTCTCTCTTGATCTGCACACTATCCTAGTCCACCACTTGTCCGCCTGGACTAGAAAACAGAGCAAACAATCTACCAGGTCTGTGCAGTAGTATGACGTACTCCCTGTGGCTGCGCCTCTTTTGCCTGCGTCATCCTACATTGATCTACCTGAGGTGATCCAAGCTGAGCATAACACCGGTTTCCATGTCTGCTCTTTTTCTACTTTTTTTGAGCAGAAGGTTCCGTAGAAAAGGTGGTTGGTTTCAACGGGTAATTACTGAGCTAAATGGCTACCCGTCATGGGTCAATGTATCAATGATCTTAGGTTCGAGGTAAAAGGGGATAGGAGAACTGTAAAAGGTGTGGCCTGGGTCAGAGAGGGGCCCTAGTGTTATAATAGTCTTGGACTCAACATAACACGAATAAATACCACTAAAAACAAACAACAAGCTGCTAATTCTTGTGATAGCAGATCTTTGATTTCATAACAAGCTGAAATGTATTCAGACAGATCGGCACCCAAACTCTAATAGACATCGCCGAAATCTTGTACATGGCATGTAGGAGTTTGATGCAGGGCACTCGAGATTATCTCAGAAAGTCACCAGATGAATCTACTGGTATAATACTGAGAGGGAGAGTAGGAATTTCTTGGCGTGATGGTGATCCAAAAGAAAGTTCAATGGAAATACGTTGGGTAATAGATTGAGTAGATAGAACTTAGATGTAAAGAGGCATCCACCTCCATCAAGATAGATGGTTCCATATAGCAACTCTTCGAGTACGTATGATGATTGTCTTTCGAGGAACAGCAAGGGCGCAATCAAGAACACAGTATATTTACGGTGAGCGTGTTCCTCGTCTCCTCATCATTGCAAGCATTGTTGGATAATGGATGATGTGGGCGACATACCCATGAGTTGTGTTGGTTTATTGGGAGATGACGCTACATGCGATGGGTAATCTGCGGCATTGTGACATTGTGACGAAAAAATATTTTGGCTTTGTTTCTGTCATGAACGGTAAGAGATTCGAGTTAAGTACAAAATTCACGGGTCGTGATAAAAACAAAGCCACAGGGATTCTCGGATGAAGTTTGTTGAAGGGAAAGCGATCTATGGTCGAGGTGTGGGTTGCCCGCGCGCTAGTGTGAGACATGTGTACCGTGGCTGTCTGGGGAGAGACAGCCGGGAATAACACTTGTAGGGATCGTTCGATAATATTTCTTTTCCAGGGAGCTCAAGTAACTCGTCGAATCATGGTCACAGTACAGGAACCGTATATGCGAAGACCCTTGCCACTCACACGGCAGCAGGATCCAAGAAAACTTCAGCAGCCAATCTCTGAAGGTCGTCCGACAGCTCGTCAGAGAATATCTCTCGTCACACATTGAACAGCGCACCGAACGCGGACAGATGGAAGAGCACGCTAAGCAAGGCGCCCCGGGTGTCCTGGTCAGCACAGCATTGCAGGTAAGGGATAAGCCGAGCAAACCCAGTAGTGGAGACAGAGGCGTCGACATCCTCACCAGCCCTTGCCAGCGAAACTAGGAAAATGAGAATGGAAACTACAAGATCGAAATGAGACACGCCCGTGCTGCGGAAGGAAGAAGGGAGGAAAGCCAAGGGGCTGAAAGGTTCAACCGATCCAGGGCCGACAACTCCACTCTCAACTTCTAACGACAACCGTGCGACTTCAAAAATATCAGCGCGCGACCCAATCGGAACTGGTGCAAGCTCGGACGAGAATACGAATGCGATATTTGCTCTCCGGTCGGTCAGAAATGGGAAGGGCAGATAATCACATCTACAACGGGTGGAGTCAGGAAAAAACAACCTGGGTAGCGTCTGGAGCGGGAACGTGCCATGGACAGGATGAAGTGGAAGAACGCATGCGGCCTTATGGAACCATGACTCGTATCTCTCCTTTGCAACACAGGTGTCGGGAAAGAGGTCTAGCTAAGCCTTCTAGATTCATCTAGATGCTTTTCTTGCATGGACTACTAGGAGAGGGAAAGGTAACCGTAAAAGCTTAATCCTTTAGTGCTTCAGGGAGGCTCCGGAGAGGAACATCTCAGTTAGACACACAAATGTTTACGTTTTGTGGTAAATGAGGCTGGGCGGAAATTAATATGCGACTAAGTTGAGGCCATAAGTGTCATGGCTTCACGGCTGAGTACACCATGGCTCAAAAAAGAGTACCTATCTCTGTCTAGGATCAGACAATTTTGTCCCCTCACGCAAGGAATGAAGGGCACGCGGAATGGTTCACGATACCCACAAGTTCTCTCCCAGTCTGACAAAATACAGATATTTAGGGATATTCAGAGTAGGGCTTTCAAGGATCCTTCCCGCTAATATCATCGTGCTCACGTCGTTCTCTATGTTTGTTGGCAGTCTATCCAAGTACTAGTAATCATTTTACCCAGACCCGGACTAATTCATCAATCATACTATCTTAGCTATGTGAGTTCACCAGATGGAAATTTCTCATCGTTCGATTGCTAGTGGAAGTATTAATTTATTTTACTTCCAGTGGAACAAGTGGGTAGCACTTGTCTTGAGTATTCCCTGACGGGATAAATGACGCCGAGGGGTTAACCCCGGGCTTCTGCGTAAAATAAATAATTACATAACTAGGGCGCATCAACGTAGCTGCCACTAGGTGAAAAAGAAATAAAGAGTCTCTATGATAATGAAAGCGTGAAAAAAGTGATGGACGGTCTACCCCATCTTCCCTTGACCGTAACGCCATTCGCTTGCTCGGCGTTAATGAAAACGTCCCTTAATGCACAGATGAAAATCCTTGATCACATGAAGATAAGGCCTAAGGCAACTATTTCATTTCAGAAGAATTTTGTGATAATAGATGAGATGAATTTAGAGCAGTATCAGAAATAGCGGTATTACACTCAAGAAGAAAAGACTGTACCATTACATAATTTTCTATAATTTAAAAATATTGTATACCATAATGTTACATTGACCAAAGGAATTACAACTTTAAAATGATACTACGCAGTAAAGCTCAAGGTCCAAGATAAAGATTTGATGACAAAGATATCGACAATAAAACCAGATTTTTGTTAGTAGCTCGGCGAAGGGATTGATTTCAAGATTTCGACTTTTCAGGCTCGGATCGGAAAGCGCTGCCGAAGTCAGTGAAATTATTGAGATGAAAACTAAAAATGCTACTCGTAATACCTTGTAGCAGGAAGATAAATGTATGAAGGTATATTGCTTCGATACAGTTAAGCACTCTAGGCCCTAAAGATAATAATGTGATCGCACTGAACTGATGATACAAGAATAACAAGAATGGACCCTCGGTCAACACACGATGTCCCCAACTTCGAGATACCCGATCTCTACATATACATTTCCCAGAGCTACTCCGACTCTGAACTTCTGTCCACATTAACCCATCTCATAACATGTCGCAAGACTGTTCCTTCTGATGACTGCCAAACCACACATCTTCCTCCGGTACCTGACCGAGTCTCATGTCCGTAACTTGCCTCGCTTCATATCATCTAGTCCTACGTGACACCAAACTAGCTGATCTCTGACTCAAACGTGCCCGTCACGTTTGGCCCTTTAACTCAGAATGTTTGTTACGAAACCATGTAGCATGCATGTTTCGCAGCCTCTTTGGCAGATTTATTTCTTCAAGAAGAATCTGATTACTTTAAATGATCGATTTGTGGTTTGAGTAAACAAAACTGCCGTGAAAGCTACGGTAATAGTATCTAGTTATTGGGTTCCCTTCGAGTATTCGATTGCCGGTATTTGTAACCTCCTACCTCACGGATTATTTGTGTGAGTTGTCCCGTAACTTGATTGGGTAGATTTAAACCAAAATTTTCTTGTGGGTTTTATGCGGTGTTGTGTGGCTGGGCTGCAGAAAAGTAAGGGGTTCGTGGAGGCGATTGTTGAGTCCAGATCAAATAGATTTGTTTCTGTCTACTCTCTAATTTAGAAATATAAAATGGGCCCTTCATGACTAAGCAGGGTCATGTGACATAGGTGCCTCAACAACTCCCCGGCCGCACAAATAAGTCGCCCACGACCTAAGATCCGCACATGAAAATCTCGTTCCTAAAGAATGACTTGAAACTTGAAATCCGAATAACTCTTTTATGAGATTCCGTCGTGGTGACTGACAAGAAACTGGGTCTGGGGCTTCCAAATGTCCCATCTAATTTGGATCATTAGAGTAGCTTTCCAGCATATTACAGCACGCTCCCGAAAAATCTCACAGGGAGTCGTGATCTAGTCGAAAAGAAAATGAGAGTAACAGTTGGGGCCATGCGGGCATAACGGAGATGTTGTCGTCTTTATAATGATAGCAAACGGATAGTCCAGCTGAAGTCCATCAAAAGCCCCTTCTGACTCCATCTAATGTAATGTAATCAGCTCGGAGGCGCTGAGGAAGTTTATGGAATCCCTTCTGAGCACGTATGTTCTGATGATGCTTCAGCTCTTCCTCGTTAGAGGTTATAAGGTGGCCTGTTCGAGGAATGAAGGGTTTGAGGTGGTCTCCATAGAATGTCCCCGGAATTGGCGTGCCATTGATCTGCCTCAGTTTATGAGACTTGCCGTGAGAGCCACCTTTTCCAGAGATGACAAAGGGGCCTCTATAAGAGGGGTGTAACTGTTTCTTGGCCGACCTGCCGTCATATAGCATGACCATGGACCCGTCGGCGAAAACCAACTCTTTCCGTATCCCCATGTCATGGCGCTCTTTGGACACTTGCTTGGCCCAAGATGATGCATTCCTGACCTCATCCCAGATTCGCTCTCGTTCAGCGACGAATTGTACCACCGCAAACTCCTGCTCCTCTCTTTCCCTGCTTAGAGTTTCCAGGAAGTTCGAGCTCTTCATTCGTTTCCTCTTCAACGCCCGTTTGACCGATGGAACCACATTTTCTACGGCAGAAGGAGGCTGGTAGCCCCCATCAATCTCGAAGGGTGAGAAGCCGAGATGCTGTATGTGCCGATGATTAACTTCGTGAGCCACACCCTGGCATATGAATGGCCACGAATCCACAGACTTGGCACTCTTCTTAAGTACCATTTCCATGACATGAATGCACTTTTCTATCATTCCAGTTGCCTTGTGGGCGGCCGTCGGTGATGGGATCCATAAAACATTCTGACATCCCAGAAAGTCTTGTAGCTCTCGCCCCACAAAATGCTTTCCCGGGTCTGTATATAAGCCAACGGGGCAGCCCCGGACTCCAAACAGCCAAGTGAGACAACGGAAAACTTCCGCACAATTCGCCCGAACTACCGGGAAAATCCAGACAAATCGAGAGAAATAATCCACCACCACCAGACAATGTGTGAACCGTAACGTGCCCTCAGGGAGATTCTTTTCGGAACCCTGATGATGAGATTCTGGGTCCGATGACTGCTGATACAGTTGGGGCCATGAGCACCGAAATGCTTCTTCCCTCGTAAGAATTGTCTCCGGAAAGGGACCCACAAAATCAGCTCCCCATAACTTGTTAGGCTCAGTAACAACAATGGGTGATGCTTTCTGAGTCCTTTACACATTCCCATGCTTCCCACACCTCAGACATCCTGCAATAAAATCCGCTGTATCCCTTGTCATATTCGGCCAAAAAACCCCACTCAACTTCTTCAACGTTAACAAGAGTTTCCAATGCCCTTCCAAGTCGTGCGCTGCTTCCAAAACCGATGCCACCTCCGATTTGACCACACACCTCTTCATCACCCCCCGCATAACCTTAAATAAGTCGCCCTCGACTAACCGAAAATCTGAAGCTCTCCGCTGCAGAGACAACTGCTGAATACGATCGCGGGCAGGAGGATATTTAGCGAAAAGTAAAAAATTGTAAATCTCCCTGTACCATTCATCGTTTGTATACTTGCTACTTGGCGGAGGCGCTTCATTATTCCCAGCGACTGTCGACAAGTAGACTTCAAACGCGATGTCTTCAGGACCATAACTACCGACAAAAGTTTCCTCATGGGTAAAGGCGGGCGGAATTTTTTGTCCAGTTGGCCGCGTGGAACTCGCTATGCAGGCGGCAAAGGCCTGAATGACCTGATCGCTTGGTCTATCATGTTGGTCTTGCACTTGATAGGCGTCGAGAAAGTCTTGGTAGCCTCCTGTTCCATCTTTCCAAACCCAACGTGGTTGGTTGTCGTCGTCCCATGTCATACTACCCATTCCTGCTAGTATTTCATCAATCGAACAATCTTCGTTAGGAAACACTGTACGAGACAAAGCATCCGCGATCCGATTCCTTTCTCCCGGTACATAGTCAATCTTAACATTTAGGAGATTGAGCTCTTCGGCCCAGCGACTATAAATTCCATGGACTAGATGAGAGTTCATGAAATACGTTAGTGGCTTGTGGTCAGTGAAGATTGTGGATGTCTCATGTGACATGAACATCCAGGAGAATTTTCTACAGAAAGATACAATTCCGTATAGCTCTCTCTTATATGTACCGTAATTCCTCTCAGTCTTGTTCAACAGAAAGGAGTCAAAAAGAATCGGATGTTCTTGCTGGCGAGAGGATCTAGAGACTTGTACAAGCCGCTTTTGAGTAATACAGCAGCCTGCCGCAAATCCCGAGACATCAGAATAAAGAAAACAGGCTCCGTGTGGGTCGTGACCATTTGAGTTGGTGACGGAAGCCACGCGTTCTTTTAGTACGTCAAACGAAACTTGTTCGCAAGCACCCCAACGCCAAGGGACATCACTTTGTAATCTAGACAATGGTCGGGACACTTCGGAGTAGTTTGGGATGAATCTCCGCATGATCCCCATCATACCCAGAAAGCTGCGAATCTCTGTCTGGTTCGTCGGCGCTGGAAACAGTCGGATTTTGTCTGCCCGGCCGGTCTTTGGTTCGACTATGCCTCCCGCCTTATGTACGAGGCCGAGGGCAGTTATACTCGTCGAGAAGAGTTTGAGCTTTTTGAAGGAGAGTCGCAGGTTGGCCCAATCCAAGCGAGGCAAAAGGTGATATCGCAAAGTATTATAAGCTTCCAGAGTGGAGGTGCAACCAGCGAAGATATCATTGACGTAAAAACGAACTGTTGCTGCGTCCGTTTCGGTATGTGCCCTTAGCAGGGAGGGTTCCGAACCATCCACTGAAAAGTCGGACTGAATTAGGTGATCTTGGTCATTCCGTAAATGCCTTGGAATTGTAGGCAACGCTCCCCACACAATTTGCATGAGTTCTTGCATGCTAAAACCAGACGTGCCACAGCCTTGAGGCATTCTCGTGGGTTGCAATTGGCCAATGCCAGGAATGAAGAAGGCGTAAATATGCCTATCGCTTTCGTGGACGGGAATGGACCAATAGGCATGTTTGATGTCCATTTGAAGAAAGCATCCATGCTGGGGCAATGACAGGTAATCGCGAACTTCGGACATCAATTCCATGAATGTTCCCGGAATCTCCTCGCGCACGTTGTGATAGTTGAACGTTACCCTCATGTCCGTGACGCTGCCTGGTTTCTCTACAACCCGCGCTCCCGCCGACCAATCTGAAAATCCTCTGTTCTTAATCGGGACCCTTTCATACATGCCCGACTCCATACCCTCCTCAATTGTCTTCTGCAACCTAAACTTCTGTCGATCAGTTTGCTGTAGAATGCGCTTTTCACAATGGGGTTTCGTTCCTGGCTTCAGACGCGCTCGATGAACAAAAAGATCGGTTGCCGGGATATCTTTAATCTCCATCGCATTCAAGTCCCTATAAGTGGACATCAACCTCTTGGTGTCCTTGAAGATTTTTTCCTCACGTCGCAATCTCGATTTGGGACGTGGTAAACCACCCATCGATAGTTGATTCGTGCGCCTTGGACAGAGGTCTTCGCCAGGGTCGTCGGGACGTAGGAAACGGGACCCTGAGCCTCAGATCATCTTCCTGGTCATCATTAAATTGATAACGAGTTTGATACATTTCCCTGGGCTCTATCATGTTCGCTGGGACATTATGCACTTCCTCGGTCGAGTGATTGTAAATTAGTATATTTGACTCACAGATGTTACCCCTCTCTCGCATGGGGAGCCAATTCAACCGTGGATCGCCTACCAGACGTGAGGCGCGCCGTTTTCCGTCATGATCTCCAGCACCGTTATTTCTAGCCGAACTAGGACATATCGCACAATGGTAGACCATTGGCCTGGGGGCTTTTATATGCCTACCATTTCCATGTGGGCTTCGCACTTTTACGTCGTGCCAGTGACGCCTTAATTTAAAGAATCCTCAGAGATGAGATCTGACGAATTCTCATCCGTCGAGTATTCTTCTTCGGTGGAAGAATCTGAGTCAGTAGACGCCGACACGTAACTTCCGGCATCAGAAATCTGCCTACTCGATCGAGTCCTTGACCTTTGCTCGCCATTACTGGAGCTCGTATAATCTTCGTCCCCAGATGTCGACCAGTCATCCCTGAGAACATTCTTACCCTTTGATTCCGACCTATCTTCGCCATGCCTCTCCCTCAAGGCTCCCTGAAACGGGATCTTTGTCGGCTGGAGTAAAAGACAGTGATACTTCGTGAACTCGAATGTGGGTCCTTGAAGGATCGTGCGCTTCTCGCCCTGTTTTCTATCTCCAAGCCTTATCTGGGACCTCTGGATATCTAGGACGGCTTTGACACTATGGAGCCAAGGAAGTCCTAAGAGAAGAAAGAGATCACTCGTCGCTCCCTTGTCTGGTCGGACGAAGGCATGGACTTCACGGCTGACGCCTCCTGAAGCAAAAACAAACGACACCCATTCTATGATCCTATGAGATGCACCATCGGCAGTACCCATGGTGATGGCATGGCCGTTAGTGTTGGAAAGTGCATTTTTCTTCAGATTAAGAACCCGCACTAATTGTGGCAATATCAAAACCAAGTCAGAACCTTGATCGGCACAGACTATTGAAGCATTCAAGTGGGTTCTGCCAGACTTTCCATCCCTCACCGATAACACTTCTCCGGGAACCCGAAAAGCTCTATCTTTTCTGGCAGTGGTTTCTACTAAAGGCTGCATATTTAAATTGACTTTCGGAATTTCACTGGTTGAGGCGCTGTTGCAATTGAGGGTGGAGCTTCTTTTAACAAAGTTAGAGGCTGATCCAACCGCTGAGCGTGCTTTAGGGGTCACGCCGGAAACCTCAACCGTTAAAATCTCCTCCTCTTCGGGCACTAGCTCTGGTCTCGGGTTCGGTAGTTTGTTCCGTCTAGGGCGCTTCTCGTTAATTCGCGTGGACAACTTGCGACAGGACTTTGAGAAATCCGGGCTAGCCTGATAAAAGTCCATCATGCTCATTGTGATGGTAGTATCTTCTAACATCTTCTTGTAATCCAAGGGGCCCTTCCCTTCACGACCTACTATGGTGCGCAATTTTTTGTTAGCCCTCTTCGCAACGTGACCCTGGCTT
The DNA here is from genome assembly GCA_028751805.1 of Podosphaera xanthii. Classification (NCBI taxonomy): domain Eukaryota; kingdom Fungi; phylum Ascomycota; class Leotiomycetes; order Helotiales; family Erysiphaceae; genus Podosphaera; species Podosphaera xanthii. Next base: position 2,985,524 of record JAPWIX010000006.1, on the reverse strand, counting down.
GATGACTCTCTGTTGACCTTATCTATGACATCTTCTGGCTGGCGACGACGCTCACGTTCATTAGCCTCCGCTGCCCGCCGAATGCGATAAGAATTCTCCTCCGAATCGTCGTCTATCCTAACCCGCTTTGGCCCTGCTGGCTCATACCCAAACACATCTGCATCCACCTCACCGAGACCACCTAAGAATGCGTCCCCCTTAATCTGAGATATCTCGACATCTGATTCGTAATCAAGACGAATCATATTCGCCTGGACATTTTCGGGGACAAATTGAGGTGTTGACGGCCGACGAGCTTGGCGAGCCGGATTGAACTCGTCAAAATATCTATCCCTGATATGTCCCATGTTGGCCTCCATGGATCTGTCATTTGGAAATACGAGACTTCGCAGGATCGCGGCCTCAATCAGATCTAACCTTCTCGCACCCGGTAGGCATTTTCCGCCGCCCCTGACTGCAACATGGCCACTATTCCCGCATAGGAGGCATACCTGCTCACCTTGAATTGTCCTTGGCCCATTTACATACGGGTTTGCCGATGTAGTTCTGTCGTAGTTATCGGGTATGTCCAGGTTTCTCCGAGGAGGGTCATTTGCCCGAGGGTTGGGATTGTGGCCTCTCGCCGGTCTACCTTGAGGTGGGGTGTATCTGGCACCCTGACCAGGATGGCCGGTAGGTGGGCGGGCTCCTTGGTGCTGATTCTGTCTTGAATTTACTTGGGGATTTTGAGCGCGAGTGGAGTCAATATTGCCGCGGCCTTGATCTATTCTTCCGGCATCTCGTCCTGCAGCAGATGGGAGCGAAACCTCGGTTGAAAAGCTCAAAGTTGGACCTAGCGACGAAAGGAACGTGTTGAACTCATCATGGGAAACTGTGCCCAATCTCAAATCCTGCATCATCTGAATGCATTCAGCATCCTTTCTCTGCCGCTCCACCTGCTCTTGTTGCTCCATGTCTCTTTTCTCATCCATCGCAAGCCTGTGAATTTGTTGCAGCGATGTACAATTTGACCACCCTCTGACCTGCAAAATCCGTCGCTTCAAGGTTGCGTCATGCAGCCCGGTGTAGTATGCCATGCAAATGGTGGACAGCAGATGCCTTTCAGCTGTCGTGTGACTAGCCGCACCATCCACTAGTTCCAAATTCCTCAATATGGTCGATGCCCGGTTATGGTACGACTCCAAGCTTTCCGTACCTTCTTGTCTCAAACTTTTTAAATCCTCCATCCAATCCTTTTTCGTATCTTGGGTGCTTGGCGCAAAACAAGTCATCAACAAATCCTTGCAAGCCACCACGTCGTCGTCAGTGGCAGTGCCGGTATCATTGAGGCATTCCACCAACTGTCGATTCTGTTCGAGGACCTCCAAAGCTTCCCCACCTACACGTACAATGATTGAGTTGAAAAACCTCCGAGGGGTCAACTCAATACCCGCGCATTCAAAGCAAGTGTTAATTTGCCGGAATAGTGTGGCAGTGCCCTTGCTGTTGCCGGTATACCTAACCACCAAATCCTTCAGATCAGAAGGCATGCGTCCTGCAAAATCTCTCCCGGAATTTCCTCCTCCTACACCGCTAGACTGCGCAAACGACATCTCTGCACTCTCTTCGCTGTTGCTTAACAATTCTAGTCTTTTCTTCTCTTTCAATTGTGCGCCGTTTGGAAGAAAGCTTATACACCCTGGACCTGGATCTTCGAACAGGTAATCATATAACGTCGCGAGGACTGAAGTCTGATCAGGTCCTGACATGCGCTCCGACGCAGCCTTCAATATTCGAATCCTTTTTATTTAATAAAAAAATCAAGAACCGTTTTTGATCTCAGTTTTATTTTTATTTTTTTATTTTTGGACGTTATCGCGATGGTCCTCGCGCATCAAAAGTAAACAAAACAACGACGCGTTCCAAAATTCGTACCTGTCTCTGCCTGCGTGCTTCTCTGAAATAGACGCTGAAAACGGTATGATGATGATGCAGATTAATTGTGCAATGATCCCTATATCTGGCTTCCGGAACCCCCTAGTTCCAGTTTGCGGAGCTGAACTAAAGTGACGCGTTCGAAAGTCTCAAAAGCTGCACACACACTCACGAATGCCTACAGCCGTGGAAGCACTTCTGTATGTATCTAATTTGAGGTCAAAATGAACAGGCCAGTACTCAGCACTCCAAGTTTCCGCGAATGGGCACCAGAAAATTAAGGGGTTCGTGGAGGCGATTGTTGGGTCCAAATTAAATAGATTTGTCTCTGTCTACTCTCTAATTTACAAATATAAAATGGGCCCTTCATGACTAAGCAGGGTCATGTGACATAGGTGCCTCAACAGCTGCACTGGGGCCCAGCCTCGGCCATTAGCCGAAAGCTCGAATGACTTAGCCTCTTTTGTGGGAACTGATACAGTAGAACCCCTCTTAGCTAATACATTTGGGCCAACCTCAAATTACTAGCTATCGCGTATTATTAGGTACAGGGGAGTGGGTCATCTGTATCTATTTTTAGTAAGTCATGAATTTTCCCGGGCTTATACCAACACGTGAACACCTAATGAGTTAGAGTGAATGGTTAGAATAAGGTTCGAAAAAACAAATGAATTTTTAGCATTTAGAAAATAAAATCCATATTTTCATTAATTCTTCCATTCATTGCTTTCATTTCACTTCCAAAAAAGATCCGATTCCCCGAAATCATCAAAAACCATCCCCATTTCTACACAAACCTAAACATTCTCGCCTCTAAAACCAACACAATAAACCAAAGAAAAATTGCCACAAAACACTCCAGCCCCATTGTAAAGCGTCATGACTGATACAGAACGCATAGCCATCTGCCAAAAAAAGATTGAATCATCACATTTCACCCAGAAACAATTAATTACATGGGTGGAAACAACATTGCACAAAAAAATTTCACAAGAAACAATTTCAAATACACTAAAACGTTCGGCTGAGCTGCTAGCAGATGCAAACACGAAAAATCAGACCATGAAACGGCACAAAGCAGTTAAATACCCCTTGATGGAAGATGCATTTTCGCAATGTTTTGAAGCTAACGAAGCAAAAGTTCTTATGAGCCGGAAGCTGCTGAAAATAAAAGGGGCCTTTTTTCTCAATCGGCTTTATTCCAACGCTAGCCTCTTTGAATTTTTCAATGGCTGGTTAGACCGCTTCAAAAGCCGTTTTGGAATTAAATCTTATCGCCGCTTTGGTGAGAGTGGATCAGTGGACATGGCTGTCATTGAACAAGCGAGGCCTCTGTGTGAGCTTCATGATTCGTATGAGCTGAGAGATATCTATAACATGAATTAAACAGGGATACTTTACCGTATGTAGGCAAGTAACATATGTACATCAGCTTTTTATGGATTGAGTAAAGAAACTAATCTTCACATCTTTGCAAATTATCCAGGCAGATAATTCCTTAGCCACGATGCAATTAGAGGGCAGAAAACAAAGCAAGGAGCGGATTACTGCTGCTGTTTGTTGCAACGGTGATGGCTCTGATAAAATGCCTCTCTCGTTTATTGGGAAGTATCAAAACCCTCGCTGTTTCCGCAATATCAATCATCAAAATATGGGGTTCATTTATGAGGCAAACACAAAAGCTTGGATGACACAAAAAATATTTCATGCTTGGATCAAATGGTTTGATCGCAAGATGCATGGCCAGAACGTCCTCCTACTCATGGACAAATGCTCAGTTCACCTTCATGTGGAAGATCTTCCACCCCTCAGCAATACTCGAATCCACTACCTCCCCCCAGGAACAACTTCAAAGCTTCAATCATGTGATGCAGGAATCATTTGAAATTTGAAAACTTACTATCGTCGACGATTTAATCAGAGCTTACTTGAAAAAATCTAAGAGAGAGTTCAAGAACCAGAAAAAATCAGCGTCTTGTGTGATAGGACAAACACCAAAAACGATATAACAAAGGATGATGGTCAAAATGCTGTCTATTTTCTATATACAGAAAGAATCTAGAATAGCTAGGAGACAATTGGACTATGTACCGGCTGATTAAGCAATACGCCTTAGGGCCTTTCTCTATACAGGGGTATTCCCTGGATGTTTATTCATCCCCTTATTTGTTAAGATTATGAGGCATAGCCTGTAACATCAGCTTTCACTCACGGTTTTTTTTTTTTTTTTTTATTAAGTGAAGTTGTCCTGGAGACGCCTGTCCTTATACCAAGTTCCTCGCCAACACCATCTTCAGTTCCGTATTTAGATTCAAATATGTCTAACGCTTCGGTGTCCTCCAAATTTCCACGAGGTTCCCAATTAGGCTCTTCGAATTGTTTCCATTTTACAAGTACTTCTCTTCGGAAACCACGACCTCGGCGTTTCTTTTCAGCTCTGATAATCCTTTCCACAATTTGCTCCTCTTCACCATCCTCATTTATTATTGGAGGTGGCTGTACGTCTCTGCAGATTTGAGATGGTAGTGGATTTTGGGGATCCCTCTTTAGAAGATCTACGTGAAATCTTGGCCAGATTCCCGATGGAACATCGAGCTCTACTACATGTGGGGATATTATCCTGGTAACACGGTATTTTGCGTTAACCCAAGACAGTTTTTTAGAAAGTTGGGGGGTTCGGATATTTTTTAAATTTAACCAAACGCGATCTCCTTCTTGGAATCGTTCCTGTGGCTGTCTAGTCTTGTTGGCTGATGATTCCATTTGCTGTTGGGCTGAGGCCATTGCAGCTTGTGCAAAATCTTGCCCATCAACAATCCTTTGGACGAAGTCTTTTCCTCTTTTCGCTGGAGGGGAGGATTTAACAAAAGGAGCTTGCACTTGAATGATGGGCTCTGCGTGGTACCCATGCGTAAGAAAAAAAGGACTTAAACCAATGACTGTATCTCTGTTGTTGAGAGCCAACATGGCTGACGGAAGCATAGAGGACCATTCATATTGAGCGTAGGATATAAAGGCTCTCAGGTAGGCTAATACCTCCTGGTTCATTCTTTCGGTGCTTCCATCGGTTTGTGGGTGGAAAGCTGTAGATAGACGCTGTTCGATTCCCACTGCTTTGCAGAAATATGTCCAGAAATCTCCCACCCAATTTGAGCCGCGGTCAGAGGTTAAGAATCTCGGAAATCCATGAAATCTATAATGAGATGTTAGAAAGATTTTTGCGCATTCCTCGGCTGACATTGACGTGGTTGCCTCTAGCGTGCAGCTTTTTAAGAGCCTATCAGTTATGACCATTAGGTACCGAGGGTCTCCTTTTGACTTGGCTGGTAAGTCAGTCATAAAATCGATGGATATTTCTGAATGAAAACGATCGGGTATTGGCAAAGGCAAAAGTAGCCCCTTTTTTCTTTCCCTCCAAACATGGGACCGCCCACAGACGTCGCAATTCTTACAAAAAGTTCGGACCATCGATGATGCTCCAGGCCAAAAAAAACTTCTAGACAATATAGCATATGTATTATCGCGACCAGGATGTCCGGTTATGTGGGAATCATGAGTTTTTTGTATAAGAGTTGTCTGGAGTGGCTCCCAATTAGGTATCCAAACGCGTCGTCGGAAACGAAGTACACCTCTCTCGTCAAAATCGCATTCGGAAATGGCTATTTTCAGGCTCAATTCGCTTGGGAAAGTTCGCTCATTTTGCCTTAAGGCCTTATACATTAGCGCGAAGTTACGGTCTTCTGTGCAGCCTTGGTCCCACAAGGTTTGTAGATATGTTTCCTGGAATATTTTACTTCCTGGCGGCGGTAAACTAGCTATGGATGGTGTGGAAGTATCTATCGCCGCACAGCAAGCTGAAATGGAGGTTATTTGGTTTTTCACGAATTCTGCCTCGTCTGGGTTTACTTGAATCCAACAGTCTTTCAGTAATTGCATATGCCTACTCTTTAGGCGGTCGTCATTAGCGTTTCGTGGCATGTCTTGCTCTCTGCGAGATAGCGCATCCGGTCGTGCTGCATTTTTACCTGCTCTAAATCTGAGATGAAAATTAAACTGAGATAGAGTGTAACTCCATCGAACTTGACGCTCTGATAGTTTTCTCGTAGTCATGAAGTACTGAAGGTTTTTGTGATCCGACAGTACTGTAAATGGATCCTTTAACCCTGCAAGTTCACCTCTCCATTCCTCCAGAGCCGAGACAACGGCAAGTAGCTCTTTGTCGTGAATCTCGTAATTTGATTCGGCTGGACTCGGTTTTCTGGAAAAGTATGCCACTGGTCTTAAGATTTTCTGAGAATCGTATTGAGAGAGGCATGCGCCCATTACATAGCCAGAACAGTCTGCTTCAACGACTGTTTCATTGTCGGGATCGTAGAGTGCTAAAATAGGGGCCGTAACAAAGAGTCTTTTAAGCTTTTCGAAAGCCCTCTCTTAATCCTCGAACCACATAAAGACACAGTCCTTTTTTGTTAGCTTCAAAAGGGGTTGGGCAATTTCGCTGAAGTTAGGAATGAATTCGCGATAGAAATTAGCGAAACCTAAAAAACTACGAATACCTTTTACCGAAGTCGGTGCCTCCCATGATTCAATAGTCTTTACTTTGTCAGGGTCTACCTTAATACCCTTATCTAGATCTATAACGAAACCTAAGTATTTCGTTTTTTTTACTGCGAATTCGCACTTCCTGGGGTCTAGCTTTAGCTTTGCTTTTTCAAGTCGTTTGAGCACTGCGTTAACTTTATCCCAGTGATTACTTAGGTCACCATCCGTATAGATTAGTATGTCATCCAAATACGCGGTGCAAAAATCATCAAGATAATTACCAAGAGATTCATTGACAAATCTTTGGAAAGCAGCTGGGGCACCTTGAAGACCAAATGGGGTGACTAGCCACTCGAACGAACCGAATCTAGTACGGAATGCTGTCTTTTCCTCATCTCCTTTCCTCACACGAAGTTTGTGGAAGGCTGCTCGTACGTCGACCTTTGTAATGAATGTTGACTTGGATATTGACCTTAGCGTTTCCCTTATAAGGGGCAGGGGATATCGATCCTTCACAGTTATTGCATTCAAAGCACGGTAGTCGACGCAGAATCTTAAGCCACCATCTTTTTTTCTTACAAAGAGTACGGGTGCGCCTCCATGATAACTACTGGCCCTTATCCACCCCTTGTCCAAATGGTCCGTTAAAGTTTTTCTTAGAACTAATAGCTCGTCTCTGGACATCCCGTAGAGTGGCCCCCAAGGTATGGCTTTTTCTCTTCCTTTTTCGTCTTTTTGGAGATTAATCTTCATATCTGAGTGTCGGTGAGGTGGTAGAGTACTGTCACTGTCTTCTAAAAATAATGATGCCCAATTTTTTATTTCATTTGGAAGATTATTTTTTATCTCCTCTGGCGATTCTGAAATTTTGACCTCGAGAGCTTTATTAATATCTTGCAATGTGACGGCAAATATATGAATATTGCGGATTTTGTTGCGTGAATTTGCAATCTTCAGAAAGTGTACTCCGGTCACTTTAGCAGCTCTGGCAACGTGATGCACCATTTTTCTTACGCTGGTTGGGGCCTTGGAATCATACCAATTAGCCTCTCTCACTACTAGGCCCGTCTTTTTCTGACCGAACCTAATAGTCCTACTTCTAGATAGATACACAACATCGTTGTGTTCCATCCAAGGTTTTCCCAAAATTACATCATATGATAGACCAGAGATTACATACCCGTAAATCCTCTCTTGCTTTCCATCAATATCAAAATCTGCGAAGGTAATCTCATCGATGACCCTATCCTTGCCATCGTTTTCGGCTAGTTGAAGGGATCGTGAGGGGATTTGGATGCGCGGGAGATTTCTATCTCTTACTAAAGCTGCAGAAAATGCGGAAAAACATAAGCAGCCCGTATCAATTAAAGATTGGACAAAAAAACTTGAATTTATAAGACAGTCTATAATGAATGGTTTACTGTTCATGTTTACAAGAGCTGCTCCGACTTCTTTAGAGATAGTCTCCTTACAACCCTGGACGCGACGGTGCCCAGAGTTCATTCTTCCCCCGAAACCTCATCACTAGACTCACCCGAATCGTTTTTAACATCCAGTTCATCCAAGCTGGCCTTTTTCTGGTAGTTAGCAGAACTTTTAACGTGGGATATGGCAGTAGGCCTTAAAGCTGCTCGATAACTAGGGCAAGCTCGAGTCAAATGTCCCTTTTTAGTACACCTTGTACATTTACCCTCATCAACCAACTGCTTGAACTCCTCCTTAGTCCTCCAACGAGCTCTAGGCCTGGTATCCCCGGAAGTACCTTGATTGGCGCTAATCGTGTTAATAGCAGCCTGGAGTGCTTTGAGGGAATTGATACCACTCATGGTTGTATCGCCCTCAGCGTCTAGTGTGGGTTGGTGGCTATTTGACGGGCCGGCGATTGTCGTGGAGAGATTGTTTCCATTTTGCGGTATCAGCCAAGTTTTTTTTCCGGAGCAGCCTTTCGGTCTGTATTCGGGAGAGTTCTCAAGTCTTCCTGCCACATTTTTTACCTTATTCACCCATTTATTGTAATCATCATCGGGTAGGTTTTTGTTCATAAGTAAAAGACGTAAGGTCGCGTTAATACCAGTGTTAAGATATGAGATTTTGTTGAAATCGGCCCAGTGCGTGCCGCCACACTGCGACAATTTCAATTCGAAATCCTGGAGGAAGTCGGTGAAATATTGGTTAGCCCCCATACGCATGCGTTGAAGTATATTACCCGCAGTCTGCCGGGCCTGTTTATCTTCGAATTGCGACTTAACATGTTCCAAAAACTGTCTCCAGTTATGTCTACCGTCCGGCCCACCTGTTTCAAACCAATGCAGAACACGTGGTTGCTTGGTGGAGGGGAGAGAGCGAAAAATACCAAGGCATATATTACGGTCTGATCCTAGGGAAGTGATATCTTCTTCAATTTTGTACCGCAGTTGTAGAAGATGCGAATAAAAGGTTGTTGAGAGACCATCCCAAGTAGGCCATTGGCTTGCGTGGGATGAACATCCTGTATTCGAAACAGTAGGTGTAGAAATCGGATGGTGCTGGGTCGAAAAGCCTAAAGTAGGTTGATGTTCTGGCAGGGGTTGAGGGTGAGAATTTGTTGCACTAAGTGGTGGGTTTTGGGTTAGGATATCTTTCATAATTTGGTCGCGCAGTGCTTGGCATAACGCGGGCGGGATATTGGTGATATTAAAAGATTGCGCCTGTTGGGGACGTGGGATGTGTTGCTCTTGGGGTCTTTCCTGCCCGCTCAGTTGCTCACTAATCCCATCATTGGGGTTGATGGAAGGTCCAGGGTCCTGAGTATGTAGTGACATTGTATAGCTCTCTTGGGATGAGCAAGATTCTTCGTCAAGTGAATCAGATTCAATATCGGGGGTCCTGAAGCTCATAGAAGATCTAAGTCTTCTCTTCTAATCTCATGAGAGACCGGGTAGAAAATATAGGGATATAGAAAATATGTGATAGGACAAACACCAAAAACGATATAACAAAGGATGATGGTCAAAATGCTGTCTATTTTCTATATACAGAAAGAATCTAGAATAGCTAGGAGACAATTGGACTATGTACCGGCTGATTAAGCAATACGCCTTAGGGCCTTTCTCTATACAGGGGTATTCCCTGGATGTTTATTCATCCCCTTATTTGTTAAGATTATGAGGCATAGCCTGTAACATCTTGGATGGGATTCTTCTTGCTGTTCAGGCATGGAAAATAGATGTGAAACCCCAAACAATCGCAAACTGTTTTGGACACTGTAAAATACGTTCACCACCTGCAAATGCTTCTTTGATTACTGAAGAAATGGTTGAGCCTGATTCAGCCATTATTGCAGAGCTTGAGAAACAAGTCCGTTCACTCCATTTTACAAATCCGATGGACATCCGGAACCTCCTCAATTATCCTGGTGAAAACATTATATCTCACACACCCACAGATGAAGAAATTACGGTGATGGTCAATCAACAAGTGGAGAACAATGATGAAGTCGACGAATCAATTGCTGATGACAGCTTAGAACCTTCCCGCGTTAAAGTAAAAGATGCAAAGGATGCTTTACGGATTTTTCGAAATTTTCTTCTCCAACAAGATGATGATCAAGTGGATAAGATAGCTCGAATCCATGAGTATCAACATTGGTTGAGTAATTTAGCAAGAAAAAGGCAAATCCAGACTACTTTAGACAGCTATTTTGCTCCCCTACAGGTAAAATATTAACAAATAAAATGCCTGGTACAGGCAAAATATGTATTAGGTATTAAGAAAAAGGGGTAATTAGCTATCCTCTAATTAAAAATTCGGGCCGTAGAATTTTTATTAATGAAGAAGTGTTATTAGCTACTAAGGGATTAGCTAAGAGGGGTTCTACTGTAACAGTACGATATAGTTCGTCCAGGGGATAGGATTACAGTACATGTACATATCTCAAAGGGGACCATTTTGGTATTTAAGGTCGGCTAAGGCCGGTTACATAGTTTTTTCTTCCATAGAAAAATTTAGATTATTTATGGCATTGCGTGCGTGCAGTGACCGTAGCTCTTGTCCCAATACAAATATCTTCGCCTGCCGTCTCGAGTGACTGGCCGGAATATTGAGTAACTGATCGAGAACGAATTTGTAGGACATGTTATTTTCCTCGATTTGATTATTAACAAACAATGAGTTAGGTATGGCTCCGAAGCTAGCAAGGGTAGAGATAAGACTTTCTAGATTTTCTGAGGGAATGAAACCCTTAAATTCATGCAGATAGCTATCCCATTGATCAACATCAATGTTAACTTGAGAAATACCGCATTTTTAGGTATGCTTGGGGCAATTTTTCCTTTTAATTTCCTGTTTGTTGACTCGTTAATTGTTGATAGGTCGTTGCAGGCAGAGGATGAGCAGAATTGTGTTTTTTGTGATTCCGTGGTAAATTGAGTTTATTAAGCAGAAAATTATGAATCTATCTATCAGAATAATGATGTTCAATTAGCAAACGCATCGCGCCGAGGCTCATTTTGTAGTTATCTTACTGATTTCAAGCAAATCTTCAATCTTGTTAATAATTTGGAAGTTCTTGGCGTCACATGATCTAGGATATTTATCGGTGCTTTGCGGTTCATAGTGGAAGAATCTGATATCACGGGATCAAAAATTAAACGCTACTTCCAGAACCAAGTCTAATTCCCTTCCGTTCTATATACAAACTTCACTAAGTACTCCCTTCTCTAAGTCGCAGAGTAAATTACGGTGGTAGATACTGCGTCGTCCTCCTACTCACTTGGAAGCACGTAAATCTCACATTGCTTGAAGCACATCAATACCGCAACATTCCCTGGTTCCATAGATCTTCACTTCGAATCCTTCGAGACACTCAGTGTGCGACTTTCCCACTCCAGATGGTACTTTTTCTATCATCTTCGAGACTTTAGTTCTTGGTTAGAGTGATTGCAGCTCATGCGCTGTTTGGAAATGATGAAATAATTTGTTGAAGACCAGGACAAGTGAGTGAGCAAGGAGTCCTCCAACATGTAGAGAGGTCTAAGCGTAGCTGACGAAATAATGATGTTAAATGTATATCAGGAACCGTTGAGCCTATCATATGGGAGTTCTGTGTCTACGATATTTACCACGCGAATTTTGATCGCTTAGTGTCTAGGCACCCACTAGATCAAGAGAATCGCGGACTAGTTTCAACTCTTTCCCAATGGAATTCCGCAGCATAGTCTGTAACCAAAGGGGCCAACTTCGGATTGTCGTTAAATGGTTCACGCTCGGCGGTAGCACGAGTTGACCACCTCTACCAGCCATTACCTGGTCGACAATCTTTTTGGTGACGTATTCAGGTTCCATCACTTTTGATTTCCAGTTGGCATCTCTTAACATTCGCACAGTCAGAGGCGTTCGTATCCATGACGGATTTACAACGCTATATTTTCACATGATTAGCTTCAACTGGTTAATAGGCTACCTGTTCAAGAATTTAAGTGGCCACGACTTAATCACAGAGACTTACGTAGTACGGACATTGGGTGCATTATGGATATTTCGTAGCTCGCTGGAGAGACCTTCGTGGAACGTCAATGCAGAAGCCTTACTGCAGCAGTAATCAACGTTCATTGCCTGTAGTTTTGCATTGTTAGTTGTTGGTGTTCGAGATGTAATGAAGTGTAGTAACTTACATGGACGATATAACTTGCCAGGCTGGCAATAGTAACGACGTGTCCGTGGTTCCTCTTTATCATGGCAGGCACAAACTCGCGCACCGTCCAGAAATGTGAAATAGTGTTGACTTCAAATGTCGCTTGGATTTCCTTCACATCACCATCTAAAATTGATTTCAGAGTCCCGATTCCAGCATTATTGATCAGGACAGTAGGATCACCATGGTCTCTTCGAATTGCAGCAGCCGTTTCAGCAACGGCAGTGACTGAAGTAACATCCGATTGGTAAAAATAAATATTTTCAGCTTTAGAGAGATAAGCATGGTTGTCTGATACGCTGTTCATGTGCACACACGAACATCTATACCTTCCGGGTGTTGAGATTTACTTACGTAGAGGGTCTTTCGGTGGATTCAAGTCGAGAATAATTACTTTCACCCCCCGACTCACAAAATCTCGGGCCATACCCAGGCCGATACCACTAGCACCCCCCGTGATCAGCACCAGCTCTTGACTTTTGACAAATTTCACACTTCGACCATTATTTGCCACGTAATTCGACAGAACATTGTTAAACTTGCGGAGTACATCGATTCCTAAGAGTATGGCGACGGCCTTTAGAAAAAGAGGGGACGTTACCCAGGGTCTCATTCGCGGGGGAAGAAGGCGCTGTAGGCGCCCAGGAAAGTACATCAGCGCAGCTAGTAGGGGAGCAGTCAGTCGAGCATCAGTCAAGGTGATGGGCGCCATTTCTTCGTTACGAAACAACCCTGTTGTTGAAGAGGAGACGGTGGGTCCAGATAAGTATTAAATATAATCGCTTGTCATGGCGAATTTCATCGTGAACTGAGAGAGTCACCTTTATAAACTCATGCTATGATGACCAGTGTAACACTAGGGGACTTTAGGGCTCACGGGTACTGACGCGCGGGCCTTGGCGTCCTATCAAGTGTTTTGTGCGGTCAAGCATATGGATCTACCAAACAAATAAACTTCCCACGCGGTAACTCGGGTCTTAATTTGGTCATTCTTACTACATATACAGGGGCTCAGGGGCTGAAGGGTAAGTGAAGGCAGTATGTCTTTGCAGGGATTTTAGTTGCCGATTATTATACCAATATGGCGATTTCCTTTGTTGATCTTTTCTAAGCGAGGCCATATTAGGATAAGCCCAAACCCTAAATATCGATTTAAGCTGAAAGATTTCTTGGCCATGAAAGTGAAAGCAGTATGTCACTCTTGGCTAATTATTGAATGGTGTCTTAAGAAATCCATATCAAGGATAATATCAAGGATTTCGATAGATCTATCTCAAGATTCTAATATACGAAGTGTTCCTAATATGAAGTTGGGCCCCCTTGAACTCAAACTACCTCTTCACATCTCTTTGACATGCTTAGAATGAGCGATCGAAGCTTATCCTCTGTTGTACAGTTGTACCAGGCCTCTAGTATAATTCGGCGATTCTCTGCTTTACTCCACTACCTTCCCCGCTCAAACTCTGGATATACATTTTGAATGTATAGTTTCATCATACCCCACACATTCTCAATTGGATTTAGATCTGGGGAGTATGCTGGCCATGAAATAGGTTGAATTCCATATGATATGAGATAATCTCTTGCGGGAGGTACTTTGTGCACTGGCGCATTGTCGTGCATAAATAAATAAGCACGACCTGTCTCTTGCCGTCTGTTTCTGTGCCAGTTCACAACAAGGGGAAGGATGAGTTGGCGATAGCCTTCTGAGGTCATCTTGCCCCAGTCGGCTTCCCAGAAAACACAAGGGCCTCTCTCGATTCCGGCGAAACTACCCCAAAACGTCCAAGAATTATTCTGACGGTATCGATCAACGACACACGTATTATCATAAGCCTCTCCTTTCTTCTTAGACTATGAGTAATCAAAAAACTTTTGGATTTATATTGGAATTGCTTACCTTTCAAGTCACATAGCTCGGCATAATAGGTCCGTCACTAATCCAAAATTCGTCGCTCCAATGTACTTGCGACCACTCTTGTTCTTGTCATTGAAGGCGTTGTTCTGCCCATACTTTCCGTGCCATCATGTGATTCTCTGATAACGGCGGAGACCTTCTCGGAAGGCATCGAGTGTACCCTCTTCCCCTGAGTGCACTACGGATTACACTTTCTCCGGCAGCCCATGAGGAGAAATGAACTGACAGTTCTAGATAAGAACATTGTCGTGCCCCGCGAGAACTGCAGATGAATTCTTCCAACTGATCGATTTGGTTAAGAGAAATTTTAGGAGGGCATCCAGACCTTAATTTAGGAGATGCACGACCAGATTGAACAGTGTTCTTGACTTGTGAATATGTTACTCTTAACTGAGTCGCAATTTGTTTGTACGTGAATCCCATCCGATACTATGCAAGTATCTGGGAAAAATCAGTTTGTATAAGTGCCTAGTTCAGTACCAGAATTTTACACATACCTCAAGTCTTTGATCTCGACTGAGACATGAAGCACGAGTTTGACTTTGTAAAGTAGCTTGAGTGTTCACGATTAGTGAATAGTAATTCTAACAAGGTGGATTCTCAGGAGGCTTGTGCTAAAATGGGAATGACGTTCGATAACTTTATCTTTTTCTGATATCTGTAAGATAGTTTAATTAACAATGACGCAGCCGTAAATTTTTACGAACAAATATCAAAAGTGGCTTTTCCGATGAAATGAAATCGATGTGAAAGATTAGATCATATGATCTCGTCTAACCTAGAAAATTGTATAGCATGGCTAGGATATATCCACATTATAACCCCTGTATATAAAATTTCCAGCTGCCTTCACTTACCCCTCAGCCCCTGTACATGTCAGATCTCAGGGTCTGGCAAAAGCTAACAGTTTCCACATACATGTATGATCGATGATTACTGGTAACTCAACGCGAGTGGACCAAGTTTTGGCTCAACCTAGATACATGTGTATTCTTGTGCTGAAGTACGTTTAGTGAGTTTCCCTCACCCCAACCTTAGTACCAACACTTTCCTGAGCGTACTTCGGTTCCAGCAGGAATATTACATCAAGTGTCATTCCAGTGGTGTATGAAACTGGGACTCAAGGTCATGCTTATACCGGAGTACTGTTGCTCCACAGCCATAAATTTTACATTTGCTATGAACTACATCCTGACCGAAAGCTTCGAGCAACGATCGTGCGTCTCACTGCGTCGCGACCTCATATTGACCCGATCTTGAGAGGATATCTAATCCGTCACAACGTCATCATATTAAGTTGTGCAATCCTCACTAGCTAGATACATGATCCGGAAAGATTATTTGATTCGTCGAATTTCAATTGATGCCATGGTGGTTGACGCACTAACAATTGAAAAGTATCCGCATGCAATGTAAATGATTTAGAGAATTAGACCTAATTTTAGACAACTTTGAAGACCCTTGTAGTTGATCATTGCACAATATTTATCATCATGTTTACATGCATTACCCTTGTAAAAGTATCCCACAGGGCCTCAGGGGCATCTTTTACTCAGTGATCGACATGGAAATGTAGGGTTATATTCCAGTTTTTAACAAGGAATGAACATATTAGTTACAGGATGCTCCCAACAAATTATATTACATAACCATCAAGCTAAAGTATTAATTTCATTTCATCCCACTCTGTTCTCCTAGATCTGCTTAACCCCTCTTTATCTGCTCCATCTCGTCTAATTCTCGTCTACCTAATTCCAATCGTCTCCTTCATCTGATAACGTCTGGAAAGCAATCTTCTAAAATTTCCTATGATATAATAGTATAGAAAAAAAGCAACAAGACGAATATTTACTAACATATCACAGTTTCACAGGTGAGTCATGCGGAAGTTGCACTTTATTTGTTAGTTAATGTCTTCACGGAATGAACTCCAAAAATATCTCCACAAACGCTCGCAAACACTCAAGTGAACTAAATCGAGATCAGAGGCTTCAGGTGAGTTTAGAACATTGGAAATATTCTATTTACGAGAATAGGCTACTTGAAATCAGGTTTTAATTATTCATGAAGCTGCAAAAACCGATAAGGAGATCTCTTATATACTTGGAATTACTATTCATCAAATAAAATAAACGATTCATATGGGATGTGTTGAGCCAGGGAAAATCACTGGTCGAAAACCTGAAATAAATCCCGAACAAGAAGACGAGTTAGAGATATTTTGTCTGCAGCTCGAAAGAGACTCGGCAGATGACGTATCTGGAGCTAGCAGTCAATTTTTCGCAGTAGAATGCTTGCGGAAATGTAATTCGAAATGCTCTCGAGAGAAGAGG
This sequence comes from Podosphaera xanthii, assembly GCA_028751805.1. Taxonomy (NCBI): domain Eukaryota; kingdom Fungi; phylum Ascomycota; class Leotiomycetes; order Helotiales; family Erysiphaceae; genus Podosphaera; species Podosphaera xanthii. Next base: position 2,969,146 of record JAPWIX010000006.1, on the reverse strand, counting down.
CTACAGCAGGCTCATAACCAGAAATAAGCCTCCTTTCTCTGACGAACATAAAAAACTAAGGTTTGAGCGGGCCGAATGATATCAGTCTTTAAGCCTAAATGACTGGTGTCGGATAATCTGGAGTGACGAGACGTGGATAAACGAAGGTCCAGTCAACAAAGTGCATGTCACTAGGATGGTCAGTTTTCGTTTCATTAGTTAAAGAGAGATACGAAACGGTAAAGATTTTTACATGGGCATGAAGTGTACCAAAGTACATGCATCATCGATCGCCATACGAAAAATAATTCTTGGATGTTTTGGGGATGCTTTGCCTGCACCCAAGCAGGTCCCTTTGTGTTCTGGCTAAGAAGCTGGAAGAAAATAACCCGGGAAAGTTATCGTCAAAGTATTCTCCTGGAGGTTGCTGGATTTCTAAGGTCAAGCTTTGCAAGAACGTTTGTTGTTTTGCAGTTTATGCGACAACGCTCCCGTTCACACTGCAGCTGTCGTGAAGGAGTTCCTTGGTGAACATGGGATAGTACTATGATCTGGCCGCCTCACTCCGCTGATTTGAATCCAATCGAAAATGTATGGGGATTGATGAAGTCATATACAGTACAATCTCGCTATAACAATGTGGGGCAAAACTTAACAAAGGCTCCCGATTGGAGGATTCATTAGAATTTGCCAATAAGAACTCCTGGTCAAGTTTTGCCCCACATATTTATAGCGAGATTGTACTGTATACAGGATCGATCCGGAAACTCCGATCTGGGACGGCAACGCGGGAGAGCTGAAAGTCAATCCCTTGTGTAAGAGGCCTGGCAGAAATGCACAAAGCCTGAAATTCTCGCAAATAATATCAGTGATATGCAAGATAGGTGCTTGGCAGTTATTCGAGCGTAAGGTGGACCTACAGACCATTAGCTGTGATATCTACAGTTTTTTTTATAGGAACTTTGAAAAGAAATAAGAAATAATATCCTCAAAATTAATTTGAATTTAGATTGATTTTTGGTGAATGTTGCATGGGTGTAAATGTTTTACGGAAAAACTACTCAGCTAATACGTCCAATCAGTATTTTCCTTTGCAAGACATCCTAGTGCTCTCAACGTACATCATGGCCGAATTTATCATAGCTGCAGGAACCCTGCATGAGATTATCATAGAAAACTTCTACTTGTGTATAAAGATCTACAGTTTAACCCCTGCGAAACGACGTGGGTGTAGAAGAATATCATGCGAGGCTGTATATTTGTGTGGAGCGTTCTCACAATGATTATAGACCCACAATGTAGATCACTAACAGACCAGCCGCTTTTAATCAATGATACAGTCGTCCCTCTCTAACTCGATAGTGGGTCCCGGTATAGGTGTTGAAAAAATTCATTGTAACTTGGACTTTTATATTTGCAACACTTACCCTTACAGGTCATTTACGTGCAGGGGTAAGTATTGCAAATGCAAATAGTTGAATTTCAATGAATATTTTCAACACTTGTACCGGGACCCACTATCGAGTTAGAGAGGGACGACTGTATTTCAAAATACCCTTGCTCATGCCTAAGCTGGCTTACGTCAGGACGTTCGAATCATAGAAAGGGTAAGTAAGTAAACAATGTGAATCCCTTCACTAACCCATAACACGTACTCAACTGCTGCCAGGACGTGACATCTCACGCGGCTTCAGCACCAAAGCCACCGTCATTATGACAACTCAAGAGAGCCTAGCGGCCTGCAAGTATCACCAAACATGGCTGTACGATGAAAATGCCAGGATGATACTCAGTCAGCGTACTATCATACATGGGTCCGGAATATCAAAAGGGTATTCCCTGTCAATTGGGCTTTATACAGGGTCTACCCCTAGTAATATCTACGGGCTAATTTACAGTAATTATCCATTCATCTGACATCACGCCTGCTCCTCATCCAGTCACTCAACAAGAATATATCGCCAACGTCTAGTTTTACACCAGTCAAAAATCCGAGCGACTTACACTGAATCGTTGTTGAAAGTGAGGCATGCTTTAAATGACCTTAACGCTATATATCGTACCAATTGTAGCGATATATGAACAGTGAGGAAACATCTCCTGCGAGGCGTAGCTATTCGAGAAGAGCTTCAGCAGATAAGTGCCTTTAGGTCATTCTTTACTGGATTTGGAAAGATCTCAGCTAAATAACTCCAGGTAATTACTTTACACAATGCTGGCCACGAACGAGGCGAAATTGCATCTATGCTCGACTTGAGCTACAAACAAGTTATTCACATCATCAATAGAGGCACTACCTCTCCCAAAAGAAATCCGGGTGGAAAACGAAAACTGGATCAGGCCCAAGCTGATGAGCTAGAAACTTTTGTGCGACTCTCTCGAAGGAATCGCAGGATGACGTATATAGAGCTTGCCATGGAGTTTAGTTGCTAGGGCGCTGGGGTTTTATGCGATAAGAAGTGCGCTCAAAGATAGAGGTTACTCCAGGAGTTTGTCTCGAGCAAAGCCACCTATATCTGAGATCAACATGATAAAAAGGTTAGAGTGGGCTCTAAATCATCGTCACTGGACCATTGACGATTGGAGTCAGATCCTTTGGAGCGACGAGACATGGGTAACAGATGGTAGACATCGAGATGCCTACATCACGAGAAAGGTTTGTAGCGCATGTCATCAGCTAGGATTTAGATGGCTAATAATATACAGCCTGGTGACCAGCTTGAATACACCTGGCTCGTCGACAAGACTAGAAAGAGCACAGCCTGGATGTTCTGGGGGAGTTTTCACGGAACTCAGAAAGGGACCTGCTTATTCTGGGAAAAAAATTGGGGTTCAATAACGGGGCCGAGTTATTGCGAACACATTGTTCCCCATGTGGCTGACTACATGGAGGTGAATCCTGAATTGCAATTCATGCAAGATAATGCACCGCCACATAAAGCGGCCTTCACTCGGGAAAGTTTAAGGGTTAAAAATATTGAGCCCATAAACTGGCCTCCTTACTCCCCAGACCTCAACCCTATTGAGGCTGTGTGGAGCGAGACGAAGGATTATATTGAAAATCAATATCCTGAAATCGAGGATGGGCGGGAGCGGTCTTCGACTGAGCTTCGCATTATCATACTGGAAGCATGGGATTCTATAAGTCATAACTCTTTGCAGTATCTCATCGGAAGTATGCCGGCGCGATGTCAGACAGTGATTGTAGCTGGTGGGAGTTACGAGATATTGAAGATTTATTTTTACGGCTAGTCACTAGCTTTAACTTTAGTCGTATTTAGCGCGTAATCTGCTATAAAATTTACCAGATTAAGCTTAGTCTCATGAAAGCTCCAAGGTCCTCCCTTTTGACATTCGCGATTTTGAGTACACGTAATACACACAAATTTTCGAGTATCCCTTCCATAGTGGGCCTAGATAAATATTTTTTATAGAAATTTGTATGGCGAGACCCTGGTCAAAAAGTGGGTTTGACATTCAGCACCCATCAACGAGTAGAGCCGAAAGTAGTGGTTAACGGAGTGAAAGAGTAAGATAGAGAGTAGAGGACAACGTTTTTAAGGTGCCACACACTACGATAATTAATACCTCATGATATCACAGAGGCAAGGATCCTGTATTATTGTGAGTTTAACCCGTTTCCCTTCCTACGCAAGTGGGAATCTTATAAAATAGCTGGTGTGAACCAGAACATACATGGAAAGGTAATCCTCGTTCGAAGAGTCGAATTGGTGTGGTACACCGTCCGGGTCGTTCTCCCACGTAGGGTCTGGATAACCTAGGCATATGCCCTACTTGAGGCAGGAGAAAGTTGGTTCGAATCTGGCATGACCCTCATACCGCATCTCTCGTCTGGTCATGTATGTGACGATGGCGAAGGCACGCTGGATAGTCGTGGGTGGCTGAAATACGTTTATGCGGCAGACATAGACGGTTGAGGGTTGAAAGGGCTGTAAGGTGCTTCACTTCGAGTTATGTCTTGAAAATATATTCGGGCGTGAGTGCCCCTCATATCAAGTTGAGTCATCGCTCCATGTACCGTACCAGTGTCATTCTTGTCATAGCCTCAATGCTGCATACACATGAATGATTTTTTAAAAAAACTCTCGTTCGAAGCATAAGAGGTCCTCACACAATAGTTGTTCAGATGGTTCATAGTTTTCCAAATTATATTTGCAATACTAAACCCCTGTATGCAAAATATTAGAACAGGATAAGTATTATAAATATAAATCGAAGCATTGATGAGTCCGGAACCCATTATGCTTACGACAACGAGAAGTACCTGGAGTACTCCGGTCCAGAAATTAAGACTACAGTCATCCCTCTGATAACTTAAATGATCGGACGCAGGGAATTTGTTAATTTAGCAGAGGTTTTAATTTATGGGAGGTGCATACAAAAGGGTCTGTTCCATAATTTTTTTTAAAGTTTTCAGAGGATTATAGTTACCGGGAGTTAAGTTATCAGAGGGATGACTGTATATCCTTGTAAATGCTGATCTTATGGCCTACCCCTGTTGATTTTCGGAGTAAATTACGCTGACGTAATATTTCAGGCCGGTTAAGTGAGGTGGTGCTCCAAGCATTGTCCTCAGTTGAACCATCAGATTTTTTGTTTTTCATGTAATTAACACTTCCATTTCATTGTTATTATTTCGCCACGCTCCAGATAACTCAATCCGTCTATCTTCTACTCACAGTCACAAGATAATTACTTTATCAAGTTTACTCAACTAGGTTGCGAGATTAACTTATTCCTGTTTTCTGATCGTCTTCACACGATGAATCCTCAAACCATAAATGCCAATCAACGCCTGAAAGATCCCGTAATCTCACGCGGGATCAGAAGCTTTAAGTCATTATAGCTCAAACTCGAGGGAAAAAAATTTTTATGTTTCAGATTTCACACTAAATCAAGCCGGTAACAATTCAAAATATACCGCAGAGGTTCTTTAAATTACGTTGGCACAAGTTCAAATATGTATCATACGTTGTGGCTATGTCTCTCCCAAAAAAAGCAAAGGCGTTTCTCTAAAAATCAATTCTGCGCAAGTAGAAGAGTTGGAAGATTTTGTTTTTTTTCTCTTTGTGAGACGAGACAAATGTCATACCTCGAACTTTCCCGACTGGAATGCTGGTGAAAAAGCCATCATGAACGGGCTTACCGAGAGGGGATCTTCACGCTGTCTTTCTAGAAACATGTCCCCACTACCGGAGGAAAATAGGCGTATCCGTAAGGCATGGGCTGAGGCTCATCTTCATTAACTCAAGAAGACTGGTCGCTCAGCCTTCGGAGTAATAAAACTTGATTCAATGATGGGAATATTACATCCTAATACATCACTCGGAATGTCAGCATTGTAAATTTACTGCCGTATTCACATGAACTGACGATATTTAAGTAGGGTGAAGAATATGACAACACTTGTGTAACAGAAAATCAAAGGCAAAATGATTCGTGGATGCTTTGGGCTCCTTTTCTGAATTGCAAAAAGGAGACCATCTAATCTGGGAAAGACAACGGGCAAAGATAGCGGCCGAAAGCTGCATCGAGCACATACTTCCCTGAATTGTGCACTAGGTTAGGGGAGATCCTAATCCCGATGGTCGCCTTATCAGGTTCATGCAAGATAAATCACCACCACATAAAGCCACCCTCTTGATAAAACACCTCGGCTCTAACTATATTGAACTGATATGTTGGCTAGCTTGCTCTCCGGATCTAAATCCTACAATGGCTGTACGGAGCATGATAAATTCATACATACAGGCTCGATATCCCTGGCTTGGTCCAGGAAGATAGCGTGGTTGTTTAAAGTTCCGTGAGATTTTTAAGAAGGCTTGGTAGTCATTAACGCCAGATCAGCTTCGAACCCTGATTGCAAGCATGCTTTTGAGATGTCAGGGAGTTATTGAAGCCAATAGTTGTTCAATAGGATATTAGTCATTGGACTTGTGATTTTACAAAAAAAACTTGTATTCGTATTCGTGTAATTAAAAATAATCTAGAAATTTAATTTCCTTAAAACTATGATGGATTTCCTATTTATATATATATATTCTTGCTTACTTTCCTGTACAGGCCCATGAGGACGGATGGCCTTATAAGGGGAAAAAAAAGGCTACTTCTAGCAAACCCGCAGTTCTGCCACTAGTGTACGTCTAAGCATCATGCCATAGACGTCCAGCTATTATCCATCAGACTAGTTAAACAACCAGATTCCGTTACCTCCTCCATTGAGGAAAGGTAGTCTCAATTTAGTACAGGTATTTTTGCGAGGTCCTGTTCCTCGTGATCGATTTGGTTTGCAATGACGAATTGTGAGAGACGGCCAGTGGAGATCACCATACGCGCAGCAGCCCGGCAACCCCTAACGGATTGTAACAGGGAGTCGAAACTAGATGTTCCAGCATCACGAAACATCCTGGCTCGGGTTGCTACGTGCTCGGGACAATAAAACAGAATATGCGGATTTCCTATTTAGTGCTGATACAGTTATAGCAGGAGAAATTGCCCCGAGTATAAAAGCCCGGACGCCAAAGCTCTCTATCACAAAAACCTCAAGTACTGAAAGGTTACCAGTGAGATTCATTACCCAATGCGATCGATAAATATTTGATTTTACACTAAGGTGTGCCATAAATTACCCCATCTGTGGAGAGATCATCAAGAGAGTCGTGATACAAACCCCCCCACCTTGAAAACCCTATTTTGCCTGGATATGTGGAATTATCGATTAGCCCCAAAATTTTTACTAAAAAACTGTCTAATTATAAGCTATAAACAAATACTAAACGAACATACAAGTACATGTGTGCTGAATTAATTTTGTACAACTTTGTTGAACAACAACTCAAAATTTTACAGTCTATTTATTACCACAGGGTTTTTGGACAATGTACGGACCAGATTTCATTTGGGATAGAATTAAATCAGATACTCTATCAACCTGTTAAATCTACTACACATATGAACCGTTTGGGTTTTTAGTATCGTTTACATCTATTTCCTGGTCAAAGTTTGATTCAATTACACAAAACAATTTCGCTCCGTAGCATTGTTTCAATTTAATGTGAGGAATAGACCTAATTACCGGGCCATTCAATACGAGTATGGCCAGTTGCCCTACTCATTGATATCTTGTTCTACTGTATCCGAGCTCAACACAAGTAGTGCAATATCGTAAAACTTTTGGCATGGTCTTGTGTTGAGACAGGCTCGACCAGCTGACTATCATGCGCACTAATATGTGTAAAGTTGTGTTTATTCGTGCTGTCTTGAGTCTGGGACTATCATAAGACTAGGGCTCCTCTCTGGTCTTAAATCTGGATGGACAGTTGATGTTTTGCGTCAATCAACGTCGTTTCCTGCATGTCTCGTCCTCTTCGGTGTGAAAAATTATACTTTTCTAACAGGCTGGGAGTTTCTTTCTTCGCCCTTTTTCTCTATTCTGAGTTTCTGGCGGTAATGGCATATCCAGCAGACCTAACGTGATTTTGAACCGCCTCATACAGTTTTTTAATAGAAACGTAAGATCCGGGTAGATTCAGTTTCGACGAAGTAATTCTACCTTTGTTAGTTATAGAGCTGGACGTCGATTAAGCTCAAATTGATAACAGTGTACATGGAAACGGTTAGAAGATGAATTAGTAATGAAGGATTACTAGATACAACCTTTGAAATTGAGAGGCTGTGGAATAAGTAAGTGGCCTGAAGTACTTGTGTTTTGTGAGTTTTTTATATTTTATATTTCTTGATTCCTCTTGCAATCAGCCTCTAAGTTACGAAAATTGTTTAGAGAGTTGAAAGTTGCCAGAAATACTTTGCCGCTTTCGTTAAACGCAATTGTTGATTACGATTTGCACATAATTTTAGTGGACGTGATTACGTCTGCTGCTATAGCGACGCGGATATCAAACTCTGCTTAATTAGTAATTCAATTTGCGTTCACCGCTCGACGGATTCAGCATCAAAAAACTGTTACAATAAAATTTCAAGGAGGGGTAGTGATTCTCAAAGGGGGTGGGGTCTGTATCACGACTCCATCAAAAGACCCCGACCTATAGGTACAGGGTATCGGGGGAAATTAGTCTTACTTGCATGTAGTATTGTAGACCTGAATATTGTTACTAAAAGCGCTAATTTTGTCTAATTAGGGTCGGATGGTGCAGTGGTACACCGTCCAGGCCGTTCTCCCAAGTAGAGTCTGGGTAGCTTGGACACATGCCCCACTTGAGACAGGAGAAAGCTGGTTCGAATCCAGCAAGACCCTCACACCACTTCTCTCGCGGTGATACTGTATTCGTAGAATGACGAAAGCATGCTCAGATAGCCACAGGTTTTTCTCGCTTTTCCCTGTGGTGGGTATTCACGGAAGAGGGTACATGTCGTAAGGCGTTATTCTCGTAGTGGTATCTGCAAATGAAATCTGAGTATGAGTGTTCCAAACGTCAAAATGAGTCGTTCTATAACAAAGAATACGTATCTTCCGAAAAATACCTACGTGGGCCTTCAGGCGCCGAAATAGGATAATAGAAAAAATTTAATTTGTCTAATTAGTAGCAATATTTAGGGTAACAATATTAAATGCAAGTAAAGCTAATTGCCCCTGATACCCTGTATGGATATAAAGTTTATGGTTGAGCAAAGTATATACTGTAAGCTGACATATGGGTTGGAAATGTCAAGCTCTATTGCAGATTTGATCGCGTGTCCATATTTTGACGCTCAATTTATCAACCGTCTATCTGGACCAGTATACTGAGTGGCTACATCATCATTGTGTGTCATAACCCTGCATTTACTCACAGCGGCATCCAAAATCAATTTAGTTAGTTTGTTTGTTTTATTTTACGTCTGACTAACACAGGCCGCAGCCCTTAACGCGCTATATACACCTGAAGGTAAAGGACGCTGAGGCTTACTGCCCTAGTGGCTGAGGCACTCCGCTTCCCAAATAATAGAAGTGGGCCCTAGTGATCTGGCAAGATTTGCCCTTTGTTTAAACAGGAAGGCAAAAGATGTCCGCTGACAGGTAACATGATTTGATAAAAGTAGTGATGGATATCTGCTACACAGTAACCTAACCAAAATCAATTTAAGTTGCTAACAGGTTCGGTCCCTGCTACCCGATGTGGTATACGATCACGTGGAGATATGTTGCTGATTGGGCCCACTTCTGTTATGACTCTATGAGACGGCTGGCAAAGTCGATCTCTTCACCTTCACGCTGTGCCGGCTCTAAACGTTCAGGATGTTTGCTGCATTTCTGAGATAGCCAAGAAGAGTCGCAACCAGAACGAAGATACCCCAAAAAGTCTCCTCTTCGTCGAATCCTCTCTCGTCTCATCCTTCTCCCCGAGTCCTGTTCTAATCAGTACCTTTTTCTCTGCCGCAAATACTCGCTTTACCCAAGTCTCACGTTGATGAGCCCTCCTACGCAAGGATACGATCTTCTGTCTTGCGCCTTCTCGGACTCCATCTATACGCCATCAGTGCTATGTGCACCCGAAGGAGGAATAAGCTGATGAGCACAAATTTGGAGAGGCATCAAGCTTTAATTTGCTCAGGAAGACAAGGATTCAAGTTGGGAATTCCTAGGGAAAGAAGAAGTGGGTGGAACGATCAAGGGAAAAGAATGAGCAGATCTTACGGAGACTTTGGATTGAACATCGTGGTGGATTAATGGCTTTAAGGGGTATTCTACGGGTATTCTGAGTTTTGATGGAGGGTCGGAGTGAGAGAAGAGAGCTGGCTGACCATCAGCTACAAGTACCCCTAGGGCAGCTATGTGAATGCGTTCTAGTCACTCTGTAAATCTTGTCACTAGCAGCAGCGTCTTTATGGGCCGTCCTTTGTCCCAATAGGGATTGTAGGGCTCATTTTTGTAAGCGACTCGTTAGACGTTAAACAAAGACAACGACTCTATGAGACGTCGTTGCATATTTGAGATAGCCAAAAGGAGTCGCATACGATCGGGGTCAGAGATCTACAAGCACTCTCAGTTGGAGCCCGCTCATCAAGTCACTAGTTCTCTCTGCCACAACTTGACTTCAACCTTATATACTTTGTCAACTTTACAAACTATCGATTATCTCCTACTTTGGACCACCTCCGATGAAATTGACGCGGCTCTTACCTTGATAAGATCCCCAAATGTATGCCCTCGATGATATGAATACTCGACTGAGGATGAAAGTCGTTGGGCCCAAATTTGGGAAGGGAGATTGCTCGTGACAATCGAGGAAGGATACGGTTCCAGTGGGGATTTTATGAGAGACGGAAGGACAATCAAGCAGGATGTAGAGGTAGGATAGAGTTTTTGAAAGGAGAATTTTAGGGGGTATCTCGACTTCGAGAGCTTTGTGCGCGCCAAGGCCCCAATCAACAAAGGATAGTGTTGTGGTCCGCTATCTGGGTCATGTCCAAGTTGAAAGTCCTGTGGCCTGAACACCCGCTACGACAAGATACCAGGACGTTGAGAGATCACATCTCGCGAGGTTGCGAAGCACGGGATGATGAAGCATACTGAGGAGTCCGAGGTTTTTTGTTTTTTTCCTTGGGCAGGTATCCACGATTGAGGGGAGAAGCGGGGCGCGAGTCCTACCAAGTGTAACCCTGTAGTGGTGCCAGCGATTGCCTCCTTGGTATGAGTGTTCAGCGTCAAGATTGTATTATATTACTTCTAGAGACTGAGGATGGCGTACGCTTTCCGAGGTCTTTCTTTTTTTTTCCTTGATTAGCTTCGTGCCGGCGCACGGCTACAAGTCTTATAGTGACACGTGCCGGTTAGCTCAGCCTATAATAGCTACCCGACTCTCCAGTGCCCCAAAAGACCTGGTCTTTACTGTAGCCGGATCAATTGGTGTTGGTGACAACAGAGCAAGTCCATAATGAAATCAATTAATCATCTAAATCTAAGGAAAGAAATCGTCGAAGTACCCTCTGCCTAAAGTACAAGATTACAAGATTACAAGATTACAAGATTACAAGATTACAAGATTACAAGATTACAAGATTACAAGATTACAAGATTACAAGATTACAAGATTACAAGATTACAAGATTACAAGATTACAAGATTACAAGATTACAAGATTACAAGATTACAAGATTACAAGATTACAAGATTACAAGATTACAAGATTACAAGATTACAAGATTACAAGATTACAAGATTACAAGATTACAAGATTACAAGATTACAAGATTACAAGATTACAAGATTACGATCGGCAGTTTGTTTACCACACTACTAGTACATTTTAGGTAGTCAGGAAACTCCCAATTCTTCCATAAGTCTTACAAGCAAGATTATGTAAGTACTGGCACAGCCAGTATGAAGATACGGGTAAACCCGTAAAATCTACCCATAGATCCAGACCTCTCTGCCTGGAACTTTTCTGCCTAAAATACATATATAGAGAGCACCCTTCCACTGGGTCTCTGCATGTTTTACTTGTAGACTAATACTTGTCTAGAAGATTGTAGGGGATACCCTGTACCAGGTTTAACTTGAAAGAAGAGGTGACAGATACACCTTATAACAAAAGAAAAATGAAATAAAAGCAGAAAAGAAAAATTAAGAAAATAGTAGACCAATAGAAGATTTCTCTATGCCAACAGGAAATACTAGCGGCGGAGCTGTATTTCGTCAAAAAAGGAGGTAGCCTGAAGCCAGTTGAAAAATTTTCCTCCCTCCACATTCCCTAATACTCATCGGATTCCGGGGCTCGGGTGTCGAGGTCCGCCCTTCAAGCGAGCGCGGTTTCGGCCGAGTCGGCAGAAAACAGAAGTGATCAGGTGATTTTTACTGCCCGAAGGTGCAGGTCAGCAGTGCATTTTTATGTTGGAAGCGGCGATGGTTTTCTGCAAAGTCGCCGTGACCAGAGCGGGCTGCAAGTAGAAAACCAATCGTGCGTCGATCGAAGCTCGCTAGTTCTGGGGAAATTTTTGCATTCGCACTGATTTTGAGCTCTCTATATCTACCTGGAGCATTCCTGGACCAGTAAGCGGCTATAGAGGCTTCATAGCGTGCTTTGATTTCTTGTTTTTCTCGCGCAATTGACGGGACGAGGATGGGAGCAGGGGCTTCGCATGCTAGCTTTGCGAGGGAGTCGGCACTTTCGTTCCCGAGGATACCGACATGTGCTGGGCACCAGCATATATTTACTGTGCCAGGTTGTGTGAAGGGGCAGCGATTCCTCTTTGTCCAGGTATCTGAAAGCTCCTGGATTTTCGAGGTCTTGCGCTTGTCAAGATACAAGGTGTTGATATGTATCACGTGTCACATCCAATATGTCACGGGAATGATCGGCGATGTCAGATCTGGTGGATTATTATTATTATTTTTTTAAATCATTTTAGCGTATGCAGCCTAAGGCTATGACGCGCATGATTACGGAAGATACAGGCGGTCAAGGGTAAATGGGGCTTTCGCTTAATCGACAGGGTTTGGTATGCAGGGGGTTTCAGCCTTAAACAGCAGGCGGTGAAGGCACGGTGAAGTCCCTAAAACAGGGCATCCCAGTACTACTGCATAATTCTCTGTGCCTAGTTTCATTTCTTCCGAAGCAGCATTCTAACTCGTTTCTACCAAATATCGGATCTGTTAATACAGTAAAACTTCTCTAACACGATAGTGGGTCCCGGGATAAGTGTTGAAAATATTCATTGAAATTCATCCATTTATATTTGCAATACTTACCCCTGCACTTAAAATGACCTGTAAGGGTAAGTGTTGCAAATATAAAATCGCAAGTTACAATGAATATTTTCAACACTTATGCCGGGACCCACTATCGTGTTAGAGAAGTATTACTGTATTCGTTGTCCTCGATTTTCACTAGACATTTGGAACAATATTTTCCTTCTCTACACAAACTTTATCAAATCTTTAGCGTAATAGAAAATACAATAAGATTCATGCGTTCAACACAAATATGTAATTTCCAATCAAACAGATAAATGTACCTCATTGCTAACAAAAACCTTAGCAGAATGAATACTCAAATTACTCCACCTGTCAGCAGACGTGCGCCCCATATTACTCGAGATTAAAAAGTGCAGGTGAGTACTGCAATTCTGCTATAAGAAAACTTTCCCCATAAACTAACTACATTTAGAAACTCACACTCCACAGACCCGGACTCTTTATTAGAGAAGTAGCAGATCAACTTGAAGTCACCATCCTTCAAGTTCGCAATACGATCAGATCTGGTCGTGCCTCTCCCCAAACTCGGACAGGACGTACATAGCTCTTAAGCTCAGCCCAAGCTGATGAGCTGGAAGCATTTGTTTGTCCTTCGCGGGAAACTAGGCAAACATCGTTGCCTGAACTGGCTCTCTACTTTCGTCTTTGGAGTGCTGGAGAAAACGCTATTAAGAATTCTCTCAGAAAACGAGGTTACGAGCGGCGAATTCCACGTAGCTCTCCCCCGCTTTCTGAAAATCATCGTGCGGACCGAATATGGTGGAGCGAACAGCATCTGAATTGGCGCCAAGAGTGGCCACGAGTTTTTTGGAGTGACGAGACATGGATAAACGATAGCCGAATAATGTCTGAATATGTTACCAGAAAGACTAATCTAATCTTATTCATTTTCTAAAGTATCTCGGACTCTAACATCGCCAAAAGAGGGGCCAAGACTTTGATGACACTTGTGTTATCGATCGTTACAAGATGAACAACTATTGGATGCTCTGGGGAAGCTTCGCGGGAATCGAACGAGGTCCTTGTGTTTTGTGGGGGCGGGAGTGAGGGAATATGACCTCTGAAAGATATAGTGAACATATCCTCCCAAGGATAGCTAACTGGATCAGAGAAAAGAGAGAAGAGACGGGCTATGATTATATCTCTATGCACGACAACGCCTCTGTTCATAAAGGACGTCCGGCTAGGGAGTTTCTCAATGCCAGTGAAGTTGAATCTATGCCCTGGCCTGCTAACTCTCTTGACTTAAATCCGATTGAGAATGTATGGATTATGATGAAATACTACATATAAGAACGATACCCGGAGTTTGAGCGGACGAGACAGCAGAACAGGGAGGAGATTCGACCCATTGTGCTAGAGACATGGTACCATAGTACAACAGAGAAAAAGCTCACACAACTGATTGAGAGTATGGCTAGAGGATGTGTGGAAGTACTGAATGCAAACGGGGGTCCTATTTCATATTAGGCTTAAAAATCTGTATCAACAGCATACCTGAATTGTAAGTTTTAATATGACGTATGAACTCGATTTTTTAGGCTTAGTGCGAAACAAAGTGGGGAGAGACAGGCGACTTCACTTTTGTCGACCTCAATTTCTCTCAGCTTATTTTTGAACAGAGTTTTAAGCTTTACCATATTCGGCCTCGCTTAATTGTGATCTTCACGGTAGTCTACTATGTTTGGGCAAATATTGGCAAAACACCCCCTGTAAATGACAGGCAACTTCACTTAATCTTGACCACCTATATATCTGTTTTCCCAGAATAACTTAGTTTGAAGTCTGGAACACTCATACTCAGATTTCATTTACAGATACTACGAGAATAACGCCTTACGACATGTACCTTCTTCCGTGAATACCCATCATAGGGAAAAGCGAGAAAAACCTGTGGTTATCTGAGCATGCTTCCATCATCCTACGAATACGAAATCACCGTGAGAGAAGTGGTGTGAGGGTCTTGCTGGATTCGAACCAGCTTTCTCCTGTCTCAATTGGGGCATGTGTCCAAGCTGCGCAGACTCTACCTGGGAGAACGGCTCGGACAGTGCACCACTGCACCATCCGACCCATCAGGTGGATTAGATTGTCTACAGAAAGGGAAAGAAGTCAAGCTGAGCTCTGACAAGTTATATACAAAATGAGGAACGTGCCAAGTTGTATGTGTCACGTGATACATATTAACATCTTGTCTCTTGACAGAGTCCGAAGAAGGAAACTTAGGGTGCGTGGTTGCACGTTGTCCCTTGACTTAACAAATAATACAACAACAGCAATTACATGAGACGCACGGGCTGGCAAAGACGAACTCTGCACCTTTACGCGGTGCCGGCTGTAAAGGGTCGCGGGGGTAATACTTTGCCCGCATAAAGTGAGCTCTGCCACTTTATGCGGGCAAAGTATTACCCCCGCGACCCTGTAAACGCTCACTGTTCGCACATTTGGGATAGCCAAGAAGAGTCGCATTCGAACCTTGTCGACGTACAAGCTTCCAGTCTCTCAGTTAACGTCCTCGCAATTTCAGTCCGTCCAACTGAAGGAGGCCCTATTCCGATCAACCCACCGCCTTCTAAAATCAGCGACGCATCACACGAAATCCTCTACAAGCGACCACGCCGACTACGAAAATGCGACCTTTGGCCTTGTCCATCTTGACCTCCAGCTACAAGCTCATGATGTTATGGATACCCGACGGAGGATAAAAGTTGTAGGACGCAAAGTTGGAGAGGTCGTCGCGATATTTTCTGGGAAGCTGGGAGTGAGTAGGAATTTATGAGATAGGGAAGGGAGGATAGGATGGCAACAGTGTGGGAGGTTAGGGTCTTGCACAGGAGGCAATTCTGATTTCGTGTGGGGTTTTTGACTTTGAGATGGTTGTGCGTGCCAAGATCTCGGTCCGGATAGGTGCTGCCAACACTTTCAAAACTGGCTACGATTCCTTTGTGGAGGCGAGACACGCGGCTTCGGTCGTGACGACGGTACTCGGCGCAAGTCAGTGAACTGTTGGGAAATCTCTTTGTTGCGTGGATGTTCGCGGCGGAGAGGAAGGGGGAGTTACAGTACGTCGAACCTTTGGCACTTGAGTGTCTTTGTTTTTTTAAGCGAACTACTGGCTAGCAAAAGTCAGGGAATTAGGTAGCTAAGCGTCTCTAGGGATTGACTACCGGTATCACGCCTCATGGGTGCAGGGCTTGTACCTGATACGTCAAAAATTCAATCAATCAATCAACATGTGAGACGCACGAGACTGTAGATGTACTTGAGCGTCATCGAATTCTGGAGAAGTGCCTTTGCTCTTTTACGGAGAGACGTGGCCGCGTAGTATGGTATATTTGACTTGTGCAAACATAATCCCGAGAAACTCTACAGTAAATTTTGAATTGTTACCGGCTTTTTAAAGTGTGAGAATCAGTACCTATTAGAATCATTTTTTCCCCTCAAGTTTGAGTGATGCTGACTTGTAGATTCTGATCTTGCGTGAGATTACGGGATCTTTAAGGCGGTGAAAAAGCATTTATGGTTTGATGATTCTTGCTATGAAGATGATCAGCAAAAGGGGAGAATTTAAGACCATAACCTGCTTGGGTAAATTTGATAAAACTATTATCTAGTGGCTGTGCGTATACGACAAAAAACTGATTGCGTTAACTGAAGCGGGGTGAAATAGTGATACTGAAGTGCGAGTGGTAATTTCACGACCAACGTAAGGGGGACGAAGACGGCGTTTCTACCAGTACGTGGTGTCCCCTACGAACCCGGGGTTTATCTTGAGAGCCAACAGAAACACGCAATACTTGGTCGCGGAGGATGTCACCCAGATGAGTTTCCGGGGCGTACCCAGCTCCCGTTATGGTGGTGATGTATCAGACTAAGCTGGCCCTTTTCACTAAGATGAATTCT
This sequence comes from Podosphaera xanthii, assembly GCA_028751805.1. Lineage (NCBI taxonomy): Eukaryota > Fungi > Ascomycota > Leotiomycetes > Helotiales > Erysiphaceae > Podosphaera > Podosphaera xanthii. Next base: position 2,952,549 of record JAPWIX010000006.1, on the reverse strand, counting down.
CACTGTTTACAGATATTCTGGAATTATACTGTCTCCCGAGGAAAGAGCACCGCTACCTGAGCGCTAGTGGTGTCGGTATAAGGAGGATATCTGGACCATGGGATATTAGGGAGATACAGATAGGGATACGCACCCCGTGTGGCTCTGGTGTCTAGGCCTCGCCTGGCTGGAGTTGCAGGTTTTTTGAGACTTTTTCCCGCGTACCGGTTTCCATGTCTGCTCTTTTTCTACTTTTTTTGAGCAGAAGGTTCCGTAGAAAAGGTGGTTGGTTTCTACGGGTAATTACTGAGCTAAATGGCTACCCGTCATGGGTCAAAGTATCAATGATCTTAGGTTCGAGGTAAAAGGGGATAGGAGAACTGTAAAAGGTGTGGCCTGGGTCAGAGAGGGGCCCTAGTGTTATACTAGTCTTGGACTCAACATAGCACGAATAAACACAACTACAAACAAACTATTCGAGAAGAGTCCCCCATATGCCCCTCATCCACTCAATTCGCCCTCATTTTATAGTTAAGCTCGTATTTTTGTGTTGTATCCCACCGAGAGGCTTCTCAGGATACCGCCGGAGAGGACAAAGCGTCAACCGACGTCAACTTTTCCCAAGCCAATGTCTACGGCTATAAGCAAAGAACGGGCTGTAACAGGTCAAAAAACTAAAGGCCTCGCGCGAAATCTAGTTATTCTAGAAAGCGTACCCGCGTCAGAGGCCTCCACCCAAGGGAAGGACACTCACCTTCCCGATATTGAGATGACTGATACTGAAATCGACAGATCCATCAACCAAAGCCCCGACACTACAGGGAGATTAGAATCGGTAGCAGAGGCCTCAGACGGCTCAAAAGAAACGATTTCACCGATTGCAAAGGTGCCCTCTGCAGATACGTCTGCGAAAGGAAGCACAGCCAAATCACGTCTGATTGCAACTCCAAGGATCTCAAAAGTCAACATCGCAAGCAGAACAGGCGCAAGTACTGCTCCGGGAAAAACCACATACGCTGGTAGTACACATATGACCAACCAAACACACCCTGAACTTCTTCCACTATTGGAAGCCGAAAAGCGACGAGCGGCAGAAATTGCTGCAAATTTCCAAATAGTCTCCGCCGCCATGGACGGTGTTGAAAATGCCCTCTCTCCTCTTGTCAATGGACAAAACAGAACATTCGTAGATTCTATGAGAGTCTATCTCCGAGCTGCAATTGCTCAATTTATGTCCAACGGACCAGGTGCATCTGCGCCATTTCTTCCTCCCCGTCCAGCAAGTAACATTACTTATTGGCAAAATCCTCCACCCGGCTCGTCTAGCAGTCAACCAATTCAGATTGTCGATCCGATGACCGCAAAGCCAACGCCGAAAACAACATGGGCTACAATCACGAGTAGAGGACATCAAAAGTCCTCGATGCCTGTACACTCTGGTCGCGTGCTAAACAAGCAGCCATCTCCACAACGAGCGCCAGCGAAAACGGTAGCTCCACTAAAGCAGGACGACAGGCTTTTCCTTCGACTTGCCAAAGAACACGAATGGCGCCTTCTCTCCCCCGCCGGAATCCGAGAAGCTGCAATTCAACTCCTTAAACTCCCTATCTCTAGCATTGAGCACGTTCATCGTGTTCCCAGTGGCTTTGCGCTAAGAGCAAAAGACGAAGAAATGCGACAAGCATTGCTAGACTCTGCTGAGTCTTCTGTTTCTATTGGAGCCAAATTAGAAAAAGCATCTGATTTGGTAGTTCTGCGAATTTCCACGGTTCCTGTAGCCCTCAACACCCGCCTGGGCAAGGTACACGTCACAGATGAAATGGTAGTTGATGAGATCACGAGGATCACAAAAACTACCCCCTTGAAGGTCCGTCCTCATGGAAAAAGTCGACTTGGTGCCCTCCAACAGTCATGGTTGGCATACTTTGAGAAAACATCTGCACCTCAAACAGGCTTTCGACTATTTGATGATTTGTGAGTCGCTGTACGACACCAACCGAAACGTACCGTGCAGCAATGCAAACGCTGTCTCGAGTTTCACGGGACGCGTGAGTGCTCTCGGGCACCAGCCTGTTGGAACTGTTCCTCCAAGATGCACCCCACCACCGAGTGCAAGGCCCACACCAAGTGTCGAAACTGCGGGGGACCTCACCGCTCCGACAGCTGTAGCTGTCTAGCACGCCCGACTCGATCTGGCCCGGTCACAAAAGAACAACTGGCAACAATTCGGCAAGCCAGCCAGCGCGAATTTGCCGCGGTAGCCAGAGCAAAAGCTGCCATTAGACGCGCCGAAGCTGCCGCTTCAGCCACAAAACAGACAGCAACTAGCCCACCTGCGATCTCGACCTCCAACCAGTTTGAGGCTCTCGCGGAAGACGCAACATTGCCTGATGCAGAAGACTCTGGGGAGAATAACCCCCGAACGCAATTATGAAGGGCACTCCACGAGCCCCTTCTCGCCCCCCACCTACCCTAAATTTTATGTCAATCAATGTAGGAAGAGGAGGAGCAACGCATGATATCGCGCTTTCCCGAGCTTATGAGCTAGGCATGGATGTCTTGCTAATTCAGGAGCCTTTGTGGAACAAGCGTACAAAGACTACTAAGTCACACCCTGGATACGTCTGCCACATACCTTATGCTGGCATAGATGTAAGACCAAGGGCTGCGACCTACACACGAAAGAGCGATAGGGTAGTATCGGTGACTCAGATATTCCCATGCTCAATGCTGACAGCAGACTACTGTTGGGTAGTAGTTAACGGTATCACATTTTTCAATGTCTACAAAGCACCAAACGATTCGACGGCAATCCGACCTCTGGCTAGCTGGACCCCATCTCCGAGATGTATTGCAGCGGGAGATTTTAACTCTGTGCACGAAGCTTGGCAACCGAACGCTGCCAGCCCTCATGGACAGGGTGAGCAAGTAGAGAGATGGGCAGAGACACACAATCTCTCATGTTTAATCATTGGTGAGCCGACACATAGAGCAGGAAACACGCTGGACCTTGCGTGGACTAATATCAGTGGCGCACGTGCCTGGGTCGACCGAAGCGAATGCATGACCAGTGACCATCTTCCATTACGAGGCTATGTCCCTGTGGCAAAAGCAGCAATGAAGCCGGAACTAACAAAATTAAGGGTACCAAAAGAAAACCTACTGTCAGGATTTCATAATTCATTGTCTCGGGCTTATGTTTTTTCTTTTGTTTCTGAATTTTCTTCTAGCCTTATGTTTTCTTTTGGAGTATAAATTTGGGTATAAGTAGTTCACTCCGGTCAGCCTAGAGTCGCTACGCTTTGTTTTCTGTCTCCACCGATTAGGTTAATAAATTAAAGACCTCTCCACATTCGTCCCATCATCCTAGTGACCTCCCGTCACCTCTTCGCTCCCCAATCCGTTGAATGCTATCCACGTTAACCTCGCTTAAACTACCCTCGAGTACCGTCCGTGCTCTCTCCTGCCTCTCCAGCGACCTGTGTGTAGCGCCTCTTACCTCGCCTAACACACCGGCGCATCACACCTACCGAGGTACGCTCAAGCAATTTCACAGTGGGTTCATCCTCCCCCACTGCTAGACTCGTCAGATAAGGTGGAAAAATACGCCAAGGAGCTCTGTTTTCAACTCACAAACGCAATTAAGGCTACAGGCACTCGACCCAAGAAGGGAAAAGGTAAAGCTGCAGCTTGGTGGACACCTGAGTGCAAGGCCGTGCATGCAGAATATCGTGCAGCCACAGACCGGGCAGAACGGAGAATTACGAAGAAAAATCTCAGGACCACAATCACTGCTGCCAAAAAGGAGCATAAGACAAGAAAAATCGAAGGGATGACTACACCAGCCGATGTTTTCAAGCTCATGCAAACATCATCTACTCGACAAGCCAGTGTCCCTCCCCAACTCATGTATGAAGGGAAGATGATTACTAACCAAGCAGAGCGAGCAGAAATCCTCCGCGACGAACTTCTAGCTCGCTTCCAAGCATCAGATGACCCTGCGGCTTGTACTATACAAAGTAACAACCGAATCCCCTGGAATACTGAAATAACAGTCGAAGAAGTCCGCGCCTGCACTATTGGCCGCAAAAACACGGCACCGGGAGCAGATGGAGTCTCCGTAGAGCTTCCGGCAACTAGCTGGAATACTATTGGCCCGTATGTGACCGAACTCTTTCAGGCCTGTATCCGACTTGGCACTCAGCCAAACTGCTTCAAACTGGCAGAAGTAGTTCTAATACAGAAGCCAAACCGAGATCCAACTACGGTTAAGGGTTGGAGACCGATCGCGCTTTTGTCGTGCCTTGGAAAAGGTCTGGAAATGCTGCTAGCAAAACGGATGGCGCACCTTGCGGTCATATACGACGTGATTGGCGATCAACAATTCGGAGCAATACCAAAGCGATCTGCTACCGATCTTGTGTCCTGTGTGGTTCACGACATTGAGGAAGCTCGCTCGCAGGGATGGGCTGCAACATTCGTCACTCTGGATGTACAAGGCGCCTTCGATGCTGTGCTACATAACCGACTAATAAAAAGAATGCAAAACCAAGGATGGCCTGACCTCATCCTTCAATGGACCAAGTCATTTCTTTCACATCGAAGAGTACAAGTACGCCACTCAACAGGAGTAACTCCGGAGAAAGAGTTGGTCTGTGGTGTACCTCAGGGGTCGCCTATATCGCCTCTCCTTTTCCTCTTTTATATGGCAGAACCAATGCGAAGTGGAAACGCGATCTCGAGGTTCAGCTACGCTGATGATGTAGGAATCCTCGGATTTGGCCCCAAAATTGCTGAATCAGCTGCTGCTGCCCAGCGCGAGGTGGATCACCTTTTTGAATGGTCTCGCCAGAATGCGGTCGCCTTCGACACAAATAAGTCTGAGGTAGTACAATTTCCCGGGCGATGCCGCGAAGCGGCCTTTGATATCAACATCAATGGCACACAAATAAAACCAGCTGAGCATATTCGCTGGCTTGGGGTCTACCTAGATTCTCGACTTAACTTCAAACACCATGTCACAACTTGGTGCGCTAAGGCAATGAAAGTCGCCCATCACATGCGACGTCTCAACTCGAACTTTCCAGGAGCAGCTCCGGGACCGTTGGTAAAGGCCGTTGACTCGTGCATCTTACCAGTCGCATCTTATGGAGCAGATGTTTGGTGGCCAGGCATTAAACGTCCGACCTAGAGAGGGACGGTCACGTCATCCACTACTAATCTTTTCAGCATGATCGATAAGGCTATCCTAATGGGCCTGCGAGCTGCACTCCCGACGATGAGGACAGTTCCGACAGTGGTCATACATCGAGAGGGAGGGATTCCACCGGCCAGAATTCTACTAGAAGGAAATCGATTAAGACTGGCAGATAGGCTCCAATCGCTTGATGATCGTCATCCTTTGAGAATCCGGGCCGCAGTGTGTCCTAATGTTGGCACGCAAAAGTACAAGAAAAGGTACATTCCTTCAAGGCGACCGGAAATACAAATGTCGCGTGTTCAGCGTGCGTACCGGGAGCTCCCAGAAGCCGAGGCCGCCGAAAAACTGCCACCAACAATCTATCACAAAAATCTGGGCTCTAAAGAAACAGAAAGAAACAGACTTCAACGTTTTATAGACAATATCCCCAGATCAGAAATCTGTGCCTACTCAGATGAATCTTCAGAAGGGCACGGACGCTCTGCTTGGGGATTCGCCCTGAAGAGAGGAGGAAGGATTATCGCTAAAGGAAGCGGCATTAATCAGGGAGGAGAAGTGCTTGACGCAGAAATTACGGGAGCAAAGATGGCTCTGGAGGCTGCGCTCCGGTGTGGTAGAGGAGAACAAAAGACACCAGGGGAAGGGAGCCAGCGAATACACATGTTTCTGGATAGCCAGCAAGCAATTAAAGCGTAAGAGACAGGAGTCTCTACCTCGAGTCATGAAGAAGTACGAAAATTCTCGACTATATCAAAACAGGCCAAGGTACAGCTAAAGTGGGCGCCCGGACATTCAGGAATTCAGGGGAATGAGGAAGCAGACGCTGCTGCCCGTGCCGCACTACGAAACTTGCCTAGCCAGGATACACAACCAGGGAAACTCACCTTGGCTCACCTTCGTCGTTTCGCGAATCAGCGACGACAGACTCTGCTGGATAACTGGTGGGAAGAGGCATGTCCACTTCGTTATCGTAATTTGGACTTATTAATGCGTCGACGCAAGCCGCCCGAGCTTGCCCTACCAAGACGCTTACTCCGGGAACTGATCGCAGCCCGTACGGACCACGGCAATTTTGCGGCGTATCACCGTCGATTTAAATTTCTAGATGCTCCTATGGAGTGCGCCTGTGGGGAGGAGACTACTCCGACCCACTTTATTCACTGTCGCCTCCACGCGAATATTACGCGTCGACTAAGGAAGTCAACACCTCACAACGACTTCATTCAAAAGCTTCTTGGGCCCAAGTGCCTCAAAAGTTTCATATCATTTGCGCAGGAAACTGGCTGCTTCGAAATTCAGCCTGCTAACTCATCCACTGCTCTCAGCGGGGATCAGAGAAATTAGTCATCGCAGAAGGCGTGACTGGGAGGGAAACAAGATGAGTAGTGTCGTTCCTCGGCCACAAGTTATTTAAATTTGAGTTTGGTTATTTTGATTTGTTGTAGAGGTTTGATTTTGGCGTTTGGTTGGTGCTTAATGTATTTAACTGGCTACTGGTTTTGTAGCGGTTCACGCGGTGAGGCCGAGTTAGGCGTGACATATACATGATCTTAGCCGTGTACACCGGTCCATGACTCCAAGGAGAAAAGGGGCTTAGCCCAGGACTTAAATAATCAAAAAAAAAAAACAAACGACCAACGTAAAACCTGATAGTTCAGCCGAGGACGAGGCTCAGGGTATTAACTCACTTGACAGGCCTGAAATATTATGTCAGCGTGATTTGTTCCAATAATAAGCAGGGGTAGGCCGTAAGATCGGCGTTTACAAGGATATACTCTTAATCCCTGAGCCGGAGTAGATGGTTGTACAGTAGAACCTCTCATAGCTAGTAGTGGGTCCCGGTATAATTACTGAAGAGATTCATAGATATTTTACCGTTTATTTTTGCAGTACTTACCTTTACGGGTCATTTTTCGTGCAGGGGTAAGTACTGCAAAAATAAACGGTAAAATATCTATGAATCTCTTCAGTAATTATACCGGGACCCACTACTAGCTATGAGAGGTTCTACTGTACAACCATCTACTCCGGCTCAGGGATTAAGAGTATATCCTTGTAAACGCCGATCTTACGGCCTACCCCTGCTAATTATTGGAACAAATCACGCTGACATAATATTTCAGGCCTGTCAAGTGAGTTAATACCCTGAGCCTCGTCCTCGGCTGAACTATCAGGTTTTACGTTGGTCGTTTGTTTGCTTGTAGTGGTGTTTATTCGTGCTATGTTGAGTCCAAGACTATTATAACACTAGGGCTCCTCTCTGACCCAAGCCACACCTTTTACAGTGCTCTTATCCCCTTTTACCTCGAACCTAAGATCATTGATACATTGACCCATGACGGGTAGCCATTTAGCTCAGTAATTACCCGTAGAAATCAACCACCTTTTCTACGGAACCTTCTGCTCAAAAAAAGTAGAAAAAGGGCAGCCATGGAAACCGGTACGCGGGAAAAAGTCTCAAAAAACCTGCAACTCCAGCCAGGCGAGGCCTAGACACCAGAGCCACACGGGGTGCGTATCCCTATCTGTATCTCCCTAATATCCCATGGTCCAGATATCCTCCTTATACCGACACCACTAGCGCTCAGGTAGCGGTGCTCTTTCCTCGGGAGACAGTATAATTCCAGAATATCTGTAAACAGTGAGAATTCATCTTAGTGAAAAGGGCCAGCTTAGCCTGATACATCACCACCATAACGGGAGCTGGGTACGCCCCGGAAACTCATCTGGGTGACATCCTCCGCGATCAAGTATTGCGTGTTTCTGTTGGCTCTCAAGATAAACCCCGGGTTCGTAGGGGACACCACGTACTGGTAGAAACGCCGTCTTCGTCACCAATTGGGACACTATAATTAGGCTCGTAGTAAATTGTGATGAAAATATTGGCGAGAATGTGAGTGTAGGCGGTTGAAGTCAGTGTGGATAGAAAACATGTTTGGTGGGATTAATCAAGCGAGGATGTAAATGAGTCGTGATACAGCCCCCCCCCTTGAGAAACCTACTCTACCCCCAGGATAAGTTTTCACCAGTGGATCCAATTTGTGGGGCGAAATCGGATCCTTTAAGACTAGTTACGAAGCATCTTTTCTTAGATAAGGTTTCAGATATTCTAACAGGGATTATTTGTATGGTGTTTTTGCCCAACAGAAGTTTTCACCACTGGCACTAGTTCACAAGCTTAACTCAAATTGGTAACATTTTTTGAATTTAATCGATTTCAGATAAATAAGTACATGCAAATTTACTTTACATAGCAGATTCCATATTTTTTGGCCCGCCTAGAGCAAGTATGACTGCCTCACATCTCGTGGGCATGCTTTTGATAAGCTTCTCAAGCTTATCCGGCTTAGTCGCATCATTCCATGCTTCTTTCACTATTCCTCGAAGTTCATCGTAGGATCGCTGCCTTCCCCTTTCCAATCTCGGGTAAAGTTACTGTATGTAATCTTTCATACTATCCCATACGTGCTCAATTGGATTCAGGTCGGGAGAATACGGAGACCAGTCTGAGTCATGAACCTCTCTCAGAACTCTTAGATTGTTCCCGCTGCGCTGTGTGAAGGAGCATTGTCCTGCATCATAGAAACCCATGGTCTCATGCTCACCATTCCATCAATCAGCAGTACAATTCTATGAGAGTATGATTCTGAGGTAATAGATCCCCATTCCTTCTCCCAGAAAAGGCAAGGACCTTCCTCTGTCCCTGCGAAACTTCCCCAAAACATCCAGCCAAGACTCTTTCTCACCTTTTCCACTACGCAGGTGGCGTTGACTTCTTCACCTATCTTGAACTGAGAGTTAGATCGGTATTTTTTATTAGTTGAGGTACAAAGATACCAACCTTTCGCTTTACCCATTCTCTCTTAAGTTAGCAGTCTGTGGCCCAGGTCTCATCAGTCCAAAGAATCGTCATCCAATCTTCAACAGTCCAGTCCTTGTGGGCTTCGGCCTCTCCCGACGTTTCCTTATAACCTCTCCAGAAAGGGGAGACTTTTTCAGCGCTGGATAACGTCTGTAATCCTTTTTTTTAGCTCGTTTTGAATAACCCTTTCACTCACTCCAAAATCCCGAAAGGGGCCATGGGCAAGTTCAAACCATGACATTCGACAACCTTCAGAGGATGATGTTATGAAAGTCTCAATCCGGACAACGTCAGAAGAGGACAATGTTGGGGGCCAACCTGCAGCTTTCTTGGGTTCAATGTACGGACTACAAAGGGTGTATCTGACCTGTTTTCGAGATATGCCGAGTTGTTTTGCAATACTTGTCTGATTCATTCCCGAATCGTGGAGAGTTTTGATCTAGACGTGTTACCTCAGATATTTATTTGCTATGAAAAATGGGCTTACCTGGAGATGCTGATCTCTGTTTAATCGTTTGGCGATGTTTGTGAGCTGATGGTTGTACCCGGCTCATCATTTAAAGAATAATTGTCCTATGAAATATGCTAAAAGTTAAGAGTAACGATTTGTTGGTTCTCTTAGATGAAAATGCTGATGATGATGATGATGATTCTGTAGACAGTAACAGCAACGATGTCTATTGAAGTGCGTAAGTGATGGAGGGGGAGAAAGAGATCAAAGTAGCAGTTCAGTAAAAAGCCTGATCACTCAGGCCAAAATTTCCGATTTCTTTTGGTGTGAAGACTAGCAGGGATCATAGATGACTAGTGGGAATAATATTCATAAGCGAGGTTTTAGTGCATGCTGAAAACTTATCCTGGGGGTAGAGTAAAGAAAAATCATTCCCATGCATTATATCGTATTGACTGACCAAATAAAAAGTAACTTGCATCATGCTCCACCCCTACATTACAGTTGGTGAAAAAGTCAAGCACATGAAACCGGTTGCGTATCGGTGTAATTCCCTCCAACCGAAAGACCGGAAGTTAAGTAGTCCGTGCAGATACGTAGCCCCTCGCTAAGTATTGTAAATAATTACGAATTACAGTAAAACTTCTCTAACACGATAGTGGGTCCCGGCATAATTGTTGAAAATATTCATTGTAACTTGCACTTTTATATTTGCAACACTTACCCTTACAGGTCATTTTGGCTGCAGGGGTAAGTATTGCAAATATAAATAGATGAATTTCAATGAATATTTTCAACACTTATGCCGGGACCCACTATCGTGTTAGAGAAGTATTACTGTACATGTACCGCTACAGTCAAACCTGGATAAGTCTATAGTGGGTCCGAGTTTAATTGATGTTAATATTTATTTGATTGCTTGCACTTGCTTTTGCAACACTTACCCCTACACGCTATTATGCCTGCATGGGTAAGTATCGCGAATCTAAACGGTAAACTTTCAATGTTTCTTTTCAACAATTGAACCCGAACCCACTATCGACTCATCCAAGCTCAACTGTATGTGTACTCTCTTTCACATTTGAAAGAATTTAAATTACATATACAGTCGTCCCTCTCTGACTTGATAGTGGGTCCCGGTATAAGTGTTGAAAATATTCATTGAAACTCAACCATTTACATTTGCAATACCTACCCCTGCACGCAAAATGATCTGTAAGGGTAAGTATTGCAAATATAAAAGTCTAAGTTACAATGAATATTTTCAACACTTATACCGGGACCCACTATCGAGTTAGAGAGGGACGACTGTACACTCTTAGTCAAGTTCAAGCCCCGCACCTCTATAAAGCAGAACCCCTCTTAGTTAATAGTGGGTCCCGGTATAAATGTTGAAAAGATTTATTGTAACTTGGACTTTTATATTTGCAATACTTACCCTTACAGGTCATTTTTCGTGCAGGAGTAAGTAATGCAAAAATAAACGGCAAAATATCCATGAATCTCTTCAGTAATTATACCGGGACCTACTATTAGCTGAGAGGGGCTCTACTGTAATAGGGTCTTTTGTTTAGAATATTATATACCAATCAATACATGTACCCGCCGGTACTTTTAGCCGACTGTCATATTGGGGGTAAAAGCTTCATTTGAATCTGAAAACCCCACGGGACGTAAATTTCCAACCGACCACACCGTTACTATTTTTCTCACATCTGACGCACCGTCATCAACGTACAGCACTGCAAACTGTAAAATGGAGAAAATTACCGCCAAAATTTCTGCTCTTCCTTTAGGCAGTACATATTTTTCCCTCGAATTCTTTCCACCCAAGACAACCATGGGTACTTCTAACTTACGTGCAAGAATCGCTCACATATCTCGCGTTCTCCGTCCATTATTTGTCACAGTCACATGGGGTGCTGGCGGATCAACAGTAACCAATACTCTTGAGTTGGCAAAGTTGTGTCAGCAAGAATTAGGGTTAACCACATGCTTACATCTTACTTGCACCAATATGTCTCAACAGGTGATAGACCAAGCCCTGGAAAGTGCGCAAAGGTTAGGAATACGTAATATTCTTGCCTTGCGAGGAGATCCTCCGAGGAAAGAATATACAAATCAAAATTTGGTGGGAAAAGAAACCTCAGAGTTTAAGTGGGCTGTTGATTTAGTTAGGTATATAAAGGAAAAATATGGAGATTATTTTTGCGTTGGTGTCGCTGCGTATCCAGATGGCCATACGAACGGAAATAATCTGGACGGCCAGAGTTTGGATCGTGATTTACCATACCTAGTAGAGAAGGTAAAAGCCGGCGCAGACTTTATTATGACTCAATTATTTTTTGATATTGGGGCCTATCAGACCTTTGAAAGACGCCTACGCAAACATGAAAGCGGGTGCTTCAAGACGTTGCCAATTATTCCTGGCCTGATGCCTATTCAAAATTATCAAATGATTATGCGGACCATAAAACTTACCCATGTTCGTATGCCCCCCGATATTGTTTCAAGGTTAGAAGCTGTCCGAGGAGATGACGAGCGGGTGAAAAACGTCGGCGTGGATATCATCAGTGAAATCGTGACGAAGATCAGAAACTCTCACACGCCTACCTCTCTGCCGCAAGGCTTTCACTTCTACACACTTAACCTCGAGAAAGCCTTGACTATTATCCTCAAGCGAACCTCATTGATCCCCCACCCACCTAGTCATGCGGAATCTCATGGTGTGACGGCTGACCGATCCATCCCGGATTCTAAATCATCGTCTACTGAAGCTGTAACCGCACAACTAATGGGTCAAAGCTCAGCCCATCAAAGTTCTGTCCTCCTTACTCCTAGAGTTAGTTCACCAACAGGTGAGGCTTCTTCAGATAAATTTCCTAAAGGCCGTTGGGGTGATCCACGCTCTCCTGCGTATGGAGAAATCGATCGATATGGCGTAAGCCTTCACGTGAGCAACAGTGAAGCGATCCAACTATGGGGCTATCCTAGTTCAATAAGAGATATCACATCACTGTTTAAAAGACATATCAAGGGATCATTGAGACTGATTCCTTGGGACGAAGAAGGGCTAGACAAAGAAGCAAATGTAATCAATGATCAATTGTTGAGACTGAACAAAAAGGGATGGTGGACTATAGCCTCCCAGCCTGCAGTCAACAGTGTGCCCAGTGATGACCCAATCTTCGGATGGGGACCGCTGAACGGACGTGTCTTCCAAAAAGCGTTTGTTGAATTTTTTTTACTGTCTCCCGACTGGATAAGCCTTCAAACAAAGCTGCGAGCGCCGGAAGTTGCGGAACATAATTCATGGTATGCATGTAATGCGAATGGGAACTTTATTTCTCATACCGCTGGAACTATCCATAATTCCGCTGCCATAAAAAAACTAGGTAATACCAATGCAGTAACTTGGGGCACGTTTCCAGGAAATGAAGTTCTTACCCCAACAATTATTGACGAGATAAGCTTCCATTCTTGGGCTCAGGAGGCTTTTAGCATCTGGTTCGGATGGGCAAACGTATACGCCGAGTCTAGTTCCACTGCAGACTTCAAGGGTGAGATAAGTCGAAAATTCTTGGAGGGTTTAAGCGAAGATATTTGGCTGGTCAATATTATTCATCATGATGTCACTGAGAAGGACGGCCTATGGAATCTTCTGCTCGAATAATAAGTGGCGTAAGGAGTCTCACTTCGCCTATTTTCAAACATCGTGGCAAGTTGGAAGGGGCTTAAATGCACGCTCTGACCCGACTAAGCACTGCACTATAAGATCATAGTTATTTATATTGCAAGAGGAAGCGCCGCGCTCAAAAATGATGGAAATTCCCGAGATAACCACTAAACTCTAACCAACTGCACGAAGCAGACATAATGACGTAGTAAGATATCTATCCAAATCAATAATGATTATGGGTGGCTAATCCTGGGGATAGTATGTTCGCGACTCCACACATGGCCTCTGAATAAGAATCAAGAGGGACCTCTCGTAATTTAAAACTTATAATACCAAAAGAAGCATCACGAGCGAGAGTCATTTTTGATCGCCCCAACCTAGGCTTCGGATTCTTGAGTCTCAGCAAATCTCATGTATTCTTAAATCAAAGTAACTTAAAAGGGCTATTAACCGCATCAGATAACTAAACACGTGTGCTGGGTTATCTTCCAATCGACAGACACGGCTGGCTAGCATCTAACTACAATCAACCTATACACTTACTGAAACCGAAATTTTCTCTTCAGCTCTCGTTTGCCACTCTGATAACAATCAAAATAGCAATAGACTGATTCGGAAAAGTATTTTTTGTTGAACTTACTGGCGTCTCAGTAGTAAATTTCATGACCTTCTCGGCTAAGTACATGATTAAGATCTTGTCGACCTCTATTGAAATAAGTAACGGTGATGTAAAATGAAGTAAATAGTGAAGCAACTGGATTAGTACTTCAAGAAATCCCTAGCAAATGCAATCAGCCAAAAAATTCTCGAAGTTTGGATAGGTGCGTCTTGAGCCTGACGATAGTTAATTATTTGACCGTGCCTCGATCTATTTCGCACCCTAGTGGAAGGTTGTCAGGATAACTATGGGCTTCGTAGTAGTAATTACGGTAAATACGGATTCGACGGTGATTATGATGTTGGTGGCAGCGATAGTTAAGGTAAAGATTATGATAATGTTTACGGTATGGGATAATGGTGAGGGTTACGGTGAGGGTGGTGGTTACGGTAATAATGACGATTACGGTATATGGTGGTAGTAATAGTAATGGTGATGGTGGCGGTGAGAGGTGAGAGTTATCGAAGGAGAAAAAATGTAAGTTTGAATTACGACAAAAGACTTGACGTGGTAAGCCTCGGACGGAGGCTTGTCGTGTTATATATACAATCAAAAACTTTAAAACTCCCAAAATAGACTTCCAACCGGGATTACTATTTTCCAAAAAACAAACAACTCCCAGCGCCGATCCAAAATATCCCCAGGAACCTAACAAAGGTATAAGAAATAACATTTTACAAGCCTGTGACTCTGACTGGACTAAGCAAGTACTTAGGGAAGAAGAGGGCAGGAAAGCCATTGGTCTTGGAAAGTTTTATAGAATTTCTGCAAGGATTTCTATACCAAGCTTCAATACTAAGGCAATTAATCTTACAAAATTTAGCAGACAGACCCAGACCTCCTTTTTTCAGGCAAGAACAGGGATTGGTAACACCCTGGCTCACCTCTATCTGATAGGAAAAGTAGATAGTACCATTTGCAACTTCTGTAAGAGGGAGAAGCAGACAATGGAGCATCTGCTCCTGCACTGACCACAATTCTCATCAGAGAGGGATAAGGAATTTGAAGGTCTGGAGCCCAGAAACCTGCAAATTATTTTCAAAACCAAATTTGGCAGAGAAAAACTGTTAAGATACTTAGAGAATTCAAAATGCATACAACTAATTAAAATTGTAGGTCAAGAAGCTACAATTATATAACAGATAAACTTTGAAACCAAAGGACAACAAATGATAAGCCATATTTAAGGAAAAATAAAATGGAAATAAAAATCACAACTTCAGGGATTCAGCTTGTATTTAGGGTTTATTTGGAATTAGTAGTAATGTTGGATAGTCTAACCCTAAGTTATGAGCTTATAGACTGGTGCCAAGGGGAGTTAAGGGTGTTAGGAAGATCCTTTTTTTAAATGCATTCAAATCTCTTGTTATAGCTACAGTAAAACTTCTCTAACACGATAGTGGGTTCCGGCATAAGTGTTGAAAATATTCATTGAATTTCATCCATTTATATTTGCAATACTTGCCCCTGCACCCAAAATGACCTATAAGGGTAAGTGTTGCAAATATAAAAGTGCAAGTGACAATAAATATTTTCAACACTTATGCCGGGACCCACTATCGTGTTAGAGAAGTTTTACTGTAGATGGCTGAATACAATATGATTTAAAAAAAAAAAAATCTATTTCGCACTCAACCTCTGAATAACTGAATATTCTCGGCTACTTTACCTGTTTGGTAATGTGGGCAACCGGCACCTTTCTTTTATTTTGTCGTGATCGCTATAGGAAGGAATCAACGGAAAAGCTCAAAAATCTAAAATATTTTTTCTCGCGAATAGAAGTCGAGAATGGTAGCGTATTAGGGCATGCTCGAGAATTTCAGACTTATGGTATAGATCTATGCAAATGATAGATAACTACGTTACAACAAACTCTAATACTCAATCGTTCCTCTAATTTGTCTCATTTTCTAGATACTAATGGTTATATTGTGTATGTGAGAGTTGATCCTCGAAATCAGAATCGTCTCTCGTCCCTCCAAAAGGACACCCTTCAGCCTATCCGGCTGATTTTTCTCGACAGTCCTTCCACGGGGTTTTCTACCTATTCCGATGACATTTAAATGGGTCAACTTCTCGTGACGAGAATGGAACTGTTTGCGTGTCTATAGAATTAGTAGGATTCCATGGAAAATAGTTCGAGATAGTCAGCAAGCGGAAGTTGATTCCATCTCTTTCAATAATCATCTTCGATTCAGAGCTCACAGACTTTGATGTCGTCCCTCTACTTCCACTTCGCTTATTTCCCTTTACGCCTGAGTCAAACTTCTAGGAACACTTGCCCTTCCCGAGCGCTGACCCAGTTCCGGATTTCACCATCCGTGCCGAAAACTCCCTCGAATCCTTCTCTTCTGACGAACTCCGTTCGCGCATCGCAAGAAAAAACATTACCCAGCTCAAGGTTTGTCCTTGATTTCTCTGCTCAACGAACCATGTGCACGTCCTCAACAGTACAACGTCGATGATACGAATACGCGATGATTTAGGCTGGGAATTTGTTTCACACCGCTTTCTCTTTCGATGAAGTTCACGATATTCGCGACATCTCCGATATTCGTCGGGGGAGATGACATCTTCCTCATCATCGTCCCCGGGCAAAGAGGACATAAGAGGACGGGCTTGACCCAAGTGCTCATCTTTTCCACATCTTCACTTTAAAAGCCCTTTACACTTCCATCCACATCACGTAGGCCACGCTCATGTTGATCCCAGTGACAACTGATGCGTATCGTATCACGCCACATGTGATGTTCATGGCGTGATGCTTGAGTCGGGTAAGCCCATGATCGTGCGCGGAGATTTGACTTTCAGTGAGTTCAATGCGTGATTTTCACCGCACGAGACTTTGAGGAGTTCAAGTAATCAAGGTTGATTTCGTGATTGATTGCGTCGGGGACTGGGACATGAAGCAACGAGAGCAGTTGAGTAATAATGTGTCGATTATACTTACGGAGCAGTCCGAGCGTCGCAAAAGGATTGTCGGGTCTCGGCACTGTCAACGAGATTGTTTTTAGAACATGATTTAATTGTGGCTTCAAACAAACCTCATCGTAAAACCCCTTCACATTTGTGAGGTACGCCTAAGTAATCCATAACATCGTTGATCAAGTTACACATACTTACCGACACCATTCCAACATCATTTCAAATGCTTAACTTCCATCCTCGTCCTTCCTCTTCCCATCACCCCTAGATACCTCCGCTCCGGTGGGTGGAGGGATGTGGCTGACAGAGTTGCTACTGTGAAATACCTCCGCTACCGATACCGGGATCAGTAAAGCCACGCTCATGCGCCAGAACATTGCATGCGTTTTTGATCACGCACTGAGCAAAAATTCTGCTTCCTCCCCTTCTGGCCTCTCTCTAAAATCTCTCGAAATTTCTCTGAAACTGATTCAATGGTCGATCTATGTCACGTTGCAGATATGGCGTTTGGTGAACGGATTGGTGCAAACAGAACTCGGTAAATGAATTACAGTAGAACCCCTCTTAGCTAATAGTGGGTCCCGGCATAATTACTGAAGAGATTCATAGAGATTTTGCCGTTTATATTTGCAATACTTGCCCCTGCACGCAAAATGACCTGTAAGGGTAAGTGTTGCAAATATAAAAGGCCAAGTTACAATGAATCTTTTCAACATTTATACCAGGACCCACTATTAGCTAAGAGGGGTTCTACTGTATTACAGTAAGTACCTGTCAAGACCCATAGTGAGTCCCGATTTAATTGTTAAGATTTTTTGCATTGTTTGTGCGTGCTTTTGCAACACTTACCCCTACAAGCCATTTTACGTGTGTGGGTAAGTATTGCAAGTATAAGCGGTAAACTTTCAATGTATCTGTTCAATAATTATACCGCGACCCACTATAGGTTTTGGCAGGTTCAACTGTAATCGGACAAACGGAGTTCGGAGAGCGGTGTTTATTTTGCTAGTTGAGCAATTGGCTGCACTAGCTTGATATAGTCATCAGCAAATGTTAATGCAGGGTCAGATGGTGCAGTGGTATACCGGCTACGCCACACTCCACAACATAGCATGGATGGCATGGGCACAAGTCTCGCTTGAGTCAAGCGAAAGCTGCTTCGAATCCATCGAGACACAGCGCCGTATGCACTTGCAGCGAGACCGTCACAGTACTGGAATGATGAAATAATATTTAGATAATCGTTGGCTTTTCAACCTTCCACCTGAGATGGTAATTTACGGTAGAGTTCACATGTCGTACGGCGCTCTCTTCTGAATGGTATCTGTCTAAGAGTGTTCTAAACGTCACAACGACGTTAGCCTACGGATAATACGGAAATGCCAGCGTGGATTGTAGAGGCGCCAAATCAAGCTAGGAAACTCAAAAAAATATATTACTCGTACTCTCATGATAGGGTATTGTTCGTTGATCCGCTTCTTATAGGGTACAGGGGTTAAAGCGGGGATAAAGTGGAGATAAAGTGGTGATATTCCAGGTTACCTCACGATAGATCCACAGTATCCCTGTTAGCTTCAAATTTTAAAATCTTATGGCCTAAGGCATAAGAGATATGCATCTGTATATGAAGTCCAACGCCCACCTTCATGCCTGCACCTTTCTTCACTCGCGCACACCTGAGGTCGTTTCGTTTAAATCATTGTCAGCTATTTACTATTATTTTGCTCAACGGCATACTTTTATTTCATTCATCTATCTAATTTTTACTTCATGTGAGTGCATCTGAACCTTAAGTCAACTACTTTAGAAGATTTTAATTTACTGTACTAGATTGCCGCAAAGATGGATTCACCTCAACAACCTTCTCCATCATCAGCATCTCCTACTTATGCAAAACGCCTAACACAAACTCAACGTATTCAAGTAAGTCTGAAATCTACAAATTGATAAGGTTAAGAGAGTAACATGTGCAGGTTAGAACCTTGGCCAGTGAGGGACACAGTTACGTCAAAATCTCTCAACGCCTTGGGATTACATGGCGACAGGTACAATACACCATGAGCGTTGAAAATACCGAGCCTCAGTACTCCAGTGGTAGGCCACCTATTCTAAGTAGTTCCCAGGTCGATGAAATAGAATTTTTCGTCTGTTTATCATCGGAAAATCGTCGGATGTCATTTTTCCAACTTGCACATTTTATATTTCGGCACTTTGGTGTGAGCGATAATGTGATCCGACGTGAACTGGCAAAGAGGGGATATGCACGCAGGATTGCACGATTAAAACCTCCTATCTCTTCAGTCAACAAACTGAAGAGATATGAGTTTGCCAGAATACATCTCCACTGGCGGAAGGAACATTGGATGAGAGTCCTCTGGTCCGACGAGACTTGGGCTATGAATGGTCGGCAAAGTGATCGTTGGGTCACAAGAAAGGTCAGTAGTCCCTTAAAGGCTCCTAAGATTTAGAGTTCCCTTGAGCTAAGTTTAAGTCAAAGATTGGGGAAGAGTACGAAGATACCTGTGTCCTAGCCAAGACGCGGAGGAGAGTTGGGTGGATGTTCTGGGGATCTTTCTTTGGACGACAGAAGGGGCCTTGCCTGATTTGGGAGAAGGAGTGGGGCCATATCACTGCGGCCAGTTACTGCGAGAGGATAGTGCCTCTCATAGAGAGTGCGGTCTTTCGGGAACCAGGACTAGATGTGATGCAGGACAACGCCCCTCCTCACAAGTCGAGGCAAACTATGCGTGAGTTTGAAAGGAGGAATATTTCTCTAATGGAGTGGCCGCCATATTCTCCTGATTTAAATCCGATAGAAACTTTGTGGAGTTATATGAAAGCGTACATGGAGCGTCTTTATCCAGCGTTGGATCAAGGGGGCAGCGGAGTCAAGGGCATCTTCGTCAAATAGTGAACGAGGCGTGGGATCTGGGGTTTAATGGGGATGACTTGGAGAAACTGATAGATTCGATGCCCCGAAGAATCAGAGCCGTTTACGAAGCTGAAGGCGGATATGTAAATTATTAGCTAGATAGAAGTATAATTTATTTATGAAATGTATTAATGAATTAAAAAGTGAATAGAGGGCTATAATGGACCAAAAAAGCAAAACCAACGAATATTTCGTTGTGAAATTTTTGCCATACAAATTTAAAGTTTAGGTGGGGAGATCTACTTATCGTCATGCTAATTCAAGTTAGTAAAAGCCTATATACCCTGTAAAAGTCGAATTTTAGCGCCTATACACGATTAATACCGTAGTATCAGAGTAAATTTGTCTCGGTAAATGATCTCGCAATAACTCTTAATCAAAGTATTCTTGTATTAGTTGATAGTCATCAGAGTGGTTTCTCTCGAAATGTTCATTCTCGTGATCTTGGCTTGATTTGCTATCGTTACATTTTGCTTCACTTATCTCTATCCAGCATATCATGGCTCAGGGTCCAGAATTAGTGGGCGCTCACTTTAACATTGATGAATTAGAAAAAGAATATCTTGCGTCAACGATCAAAGATTGGTCACTCGCTCATGGCCTTGTCATGAGGCCAACAACATTATCCCCACCAGATATTTATAGCCACATAGCCGCCACCGCTCCGGTGACCTTATTTCCAAGTCGATTTCCTCGCATCTGTTTTGAGCGGGCTCGATCCGTGCAAAAAGATTTCAACCGATTATACGCCTATATTTCTCAGGATGATGAATTTTTGCACACAGTCTTGGCAGAGTAAGGACTCTTTTGTTTTTTGTTTTCTTCCAGGATAGATCCTACTGAGAAAACAATCACAGAATCTTAGACGTGGATGATTTTATTTTCCAACTATGGAAAGTACATTTAAAAGTCAAAGATGAAGGTTATACTCAGGTAAGGAACAATAACATACCTCTTGCGAATCGTTCCAGGCTCAAATAACTTCATTGCAGAATTTATCTTTGGGGCTCTTTAGATCTGATTATATGGTACACCAACCGTCCGATGAAAGTCAGCCAACTATCAAGCAAGTCGAATTCAACACCATCGCTGCATCATTTGGGGGTCTGTCCTCATTAACATCAAAACTTCATAGGCACGTGACCCAGTCAAGATCATCAGTTCTCTTTAGTAACGATGACGATGAATGTTAGGTTTTTAGCTACAGAAAGCTATAAAAATATTCAACATTTCAATGTGTTGGATGACTTTGCCTTGCCAGAGAATCAATGTTGTGACAAGCTTGCGCAAGGCATACAAATTGCTCATAATCAGTACATAAAGAGGACCGTGTCACCCAAGTACGATTTTTGTGTCATCTTTCTTGTGTACTCGCTTGAGCAAAATATTTTTGACCAGCGCCACCTTGAATTTTCTCTTAAAAGCCTCCAACCAGGAATTTCGACCTTTTATTTGCCTTTTTCTGAGGTATTTCAACACACAACATTGGAAGAAAGCTCTGACCGAAAACTCCTGTATCACCTTCCAAGTAATCCATCCAGGATCTTCGAAGTAACTGTTGTTTATTTTCGGGCTGGCTACAGTCCATCCGATTACCCTGCTCAATCAGCCTGGGATGCACGCTTACACATCGAAAAATCGAAGGCTATCAAGTGTCCTTCAATTTTGACACAACTTGCAGGTGCAAAAAAAGTGCAGCAGGTGCTCGCAAACCCCGATTCCATAGCCAACAAAAATGTTCTCAACCTTCTTCAAGGAACCAATGAATCATACAGACTTGATGAGACTTTTACCAGTATCCATCCCCTTGATGATTCACCCGCAGGACTCGAAGCTCAAGAGATTGCAACTGACATTGAAGTGTCTAAAGATTATGTACTAAAACCACAGCGAGAAGGTGGTGGGAATAATATTTACCGCTCGGCGATTCCGAAGTTCCTTGCTTCGTTACCAAAAATAAAATGGAAGTCTTACATCTTGATGAAAATTATCAACTCGCCACCAGTTTACAACCATTGTTTGAAAAATGGTATTATCAGCAGCGGAAGTGTTATCTCCGAGCTGGGAATATTCGGGTCGTGCCTCTGGGATCATCAAACAAAGAAGATTTTTTATAATAAAGAGGCAGGCTACCTGTTGAGGACCAAGAGTGTTAAAAGTGAGGAAGGTGGCATCGCAACTGGCTTTAGCTCTATTGATTCTTGCCACTTGGTCTAGAGGTACAAACGAAAGGTTACAGGAAAGAGCAAGGATAATTGAATAAGCAGGAAGAATTGATCACAGGGCGTTTATGTATGTGTACGCCTAGAGCGTTGATGAAGTATATGCATCTATAACTCGAATGATCAATCGCACCCACAAATCTTGGTTTAGCGCGTGCTTATATATATCTGTTTGATTCACATAAATCTTGTTAGAAAGTAAAGTCACATTACATGGAAAATTTGTTCGAGATGGATTCCGTATTGTCGTTGTGCCTGTGAGAGGCCTCGACTCGAATAACTCAAGAAGATACAATGTATTTGATTAACTAGCTACGGATTACGTGATACAATTATTATCATTATTATTATTTTTATCGTGTCGGGCATGGCCCTACACCCAGGGGGCGTGACACGGGTACTCGAGCTCTGACAAAGACTCATGACTACCTACATGACCGGGCCTATATGATCCGGGAGATAACAAATGAAAATTTTCTAAGGAGTCCGGTGTCCTACACCAGCTTCTCTACTTTTTTACCCAAACTCCGCCAGACCAGAAACTTCTGTCAGAGAAAGGGGTCCACGCGATGTTCATTCACGCTTTGTTCTTTGTAGCACTCTGTCTCGGTCAGGAACCGTAAAAACAGCTGCCATCCGTTGTGTCCGACCATCTCTTTGGCGGTGGGGCACGCTTCACATGTGGTAGATCTCCAACGTTGTGTGGCTCGTCGGCATTCCGCAAAATGCCACGGTCGCTTTTCCCGCCCACATACGCAAGTAATTGTGGCATTCATATGTCTGGACCGTCTATGGTAGTCTGCGAAGTCTCCATGGCCAGTCCGCGCAGCAATTAATCGGTGATATGC
Organism: Podosphaera xanthii; assembly: GCA_028751805.1. NCBI lineage: Eukaryota > Fungi > Ascomycota > Leotiomycetes > Helotiales > Erysiphaceae > Podosphaera > Podosphaera xanthii. The sequence goes on along the minus strand of JAPWIX010000006.1, from coordinate 2,929,793 downwards.
CCACCGTGGGAGGGCTAGTTCCGGGGGTCGTTTTCGGCGCATCTGGATGTCTAGATCCTCGTAGCGTTTTGGTTTCGATGCTCGCCACCAGCTATCAACTAGCTCTTGCTTGCGGATATTGATGTGGCGTCCGAGTGCTGCAAAAGTAAGAATGGGAACCCTTTCCCTGTCGTTTATTCTAAGTGAGGTAGCCTATTCCGGAGATATCTCTGCTAACGCTGCTCTTGCCATTTCGTCGGCTTTTTCATTCCCCTCTATGCCGCTGTGTCCAGGGATCCATCGGATCTGCACACGACGGTGCTCGTCACTCAACTGCTTAAACCTCCGCACTGCTGTTAGTGAAGAGCTGGATAGTCCTTTTTCTAAAGCTCTGGACGCTTCCTGGTTGTCCAGTAGGATTTTGATCGGAGAATTCCTCTCAATTATGAGGGAAACCTCTAGTGCTTTGAGAGCTCCAAAGATTTCAGCATCGTAGACCTCACCACCCAAGAGAGGCCCCTTCCCGGTCGTTAACAGATGTCCATCTCTATAGATCGCGTATCCATACGCCGACTGGGCAGGTCCATTTGACGACCCATCCGAGTAGGCGCAAATTGTTCCAGGGGGTAACCTTTGGAGCCAGTCTTTTACCACCTCTGCCTCTATTTTCTTGTCCTTCGCTGGGTGGTGTCTGCGCACAGAACCCTTTGTGACATAAGAAAGAGAGCCCGGTTCTTCCGTCTTTGGAATCGTTCGCATGCTCGTCTGTAGACGCGTATGATAACGTTCGTGGACTTCAATAGGGCGGCCTTTGACCCACGTGTAAGCCTAAACGTTTGATTGATTCCGTAGTAGTCTCGTTTGCCCTGAATTGTAATGGGTGCCAATTGTCGAGTCTACGTATCCGTGCTGCTGAGCGCAGCTGCCTCTGTTGAAGTAGTATCTTTGCCGGAGGAATTCCAGCTTCTCTGTGTAGAACTGAGTTTGGCGTGGTGCGCCATGCCGGTAAGGCTGCTCGAATTGCCTTGAGAATGGTTCGGTCTACGAGATTCGTGTGCCACCTAACTCCTGTGCTCACTTGCTTCTTGCTGTTCGCGTTTACCCGGGTAAGACCAGGCCACCAAGCCTCTACCCCGTAGGTCGCCGTACTAACTATGCATGCTTGTACTGCCCGTATCAAGGGGCCCGGTGCTGCGCCCCGTTGTACTTTGTTGATTTGTCGCAAGAAGTGTCCCAACTTTTGCGCCTTCCCGCACCACTGTTGTACGTGAACTTTGAATGACAGTTGCGAGTCTATCCACACCCCGAGCCAACGAATATGTGGAGAAGGTGATATCCTTTGACCTTTAACATTGACGGATAAGTTTGAGGTGTCTATCTTCTTCCTCGGACCTCCGCCGATGACCAACAGCTCGGACTTTGAAGGGTCAAAATCGATCTTGTTTTCCGCTGCCAGCTCTACTAGTCTATCAATTTCTTCCTGAGCTGCTGCGATTGCTTCTTGAGGATTCTTGCCTGCTCGGACGACAGCAATATCGTCAGCATAGCCGAACCTGCTGTTTGGACTGCCCTTTTGGATAAGGATCGAGATGTATAGTAAGAAGAGAAGAGGGGAGAGGGGCGATCCCTGAGGAACACCGCACTCTACCGCTTTGTCGTCCATCACACCATCCTTGTATCTTACTCGTACCCTTCGTTGCTCCAGGAAAGATTCGATCCAGCGGCAAATAGAGACCGGCCAACCCTGCTCCCTCATCTGCCGGAGTAAACGCTTGTGCAAGACTCCGTCGAATGCTCCTTGCACGTCGAGCGTTACCATGGCTGTCACTTTGTCGTTTCTCATCGCTGCCTCTGCATCGTGAACGACGTAGGAGACTAGGTCTACGGCTGAACGTCCAGGGAGAGCACCAAAAAGTTGCTGCGGGACTATTCGATGTTCGATTGCCAGTCGGGCCATCTTTTTGGCTACTAATCTTTTGAGACCTTTTGCTAGACTTGAAAGTAGTGAGATTGGTCGCCATCCTTTAGTAGTGGATAGGTCTCGGCCTGGTTTTGGGATCATTACAACTTCCGCCAATTTGAACGGAATCGGGACATGTCCTAGTTCTAAACATGCCTGGAACAGGTCTTTTACAAGGGGGCCAATAGTTTCCCAGCACGCCTTAAGCAGTCGTACCGTGATTTTGTCGCTTCCTAGGGCGGTATCTCTAGATGTCGTAGTCGCCGTTGTTACTTCCTCGAGAGTCAGAACTGATTCCCAGGGAATCGTTTGTGGTTGTCCATTTTCCCATGTTTGGCAGTCGTTCTCGGCGTTAAATCGAGCGAGTAGGGAGTCGCGAAGCGCAATTGCTCGTTCCAGCGGATCCGAAAGCCAAAGGTTGGGAGTGATTTGTAGTGGCGGTGGCTCTTTGGCTGGACGGGGCTTAGCCCATCTCATCAACTTGTAGACCTGCGCCTCAGATTCGGCAGCCTCAATTTGCTCCATCCAGTATTCGCGTTTTGCTCTCTTTACTGCGTTTCTGAAAGTCCTCCTGGCAGTTGCTGAGTTTTCTGCTTGCATTCTAGCCTCTTTGTACTCCTGCCATTTCTCTCTACAATCTTCATTCCACCATGGGGCTGTTCTCCCGCTGTCTATAGCTGGAGTCCGCCCTGTCACCTTGACGGCATTGTGTATGACCTCCAGAAGTCTCGCTGTGCATCTTTCTATGTTTAGAATAGAATTCAATGGTCCTGACTTCGCCCATTGTTTTACACATCGTGTAAATTCTTCTAAGTTCGAGTCACTGACGCGGACTTGGGTTGAGATACCAGTTAGATCCGATATTCCCGGCGTGTACACGGTTCCTTCGATCGTGGCATGGTCGGATGTGCAATGATGTAATGGAGAGACCGAAGCAAAGGCAGATGTATTACTCCAAGTGAGGTCGAGCACATTGCCGTCTCGATGAGTTGATTCCCCTATTGTCGTAATAAGCTCCAGCTCATGCGTTGCGGCCCACTCCAAAATTTGGTCCCCATTTCCGTGTTGTCGATGAGCCTGTGGCTGCCAATGCAATGACGCCGCATTAAAATCGCCACCAACTACCGTGGGGCCCTGTGGGTGCCAACTTAGCAGGGGCTCCAGAGTGCCGGTTGGCCCCGGAGCCCGATATACATTTACAAAAGTGAGGCCGCATGACTGAACAAAACAGTAGTCAGCCGTCCGTTCCATTGAAGGAAAGATTTGGATAGCCCGCAGCCCCTTTCGTGTGAACGTAATGGCTCTGGGCCGAACCCCTTCTCCTCCAAAAGGAGCGTGAGAGTTGTAACCTGGGTGATTTTTGGTGATATAATGACCCTCTCTGCGCATTGTCCATGGTTCTTGAATCATCACAATGTCCACGCCTGCTTCCCATGCCTGTTGCAATGCGATGTCCATATTAGGCCCTCCTTTTGCCACATTTACTTGATGGAACATAAGTACGCCTGACACCCCCCTTGCTGCACCTCCGATCTGGTCGCTGTTCATTGATCTTGCATGGTGGCTTCCGGGATGCTGACAGCTTCCACCTCTAGTTCAGCATCCTTACTCTTCTTTTTCTTTTCAACGAGTATCAATTGATAATCACGGTTGCCTCGTTCGCGGATGATCCGCAACTCTGCAGGCGTGCGCGGCACGATGGTGTTATTTTGGCGCCGTGGACGGGCCATGCATGATTTGTCTGTGGATTCATGTGGTCCTCCACAATTTGAACATCTAGGGGTCTCGGCTTTGCAGCCTTCTGTTTCGTGGCTTCCCTTACATCTTCCACACAGTGCTGCTTTTCCGCAGTGGCGTGTAGAATGGAAACCCCAGCATCGTTGGCATTGTTCGATTGGACGCTGCCTCGTGAAAAATTTGGCGGGACCGCTCTCATCGAACAGTCGAAATCTAACACTATTGGGTTTTTGCTTGAAATGGATCAGCCAACTTGTGGAGGACTGTCCTAACTTTGTTTTCATCGGTCGTAGCTGGATTGGGGTTGCACCCGCGACTGCCAAACATTCCCGAGCCACCATTTCGTTGGTAACCATCATGCTTCCGTCTGGCGATCTGATGTGTAAAGGCACGCCAGGAACTAGTACCGAGATCCAGTCCGATGCCGGTTCGATGGTGGCATTCTCATTGTGGAAAGAGGATGACACTCCTAGGATCGTTTCTCTGAGCGCATCTGAGACGCACTCAAAGGCCAGGCCTGAGCGTACCTGATACATGGCGACTATAGCAGATGGTGCTACCCCAGCTCGCTCATTTATGATCTTTTTTAGCGCTACCGGGGAGAGTTTGTGCCATTCGTGCTCCTTGCCCAAGCGGAGGAAGAGTCGTTTATCTTCTTTGGGAGGGTTTGCTTGCGGAGGGCTTTTTTGAGGCGATGGTTTCTGAGAAGCCGATGCAGCCGGTGGGTCTGGGAGCTTGGCTGCCTTTCTGGCAACTGTCACCCAAGGGGAGATGGTTGCTTCAGGTTTTCCAGGGAGGCCATGGGGAGGCAACCCGGCCGAATTCGTCACCCTAGGTGTAGCTGTTGTCACCACACTCTTTGAAGACTGGGGAGTCTTACAGGGAGATACATTTACTGGAGCCGATCCAATTGCGAAGGAAGTCACAATTGGGGCTATGTTTTTAATGAGTGGAGCCAGCATGGCACCATCGTCTGTTCCTGTCTTGGTCTTTGCCCAAGCATCGATAGTCCTTAGCAATTCTTGGGCCAGGCCAAGTCGTTGCTTTCTTTCGCGCTCTGATTGTTCGATTGCGGTTGCAATCCCAATGAGACATGGATGTAGCTCGTCGACTGGTTTGTCGGGCAATGTGGATGTCAGAGCTCTGGCAGAAGCCATTGCGCCAGTTGTATTCATAGATTAGATAGATTTGGAGGGTGTTTTCCCGTTTGCAGTGTTTTGTTTGAGTACAGCGCTTGGTGTTGTGTGTCTGTCCTTACATTTAGTTGTTTGGAAGATTAACTAAATGTCAAGGCAAATTGACAACTTGATGTAGCTTACGTGATACACTGGATACTAACAAGAGCAAGATTTATATACCCATCTGATCCCCCAGGAATTAATCCGAACGCCATGGAACCTAACCTTCACATCCCCTAGAAGATTCTCGTATAATGCCTAGCACCCATTGCCATCTTAGTAAGTTTGATAATGATTAGCAAGATGGCATCCCAATTTGTCGAGTTAAGCGAGATATACTAGCCTCATATGGACAATAACTAATTTACCCCTTGTAATTAGTAGAACATAATAGAACTCCTCAGAACGCCACATTACAGCTAAAAGCCATTAACAATAATTAAACGCGATGAAGCAGAAAAGGGCGTTTAGTCCGAGTCACCGATCCGGGTTCTAACCCTCACAGCACCATGCCTTTTGGTGGTGTTCCAGACTTCTATCATGATACCGAACTTAGAAGTGAGGATTGTTTGGATCTAACTTTAAACTATTATTCTGGGATATAACAAGGAAACTATATTGCTTCTAGCAGGTCTGATATGTGGATAAATAGCCATCTGATTCCCTAAATGGGAGCATTGGGCGTAATGATTCTGATCCTGGGACGAATGTGTCAATTTCCTATTTAATATCATTCTTGTTGTGAAAGGTTAGTGCACGCTGCTTACCAGCTTACATGTACTAGCACTAGTACACACTTGCTTGAATATCATCTACAGGGTTAGGGGTATTCCGAGCTAGTAGAGATAAATCAGGGGCAGATAAATGTGTGAAGGTAAATAGTAATAAAAACTTGGACCTCACTGGCCACCAAAACAATGACGGTAATCCTCCAGACCAAAATGAATAAAATAGTGATGTATGAAACAAAGAACCTCCAGTTCTCGATGCCCGTTCTCCAAGTTTTTCCTCCCCTTTATATGCATCTCCTGTGTGGATCTAACCGCCTCAATTCATCTGGCTCGTCACTATTATTCCCTTCCTCCGCTCCAGGCGGCCACTCGTGATACATTCCATATCAGATCACCCCCTTGAATCTGCTCACACAAACTACTTTCCTTATTCTCATCCTGATACAGTAGAACCCCTCTTAGCTAATCCCTTATTAGCTAATAACACTTCTTCATTAATAAAAATTCTCCGGCCCGAATTTTTAATTAGAGGATAGCTAATTACCCCTTTTTCTTAATACCTAATACATATTTTGCCTGTACCAGGCATTTTATTTGTTAATATTTTACCTGTAGGGGAGCAAAATAGCTGTCTAAAGTAGTCTGGATTTGCCTGTTTTTTGCTAAATTACTCAACCAATGTTGATACTCATGGATTCGAGCTATCTTATCCACTTGATCATCATTTTGTTGGAGAAGAAAATTTCGAAAAATCCGTAAAGCATCCTTTGCATCTTTTACTTTAACGCGGGAAGGTTCTAAGCTGTCATCAGCAATTGATTCGTCGACTTCATCATTGTTCTCCACTTGTTGATTGACCATCACCGTAATTTCTTCATCTATGGGTGTGTGAGATATAATATTTTCACCAGGATAATTGACGGGGTTCCGGATGTCCATCAGATTTGTATAATGGAGTGAACGGACTTGTTCCTCAAGCTCGGCAATAATGGCTGAATCAGGCTCAACCATTTCTTCAGTAATCAAAGAAGCACTTGCAGGTGGTGAACGTATTTTACAGTGTCCAAAACAGTTTGCGATTGTTTGGGGTTTCACATCTATTTTCCATGCCTGAACAGCAAGAAGAATCCCATCCAAGACGCTGATTTTTTCTGGTTCTTGAACTCTCTCTTAGATTTTTTCAAGTAAGCTCTGATTAAATCGTCGACGATAGTAAGCTTTCAAATTTCAAATGATTCCTGCATCACATGATTGAAGCTTTGAAGTTGTTCCTGGGGGGAGGTAGTGGATTCGAGTATTGCTGAGGGGTGGAAGATCTTCCACATGAAGGTGAACTGAGCATTTGTCCATGAGTAGGAGGACGTTCTGGCCATGCATCTTGCGATCAAACCATTTGATCCAAGCATGAAATATTTTTTGTGTCATCCAAGCTTTTGTGTTTGCCTCATAAATGAACCCCATATTTTGATGATTGATATTGCGGAAACAGCGAGGGTTTTGATACTTCCCAATAAACGAGAGAGGCATTTTATCAGAGCCATCACCGTTGCAACAAACAGCAGCAGTAATCCGCTCCTTGCTTTGTTTTCTGCCCTCTAATTGCATTGTGGCTAAGGAATTATCGGCCTGGATAGTTTGCAAAGATGTGAAGATTAGTTACTTTACTCTATCCATAAAAAGCTGATGTACATATGTTACTTGCCTACATACGGTAAAGTATCCCTGTTTCATCCATGTTACAGATATCTCTCAGCTCATACGAATCATGAAGCTCACACAGAGGCCTCGCTTGTTCAATGACAGCCATGTCCACTGATCCACTCTCACCAAAGCGGCGATAAGATTTAATTCCAAAACGACTTTTGAAGCGGTCTAACCAGCCATTGAAAAATTCAAAGGGGCCAGCGTTGGAATAAAGCCGATTGAGAAAAAAGGACCCTTTTATTTTCAGCAGCTTCCCGCTCATAAGAACTTTTGCTTCGTTAGCTTCAAAACATTGCGAAAATGCATCTTCCATCAAGGGGTATTTAACTGCTTTGTGCCGTTTCATGGACCGATTTTTCGTGTTTGCATCTGCTAGCAGCTCAGCCGAACGTTTTAGTGTATTTGAAATTGTTTCTTGTGAAATTTTTTTGTGCAATGTTGTTTCCACCCATGTAATTAATTGTTTCTGGGTGAAATGTGATGATTCAATCTTTTTTTGGCAGATGGCTATGCGTTCATTATCAGTCATGACGCTTTACAATGGGGCTGGAGTGTTTTGTGGCAGTTTTTCTTTGGTTTATTGTGTTGGTTTTAGAGGCAAGAATGTTTAGGTTTATGTAGAAATGGGGATGGTTTTTGATAATTTCGGGGAATCGGATCTTTTTTGGAAGTGAAATGAAAGCAATGAATGGAAGAATTAATGAAAATATGGATTTTATTTTCTAAATACTAAAAATTCATTTGTTTTTTCGAACCTTATTCTAAACATTCACTCTAACTCATTAGGTGTTCACGTGTTGGTATAAGCCCGGGAAAATTCATGACTTACTAAAAATAGATACAGATGACCCACTCCCCTGTACCTAATAATACGCGATAGCTAGTAATTTGAGGTTGGCCCAAATGTATTAGCTAAGAGGGGTTCTACTGTACCATCATACCATTAACTTCATTCTCTATGAAATGTCAAAGGATAGGGAGAGCGCTTCATTAGAAGTCAGAGTCTGTCCTTTCCTCCAATCAATGAAACATAGTTCTTGCGGGTTACTCCATATCTTTTTCAGACGCGTTCTTTACCTTCCCCGAACTCCTGTTGTTACGGTTTTGGTAATGATATTATTAGGTTTACCGTTATCAATATTAATCATGGTTGTTGAAACAAGTTGGAATGTATTTCTTTGCTATGTTTCATGTCATTTTATTTTGTTCGGAGTTTGACTTGCTGTTTCGGGTAAAACAACAACGGCGTCAGGAAAATGAAACATGGCTTACTGTATACTAGTTTTCTACAGTCGTGTTTAGGATTTCAAGAGGAGGTGGTTTAGGATATAGACAAGATAGCTACCACAATCAGGAAAGGAGATTCTTCTATAGTCATTTTTCTTCCAACAATTATTGATGTCAATTCAATTCACGTAACTGAAATACCTGTGATCCCGTGGACGGCTATAACTTCAACCAAACTTCTTGCTTCAACCCCACATCCAAGCGATCTTAGGGGTTTCAAAATACCTCGCTTACCCTGATCGCTTTTCTGGGGCTATAGTCTATTCCCCCGTGTACAGTCTCTCGGCCCTAAAGATTATTAGTGGCTGATGTTGGTTCTGTGTCTTTATCTTGCAGTCACTCATCATAACGTAAAAAACTAACATCAGCCACTAACAATGTTTAGGGCTGAGACACGGTACATAGAGAGTAAGTCAAAGTAATTCTTATCATTTATTGCTACTAGCTTCCACTATCCAACTGCACTCTTTCAGTGGTCATTACATTGTAGAGCCCTTATTTTCAACAAGAAGGATCTAATGGGAATTTGCCTCTGAAATAGCTCTTCACTTCAAGATCTTCTTTTGTATCTGTTGCGTGGTCAATTGATGTCGGTGACAACAGAGCAAGCCCAGGTAAATCAGTTTATTAACAAAGTCTAAAATAAAGAACTGACAACCATTGCGCCTCCCTCTGCTTTACTCATCTATATAGTCATACATGTAATTCAGGGGTGTTTTCCTACTGGGGTGTAATTATCCTAGTTGACCCCTTTCAGCTCTCTTTTTTATCTCGCTTAACAACATATCAGATCGAGCAGGCGGGATCCTTGTAGTACTGGGGTAGCCAGTATCTTACTAAACACGGGCTAGTCCCGTAACATTACCCCCCCCCCTTTGTTCAGTGGTTTTTTTTCTTTTTCTTTTTCTTTTTCTTTTTCTTTTTCTTTTTCTTTTTCTTTTTCTTTTTCTTTTTCTTTTTCTTTTTCTTTTTCTTTTTCTTTTTCTTTTTCTTTTTCTTTTTCTTTTTCTTTTTCTTTTTCACTTGCAGAAGCGTCGTGGGTTCCCTGACGTTATCAGCTTTGCCATAGAAATTTTCAAAAATGTTGAGGGCGACGGTATCCTCAATCTCAGATCGAAGTTCCCAGGTTGTCTCAGCTTGACCTTCCCATTTGACTAACACGACGCGTTGAATTCCTCTCCCACGATGACGTTGCTCAGCTCGTAAAATACGTTCTACTTTCCACTCTTGGTTCGAGCGAGGAACACTAGTATCCGTCGGGTCAGGTAAAAAGTCGTCCTGAGTTTGCGATGGGAGTGGATCATCGGCAGCTCTCTTAAGTAGGTCAACATGAAAACGAGGGTAGACACCCGTGGGCATATCTAAGTCAACCACGTGGGGGGAAATGATTTTAACAACTTTATATTTGCCATGTAACCATGAAAGCTTTTTCAAAGGTCGTAGTGTTGTCACATTCCTCAGATTTAACCATACATTATCACCTTCCTTAAAAACTTGTGCTTGTTGGCGGCCGCGATTCGCACTTTCTTCCATTATTTGCTGTCTCCATGCCATTGCGGCTCGTGCAAGGTCTTGGCCTTCTTTAAGTTTCTCTAGTAGCTGGTCCGCCTTCTGTGTGGAATTTGACGCGCTTTTTAGTTCATTACTAAACTCACGAGGACTTTTTTTTGATGCTTGTATAGGTGATATATGGTAACCGTGATTCAGAAAAAAAGGACTGTAACCTAGAGAGGATTCCCTATTGTTGAGTGCTAATTGAGCGGCAGGCAATAAATCAGACCAGTCAGTCTGAGCATAAGTGACAAACGCTCGTAGATAAGCTTGGACCTCCTGGTTAGCTCGCTCAGTTGCGCCATTAGTCTGCGGATGAAAGGCAGTCGAGAGTCGTTGCTGGATGCCGGCTCGCTCACAAAGTCGTCTCCAGAAGTCTCCTACCCAATTACTACCGCGATCCGATGTGATTGCGCTTGGAAACCCATGGAATCGATAGAAGCATTGTAAAAATCGTCTGGCACAATCTTCAGCTGACATTGTTGTCATGGCCTCAAGAATTATTTCTTTACTTAATCGGTCTGTAATAACCATTAAGTAGCGCGGTTGATTATCGTCAGTTGCCGGAAGGTCTGTTATAAAATCTATGGGTAATTCTTGGTGAAATCGCTCAGGAACTGGTAACGGTTTTAAGAAACCACGTTTTTTATCGCGCCATACGTGTGTTCGGCCGCATACATCACAGTTGCGAACAAATCTTCGTACCATACTACTCATTCGTGGCCAATAAAAATCACGGCTTAAAATATTCAGAGTCACTTCACGACCCGGATGTCCAGTAAGTGGGGAGTCATGGGCTTTATGAATCAGTGCTGTTTGTAAAGGTTCAAAAGTAGGAATTAGCAGTCAATCTCTCCATCTAACATGACCGTTATCATCGATAGAGCACTCGGAAATTAAGATTTTGATTGTCACGGAAGAAGGAAGGCACCGTTGATCGGATTCCAACGCCTTTTTGATATCTCGAAACTCGCCATCAGCTTCCTGACCTTTGCACCACAGATTGTTTAAATCATCGTCATCGAATGGTAACTTTTCTTGATCAGCCGTCACAGGTATCTGCTCGGGCGTTGCAGAATCCACTGTTGCAACCTATTCTTCATTAATGAGTTGCATGTTTCGATGTCGTAATCGAGGGTCATTGGGATCAGTTGGTTTATCTTGCTCTAAACGCGATAAGGCATCGGGTCGTGCTGCTTCTTTTCCTGGTCTATAGCGCAATTTCAGACCTGGTAAATCGTCCAGGAGAGATTTCCAACGAATTTGCCGCTCTGAAAATGTTCTTTTGGACATAAAGTACTGTAAATTTTTATGGTCCGTTAGGATTTCTACAGGGTGTCGTAGACACATTAATTCGGGTCGCCAAAACTCTACTGCACGAATCACCGCGAGTAACTCTTTATCATGAATATCTTAATTACATTCAGGAGAGAGTGTCTTGGAAAAATATCCGATTGGACATAGTTTTTCGTCTGAATCGTACTGCGAAAGACATGCTCCCATTGCTCAACCCGAGCAATCAGTTTCGAGAAGGGTTCTCCGCTCTGGGTCGAAAAGTGCAAGCACTGGAGCGGTAATGAAGTGCTTTTTAAGTTTATCAAAAGATTGAAGAGCTTCATGATTGAGCTGGATATTACATTTCCCGGAGAATTCCTTTCTTGTGTAACGCTGTAGCGGAGCAGTCAACTTGGTGAAGTCGTCAATGAAGTCTCGGTAAAAATTTGCGAAACTCAGGAAGCTACGTACCCCAGTTTGCGTACGAGGAAGTTCCCATTTTTCGATGGCTGCCTGTTTGTCTGGATCTACAGAAATTCCTCTTCCTGCTGTCACCATGAATCCAAGATACTTAACCGTTTTAACTGCAAATTCGCATTTTTTTAAATCGAGTTTAAGTTCTGCATCCACAAGTCGCTCCAAGACTTTATTTAGTTTTTCAAGATGATCTTCCTTGCTTCCATCGCTCCAAATTAGAACTTCGTCTAAGTATGCAGTACAAAACTTGTCTAAATAATCGCGGAGAAGATAGTTGATCCAACGTTGCCTGGCTGCAGGAGCTCCAGTAAGTCCAAACGGCATTACTAGCCATTCGAAAAGACTGAGGTGTGTCTGGAAAGATGTTTTCCATTTGTCGCCTTCTTTGATACGGATTCGATGAAATGCAGCGCTTACATCAAGTTTCGTGAACCAGCGTGCCTGGGAGACTGCTCGAAATATCTCCTTGAGAAGGGGTAGAGGGTATCAGTCTTTTTTAGTAATGTTATTTAAAGACCGATAATCCACGCAGAATCGGAGACCTCCCCCCGGTTTTTTAACAAATAGTACGGGAGCACCTCCGGGTGAGCTACTAGCTCTTATCCAGTTACGATCGAGAAGTTCCGTTAACTCCTTTCTGAGGCAAAGAAGTTCATCTCTTGACATCCCATATATGGGACCTTTGGGAAGATCTTTAGAGCGGCCTTGCTCGTCTTTCTCAATTTCTATGGATAGGTCGACTCCAGGACGGTGGGGTGGAAGATCTGTATTATCAAATTTGTTCGCTTCAAATACTTTACTGTGCTTTCGTAATTGACTTAGAAGTCTGGCTTCGATTTCATCAGATGAAATTCTCTTCTTCGGGGCCAATATTTTATTAATATCATGAATTGATGCGGCACAAACAGATATAGCTTCATCAGCTTGTCTTTCATTTGGCTGATTGTACACGCATCTAACAAGGGCTGAAAACGCCGTATGACGAATCATCTGAATGTCTGTTCTCGGTGCAATTGAGCCATGTGTTCGGATATAATGGCCTTCCTTCTCCAAGAATAGTGTTCGATCTCGAGCACGATAAACAACATCGTTTAATCTCATCTATGGTTCTCCCAGAATTAGGTCGTGTGCGAGTGAATCAATTATATATCCGTAAATTTTGCCACATCGGCCATCAAGATCAATATCGGCCCAACAAATTTCATCAACTACAATATTTTTCTTGTCTTCTCGTTCCTTGGCTAATTTCAGAATTTTAGGTGTGACTTTGATGCGCGGGAGGTTGAGGCGTCGAGCAAGACTTTTACTAAACACAGAGTATATAGTACAACCTAGGTCAACGAGTGCAGAAACAGAGCTTAAATTAACAATTGCGTCTATGATCACTGGTTTACCATGGAGATTATCAAAAATATTCTGAATTTTGGGTTTATCTGCTCTAGAATCACCTCTAAAACCCCCTACCCTCCAGGCGCGACTATCTCTGGGGGTTAGTCTTTTCCCGAAACCGAATCAAAGTCATTTCCATTAATATTGTTGATATTTGCTGGTCTTGTTGCAGGGCCAAAGAGTCTACAAAATCGGTAATGATGACCCGGCCTTTCGCACCGCAAACAGACTTTTCTCTCTCGAAGATTGTTTAGTTCCGCTTCGGTGCGCCACGGGGCGGATGTTTTGTGACTAGTTTTTCGACTCCTGTTTTTTTTACCTTGATTACCTTGATTGTCGACTTTCAGAGCTGCGATCATATTCGCTAGAGATTGGAGGTCAATTTTCATGCCTCCCATCACAACATCACCTTCGTGATCTGTTGCGCTTGGAATAGAAGCTCGAGATTCAGACACAAGGGCGAAATTCTGATTATAATTACTAGAGCGGGCGCCACTTCGATTCACGTACTGGGTCACTTGGGATTCACCTTTCCGCACAAAATTTTCTCTACTCTCCATATTAGCCGCAACCCGGGCGATAGTGTTTACACACTTGTTGTAATTATCTTTGGGGAGCTCGAGGACGTCGGTTTTATCCGACAACTTTTCGCTTAAAGCCTGACGAAGCTGATTGGTCTTAAAAGAGTCCGGCCATTCACAACCTCCAGCATACTCAAGTTTTAACTCCCATTCCTGTAAGAATTTCCGGAATATTTGGGCTTCGCCCTGTCTCATTGAATGGAGTCTTTTCTCAGCTTTTTCCGCTCCAATTTTGTCAAAGAATTTATTGTTACACTCTTCAAGTAACTCTTTGTGGTCATAGACATTTGCTTGGCCAATTCTCATCCAGTAATCTCTTATCCTTTGCCGCTGCGGCTCTGGAATACTTTCGTATATTTTCATACACACTGCCTCCTCCGTGACCAATAACGGAAGATAAACTTTGCATTGCATCTTTAAGAAAAAAAAGTGCGGCGGCCATGAATGGGACTCGCCATTCCATTTGTCGAATTTGCAATCTCTTTTCATTACATCTCTCGAGGTGGACACAGAATCGGATGTTTCTTGTGGGCGGGGATTCGGCTGGTTCATCAGAGAACTTATCAAGGCCTTAGTAGCAGCCGGGCTCGCTCAATTGCTTCAGCAAGGCGAGAGAGGCTTTCATAGTCTAATGTTTGGTTTGGACGGTCCATATCGGTATCTTTTGAGCCTAAGGGATCTTTTTAATGAAGCTGTTGGTTGGTGCCGTCTGGGTTTGGATTAGGAAACATTACTTCGGAGTAACTTGCCCAATTGATGACTGAGTATTCTGGCGCGCTAATGTACTCGCTCTTGTCATGGTCCTAGTCCAGTTCCAAAATCGTATTCAAGGGACCCCTGGTTTTCTAAATTAGTTAAGTAGGATTCTCTCGGAGTCCGGAGTGCAGGATCAGCAGTGTGTGTAATTCAATGCGTTCGGAGCTGGGCATGATTTGGAGTTGTGCTAAGCGTTGGAAAATTGGGTTTTCTTACAGGGTCAGGGTTGTAAGGAGTTTAGTGCGTGTCTTTGCTAGCGCGGCCCCACTAGTAGGGGGAGGCCCGACGAGGTACATGTAGATATATACTCAGAGGATAGCGATCTTGAGAGATCGTGTTACGTCTTGTTTTATTCCTACGCTATATTCTTACAATAGCCATTTATTCCTCGTTCCTAAGTTATTCCATCTTCCCTTCCTACCATCCCGTCCAAATCCGTTACAGCTCTCAGTTGAAATTATTGAAGATTCTCTAGATGATGTATCAGAGGAGGTAGGCACTTGAATTTTCATGCAAAGAATGAATAAAAATGGTTAGACTTTGTTAATATGTTGCGGGGTCAATTGATGTCGGTGACAACAGAGCAAGCCCAGGTAAATCAGTTTATTAACAAAGTCTAAAATGAAGAGCTAACAACCATTGCGCCTCCCTCTGCTTTACTCATCCACATAGTCATACATGTAATTCAGGGGTGTTTTCCTACTGGGGTGTAATTATCCTAGTTGACCCCTTTCAGCTCTCTTTTTTTATCTCGCTTAATAACATATCAGATCGAGCAGGCGGGATCCTTGTAGTACTGGGGTAGCCAGTATCTTACTAAACACGGGCTAGTCCCGTAACAGTATCTAGCTCTAGATATTCTGCAAATAGCACTTACCTTTCGACCCATACACTATCTATTCACAAAGCTATGTGGTTGTCGACTTTTAGTGTAAATGAATGTACTTGTTGCTTCAGCCCACAACCGTTTATCCATGAGTGTCATGAACACTGCATATATTTCTTCGAAAATAGACCTATTTAAGCTTTCGGCCACACCATTTGGCTCAAGAGAATAGGTGGGGTCAAGTGATGAATTATCATCTTTGTGAGCAAGATGACTGGAGAGTAATACATTTGCGTATTCGCCTCTGTTGTCTGTTCTCAATGACATGACTTGACAGTCATGTTGGTTCTCCACTGCCGTGATTAAATTTGTAGTGACCAGAGCCGCTTGAGATTTGCATCTGAGGAATTGGATCCCTGCCAATCGCGTTGCATCATCAGTGAAACTTATCTAATGCAGCGCATTTCCTTGTGACACCGGGAAATAAGCCAGCGAGGTCTGACTGGATGTATTCGCCCTTAGCAGTAGCTCATGATCTGGATGGCCAAGGTATATGATGTACTGATTTAGGTGACATGCATGCTTCGCAATAAAGGTTCTTAGCATGTTTGGGAATAATACCTGGGTTCTGGATAAACTTATCTATTTTACTGATGGATGAAAGAGTAGACCGACAGCGTATGTAAGAGTATGGCTGGTGTTGCCTCGTTATTCATCCTTGTAGATTGTTGGACAGGCTACCGGGCTAGCCGTGAAGGCGTGGCGGCTCGAAGACTAGTCCGCCCCAACGTTTTCTTTCACTTGTGGGACCTCGGTAGTATTTAGGTGGGGGCTAGTCCAGGGGGGATAAACGGTTCCTATTTAATAGTTGCTGTCGACCTTCACAGAAATGTCGGCCAATGTATTGATAATCACTATCCTGTTTTGACCACTACCTAAGATAAACATTTTCCCAACTTTCCCGCACAGTCTTCTCTGAATACTCCCTCCGTATTATCTTATAACCCCCTCGCGCCTCCGCTGTGTGACAGAGAGTTTCATGTTAGAATTCGTAAGTGACCAGGCTGTAACAGCTGGTAAGCTGGTTTATCCCTGTAGCCCATGCTGTCCATAGGCATCACAGACTCTACAAGGATAGTGTATCATACCAGGTTAGTGCGCCTAAGTAGCGGGTCTCTTTGCTTGAAACACTAGGGGCTCTAGATACGCAATGCCTCCCTCAAACAATAGACCTAAGCTTACTGGTACCTGGAACTTGCTGGTACAGAAGGTTCACGGAGGCATGAGAATCTCAGAAGTCTACGATGACACTGAAGCCAGGGGAGTTGTCTGGGCTGAGGAGGATTGTAGTATATATATTTGTAAAGCAGCAACGTAGTTACTCCTCCATAGATTCGAATATTAACTACCTCTAATCATCTAGCTGCGCAAGCGCTCTTGACTAGACTGTGACACATGCAACGTGTTTGACACAGGAAGATACCTTGATCACGGGTAACAGACCATGGTAGAAAGCGTCCAAACAAGTTTTATTGTCTGTCTATACTTTCATCTTACCATCATTGTAGAGCAAGTTGCCTTGAGATCTATCCTGTTGCCATGAAACAACGGAAAAGACGGGTTTGGAATAATTAGGACATCTTCAATTTCAAAAGTAGAAGAGCAACCATTGGATAGTATTTATTTGATGGCCACAGTTACTTTTCCATCTAATCGACTTTATTACATTTATAACGGCGATACATGTACACGTCTGATAAGTAGAATCGAGTAAGAAAAAATGAGAAATAATAGGAAGTGTAAATCAATTTGTAATCTTCGTGTGTTTAGAAACTACCCTTTAGAGGAACTACTTCCATCTGCTATTTATCTATCCATTCAGTCCTAATTTAGATATATACCAGGAATAGATTGAGTGACGCTGAATCTAGCTGTGTTGTCCTTTGTGTTCTTACTTGTAAACAACAAACATACGCGATCAACTACGAAACCCCCTTTATCGCGTGACTCATACAGAGACATCCAACATGACAGAACGACTGTATTATCCCAAATTAGATAAAACGAGAAACGACTTCTGCGAGGCCAAATCGTAACACCTTCAGACAAGACTTCGTCAGAGCTGGACATTACAGTGTCGGCACATACTGATATGTGGTCAAATTTTTCTGGGCAAGGATACAGGTGAGCTGTTGCACAGGTATCTGTTAAAGTATATATGGAAAGTATATATACCAATGGAATAATATTCACAGATTGTGGCAGAGTGATAGAGCCGATTAGGCTTTGGAAATCACATAGATTGAACAAAGATAAGTTGCGGGATCTCAGTTGTAGAATTTAATCGTTAACGAAGGATGTACTTCTGTGTGATCTTTATGACGAGTTCCCTGGCCTAGGTCTTAGTCAAATAGTACCTCAGTAAAAGAGATTATCCATCTGTTAATTACTGGTCTACATCCAAATAACCATATTATATCTTGTCTGTGAAAGTTGGCCTGTGATACGGTAATGCAGATGCTCAATAGGATGGTAGCTAGATTTACTGTCACGCACCGACACAAATCATCACAAACGCTTCGAAGCTCCGTGATGATGGGAACTTCACTGATAATCCTAACCCTTTGTCAATAGCCTCAGCTATGTGTGTGGCAGCCATAAAAATCTTTTGTTAAGGATAGCAGGTACTTAGCCTGAAAAGTACGATGGTCTATCTACAGAAATATGCGTGGGAGTAAAATTTGTTGAGAAAGATTAAAAATTCAATTTTGAGCTTTACCCGTACCCGTCTTCTACATTGGCCGTCTACAATGTGATTCATCGCATCGACTCTATCGTGGTGGTGAATGAACCAACTCCCTGATGGTGAAAAAGTGGCATCAACATCAACATTACAATGGTTACTATTATTGTTCCACTCCTTGAGATCACACGGAAGGACAAGAATTCACGCATTATCATGAGAATCGTCAAGTCTTACAGATCTTTGGTCAAAGTATTCATCAAGATTGTGACTATTTCGAGGCTTGTCTCTACGCTTGAGACAACCACCTGACATCTTTGAGTTTACTAACTCCCAAATTCCAGATGAATAGGAAAGATTTTGTGGGAATTTAGTCGAGGGTCGTGGAGAATAAACTAAGAGTTGGACTCTGATTGGTAACTTTCGAGGCCACTTGAGAAAAATGATTTCAAATGAAGCTTTTTTAGTCAGGCTATTGGTTAAACGTCATCGAAATACGTCCTACCTAAGCTTTCAAAGAAACAAATATGTGTAAAGAGAGCGCTACAGATAATGAGACTTAAGTCAAAAAATCCAGCTGCTGCCCGTCATTCTTCATTCTTCACCATCCACAACTATCGAAAATATCTATGATCATTATCAAATATACCATGATTTTCTTTTTAATTGGCCTTCGTCCTATACCCGGCTGTTCATATTCCAGGAAAAAACTTACCAATCATCAGCTCGAAATTTTGACCAGAAGTCGACAGCATATCGCATACCTCTCAGGTCGGGATAAAGAGCAATTCTTGAAATGGAGAGTTGACGTCTACGAGAAAAGCAAATGGGATGGACACACTTTATGCGAAAATTTTGCTTCCGATTTCGCTCACTTCTCGAAACACGACTTTAACTCGTGTCAGATTGATCAACTCAGAAGACTGCGGGACGTGTTGCTTAAACGAGATGTCAACCTGAAGATTGTACAGGGTAGTAAAATTGGAAAGGTACTACGAGAAGCTGTTAAAGAAGAGCTCAAAGGAGCCGAATAATGAAATTCTGATAATCGAGCAATAATTTGTCGCACCTTTTGCCAGAAATCAGGTATGGAGCTGGGTTAATACTTGGTGCAGCACATATTGCTCACGAAATGGAATTCATTCAAGGGGACGTTGGTTACGAGCTGATGAGTACGCACTTTGATTCAAGGTGTCTTCAGTTTAATACCTCTGAGCTAATATAGGTATCTGATAGGATCAGAATCCAATTGCTCTCAGAATAAAGGCCCATCTTAGCTATTAATGGCTTTGGCGTATAAATGAAATTGCTCTACCTTTCAGGCTTAGCTTTTTGACGATATGACTAGATAGGAACATTAAAAATCAACGATATTCACCAGGACTTACTTGACTTGTCTCTTAGCTCGTGTTGGATCTTTAATATGTGAAAGCCGTTGATAATAGTGCTTGGGAGGCCTGTATCGATGTCATCTATGAGTCGCACCTACTGTGTTGCAAAATTGTGACTTATTAGTGGCTGGAATTCATTTTGCATGTTATCGCCCTGCATTTGCTTACAATGACGTGCAGATTCAGTCTCAGCCATAATAAATTACACTCTTGCTACCGAGTACTGATGTAGTACACGTAGTGAGAGGGGATAGCATTAAATCACTTTTGACACATGTTATATCTGTCGTAAGATATGGTGTTTATTTATTGTCACATCCAAGGCCAAGCCCTGTATCCTATAGATCTGAGACCGGTAGAGCCGGTGAGAATCAAGTCAAAGACCTGGCCAACTTGATCGCACCGCTTGAACCGCTACAAAAGTAGTAGCTTGTAAAGTACAAACAGAAACTCCAAACTCCAACTCCGGCAAAAACATAGAAGATCCCCAAAATTTGGTCTAGACGTCGAACTCCTCGCCCGTTTCCTTTCCTGCCACATCTTCCCCATGGCCAAATTTCTCAATCTCCACTAAGAGCATAAGATGTACCCACAGAAAATCCCTGATCGCCGACCGGTTTCCCTTCCTTTATCCCTGAAGTCATGAAAAACGTCGTCGTGAGTCGCTGCCCATCATATTTCATCTGAGTTTCGTACCCGGAAGCTCGTTCCCTCCTCCATTCGAACATCTACTGATGCAGGCGTCGATATGGTTACTGCCGTGTACTCGTGTTTTCTCTACTGCCAGATTGTTACGAGATGTCCTATCATCATAGTACCGGTCCTCGTGGGTCGAGCCAGAAAGTTTCGGCAATCTGATCGGTGGAATCCTCTATCGTTTCGACATTTTGTGGGGGTCTTGCAGTCCACGTCGGAGTGTATCATCGATCCGCAGTTCAAGTAGGCTGAGGCGCGGGAACAACTGTATGTGGCGTGGAAGCCGAGACAGCGTTTACATTGTTCGTTTAATCACCTTGGTTGGAAAACTACCGCCTTTCTGGAATCGTAGAATATCTTAAATCCTGACCGCGGCGCGGATCCGGGTGAAGAGTGCCTGCCGATTTTGATATGACGACCCCCCTTTGCAAGCCCCGTGTGGCCGGACTTGCGTAGAGACTTTATTGCTTATCCGAGTCATTTCCTGAGTAGCCATTTCGGCTGTCGTTACTTACTGTGAAAGGCCTCGTCTCGAATAATTTAAAGAAGATACAATGTAATTAATTAACTAGCTAAGGACTACGTGAAGATTAGAGAGACAACTAGAGCAAGAATTGTGTAACTATCTGGCCTTCCCTATAATCAATCCGAGCGCCACGAAACCTAACCTTCACATCCCTTAGAAGATTCTCGACTGATGCCCAGCATTAATCGCCCTCTTGTTAAGTTTGATAAGGATTAGCAGCATAATATCCAGGTTTTTCAAGTTGAACGAAAGCTCGTGGCCTCATGTGGATAGTAAATATTTTAATCCTTGTCATAAGTAGAACGCGATAGAGCCCCTGAGAACACTGCATTCAAACTAAAAGCCATTAACAATATTTCAACGCGATAAAACAGACAAGGGTATTGAGCCCAGGTCACCGATAAGGGTTCCAAACCTCACACTTTCGGACCGAATGTGGTGTTGATTGTCACCGGGATGGTGGCGATGTTAAGGGTGACAAATTTAGTCGCCGGTTCCATATTATAGATATCTCCAGATACAGATAAGTAGGTCTCTAAAACCTTTTGCCGTCAAGCCTCATATTTTGCAGTGAGGGCGTACTTGATTCTAACTCTCTGGATTGCGGTGATGCCCTCTGCAGGATGACCCAGCTCCAACATCAGTATTTCATTAAAACCAACCAATGAAAGCTTGCGCAGGTCACCATTTTCTTTTCATTGAAGATAAGGTCGCTTATAGGTCTTTGTCTTCGAGTTCTTTTTCTTCGTGCTTTCTGCAGGTGGTGCTGCTTTTGGCATGTTGTAGCCTATAGCATTACGCAAGCCTTTTCAATCAGCTGTAGCCCAGGTATTTTGGAGAACCTGAGCCTGAGGTGCTCTTGTTTGAGGGATCCTATTCTCGGGGATCCCCAGGGGGAGAGTTCATCGGTCGCGGGGACAGGAATGAAGGTGTCGAGCCGGGATTGGTATGTATATCCTACACAGCGGAAGCCCGGGGAGAGACTTTGATGCCGCTTACAAAACATTTATTCTTACCACTCGAGAGGCGAATGATCCATTTCAACACTTTGAATTGCAGTGAAGCAGATTCCGAGGTGAATTGATACTTTCTCGACCCGGCGTTCTTCCGCTTCAACCACAGCTTTTAGTTCTAGCAGGTATTTGGTACTATTCGGGATGACTGTGCGTTTGAAGATTATCATAGCGATTTTTCTCGCATGCGGTTCTGTGGTATGAGCCGGCGCCTACCGAGCGACTTCCTTCCCTTCCTCCGAGCTGGAAGCCTCTGAAACCTACTCGGCGTTTCATGTGGTCTCAGGGACATGGGGTTTTAACCTATCCTGTTCAGCGTCAATCATCTCAGCGTCGGGAAGGTTGGAAGAATCCTCGTGGGGATAGGCTACTAACGCATTAACGCTTTTTACCTATTGTGCGAGGCCTGTTGTATTTGGACACGTTTGTGCCCTTTTCTTACCCTTAGCAGTTGACGTCGGTTTACTCTTTCTCATAACTTGGCATGTCTCAAGAGTGCTAGTAGCGACCTGCAACGACCAAATTGGAACAAATCAATAATTTTGGAGGGCAGAGTAAGGGAAAACGTAGGGGATACTTCTTTTACCCTTGATATGGTTAGCAATAACTCCACAATATCTCATTGAATACCATAAATCTAGGCTCCTCTCTGAAAAAGATCATTTGTCCATTATTCTAATGTCTTGAAGTTAAATTGTGATGTATAACACATGTTTTCTCACCTCACGGATCATATCTCGCGATTTTACTACCCTCTCTTCTCTTTAACACCAAATTTTGTTATCACCACAAATAGAAAATATAAATCAGAAAGCAAGAATTATTTAAGCTGTTGAGACGATTCGTACGTCCAGAAATTTAAGCCGTCGCATAGCTGCAAAAATCTATAGTATCCCTTATACCACGCCTAGTAGCAGAATGACCAGCTGGACTTTGATCAATAATTACCGGCCAGAATCGACTAAACTATCTGAATTAGAGGAAGAGATGCTTGTTCAGCATATTATTGAACTAGATGACAGAGTATCCCAGCCCCGACTGGCTGATTTGGAAGAAATGGTAAATCATACACTAAAGAGTTGAAAGGGGAAATGCGTCGAAAAGCTCTGGGCGCATCGATTTGGACGACAACGTCAAGAAATAAAGACACGCATCCGTCAAGGAGAAGCACTTACTGTAGATCATGCAAGTGATATTATAGCTGTACAAAGTGCAGGGGAGGAGATTCGACGTGATAAGTGCTCTGGAGTAGGAAACTTAAATAAGGGGCAATTGAACAAGCAACGCTGTAGAACTTGTGGAATAACAGGTCACAATGCACGAACTTATAAATAAGTTGAAGAGATACCACTTATTTATCATTTAAATGCATTAACTCACTTTAACGTGTTGTAGTGGTTTAATTTAAATGTTAAGTGGTGAGGCACGAAATAGTGATCCACGAGGTGATGTAAATCAAATCATTCAATTATCCTGATTCGGCGGGTCGGATGGTGCAGTGGCACACTGTCCGGGCCATTCTCCCAAGTAGAGTCTGGGTAGCTTGGACACATGCCCCACTTGAGACAGAAGAAAGCTGGTTAGAATCCAGCAAGACCCGCACTTTCCTCGAAGCACGTGACATAATACATTTCGCAGCTATGCATTCAGCCGATGACAATTCTATCGCCACCCCTGAAAGATCCACTACATTCGAACGCCCCTTTGGAAGTCTCAGTAGAAAGCAAAAGACAGGTTGTTGTTGTTGTTGTTATTATTTAACGTCTGGGGTGATAATCATGTGCCCCAGAGCACGTGCTATCTATCCCAACTGGGATATAGGACGCTAAAGCCGAAGCCCTAGGACTGAACTAAGCCTAAGCTAATCGAAGATTTAATTACAATGCTGTACCGCGTTATGTGAAACCGCAGACAGAGGATAGGTGTGCCCAAGAGCAATATAGTTTACGAGACTTCCCCAAACTCGTGACTGATGATCAGTCAGTCCACTCCGCCTGCTCCACCCTTGCCCCGATCGTACTCCACAAACATAAAACAAAAGAAGAAAAAGATAGATTCTCCTCAACGAGGGCAAATTTCTTCAAAGAAATGAGTCTGTCCTAACCATCCGGTTAGAATTATAGCCCCTTCAGGTGTACCGAGTAGGTCCGGGATGAGTTGTCTAATAGGCCCTATAGGGCGGCCCCTTCGGCGCCGGAGGATTCGACAAAATAAAAAGTGAGTCGGTGTTTTAGGTGACCCGCAAAGACAATTTAATCTAGCTTCTTCGTGGTTAAAAAGATTATGGTAAGCCGCAAAGTCTCCATGTCCCGTTCTAGCTGCGATTAAGTAACCCAGAGCCTTTCGGCCCAAGAGAAGTTCCTTTGGAAAGTGTGGCGCAGTGCTGATTTCTAGCCGGGCGTATGAAGCCGGAATATGGCTGCTCCACCAACTAATTCGGGCTTGTTTCAGCTGTATGGAGTGCCAGACAGGTAAGAGAACATTCAGGTAGTCCTAGGAATGGCATAGATGCTCCTCTTTTTGCGTTAGAATCAGCTAGTTCATTGCCTTCAATACCTGCGTGGCCGGGAACCCAGTGTATATGAATCTGCCCCTCTTCAATATGGGGGAGCCTCGTTCTAGTTTTCCAAATCTTTGCTGTTTCAAAGAAGCTTAAGAATGTTGATTGGGATGATTTTGAGGGCTTTGAGGTCAGGATTGTCCCAGCAACATCTGCGTTATCTAAAAATAGCCATAAATTATTTGCAAAGCGAGCTGTAGGGAGCGTGGTAGCTGCACGGAGTCCTTGAAGAGCTGCATGAGCTTCGGCGTCATAAGAATCTCTAAATTTTCCGAGAGGGAAAGCTTCCGAGCGAACTTGGAGTCCATACTGAAAGATAACAAATCCACCTCCTGAATTACCGTCAGGTAGTTTCGACCCGTCTGAGTATATCAGGATATCGTTCCTAGGAACTGTGCTCAGAAAATTGGAAAATCTTTGAGCTCTTGTGTTTATTGGACTTGACGGACCACAAATGCGGATGTGAGCTTCTTGTTTTGTTTCCTTGATGACCCAGGGAGGATTAACCAGAGGATCAAAATTCTCTGAGTGTCAGAGGTTGTAAGCTACTTAGTCATGTGACAGGGGTTGGAGCCACATTGTGGCGTTAGATATTCTGGCTGTTTCTCTGTAGCTCTACAAACTTCTTTATTATCCCATTCCGGAAATATGTTTATGGGCCACAATGACCTGGGGAGTTCTGGTGGATTCTATGGTGTTCTATGGTATTCTATGATGCCCCTTGTTGTTCTATTTACCTGTGCAGGAGTTCTAGATGGTTCTTTCAGTGGCTTGTTGGACCATGTCCTAAAATGTATATATAGCTGTCCTTACTGTACCTCTGAAGTCTCTAGATCAGAGTCTTGTATTTATCTTTACTTATTGAAGAATCTGTTTGAAATCTGAATCCTATCGATTACACTACCATTGTGGTTACTGTTCTTCTGGACCATTGTTATAGCTATTGTTGTCGCTATTGTCCTTGTTATTGTTATCGTGTTTACTGCTGTTGTTAGTGTTATTGCCATCTCCCTGTTATTGTTATTGCTATTGTTGCTGTTGCTGTTACTATTATTGTTGTTGCTTATCTATCATTGCCCCAGTTACTGATATTGGTACTTATTTTCTATTGTCAGCGTCGTCTTTGGTATTAATCCTGCACCGTTCTGACACTGAGTCCGGAATGCTTCTGCATGACCTGGAAAAGCGGGACAGGGCAGGCTGTGTGAGTGAGATTTTCTCACGCAGAGCTAGAGGGTGATAACGATCGAGTCGGCGTATACGCAAAGCTGCTCTTTGAGATATATTGTTAAGTGTTATCTCAGCGGGTGAGAGTCCGGTTTCTCTTAAAAGAGATGAGGAGGGAGAGGTCCGGAAGACTGGAAGGATTGACCTTGACACGGCTAGGTATACTTTGTCTATGATATTCAGATGTGTGCCGACTTTGTTGCTCACTTCTTTTCCGCTCTTAATTCTGTGCTTGCCGGGCCACCAAGTCTCAGCTCCAAAGTGGACAATAGGTAGGACACACGCAAAAGCAGTTTGTCTAGAGAGTCTTGGCGAGACACCTCGTATTGTATTTCCCAGGCATCGGAGGGCATGGGCTACTTTAATGGCTTTTGCAGCCTGTATCTGCACGTGGTATTTGAACGAAAGCTTCTTGTCGAAGTGTATTCCCAACCATTTTAGGTAAGGTCTTTGGTTATTTTCGGAAATAGTAAAGCTATTTGTATGGACCAGCGGACTAACGTTCTTATCTCTATGCTTTCTCGAGAAGTGGAGTAGCTCTGATTTACCTGGATCAAAAGTTAGACCTTCTGTATCACCCCAGTTTAATGCCTGATTGGTTGCAGTACTTATTTTTTCCGAATTTTCTTCCAATGTCGGAGATATCATTATAATTGCAAAATCATCTGCATACCCAAAAGCCTTCTTTAGGCCTTCAAGCTTGAATAGGGGGGAGCAAAAGACAGGTACTAACCCAGAATATCCTTCAAAGGATGCCAGAATCAGGTGACATTCCAATGGATACTCAAGCTGTTGGCCGCAGGGATCTTCGATTTCCCAAAATCACTGAATAGGAAATCAACGAGGCTATTTTCCGCCCGGGAAATACAGCTCCTGGTGAGGACGAGATACCCATATGTATTCTTAAAGTCGGATGGCATCTCAATACGGACAAAATTTCGTCTCTTTTTCGGAGCTTTCTGGAAGTCGGCCATTGCTCAGCCTGTTTTAAAACTGCAGTGGTAGTGATACTAAGCAAGCCTAACAAACTGGATGTAAGAGTTACAACCCCTGGATCAGACTGGGGCTTATGGCCCTTGTCGATGGATCTCGCTTAATCAATAAGTCAGCATTTCGAGATGCTGATCCTATTTCGGGAAGTGGGAACTCGGGTGGCAACCTCTTGTGAACGTCATTATTTCAGGACGCTGGCCGTTGTTGATCACAATTGAATAATGAGCGCACATGTACAAGTTATTGTTGAAGGCGTTGGGGCAGGTGAATCGAGAACTATCTTGATAGGGCGTTGGGTTTGGTACAAGGGAAGACTCAGAAAAGTACGTGTATATAATACTTACTAAGATTGTAGATAGTCTTCACGCACTTCTTAATTCATGATTTTGAACCTTTACTTTGAGTTATTCGAGGACAGGCCTCTCACACCGAATAAGTCAAACCCCTGTTCTTATAGACCAATATTGCTGCTTTCTGTTTTGGGGAAAAGCTTAGAGCGCCTCATTGCCCGCCGCCTGTTGTGGATTTCCATCGTCCACAAGGCTATAGCTACACAGCAATTTGGGGGTCTCCCTCTTCGATCAGCCACTGACCTTACAACATGTCTAACACACGACGTCGAAACTGCCTTGAACAGAAGACTCACCGCCTCCCTTCTTACCTTCGATGTAAAAGGGGCATTTGACGGAGTTCTTCCAGGACGGCTGGCGCATAGACTCAGGGAGCAAGGATGGCCAACCCAATTAGTCGACTGGGTAGTGCCACGGCACGGCATTCTGCCCCGTCACGATATACGGTCACGTGGATGGAGGATGTGAGATTGATGACTGATGCGGGAAGAAGCATGTGCGCGGCAATTAAGTGGAAACCCGCTTGCATAGGAATAGCCTCGGGGCTTTTTGTAGTTAGATTTTCTGCTTTCCTGTTCTTCTCCAGCTTAGTATCCGCTCCACAGATTGAATTATCGCTATACAAGCTGTACTTTCACTTGTGCCTATTCTTCGCCGCGGCAGGTAGCCTCATTCGCCACTGGACGTCAGGCAAAGGTTCGGTTAGATGGAACAACAGGCACGGCTGCAGGCCTCCATGGGGTCTTCCTCAGGGATAACCAGCCTCTCCTATCCTTTTCACTCTATACATGTCTCCTCTTTTTCGTCTCAGAAGTCCGTATACTAGTTTTGGGCATGCCGATGACGTAGCTCTTCTGCGGACTTCTTCCTCTCTTCAAACCAATGCTCAGTCACTTTCTCAGGACCTACAGGACGCACTTCGCTGGGGGAGGAATGAGGGAAACTCTTTTGACCTCAACAAAACAGAGCTTATCCACTTTTCTCGCAAGCGCGCTGATCAAGATCCGGCAAGCACCCCTGCAGTCAATATCAATACCTTCACGATGACTGAAAACGGGGACAGACCTTACTCCTGATGGCTCGGAGTATCATTCGACAAGAAACTCACGTTCAAATGGCACGTACGTACACTATCTGCAAGAGCTCAGAAGATAAGTCACGCTCTTAGGTCATTGGGAAATACAGTGCGTGAAGTATCCCTGCACTTGATACGACAAGCTGTCATCTCATGCGTCTTTCCATTAGCTTATTACGGCGCTGAGACCTGATGGCCTGGAAGATCTCGTGACGGGCCGCGCGGGCGTATCTCAAATTGGGTTGATGGGCTTTTACAGCAGCTCTCTATGGTTGTTCTGACTTCCGCGCGAGCTATCTTTCCTGTATACAGGACCACCCCGACTGCAGCCTTACACCGCGAATCAGGCTTAGTTCCTCCGGAATTTACTCTGGATAAACGCGTATCAACGGGATCGATCCGTCTGCGTCGACTAGACCTAAGTCATCCTCTACTGCGGCAAGCTAATCGGATATTGTCCCTGCAACAAGCATCCTCTTGCTTTGCTCGTTGAGTACTGGCCCTCCCTAATTCAGAGCAAACAAATCCTATCGCATACCCACCTTGGACACTGTATGAGAGCCGAGGAACAGCACTTGCTCGTATTGGAGGTCCCACTGGAGAAACGAGAGAGCAGGCTAAAGAGAAAATTTTAGCATTTCTTCATACCATCTTGTGAGAATTACATCTCAGACTCTATCATGCCTCATAACATCGCCAAGTCTGAGGGAGGAGTGTGAGAAATAAGTTTCACCTCTAAACATACGCTAGAGTGGAAAAATGGAATCTCGGCGGAGCGGAGCTCCAAGTATATATCCGAGGAACACGTGAGCTTGATTTTCAGCCAATCATGAATTTTCCAGTTTTGAACTGGTCGAATTCAGAAAGATCACGTTCGACTTCGCACCGTTTACATAACTTGCTCATGTTCGTGGGTCGAAGCGCTTGGTGCTGTGTGATGTTGAAGAAGGAGCTTTCGTTGCACAAATTGATGTTGAAGAAGAAAGGGGTCGCTTACTAAGCGGACCCACCGGCCTTTTTGTTCCAGGGGTTCACAGCCAATCATTTTTAGAGTTCACTAGTTTCACGCTAAAAGTTCCGTAAGTAAGAAATCCTCGTTCCTCGGATAATTAGGGTGTTAATATTAGTTTCATCAGTTGTTATGTGGTCCGTGTTATCTCAGTCGCGATTTTTCAACGTCGCGCTCATCATCCCATCACATCTCAGGTACGCGACATCTTGTGTTAAGAACTTTTGTTTCAGCTCTGATTTATCAACAGAGGTTTCAGTCAGCGACTCATATGCCAATTTTGAGTCGGACATATTACAGTTTGTTTTAATGCTGGAATGCTCATGAAACTAGAAGAATATAGATATATGTACCTTAGAAGGCTTTATGGGGAGACAGAGAAGAAGGAATACCAGATTTGACATCACCAAATTCATCATTGTTGAACTCGTTTTTATCGTTATAATTTATCTCTTTACAACTTCTTGAAAAGGCACGAACTTTTCTAATCTTTATTTAACTTTTATCCTTATCCTTTTCTCACTTTCCACCTCACAATTTCTGATACATCTGTTGGTAAGATCTGAGGTAGTTGTGAATGTTCACTTGTTCTTCAATTCTTTTTTTTTCTACCTATTTCTATCTCTAAACCAAGGAAAAGCATCCTTTATTCCCTCCAATGAAATTTCCCAATGTGCTAGCTCACACGTGACTTCAACCAATCAAGTTGGGTCACGTCATCTCGATGTTTATCCGATTACCGACACCATCCCTACTCAAGATATCATCCTGTACTCAGATGGATCTAAACAACCGACTGGCTCTACCGGGGCAGGATTTGTGGC
This sequence comes from Podosphaera xanthii, assembly GCA_028751805.1. Lineage (NCBI taxonomy): Eukaryota > Fungi > Ascomycota > Leotiomycetes > Helotiales > Erysiphaceae > Podosphaera > Podosphaera xanthii. The sequence continues at coordinate 2,899,955 of JAPWIX010000006.1, read as the reverse complement.
GTATCAGAGTGGGGTCCAAATTATAAGCCAAAACCTCTCTGTTACTGCACATTATTTGTGGCCTGAGGCATATATAGATTTGCCACATAGGGTTATCCGGATCTCGCTTGTTGCCCCATTAGTACATGGGCTAAGAATAGGATGAGTCCGCCACTTGGGATCAAGCTCAAATCAATATACTCGCGGCACATCTGATGAACATGTTTGAATACAATATTAGGTTTCACGCTTGCCACGTTGCCTGTTGTTGAGGGATCAAGCCAAGATGGTAGGAAAATGTTACGGTTTAACTGTTGACTAAGCTTAGATGGTTACCTAAGCAGTCACGTGTCAAGTAAATTATATAGTTGCTGTCTAGATTTGTAATTAGCTTTCCTCTCCATAGTAATTAATCTATTGATTTTGACACATCCAGATTGGATCTGTTACATTTTAATTACTATCTCATTTTTACGTACCTGTTATTGAGCATGTTGTGATTCGTTCTCAGCTTAGGGCACAAAACCTCAATTAACGAAAGTGTTGTATGCGCGTTGTAGTGCCATCCGGATCAGAAAGCGAAGCTAGCTCTCCGGAACAATTTAGCGAAAGTACGACTGATTACTACTCTGCTGAAGACTTGACAGAAAGAATGTTTGATTCAGATTCAAATATGACCGATGCGCCAAGGGAAGATGTCGCAGGACCGAGTAAAGGAAATCAACTTGAAGTCCCAGAACTGCAAGGAAGAATTGATCTCAAATCAAGAGAATTACTTGAAGAATTCATTGTTAGGGATCAAGAAAATAAGAGGGAGATTAATACCTTACGTGCAGAGATAAAGGAAATAATGTCTTTTATGAAGGAAAAATCAAAGAATGAAGCAGAGGTTCCAATTGCTCCTCAGGTGAATAAACCAGAACTACCTGCAACATCAGTATCAAGTTTTGGAGGTGCTAAGCCTCAAAAGGTCGTACCCATTAAATGGCCCCAACCATATAATCATAAAGATTGAAGTGAATGGACAACTACACATGGAATCCTGCAGCATATATACAAGCGCGATGTGTTAGAACGGAAAATTTTTGAGCTATTGGATTTTTTCATGGATTTATATAGCCAAGCAGTCACTGGAACTGCGAAGTCCATGATTACGGGCGCATTTCAGTCAATGATGAATGACGATAGGATGACGAAGCCATTGGAGCTACTCAAAGTGATGGACAATACATTCCGTGATCGTAACGCTGAGCAAAATGCATCCACACTTTTGCATGCATGTAAGCAGTTCAGATATGAAGCCTTATGTTCTTTCTCACCGCGATTTCAACAGCTTCTTTCACGCAGTATCAAGTCAACGTCTGAAGATAATCATAAAATCGTTGTCTTGTACAACGCGCTCAGCCAAACAACGCGTAACCATTTGATTGGCCACGACCTGCCAAGCTCATTCCTTGGTTTTATTGAAAAGCTAACGGTTGTTGGCTCACAAATTGAAGGAGTAGGGCTAGTAAAGATGAGGGTTTATAATCTAGGTCAAACTGGAATTTTCGATGACGGCACTCGTGGTGTCGCTGGAGGCAAACTTCTGGGTAGCAACGTGAGAGGTAACATTCAAGCGCCTACTTTTACCCCTTTATCCTCCAGCACTTCCAACACGAACGAAATTATGGACGCCAAAGATGCAGATGGCGATACGAGAATGACAGGAGTCAATAGAACACGTGCTAAGTGGGTCTCTAAAAAGGAGCTAGATCGAAGGAGGGTAGCTGGCCTCTGTCTTTGTTACGGAAATCACAAGCATAGGATACCTGCTTGTCCTTAACTTCCCCCGCCTCGACCTGAAACGGCAATAAAATCAGCTGACCTTGTCGAAGATGTTCTCGAACTATCTTTGGAAATTCAAGCCAAAACCGAGGCGTTAAAAGGATAGCTCCTGATCAAAGTCGTATTCAGGGACTTAAAAATGGAGTTTGTAAGGTGACGGCAGAGTCGCAGGCATTAGATGATCAAAAGGCTGAAGAAGAGATGAATGGGAACTCTTTTCTTGTAGATGTATTAATAAATAATCTTTTCACCGTGCCTGCTTTGATCGATAGTGGATGTGACTGTCTCGCTGCCATTATTAACTCTTTAGTACGCAAAGCTGACCTCCCAAGGATTGAAGTATTGCCGAGGAAATTAACAGAAGCTATCAATAGCGTTCAAGACGGAGAATTAATCACGGAAATGACAAAAATGGAGTTGGACATCAATGGATACCAGAGAACCTTGTATGCTTACATTATTCCTGGCTTATCACACGGATTAATCTTAGGTAAGCCCTGGATGGAACGAGAAGATGTGATTTATCATACAAGGGAGCGTTACATGGAGATCCGGGAAGCAGTTATAGATGGTCGAACAATGAAAGTCTGGGAGCGACAATTGAATAAAAAGAATGCCCAAGTACCAAATATGTGGCCAAACATAATGTGCTTGTCAGCGGGAGTGTTCCTAGCAACAATTAGAAGAGCTCGCAAAATTAATAATGAAGCATCACAAATCTTCTCAGTGACCCTGGCAGATATTCAAAAGGTGCTCGCTCCAGATAAAAAGACATCAACAAGTATGGAGAAGCTTCCTCGCCAGTATTATAAATTCGCCAATCTTTTCAAAAAAGAAGAAATAGATAAGCTTCCACCACATCGTCCGGGGAGGGATCATGAGATTAGACTGGAACCCAATAAAGAGATACCCTGGGGACCACTTTACGGGATGTCGAGAGATGAGCTTTTAGTGCTAAGAAAAACATTAACGGATCTACTAGACAAAAACTACATTCGTGCAAGTAGTTCCCCAGCAGGAGCACCAGTGTTGTTCGTAAGGAAACCTGGTGGAGGGCTGAGATTCTGTGTTGATTACAGAGCATTAAACTCAATGTCAAAAGCTGATCGTTACCCGCTGCCACTAATCAAGGAAACCCTCGCAAAATTAAGTATATCAAAATGGTTTACGAAATTGGATGTCCGTGCTGCTTTTCATAAACTACGTATAAAGGAAGGTGACGAATAGAAGACCGCTTTTCGTACACGTTTTGGCCTTTTTGAATGGTTGGTTATGCCATTTGGACTAAGCGGGGCACCAGCGTCTTTCCAAAGATATATAAACAAAACTTTACGAGAGTACCTTGATGACTTTTGTTCAGCTTATGTTGACGATGTACTTATCTATACCAATGGCAATTTGATAGATCATGAGCGCCACGTCAATCTAGTTCTTGAGAAGCTCCAGAAGGCCGGACTGGGGCTAGACATCGACAAATGCGAGCTTAGTGTAAAAAAGACTAAATATTTAGGTTTTATTATTTCTGCGGAAGGCCCAGCCTCCTCAATTAGAATGGATCCAGACAAAGTAAGAGCGATTTCAGAGTGGGAGGCTTCCACTACAAGTAAGGGACTCAGAAGCTTTCTGGGTTTTGCAAACTTCTACAGGGGATTCATTAAAGGGTTTTCAAACATTTATGCACCTTTGTCAGCACTTACTGGAAAGGGTTCGCCTTGGAGGTGGGGGCCAGAACAAAACAACGCATTTGAAACATTAAAGAAAAAGTTTATTTCGGAGCCTGCTCTTGCTCAATGGGGTCCCGATAGAGATACCATGCTAGAAGCTAATTGTTTGGGCTACGCGCTTGGGGGATGCCTGCTTCAAAAGCATGAACGAGGCCTTCGGATGCCGGTTGCATACCACTCTCGAAAGTTATCAAGGGCTGAGATGAACTATGAAATCCATGATAAAGAGTTATTGGCAATAGTAGCGTGCCTGAAAGAATGGGACACTGAACTGAGAGGTCTTGCGAAATTATTTACAATTACAAGCGATCATATGAATCTGAAGTACTTCTTGACTACGCGAAGGCTAACCGAGAGACAAATTCGGTGGGCAGAGTTTATGTCCAGATTTAGATATAATCTTGTTTACCGAAAAGCAGCAGAGAACGAGCGACCGGACGCACTATCGCGCAGAGACCAGGATAAGCCGAAGGAGGGAGATCCACGTCTTTTAGCTCGAGAACGGCAGCTTTTGAATCCGGTTAAGATCGCTAAGCTAAGACTCGGAGATTTCGAAGTAGCCGAGGGATCTGAAGTTTTCACAAACAAAGATCTGCAAACATTATGGAATCAAGCTATAAAAGAAGATTCAAAGTACGTCCAAATTATTGATGCAATACAGAGTCAGCAGCGCACATGGCCTAGAGATCTTAAAGTTCAGACCGAGGGATCCAGTGAACCAAAACCATTGAAAGCAACAATTGCATTGACATACTTTGATCAAGAAAGTGGGCTTCTTCGTTACCAAGGACAAATATGGGTGCCAATGCACGAGCCATTAACGACGGCTATAATCCAAAATATACATGACGCAGCTGTTTCGGGGCACCCTGTAGGGATGCAACCCTAGCTCAAGTATCACGAGAATATTTCTGGCCAGGAATTAGTAAAGCTGTAAAACGCTTTTGTAAGAACTGCAATATTTGTGGTCGATCTTCCATATGGAGGCAGCAAAAGCAGGGACTTCTCCAAACCCTTCCAATTCCCGATAGGTTCCACCAGGAGCTATCAATTGACTTTATGGTGGATCTGCTGGAATCTAAAGGGTCTAAAAATATCATGGTGATAACTGATAGGTTGCTGAAGTCAATAACTCTCGAAGCCATGGACAAGATGGATGCAGAGTCGTGCGCAGAAAGATTTCTACTATGTCACTGGCGGTTCCATGGCTTTCCACATGCTATTACAAGTGATCGAGGAGCGAACTAGACAAGTAAATTTTGGAAACGTTTATGCGAACTTGTCGGGTTGAATCAGAGACTAAGTACGGCGTATCATCCCCAAATAGACGGTGCAACGAAGAGGGCGAACCAAGAAGTCCAAACGTACCTTAGAGCGTATTTAACACACATGCAACACGGCTGGGCTGATTGCTTGCCTGCAGCTCAGTTGGCAATCAATAATAGAGTTATTATGTCTTTAGGGGGAGTAAGTCCGTTTTTTGCATCACACGGGTACCATGTGAGCCCAATCCAGAAAGTGGTACCAGAATCAAAAGTTCCTACATCCACAGGAAAAGAAAGGGCCGATAATTTTGTACAAAGATTATCTCAAATAACCACCTTCATGCAGGCAGCTATGGCAGCAGTGCAGCAACGCTTCAAAGAACAAGCCGATAAAAATCGACAGCCTGCACCTCGATACAGTGTAGGGGATAAGGTCTGGTTGTTACTCCACAATATAAAACTGGATGGACAACCCTCAAGGAAATTAGCCCGGCAACATGCTAAATATAAGGTTACAAGGATAATATCACCCGAGGTTGTGGAACTCAATATCACAGGGAAAATACATAATCGGTTTCATGTCGACATGCTATTGCCAGCGGACGATAACCCTTTACCTTCTCAACAAACTGAAGATCAAAACCCTGGCCCTGTAACATGGATTAACGATTCTAACGAAGACGAATATGCTGTTGACAAAATACTCCAGTGTAGAACATGGAAAGGTGAGCGGCAGGCATTAGTAAAATGGTCCGGCTATCCAAAGCCAGAATGGACATCATTGGCAAACGTACAAGAGACAGAAGCACTTGACAAATGGGAAGAAATTTGGGGTTCAGCCGAATCCTGTAATGGACCACCAACCAAGAAAAGACGGAGAGCAAAGTAACTGGAGAGGGTAATGTTACGGTTTAACCATTGACTAAGCTTAGATGGTTACCTAAGCAGTCACGTGTCAAGTAAATTATATAGTTGCTGTCTAGATCTGTAATTAGCTTTCCTCTCCATAGTAATTAATCTATTGATTTCGACACATCCAGCTTGGATCTGTTACAGACAATCGTAATGGATAAGAAGCAGGCCGTGGCCTGTAACTAGTTCCTCAGCTTTGCAATTTATATCATTTCTACTCGTTATTCCGTACTCTGTTTCTTTGACTTGTTTCTTGACCTTGCCTTCGAAGACGGCACTTTATATCCAACTTCGATTTGCGCCGTAATAATTTCACTGGGGCCTGGTGATGAAATTTTTGATGCCGAAGCCAAAGGAGCTCTTGTGGGAGTCAAGGCTGTCTTAGAATTTCCAACTACTAAGCTCGCCACGAACCTCTGGATCTACCTGGATAACTTGGAAGTTGCAATACGGCTTTTGAATCCATTTACTGGCTCATCACAATCCATTTTTGATGAGTTCTTAAACACAAGCGCAAGGTGGCAAGCAAGATATCGCCTTGCACACACTTTTCAGGGAGAGGTTAAAGTCCGGTGGGTCCCTGGACACGCTTCAATCCCAGGAAACGAAGCCGCTGTTTTATAGTTATGAGCTGGCGGAGGACGGGATGTTGGATACTGAGTCTGTTGCAGTATATACAGAAGATGGTGTATATGTTACAGGTCTGGAGCCAGTGTGGTACAAGGCTGATGCCTGAGGTATCATAAGGTGGGTGGGACTTGTAGGCTTTGCGCTAATCCTCGTTTACGCTAGTGTGGCAAGGAAAGAGCCACTGAAAGAGTAACTCCTTCATCAACTTACAGACCATCATTAAATGGCATCTAGGATGGGAAGGCGTTAGACTGCAAAGGGGATCTGGTTCGAAGGGAAATATGTACATAAGGAACAGGGCAGGTGTCTTCGATCCTCAGATTTATTATACTCTTGATTTAATTGAACGATTAATTTTCTAATCTGATTCATCTTACGTTTCCTCACAGTATATTGATGATGGCAGTATACACAGAGGATGGTGTATACTAATGGTGAGAATAGATATAGAATGAATACTGAATGTGTGTTATACTTATGGATAATCTATCTTGAGATATAACAAGAGGAAAGGATATCTTATATACAAGAGTTGTGTATTAGCACACTGGTCCCTTGTTTCCATAATTAGATCATGGAGTCTTCTAGTATCAACTTGTATCTTTGGGATCTATCACTGGCAGCTGGTCAAATACTAAATGTTCAGAAACATATTTGTAGTTGCAAAAAGGAGAAACTACAAGGACTACAGAATCTAGGTCTACGCGTGTTCGCTTACCAACTACGCTAATTACATCACGTGACCACACAGTGAGTGCACCTGTGATACTACCCCTTCTGTAAACAAGAGTAATACTCTTTTATCAGGTAAAGAAAATTGGTTCATCTACGTCTTAGCTACGGCCGTGGTGGATCTGCTTGCGGGTTTTTATCATGAAATTCCCAGAGTGCGTGATCACATCCTTGTAAATGAAACGAAGGCTCCTAAGTTTTGGACCCATCTGTCCGCTGTACTTGGTAGTACCAGCGCCTGTTTCGCATTTGCCTATAACCTGTGGTTTTTTCAATGCGCCATTCCACCACATCTTCATGATTGTCTGTTCTTATGATGACCCTGCCATCATTGGCTCTAATATCTTGGTCTTCTTGTCCGGACGCTCGCTCATTGGTTCTTAATTGAACTTTTGAAACGTGAAATGTCGGGTAAATTTTGATATTGTTTGGCAGATCAACTATAACTGTATGTGGCGAGACTTTGATGACACGAAAAGGTCCCTCCCAGCGTGGGTTCAGCTTATTAATGGGCCGCCCCATATTCCAATTTTCTGTGCTAACCATGGCCTCATCTCCTATAAAGAATTTTGGCGCATCTGAACGACGAAAATTTGAATTTTTTCGTATCAATCCTGAGCAATTTTAGACAAGGCTTTAACATGATCAAGGATAGACTTAAATCTATTGGCGATTTCATGTGCTTTAAAATATTCTTTTCGTTGCGCGTCTGAAAGTGTACGTGCTGGGGGTGTCTGAGCCTCAATGCCCAGTCTCGGATGGTGGCCATAATTAGCGTAAAAGGGGCTCATCCCCGTAGTTGAAGAAATTGAATTATTACCGGCAAATTCACCTAGGGGGAGCCACAATGCCCAGTCGTCTTGAGCCCAGTTTAAATAAAGCCTTAAAAATTGCTCTACCTCTGCGTTTATGCGTTCAATTTGACCATTTGTCTGTGGATGACATGCAGAAGATGGTCTAAGGATAGTTCCTAATCTTCGTGACAATTCTCTCCAGAAAGATGAAATGAACTGCGTCCCCCGGTCGGAGATAATTCGCTCAGATGAGCCGTGTAGCAACCACACTTTTTACACAAATGCTTCAGCTAATTCCTCTGTTTCTAACGTCTCAGTTTGAATAAAATATCGCATTTTAGTCAAACGGTCCACGACGACAGCAACATGTCGAAATTTGCGATGTCTAACCTCACATTCTGAAAAGGGAGTAATATAGTCTATGGACATATCTGACAATGTCTTTTTTTTCTTTTTTCCCATTTACATCCTTTATCAGTCTAAGACTATGTAAGATGTGAATACCATGTCTTGATTGGAAGTGATAAGGGTTTTAAAAATCCAGAGGGAGGTTTCCTGGGTGTTTTTGTTTTGGTGCAAAGGAGGCAGCCTTTGCAAAACTTCCTAGCAGCTATTGTCATTCTTGGCCACCAATAGGTTCTATTAATTAAATCTATAGTTCTTTCTCTCCCTGGGTGGCCTGCTGGTCCTGAACTGTGTGATCTGTGAAGTAATTGAAGTTGAATATTTTCATCATCTGGTGGGATAACCAAACGATCTCGATAGTATACCCGACCAGCAACAACTCGGCATTCGCTAAAAGCTATGTTGGGCAATCTTGCAAGGGAAGGTCTCCAACTTCGTCTATTACTCTCTGTTAAATCATTGATTGTTTCTTGCATTACTGACGAGTCTCCATATGATTCGGAAATTAAATCATCAATTGGTCGAGACACATCAATTTGATACATAGACATAGAATTTAGAGCAGAGAAACTATGATGAAATTTTGAGGGAGGAATTAACGGAATTCGTCTGGCCGTTAGCCTATCATCCATTATGTTTGTCGGTGCATCTTGTGGTCTTTGGCTCAAAGCATCTGCCCTTGTATTAACCGTACCAGGTCGATAGACTAGCTGGAAGTTGAAGCGGGAAAGTAAGTTTGCCCATCTCATTTATCTTTAGTTTAATTCTTTTGTTGTTTAAAATGTCTGAATGTTTTTATGGTCTGTCAGAATATCAAATTAATATTGAAGGCCTTCTAACTCTGGTCTCCATTCTTCTAATGATTTTATCACGCTCAGTAATTCTTTATCACAAATATCGTAATTACACTTTTGTGTAGAATGCTTGGATGAGAAATAAGCTACAGGGCGTAGTTCATTGTCAAAATATTGTGATAATGTTCCCCCGCATGCCCAGTTGCTCGCATCTACTTCTACGACAGTTTTTCTCGTCCAGTCAAAAATCGCAAGAGGAGGCGCACTCGTGAAAGCTTCTTTTAAATTTTCGAATGATGATGCACAGGCCGGAGTCCAAACCTATGCAGCATCTTTTCTAGTGAGTCCATGAAGAGTTTGGGTTAGTGTAAAGGTTAGAACCTCAGGAGCTAGCTCGGGCCCTGGCCCTTGTTTACTTATCCTATCTGATATTATCAGCTAGCGCCAAAACTATTAATCTCGCTTAGTGCTGCACATAGTTATGAAACTGCGTAGCGAGATTATGATGGACTTATAGATAGACGTCGGATGGTGTTTAGGCGTTATGGACTTTTCCAGTAGCTTCGTGCTGATTCTAAAGATTGCACAGATCGGTGTGAAGGCCTTGGGTTGGATAAGTTCTGGAAACTTATGGAATCGAATGAAGGACTTATATAGAGCTGCTTCCTGTACATGAAATCCTCACACACTTCTTAATTAATAGATTTCCTTAAAACCTATACTTTGAGCTATTCGAGTGAGGCCTTTCACAGTTAGCCCGGAGAAATTTTTAACAAATCGGCGGTAAAAGTTTGCAAAACCTAAAAAGCGTTGTAATTGCCTTTTCGAAGTCGGTGGTTCCCATTCAAGAATTGTTTTAACTTTATCCGGATCCATTTGAATACCTCTTGGGGTGATAATAAGGCCTAAGTACTTGGTTTTTTTGGTGTGAAATTCACACTTATTGATATTGTCAGAATTCGTGTTTTTGTTTAGAATTGTTTCGCTTAGGATTGTGTTGCTTGAAATGGTTTTGTCTAAGAATGTCTGAATCTGGAGTTTTCGGAAATCTAAGCATTGGAGCAAATGGAGGAGGACATATATCACAGGGCAGAGCTGAACAGGGAAAACTCCACGGTTTGTTTTCTGTCATTTATTCTACCCTTAGAATCAGAAAACCACCTCTACAGCAACCTCAGTCTATTTCTTACCTCAGTGCATTCTCAGTTCTAGAATCTCTACTCTCACCTGTGAAAGACCTTCGGCAACACCTCAGTCACACCTTTATTGTCCCTTAGCACACTAGCTCGCGTTTTCCCCTTCTAACCTTTCCCGCCCGACCCCCCTTTCTCTCCTCGGCTCGAGGATCGGTAACGTGCCGGACGCGTCCCCTCTGACAGATATCAATCTGTAACCCGGCAGTACGTAGTCGCTTGAGTACCCCTCTAACTTGTTCAACATGTTCTTTCTCAGAGTTTGAAAAGATTATAATATCATCTAGGTAAGCAGTGGCATATTTGTCTAGAGCGTCATAAAAATATCATTAATGTAGCGCTGGAATGTCGCAGGCGCCCCGCTCAATCCAAATAGGGTAACAAGCTGCTCGTAGAGCCCAAAACGTGTGATAAAAGCTGTTAGCCACTCATGACCTTCAGCTATCCTGATTCGATTGAATGCAGAAACAACATCAACTTTAGTAAATATTTCTGCATTACAGATAAGATCAAGAGTTTCCTTAATAAGGGGTATAGCATAACGGCTTTTTATCGATATATTGTTGATACCACGGAAATCATGACAGATACGGGTACCTCCTCCCGGCTTTTTAACAAGTAGAATCGGGCTAGCTACAGGCGATGTTGAAGGTCTAATCCAGCCTTTACCAAGCTGATCGTCCAACCATCGTTTGATGACACGGAGTTCTGAAGGAGAACAAGGACGAGCACGAGACTGGGGAAATTTGTGGTTTCCCGGTAAAAGTTCAATTTTATGATCGTATGAACAATGAGGAGGGAGATTTGCGGCATCTTGAGGTAAGGCTACATCTTCTATATCATGGTAAACTTCGGGAATCTTCCGCTTTATCTCGCTAAGTGTAGTTGGAGGACGGTCAGCTTTATCAAAGAAGTTTTTTACGTCTTCTTCTGTAAATTTTGTTCAATTTAGCTGCGTTTTGGTGAAAAAAATAAATCAATAAAATCATGAAAGTGCCCGGAGAATTGATTTTTCCACACAGCAGGGTCGCCACCCCCCGGAGAAGGTCTTGGAAGTCATTTTCTGATAAGAGTTGAACATTCAAGCCTTTTCCTCGACTAGTATCAATCGTTTCAAGATCCTCTGCCATAATACTCATTACACGAACATTTTCAGCCTTGGATACCTGGAAGAATTCAGGCGCCTTGAGAATTTTTATGTTGTTTAGATCTGAGTTGCTACAATCAGGCCTTCTTTCAATAGACTCCACATGGACTGATCCTGCTTGATCTGGCTCAACTAAAACTTCAGGCGCATTTGTAATTGAATGATTTTCTGTATCTTTGTCAGGTATTTCGACGATAGAAAATGGCTTAAAATTTGTCACGCGAGGTAGAAGACAGTTTCTTGTGCAATACTCTTTGTTAAATTCAATCGACTTTGATTGCCAATTTATAGTGGGATTATGACGTTCCAGCCACAAAAAACCTAATATAAACTCATTCCAGGGTCCAAGGGTGGTAAGGCATTAACTTCTTCGACGTGGTTCAATACTTTTAGAGAGCCGGTAACACGGTGAGTGATTAACTCCGATATGCAACCATCAGCCAGATAGAGTGGGCGAGGACGAGGTAAGGGTGGGAAAGAAAGGCCCATAGCCTGTGCTCACGCTCTCTTTACAAATATAAACTCGGTACTACCAGTGTCAAGAAGTATAGACACTGGAAAAGAAATATTGCGCTGTACAAGTGGACTGAAGATTCCAGATAAAGAAATTAAATTGTGGCCTACTTTATGAAGTAAAATTGGCTCGCCGAGAAAGATTCCTCGATTTATATATAATTTCATAGCTGGATCAATATGATCTTGTACAAAAGAGCCCCGCATGTCACAGATCAAGTAATAAAGCAATGGGCTTTCAAGTAGATGATGGTATTCTATAACTCGATAATGGAGAAGTAAATTACACGTAGGCTAGACTAATATTTATATAAATTTCCCACCCAAGTAATGCCTTATCCGTCAGGAATAAGATTCTTATCCACCCAACTCTAGAAGGTTCCTTATACTTCCAAAACTGTCTTCAACAGCTGAACCGTGTAGAATGTTCTACCGAGCTCTTGCCCCATGTCAATCGACAGTCTGTGCTCAAGGGTCGACAAGTGGTACCTTCTGGAAGGTTCTCACTATGCTCAAGTCCCAGATCACGGTTGTAATCATAGCCTACGCTTAGTCAGCGCAGGCTACAGGAAGCAATCGGCTAGCAAGCCGTCACACCGCAAACGACTTAACGCTGGGCTCTCCATTTCCCTGGATCCCTTTGCTAACAGGAAAGTGTTAACGATAATTATTTTCAACATCAACTTCACCAAGTGTCAGGATTCGGGATTTTGGATATAGGATCGTAGGAAGTTAACGCCTGAGGCTTACTTGTTGTTGTTGTTTGCCTTCTCTTTAATCTCGCTTAATTTTTTCTTTTCATGTACATAAGTATCTCTCCTTTGATTACTGGAAACCCTTATGCTTTGTTTTCCGTCTTAACCTGTCAGTCCTCTAGGTTGTGTTGAAAAGAGTAGGGAATTTTGAATCAATGTCAAATGATTAATCACGTGTCACTTGGAGAGAATAAGAAGACTGAAGTATTTTTGTCAGAAACGCACGGTGGAGTTGTTATTTTTACAATCCGGATCTAACCAGACCATATAAACTACCAATATGTAAAACTGACTAACAGGGTTTACGTGATTAGCGATAAATACGGTTAAACGCATTTAGTAAGTGCATTAATTAGTATGTGTGCACTAAGGTAGGTATTCCCTTTAGTACGCATGACGATTAGTAAATCACTAATGAAACCCTCATTTCCAACAGGTAGACCTTCCAATCTACTCTCCTCATCTGACCTCTGCTCTCCTGTGACTGCTGTCACCTCTAGCTCTCGGCTCTTCGCCCTCTCGATTCTTCGCCCTCTCGGCTCTTCACCCTCTCGGTTCTCCTCTCCCTAAACCCGCGTCTCCCCAGACCAACGCTTGACACCAAGTATTTGTCTTCTTTCACGGCTAAAATCTTTTGAGGAATTAGCCCAAGTTGGCTGAAAATAACCAGAGCTAGAGCTAAAGCCCTCTCTATGAGTCTCTTGCATACGGAGACGCGAGCAATCCCCCTGGAATCCACCTTTGTTATTAAGATAATTACTATTACCTCTTTTGGAATTAGAATCGTTACTTCTTCTGTAATTTTGTTGTGGATATACTGGATACTGAGCTACGCTAAAAGGCTCGTGATGAAGAGGGTAGTTGTGGCTGCTGTTAATGTTACCACAAAAATCACTATGGTAATTACCTCGGAGCCCGGATCCAGAACCTGCCTTTAGCTCACGATCTGCGGTATCAAATTGCCGCTTACTACGCTTTACCAACTCTAAGGAGCAGTGTCTGGAATAGTGACTGTCTCCACCACATCGGTTACAAATACCGTGGTCTCTGCAATACTGTCACTCAGCTGGAGTTACAGTGACTCTTTTGAGCCGCAATCCATCCAGGTCTATTGGATTGTCATTTTGTACTAGACTACCTAGAGCTTGGTTGCTAGATGGGTTCCCTCCAACAGGATTTCCTAAATTGCCCGTAATTTGTTGATCGGCTTCCTGATTTTTCCAAAACTGGTAAAATAATTCAATCCATTCGGAAATTGAGTCTTCTAGAGGTGCTGGAATATGGTTTTTCGCAGCAATTTGTAGAGACTCAGACACTTTCATACGTAGATAATAGACTTGCATGGCTGAGCTAAGATCTGCCTGATCAGCAAGCTTTTCAAATTCTGATATAAAGGAGGGAAAATCCTTGAATTTTTCAGCCATTTTTAAATTGTTCAAGCTTCCCACTGCAATCGCCTTATTATCTACAGTAAGATATTTGCGTGTCAGGAATGCCTCCGTTGTATATATATATATATGGAGATAGCCAGAGCATAGTGTTCTATAATTTCTGGTCTGATCTTTTAGCCAAGTGGTAATGCATCTATCTCGTGTATTATGTAGGACAGCATCCATAGCCTGGCATTACGGGTCTTGTCTTGTCTTGTTCTTGTCCACTTTCTACATGCCGCTCATGACATTGCGGTCCAACTCTTGGAAAAGATCCCCAGAGCTGCGCCAGGGCAAGTTTAAAGAATCTTCACTCGCAGAGAAGGAGAGACCTATCTTAGCTTGGAGGCGTGTATAGGCATCGCCGTCCAGCCAGCTTATAATGTCGCAAATCTTTCTAAATTCTGTTTCAAACCCTGCATGATTTAAATTCCACTTCGTGATCAGTTTGAACTTCCAGGCTATATACTCATTATGCCTCTTAGCGACGTTCTTTTGGTCACCTGTAAAGGGATTTAACGTTGGAGGTCTATCTCGATAGACTGCACTTGATTGGGATTGCTACTGCAAGGTAGCTTCCTGTGACACTGGAACTGGCGGTCGAGAAGCTTGGTTCGCATTTGTAGCTGAAGAAACTTGTGCCTGTAGTGACGTGACCTCACCGTTTTTCCTCTCTATCATAGATCGAAGCTTTTGGATAGACTTTTCCCTGTCATTCAAAGCGCCCCGCATTTCTTGCGGGGCCTTTCGGTTTGCAGAAAAGTGCTGGTTTATGAGGATAAACATTTCGTGGAAAATTGTTCGAAATTCGACTGGAGCGTCAGCCAGACTTGAGAGGTCTACCTTTTTTTCAAACCCATCGCCGTCAAAAATTTCTTCAAGTGCCGGATTATGCCCCACAACTTCAGACAATGCCCGCCAGGCTATGTCGTGTCTGTTTTCTAATTGTTGAGTTGGGGCTGAGAAATTTGATCCACTGGTACCATCTCCCCAAGGATTTTCCATCTTCTTGGTAATCAAGAAATAAAATCGTTTAATTCGTATCTGGATGCTCAAACACTCGTGACTCGGTGACCTGAAGACTCAATAACTTATTGGCTCGGTGCTTGATGACCCTTTAGATCAGTGACTTGGGAGAACTAGGAAAATGGTTGCAACACGCAACATTAATTCTCGGAATGAAAGGGTGAGACTTGGTGACTCAGCGGCTTGATGAGTTAATTCTCGGAATAGTAAGGTGAGCAGTTTGGCGCGTGCGCGATAAAAAGGTGCAACTAACTATCACGAGCAGCTGGTCAAATACTAAATGTTCAGAAATATAATTGTAGTTGCATAAAGGAGAAACTAAAAGGACTACAGAATCTAGGTGTACGCGTGTTCGCTTTGTCGTGACTCCTTGTACTTGGATCTTGATGGTTTAGCTTGGGCTTGATCTTAGTGAACAATCTCTTGAAATACTGAATACCTGGGACTCTGGGACACTGACGATAGCAGATAATGTCACGTAAGCTTTTATAACAAATGACAAGTGTAGATGTGGATAACCTGACTTCTTGAATCCTGACTAGACTAGATGCGTAGAATAAATACAAGACTGAAAGCTGGGGAGCTTTCAACAAGAAGGCCTAACCACTATTTATACATGAGTCTACCTAGTACATTCCCTTGTACTGGTTACTAGAACCCCATCCCATCGAACGCCAACGAATATTGTAGAACACCCAAAATACCGTTGATTGAAATAGAATTCCATAGAACTATGCAATGCCTGGAATTCAATCGTTGTTAATAACGATCAACAGGAAAAAACTAACAATAATAAGTCATTAGTGATGATCGGCATAATAATTTATCAACGTCATTGAAGCCATTGATGAAGATCGACAAAATGCATGAAAACTCACGCCAATTAATTAAAGACAATATGTGAATAAAATTTATGCAAAAGAACTAAATGAATGCAAGCCGAAACGACTAGCTTCAGCGGGCCGTTCCGTGACACGCTTACCAATCACGCTAATAACGTCACGTGACCACACAGTGAATGCACTTGTGACAGGATCAAAGCTTCGACCAAGTTCTCCAGTTTTCCACCATTGCCAAATGTGACAGCAAAGTCCCCCCATGCTCCAGCATCCTCAAGGGACCCAACAAAATTCCTTCTAGGAACCTGGGAAGGGGTCCTCCGCGTGGTAAAGTGGTTTTCCCATTCTGAGTTTTACACGAGGATCTGTCCTAGAAATTATAGGCAAGGAATAAACATATCTTAACCTCGACCTCATTTAATGGCCTGGTTATATGGACGAACAGATTGGTAGATGGACGTTCTGGAATTTCTGAATGGATCTCTTGGTATTGCCCTGGGAATGGGTGTATTATTATCAAAGGAGTGATAGCTATCTGTAACCAGGAAGTAAAGGTGTACGCGATACACTGCACGCTATCAATTGTAATTAGTAAACTGCATTGCGCCCCAAGTTAGGAAGTAGCAATGGCGAAGCCACCAGGGCAGTAAGCACTGGCGTCCATGCCTCTAGTTTAGTAGGTAGTAGGGGCCCAAGCCAAGGCTTGGCGCCCCGACAGACAAAAAATAGGAAACAAACAAACAAATCGAGAAAACTCCCTCAGAGTCACTATATGCCCAATTTCCCCTCCTCTCCTCTTCTCCAATTATCGTAAAACCCTTCTCCTCGTTTGTGCGCTGCCGCAAGGCTTGGCCGACATGCCGGCGGTGAAAAAGAACCAACCTGCAGCAGAGACTGCAAGAGAACGAGCCCGTAGGGCACCCAAAACTCAAGTCCTCGCGCAACATTCTCAAGCTCCCCCTGCGTCAGAGGCCTTTACTCCGGGGAATTCCTCCTTCCCCAATGATACTGAAATGACTGATGCTGAAAATCTCAGGCTAGCTGGTCAAGGATCCGCATCAGGAACCCCCACCAACCCACCCTCTGAGACTACGAATGTCTCCAAGAAAGTACAATCGACACAGGCCGAGCCGACAGGTCCCGCAGTGCGTAAGATACTGAAAGTTTCTCTAGTCGTCCCGAAAAACGCAGCAGGGACAAAAGATACTGTTAAGATCACCAATCGACCGACAAGCAGCACTGTCAACCCAACCAGGGCCGATCAAGTATCTCTCAAACTCCGCTCAATGATTGAGTCCGAAGAGCGCCGAGCAGCACAGACTGGGTCAAAACTTACGTTATGCATTGCTGCCATCAATGGCGTAGAAAACGCCCTCTCTGCTCTGGCCAATGAAGGCAACAGACTGTACATAGACGCGATGAAAGCCCACTTCCGAGCGGCAGTCGCGCAATACATGACAATGGGACCGGGAGTCTCACCCAACTTACCTCCTCGCCCTCCTCGCCCAGCTAGTAACATCACTTTTTGGGAAAATCCCCCGGCTGGTTCTACAAGCAGACAACCTGTACAGATTTTCGAACCGACGACTGCAGAGCCAGGTCCTAAATCATCATGGGCCATAATTACCAAGAGAGGACATCAAAAATCCTCTAGACCTGCAAATTTTGGTCGCGCACCAACTACGCGGCCCTCTCCACCTCGAGTACCAGTGAAGACGGTAGCTCTGCCTCAACAAGATGAGAGACTTTTCCTCCGACTTGATAAAGACCACGACTGGCGCCAATTCTCCCCGGCAGGCATACGAGAAGCCGTTACCAAACATCTTGGCCTCCCACCTACCACCATTGAGCATGTTTACCGTGTCCCCACTGGTTTCGCAATCAAAGCGAAAGATGAAGAAACTCGCCAGTCTCTATTAGACTCGGCTGAAGCTTTTACTACCTTGGAAGCGAAGCTGGAAAAAGCGTCCGATCTGGTGGTTCTACGTTTCTCCACAGTCCCTGTTGCTTTAAACACGGTGATTGGCAGACTTATTGTCACAGAAGAGCTGATCCGAGATGAAATCATAAGGAACACCGACATTACACCCCTCAAGGTCCGCCCACATGGGAAAAGTCGACTAGGAGTTCCCCATCAATCGTGGCTGGCACACTTCGAAAGAGTTTCTGCGCCCCGACCCGGCTTCCGTTTATTTGACGAGTCCGGTGTTGCAGTGCGACATCAACCGAAACGTACCGTACAGCAATGCAGACGCTGTCTCGAGTTCCATGGGACTCGTGGGTGCTCTCGTGCACCAGCTTGTTGGAACTGTTCCTCCAAGATGCATTCCACAACTGAGTGTAAGGCCCAAACCAAATGCCGAAACTGCGGGGGACCTCACCGCTCCGACAGCCGTAGCTGTCTAGCACGCCCGACTCGATCTGGCCCCGTCACTAAAGAACAAATGGTAACAATTCGACAAGCTAGCCAGCGCGAATTTGCTGCCGTAGCTAGAGCAAAAGCCGCCGTTAGACGGGCCGAGGCTGCCGCTACAGCTGAAAAACAGACAACAACCAGCCCACCTGTGATCTCAACTTCCAATCAGTTCGAAGTTCTCGCGGAAGACTTAACTTTGCCTGACGCAGAAGACTCTGGGGAGAATAACCCCCGAACTCAATTATGAAGGGCACCCCACGAGTCCCTTCCCGCCCCCCACCTACCCTAAATTTTATGTCAATCAATGTAGGAAGAGGAGGAGCAACGCAGGATATCGCGCTTTCCCGAGCTTATGAGCTAGGCGTTGATGTTTTTCTAATACAGGAGCCTTTGTGGAACAAGCGGACCAAGGCTACCAAGTCACACCCCGGATACGTCTGTCATACATCATATGGTGGACTAGATGTTAGACCAAGGGCAGTGACCTACACAAGAAAAAACAGCGAAGTAATATCTGCGACGCAAGTATTTCCGTGCACCACACCAACAGGAGATTACTGCTGGGTGGTAGTAAATGGCATCACATTTTTCAATGTGTACAAGGCACCATGAGACCCCACGGCTTTCCGGCCGATTGTCAACTGGACTCCAGCATCAAGAACGATCGCAGCAGGAGACTTTAACGCTGTTCACGAGGCATGGCAGCCAGGAGCGGCGCACCAACACGGACATGGAGACGAAATAGAGAGATGGGCTGATAGACACAATCTCACTGGTCTCATCATTGGGGAGCCTACGCACCGAGCAGGTAACACACTAGACCCTGTCTGGACTAACATCACAGGCACTACAGCGTGGGTGGACCGAAATGAGTGCGTGACTAGCGACCACTTGCCAATCCGAGGCCAAGTACTCAACACATCCGCGTCTATATATGAGCAACCCACGAAGATCAGAGTCCCGCGAAGAAACCTGCCCAGGTTTGCTCAAGCCATCGCCCAGTGGGTTAACCCTCCGCCTATTCTGGATACGATAGAAGAAATTGAAGCTTATGCTCAAGACCTTTGCTCGCACCTCGCAAACGCTATCAAGGCAACAGGATCACGAGCCAGAAAGTGCAGCGGTAAGACGGCCCCATGGTGGACCTCGGAGTGCAAATCTGCAAAGGCTAGATACCAAGCAGCAACATCACCCACTCAAACGACTATATTAGCAAAGGAGCTTCGGGAGACCATTAAATCAGCCAAAAAAGAGCATTGCACAAGAGAAATTGAGGCGATGACCACAGCAGCAGATATTTTCAAGTTGATGCGCGGGGCCAACCCCCAGCAGGCTAAAATCCCTCCTCCGCTTAGCCACGAAGGAGCTCTAATTACCAACCCGGCCGAGCGAGCGACAATCTTCCGTGATGCTCTCCTTGCACGGCATCAAGCATCAGATGATCTCTTGCCATGCACCACCACAAGCGACAGTCCGATTCAATGGATCAACAACATCTCAGATGAAGAGGTTCGCACATGCACCATCGCCAGCGGCAACATAGCACCCGGGGCAGATGGAGTTTCGGTCGAGTTACTTAAAGCATACTGGAAGACAATTGGTCCGCATATCACAAAACTCTTCAGGGCTTGTCTTCAGCTAGGTACACATCCGCCCTGCTTTAAGCTAGCAGAAGTTGTACTACTACCGAAACCAAACCGAGATCTCACTTCGATCAAAGGTTGGAGGCCCATTGCCCTACTTTCATGCTTAGGCAATGGGTTGGAAAGGCTGTTAGCCAAACGAATGGCGCACCTCGCAGTTGTCTATGACATGGTCGGCCACCAACAATTTGGCGCACTCCCGAAGCGTTCTGCGACGGACCTTGTCTCCTGCGTGTTTCATGACGTCGAAGAAGCCAGCTCTCAAGGCTGGGCTTCTACATTTGTAACTCTAGATGTCCAAGGAGCCTTTGACGCAGTGCTTCACAACCGCCTAGTGAGGAGGATGCAATCACAAGGCTGGCCTGAATCAATTTTGCAGTGGACGAGCTCATTTCTGGCAAACCGACGGGTTCAAGTCCGATACACTGGCGGAGTCACCACCGAAAGGAAGCTGGCTTGCGGGGTTCCTCAGGGATCGCAAATATCACCTCTCATTTTTCTCCTATATATGGCAGAGCCGATGCGTAGTGGTAACGCTAATCTAAGGTTTAGCTACGCCGATGACATCGGGATCCTCGGGTTTGGGCCTACCATCGCCGAGTCTGCTGCTGCTGCACAACGCGAGGTCGACCATCTTCTCCAGTGGGCCCGAAACAACGCCGTTGCCATTGACACCGCCAAGTCTGAGGTTGTACAATTCCCTGGCAGACGCCGCGAGACGGCAATAGGCGTGCATGTCAATGGGGCGTTTATTGATCCAGCCGGGCACATTCGCTGGCTAGGAGTCTACCTTGATCCCTGCCTTAATTTCAAACACCACATCACAACGTGGTGCGGAAAAGCGATCAGAGCAGCCCAGCACATACGTCGCTTCAACTCGGCTTATCGAGGAGCGGCACCTAAAGCGTTAGTAAGAGCGGTGGAAGCATGCATTGTCCCTGTCGCCACCTACGGTTCCGAGGTTTGGTGGCCTGGCCTGAGACGTCCTACAATACGGGGTATGATCACGCCCCAGACTACTAACATCTGCAGCATGATCAACAGGGTTATATTGATGGGCCTACGAGCAGCTCTCCCGGTGATAAGGACAACACCGAATGCAGCAGTGCACCGAGAAGGTGGAATTCCCCCATCGAAGTACATCCTCGAGGGCAACCGACTTCGACTCGCCGCTAGGCTCAAGTCACTTGATGACAAACACCCACTGAGAACTCGCGCTGCGATTTGTCCTAGCGTTGGGACGAAAAAATTTAAGAAAAAGTATAAGAAAACAGCACGACCGGAGCTCCAGATGTCTCCTCTCCAGCGAGCATATTGACAGCTTCCCGAAGCCGAGCCAGCCGCACCCCTGCCTGAACCCATATATCTTTCGAAGCTCGATACGAAAGAGTCAGAACTTGAGGCCAGCAAACGATTGATCGATAGCCTGTCTAGTGCAGAAATTTGCGCCTACTCGCATGGTTCATCAGCAGGACATGGACGCTCCTCTTGGGCTTTTTTCCTTAAAAGAGGAGGAAAAACGGTTGCAAGAGAAAGCGGTATCATGCACGGAGGGGAGGTGCTTGATGCTGAAATATTGGGGGCGAGAAAGGCTCTAGAGGTAGCGCTGGATATTCTGGAAGCAGAACGCTCGTTTTCAAATGGTAGAAAACAAAAAGTATTCGTAATGATGGATAGCCAGCAGGCTAGAAAAGCGGTCTTGACAGGGATTACAACATCAAGTATTGAAGAGGTCCCCGCATTCCGGACACTAACTCAGAAGGCGCAAACAATTGTGCAGGTAAGATGGGTACCTGCACACTCGGGGATCCAGGGGAACGTTGAGGCAGACGCCGCAGCTCGAGCAGCCTTACGAAGGCTTCCAAACCAGGACGTTGAGCCAGAATTAATCACGTCAGCCTATCTTCATCGCTTGATGAACCAGAGGCGACAGGCCTTGCTTGACGGGTTTTGGGAGGAATCGTGTCCCTCAAGATATCGTGAACTTGATCTCCTAATGCGGAGACGTAAACCACCGGAACTGGCTCTTCCTCGACGGCTATTGCTCGAACTCATTGCGATTCGTACAGGTCACGGGGACTTCGCCGCACACCACCGTCGTTTTAATAACCTTGACGCCATTATGGAATGTCCTTGTGGGGGGGGGGGGGGACGGCTCCTACGCACTTTATCCACTGTCAACGAAACGCACACCACCTGCGTCGCCTGCGGGGGGCTATGCCTCTCGAAAAATTTATTAAAAAACTCCTCGAACCCAATTGTTTGGAAAGTTTTAAACTATTTGCGCAGAAAACTGGCTGCTTTGAAAGTCAGCCTGTGACTCGGTCTACAGCTCTCAGCGTGGACCAAGAAGAAATTTTAACATGACATAGATCATGATTGGAAAGGAGCCGGTGCGAGAAGTGCAGGGACTAGACCATATATTTTCCTTTGTTTCTATGACTTTTCTGGGACTTGGAGTTTTCAGCTTGGGTGTTGGGAATCTACTTAAAGGAGTTTAATATATGTAATTTAACTAGCTACTACTTATGTAGCGGTTCACGCGGTGCGAACGAGTTGGGCAGGTCTTAGACTTGAACCTAGCCGGCTCCACCGGTCTCAGATCTTCGGATACGTAGGGCTCGGCCCGGAACTTCAATAGATAAAAAACAAAACAAACAAACAAACAAATGTGACAGTATCCTTCACTCAGCTAATGATCCCTATAATCTCAGCCGAGCCAGCACAACACGCTGATTGAGCTGCACTTCAAGGCGCGCTTCTCCCAGCATCAACAGACGTCACTCTTTCGCTTGCGTGTTTAAATATATGGGGAAAGCGCTCTGCGATACAAGCGTCACAAAATCTGTGGAGTCTACTGATGCCCTGTGTAGGAATCTATGAGAGGCTCTCAATCAGTTCCTGCCCTTCTCGACCCAAAGAATTGGAACTCCCTCGGGCGACCCTAGGCCGCATCCTAGCGTCCCGCACAGGCCATGGGGACTTCGCGAAATACCACGCAGATTTCAACCACGCTGATGCAAGACTTTACTGTCAATGCGGACGGAGCAAAGACCCAGTCCATTTTTATTTCTGTCACATTGCGAAAAGACGGGCTAGAATTCCAGCAGGTCAAGCCTCGGAAGTACTTTCTTTTCTCCTAGGAACGGCAAAAGGGGGCGAAGTGTTCCATGAGTGGCTACTTAAAACGCAATTCTACACTGAAATCTGTCTTTGAAGGGAAAAAAAGGGTTGAATACTGGTTGCTGTAGGAATGGCCGGAGAGAAATGCAAAGATATGAAGGGGTTAGACACGGGTTGAGTTGGTCGAGTTTGAATGGAGGAGGGTACACGTTACGGCTAGACTCGAAAGGGAGATTAAATTGCCGTCTTCGAGGGGAGATAAGCGAGCGACCATTCGAAAAAGGGGGAATATTCAGGTTTGGATTGATGCGTGCATCTAAAATGAAACTGAAAAAAGGTAAGACTTGAATTCTGATTACACTACTTTATTCCTAGGAGCCTTTATGTACAATTTTGCTAGTTTGCGACTTCCTTAAGAAATAGTAACTTGGGCCACCTTAAATCCAATGGATTTGTTGCTTCCTACCTCATGAATTTGTATCATGTGAAGATTGGCGAGATGTGCTTTTGAGTTAACCTTGACTTGCTGGAGTAACATCTTACAATGCGAACCAACCGCGACAGGGTATCAAAGATGAGTCTAAGATAGAAGATAGGATAAG
Organism: Podosphaera xanthii; assembly: GCA_028751805.1. Lineage (NCBI taxonomy): Eukaryota > Fungi > Ascomycota > Leotiomycetes > Helotiales > Erysiphaceae > Podosphaera > Podosphaera xanthii. Next base: position 2,876,206 of record JAPWIX010000006.1, on the reverse strand, counting down.
TGAAGATAAAGCTAAAGTTTTGGAGAGCTGTGGATGAGATCGACAGAGGAGGTAATGGATAAAACCACTAATTAATAGATATGTATAAAGGATACAAATTGCAAAGCTAAAGATATATGGTCTGTTGATTTGATTTGATTTGAATTCTAGTCGTATCATGCTTGCGCCCTACACCCAAGAGGCGTCATACGGGTGTGTGATCCATACGGACTCACTACTACCTACATAAATGGCCTAACTTGCTAGATAATCTATAAGATATAGAAAGAAAATAAGTAAATAAAAAAAATATTCTGTCCGAACGAGTGCGCCCTGCGCCCTGTCCTAATTTTCCAAACAATTAAACAAAGGAAAAATAAAATATATCCCTAGAAGAATCTAAGCCTCCCGGTCAGTATTTTGTGCACTATAACATCTGGTTACAATCACGAATTCGAGAAATTTCTCCCATCCATTTTCTGCCAGCAACTCCCTTGCCTTCGGAGGGGTTCCCGTTTCTCACTTCTCCAACGTTGTAATGCTGATCGGCATTCTGCAAAGTGCCATGGGCGTCTTTCTCGTCCACATTCGCATTTGCCATCAATATCCTCGTGCTTGAATCTTTCATGATAGTTGGCGAAATCGCCGTGTCCTGTCCTAGCCGCTATACATGGTCTGTTGAAATGATTGCTATCATGAAATTAGAACGTCAGCTTTACATAAGATAGTCATGTGCAATCAAGATGATCTGCACATACTACAGTCGTCCCTCTCTAACTCGATAGTGGGTCCCGGTATAAGTGTTGAAAATATTCATTAAAATTCGACCATTTACTTTGCAATACTTACCCCTGTACGCGGAATTAACTATAAGAGTAAGTGTTGAAAATATTAAAGTACAAGTTACAATGAATATTTTTAACACATATACCAGGACCCACTATCGAATTAGAGAGGGACGATTGTATATGCAAGCCAGTATATAAGAATGCTGTATATATATATCATCTAATATCCTGATATACAAGGCAACTTGGCCGAGTGGTTAAGGCGCCAGCTTCAGGTCTATCCTCATGGGCTTGCTGGTTCGAAAGAGCGTGGGTTCGAGTCCCACAGTTGTCATAGTTATTTTTGGACCAGTTGCTCACATGAAGACTACCATCTGATTTCTACTATTAACTGCGCTTTATTCGAGATTTCTATAAGTCACTCTTGTGTATGCAGCCTTTAGGCTATAACACGAATGGTACTGGTGGGGTGCATGGAGCGATGGACTAACTCAACATGAAGGTATAAGTCGTATTCAGGCACCTCTCAGCTTTTACAACCCTCAACCACTTATGTCTACCCCAGGAACGCATTTCAGCCACCCACCGCTATACAGAGTGCCTTAGTCATTGCCACATGTATGACCAGACGAGAAACATGGATTAAGGGTCATGTTGGATTAGTACCAGCTTCCTCCTGTCTCAAGTAGGGGATGTGCCTCGGCTTCGCAGATGCTACGTTGAAGGACGGCTTGAACGGTGTACCACTCCACTACCCGACTCTAGGCTACGAATTAATACAGAATCAATCCCTAGTACTGCAGTATGGGAAAATAAGTTAAGACAAGGGTCTGTTTCTGTTCGAGATGGAATCCGTTTTGTCGATGTACCAAGCTCGTTGGTGGCGTTCCAGGTTTCTGTCATGATACAGAAACTATTGTTAAGATATTTCGGACCTAACTTTAGACTATTATTTTGAGAAATGGCACAGAAATGATGTAGCTCCTAGCGAGTCTTACATGTAGATAAATAGCCTCTTAATCCATCTGGATGAGCGGTGTGCGGTTTAGGTTCATTCTTGGGAAATATACTAAAATCACCATTATAATCCATTCCTTAAGTGATTTATGTTGTCTTAAGTACCACCGTCACCAAATTTATAGCTTCGGCTTTTTATATCGAGATCGTTAAAACATACATCGCGATAATAAACTTAAAAGTCGAATAGTTTGTCTTTTGTATAATATCTGTTAAAATAATAGGGTTCAGAGCACATCTCCCTAATAATAAGCTGATCCAACAGGGATATGTCGCTAATGAGGAGTTAGGGGTTTTTGATTATTAGGAGTTAATTTGATGGAGATCACGGATACCCTGTATTTCTAATATTTCTTTGACTGTAGATAAATGTATAGAGGTAAAATGATAATATTAATAACTGGCTCTACTGGCCTAAAAGTAATAACTGTTGACCACCAAGATCAACGACGATAGAAATAACAATATACTGATCCGAAGAACCTCACGTTCTCGATCCCCTTTCCCAAAGATAACGCCTTCCTAATATACATCATCATGAGAGCCCTAAACGGTCCCCTTCTCATGACTTCTGTCAGATGTTACAGCCAACTGCTCCTAGTTGCCGTTATGCTACTGTTCCAAAACGCCTCTGCTCGTTATGAAACCTACTCAGTCCCGGAATACCCCTTCGTTCAAACATGATGCCTTCTGATAATATGCCCCAATTGGCAACATCTCGTGCCTCAGAACATCTCATCTTACCCGGTCGTTTAACTACTGTTATCCGGGGCTGTTCAGACAAGTGCGTCGAGGGTTATAAGGAACACGTAGGCGCAACCTTAGATGAATACAGTTGTCCCTCTCTAACTCGATAGTGGGTCCCGGTATAAGTTTTGAAAATATTCATTGTAACTTAGAGTTTTATATTTGTAACACTTACCCTTACAGGTCATTTTGCGTGCAGGGGTAAGTATTGCAAATGTAAATGGTCGAATTTCAATGAATATTTTCAACACTTATACTAGGACCCACTATCGAGTTAGAGAGGGATGACTGTAAATCAATTTCGTGCATGGAGGATGGGGCTATGACCCGGATGATTGTGGACGATGCGCAGTTTTCACTGAATGATGCGGCCTGAGGTTTGGAACTCTCAACCTCAGATTTCATGTGAAGATACCTCTGCGAGGATAACGCCGGACAACATGTAGCTTCTTCCCCGAATACTCACCACATGGAAAAGCGACAGCAGCGTCTTGGTAATTTGAGTATACCTTCGTCATTCGACATATACGATATCAACGCGAGTAAATGAGGTGGAAGGAACCTACTAGATTCCAACCAGTTTTCTCCTGCCTGAAGTGGGGTATGTGTTTAAGATACCCGGACTCTACTTAGAGAGCATGGTCTGGACAATGTACCACTGCACCACTTAACACAGCCAAGATACTAGTCGGTACTATGCGTGACAAGGTATGTACAGGCTATCAGGGGTAATCGGCTTTACTTGCATGTAGTATCGTAGACCTAAATATTGTTACTAAACAGCGCTAATTTTGTCTAATTAGTAACAATCTTTAGGGCTGCAATACTACATGCAAGTAAAACTAATTTCCCCTGATACAGTAGAACCTCTCATAGCCAATAGTGGGTCCCGGTATAATTACTGAAGAGATTCATAGATATTTTACCGTTTATATTTGCAATACTTACCCCTGCTCGCAAAATTACCCGTAAGGGTAAGTATTGCAAATATAAAAGTCCAAGTTACAATGAATCTTTCCAAAATTTATGCAGGAACCCACTATTAGCTAAGAGGGGTTCTACTGTTTATACTATCGGAATAAACAGAATTTACTGCCTAACCTTCGTTAACTTACCCGTGTCCCCCTGTACATCCCAAAACTCGCTTATAACGCTTGTAGCCTAGTTTAGTTAGTACAATTCTTTTCAACGATCCGATATGATTTAACTCTGATCTCTGAATCGTGTAAGAAACCCTCCACCCTTGAAATTTTGTCGCAACGGTTTTTGGATGCTGAATCCAACGAGCGACCAACGCTAGTTGAATTATTAATTAAACAATCGCGTACAATCAAATCAGCGAATCATTCCTAGCCACTTTCAATTCCTATAACACTTGTCACACCTTACAAGCTGAATACCAAATTAAAAATCAAGACAAGGAATAAAAATATTAAAAAATATAGAAAACTCATAAAACTCACAAAACGTAATTTTTCCAGGCTATTAACTTATTCCACAGTCTCTCAATTTCAACGGTTCTATCTAGCAATCCTTCATTACTAATTCGTCTTCTATCTGTTTCCATGAACGTCGTTATCAATATGAGCGTAACCGACGTCCAGCTCTAAAACTGACCTTGGCAGTATTACTTCGTCGAAATGGAATCCATCCGGATCATTACTCTTCTCGCTCCTCTGGCCGGATCTTACGTTTCTTTCAGAGAATTGTATGAGACGGTCCAAAGTCACGCTAGGTCTGCTGGATATGCTATCACCACCAGCAATTAAAAAGAGAGAAAAGGGCGAAGAATGATACTCCTAGCCTGTAAGAAAAGTGCAATACTTTATAGCGAAGCGGATGAGACATGCAGGAAACGACGCAGATTAACGCAAAAGATCAACTGTTCCCTCAGATTCAAGGCCAGAGAGGAGCCCCAGTGTTACAATAGTCTTAGACTCAAGATAGCACGAATAAACACAACTACACACACATTAGGGCGCATGATAGGCAGCTGGTTATGCAAACTGGTCGTGTCCTGTCTCAACACGAGATCATTCCAAAAGTTTTACGACACTGCACAGCTTGTGTTGAGCTCGGATACGATAGAACAAGATATCAAGGATGTAGGGCAACTGGCCATTCTCGTGATTAATGGCCTAATACTTAGGGATACTCCTCACATCAAATTGAGATGATGTTACCGAGTGAAATTATTTTGTGTAATTGAATCAAAATTTGATAAGGAACTAGTCATAATTAATGTTACCCACTCAAACGGTTCATATGTGCAGTAGGTTTGCCAAGTTGATAGAGTATCTTATTTAATATCATATAAATCAAACTTAGCCCGTACATTGTCTAAAAACCCCAACGTAGTAAAAAGGCTGTAAATTTTTGAGGTGTTAGTCGTCAAAGATGTACAAAAACAATTAAGCACACATGTACTTGTACGCGCGTCAGGTATTTAGTCACAGTTTATAATTAGATAGTTTTCTCGTAAATGTTGTGGGGCTTATTGATTAATTCATATTACCAGACAGAAGAGTTTTCTCAGGCTGGGGGTGGGGTGGGAGTATATCTCAAAGGGGGGGGGGTGTATCACGACTTTGATCTCTTGGCCGCCATTTCCAAAATTTTAATTATCTACTTACAATTAATTGCAGTTAAAGCAATATCTTACGACCTACAACACAACCAATGCCTATCGAACGTGATTCTATTCAGTACCTTGACCTATACTTTCGGACCTCGATCCGCACTGCAGTTCCTAGCCAGGTTCTCTTCCGAAACTATCGATCCCAGATTCGTGCTGATGCAGAGCGTCGACGTGGAGCACCATGATGAATTCTAAAATTTCTGCCACAAGTAATGCGCGCTCATTCTGCACGAATTTACCATCAGGAGATGAAGACTCCGACCCTGGATCTAAACTGAAAAGCAAACGGCACAAAATTCATGATATTGTTAGCGAAAACAGCAGTCCGATCCCACGCCCTGCAAATACTGGTCCAGGAGGAATAACCAAACTAAAAATGCAGCTTGAGAGAATCGGTTTACAAAATGATAAAAGATGTCGTTCGCCAGATGGTGATATTTTCCAGTTACAAATTCAACTTCCGAGTGTTTCAGGCACGGCTAGTGCCACCTCTGGGACGGTATTCAGTGACAACGAGGAGTCAGATATTAGCAGTTGTGAAGATACATCTGAGCCCGATTGCGGAGATAAAATTATTGGCAGTAAACCACATTTCTCAGATCTCAACAGTATACACGGCGAAAAAGAGAGTACCCGTCCGATGGCAGCAACAGATTTCAAGCCTCTACGATGCCTTGGAAAAGGGACGTTTGGAACAGTTCTTCTAGTGAAACAAGAAGGGACTGGACGCCTGTATGCGCAAAAACAATTTAAGAAAGCCTCCATCAGCGTACACAAAAGTCTTGTCCAACAAACTAAAGCTGAACGTCTCATTCTCGAATCTGTTAAGCGCCATCCATTTGTTGTCAAGCTCTTCTATGCTTTCCAAGATCAGGAAAAGCTTTATCTAATCCTAGAGTATGCACAGGGAGGCGAACTTTTTACACATCTCTTGCAGGCTCACATGTTTTCCGAACCGGTTGCTGCTTTTTATATGGCAGAAATGGTTCTTGCGTTAGACTATTTGCATCGTGAATTAGGTGTTGTTTATCGAGATCTCAAACCTGAGAACTGTCTATTAGATTCGGAGGGCCATCTGCTGCTCACTGACTTTGGTCTCTCTAAAGTTGCAGCTGATGATAAGTGTCATAGTATACTTGGTACGGTTGATTATATGGCACCCGAAGTAGTTCTGGGCCACCAATATGGAAAGGCTGTAGATTGGTGGTCATTTGGCGCCTTGGGATTTGACTTGCTCACAGGATCTCCACCTTTTAAAGGACAGAATCACGTCAAAATTCGGGAAAGAATTGCGAAGCAGAAGGTCCAAATGCCATACTTTCTCTCGGCAGATGCCAAAGACCTGCTCACCCGTTTCCTTCGCAAGGAACCTTCAAAGAGACTTGGCTCGAACATGCCAAAAGATATGCTGACAATCAAGAAGCATCGTTTCTTCAGGAAAATTGATTGGAAGTTGCTCGCGAAACGTGAAGTCGATCCACCAATTCAGCCAATTATAACGAACCCAGAGCTAGCTGAAAATTTTGCTCAAGAATTTACACAAATGCCTCTCAGTCCTGTCATAGATAGAAGTAAGCATTGGGACCAGCTTCAGACACAAAAATTTGCTGCAGCACCAGACGGCGGTGATAATCTATTTTGTGGGTTCAGCTATGTCGCTAGCTCTAGCTTATTAGAGAAAGAGTTTGGCGCAAATCTATCGCCGACTTGATGATGGGGACTAGAATCAGGTTACTTTTCATTTCTTGGGCCTTTTCTACTGATAATAGAACAAATTATGAGCTCGCCTCGTACCTGTTTTTTTGGAATTATTCGAGACTAGCAGAATATTGAATGATACAGGCTATAACAATCAGGCTGTTCGATTCTTTGTGGGAGTTGGAGTTAAAGCTTATTTCTTTCGGCAATAAATAGAATTTCTTCGGGCTACGGCGATAGATAATATCAAAATGCAAAAGTTACTACAAAGTACAAAGTACAATGGTTTCATATTGTTTTTTCATTTCAGGCAAGCAAGCAAGATTTTCTTCACCATCGGAATCGAAATTACCGCTGGTTCTTGATGCGTTAATAAGGTCTACAGATAACGTGCAACTATGGGCCCTAAAGCTCCTTATTGTGACGAGAGGCCTCGTAAAGCGCACCTTAAAATTAGATGTCAAAACTAAGGGAATCCAATCTTGACACAGGGTCAAATGGTGCAGTCGTAAAGTGGTACACTGTCAAGACCATGCTCCTAAGTAGAGCCCGGGCCGTTTAGACACAAACCCCACTTCAGGCAGGAGAGAGCTGGTTGGAATCTAGTAAGTTCCTTCCACCTCATTTACTCGCGTTGATATCGTATTTGTCGAATGACGAAGGTATACTCAAATTACCAAGACGCTGCTGTCACTTTTCCATGTGGTGAGTATTCGGGGAAGAAGCTACATGTCGTCCGGCGTTATCCTCGCAGAGGTATCTTCACATGAAATCTGAGGACGAGAGTTCCAAACCTCAAGCTGCATCATTCAGTGAAAACTTCGTATCTTCCGCAATCATCCGGGTCATAGCTCCAGCCTGTGTACGCAAGATTGATTTTGAAAAAAAAAACACGACACTCAACACTCATACTGAGAACGCATCCACTAAAACCGCTTCAGGGCGACACTCGTCGAGCCTTACACCCCGCTGCTTTCCCCGTCAACCGCAAATATCAGCCCGAAGAAAATATCATTGAAAACCTTCGACTCCTCAGTGCACCTCTTTATCCCGTCTTTGACGACCGCTGGAGATATGTTCTCCCAACGTTCTCGTAACCTGTCGTAGCCGATATCCGGGCCCGGGACTTCCACCTTGGACATACCCCCTAAAGCTTACCATAATACACTCTCGTGGTAATGACGGTCTCGGTGCATATCTAGCTCTGGCAGTTCAAATTCCTCTCCAATTCCCTTTGAATAGCTCGATCCTCTTTCCACTGTCGTCTCTCTTTTCTTTTTGACTCTCGTAACATTCGCACGAGGGCCGTATCCGACCTCTCATGACACAAGCTCTCTCCCATTCCAATTTGATGCCCTGCAACTGCCACCCTCCGTCAATTCGGCCACGTATGGCTATGTGTGTTATTTATTATCTGCTGTGGGTCAGGTCACCGTGCCAATAGCACATACGATGTATGAGGATATGCCGAAAAAATAATCCTCTAAGCGATAGCGGTGCCCATCTGATGCCCGAAGCTTTCTAAAACCTACGTACGAGCCAGTTGTAATCGGCGACGAACTGTTTAGGTGTTTCCTACGAATATGCTGCAATTTGAATCAAATCGCGCACATGGTTATTACAGTATTAAAGCTCAGTAGTGATTGTAGAGCGATAAAAAATCGATATTTGCACTACTTTTCGTTGAGGTAGGTGGACTGGATCCGGGGTATACAGTAGATCGGTTTGTTTGTAGTTATGTTTATTCGTGCTATGTAGAGTCAAACACTATTATAACACTACTAGGGATCTTCTCTGACCTAGGCCACACCTTTTGCAGTGCTCCTATCCCCTTTTACCTTGAACCTAAGATCATTGATACATTGACCCATGACGGGTAGCCATTAAGCACAGTAATTACCGGTAGAATTCAACCACCTTTTTTACGGAACCTTCTGCTCAAAAAAATTGAAAAAGAGCAGCCATGGAAACTGGTACGCGGGAAAAAAGTCTCAAAAAACCTGTAACCCCAGCCAGGCGAGGCCTAGACACCAGAGTCACACGAGGTGCGTATCCTCATCTATATCTGTCAGGTAGCTGGGAACCTGACCTGTAACAGGCGAAGTAAATCCTTAATTGAAAAGATAACTCAGTAAAAAATTATCCCTCCTCTCCCTCTGAGTCTAAGTACATTTAAATAAATATGAAGACAAAGGGAAAACGTAGACTTGACTATCCAACTAATTTTAGGTCATTCTCTTTGACTGATGTTGCCTCAAAAGTGATGCAATCACATAAATGTGCAATCTGCCAAAAATAGTGTTGTAAGTTTACGACGCTAAATATATACATGTACCTGAGAGTCGCCATCATCTATTTTTAACAATCTTGAATATTTCTGTGCCTCGAAATATATTTTTACATCATGACGTTATATTGGCAACACATTCAACAGTATCTGCCTAATATCCCATCGTCCAGATGTGCTCCTTATACCGACACCACCAGCGCTCAGGTAGCGGTGCTCTTTCCTCGGGAGACAGTATAATTCCAGAATATCTGTAAACAGTGAGAATTCATCTTAGTAAAAAGGGCCAACTTAGTCTGATCCATCACCACCGTGACGGGAGCTGGGTACACCCCGGAAACTCATCTGGATGACATTTCCTCCGTGACTATGTATTGCGTGTTTCTGTTGGCTCTGAAGATATACTCTAGGTTCGTAGGTGACACCTCGCACAGGTAGAAACGCCGTATTCGTCCCCCAATAGACCAGTTTAGTCACAAGGTTTAGACAGGAGGGGAATACATACGTAGCACCTTGTCGGGTCACTTTGGGCTTTAATTGCCGCTGGAATTCTACCAAGTTTACCTGAACCGTGTCCGCCACAGAATCCAGACCTTTATTTCCCAGGCAGCTCACGCCTAGTTGATTAACATAGCCTGAATCTGAAGCTTCTTATGAGGTTTTGCCAGTTCCCCTTCTAACTAATTCAAATGGTGTTCGATTAGATCCCAGTCAGGCGATGATGCTGGCTATTACAGTATCTCAGCCCTAAAAATTGTTAGTGGCTGATGTTAGTTTTGTATTTTAAGATAAGTATCTGCAAGCTATAGACACACAAAACCAACATCAGCCACTAACAATCTTTAGGCCTGAGACACTGTACATGGATTTACGGCTTTTTTTTTTAAATCATATTGTATTCAGCCTCATAGCTATGACAAAAGATTTAAATATATTTTTCTTACTAATCTTTTTCCCTGTATCCCTAACTCCGCCCTCCTTTGGCACTAGTCTTGGCTCATAACTTAATGAAGACTATCCAACATTTGTTTCATCCGGTGGTAGCACTCCTAAGCAAACATTTAGCAATACACTTTTTTTTTTAAAAATATTTCTTGATGGAATGGTTGGGCTGTTTTTTGTTACATAGAAAAATAAAATAAAATATCACATAAATCAATTTTAAATAAATCAATAGAGAGATGATGTAGATAAAAATTCAAAAGGAAGCATTTTAATTTTGTAACGTATAGTGATTCATAGAATGTAATTATGCTATGTGTAAGTTTCAATTTGTGGGGATTTATATTTTGAAATGCACTGACTGGATTGTAAGAATTTTAATAGACAGAGTCTACCAACTTTGGTATCGAAGAGAATGGCCAGATTTAGTTGTTCAAGTCCATCAAACTCCTTTTTCCTCTCTCCATCAAAATAGGTGCAATCAAGTATCAGATGTGGCATAGTTTGTTTCTCCTTGTTACAGAAGTTTACGGCCATTTAACTACGGAGGTACAGCCCATAAGTATTATTCCATGTCGACCAGGGGGGGCTTGGCCACCACAACGCTTTCCTTAATTAGGCAACATCGCGAGAATGCACCTCGCACCTATCCCTACTGTGTTTTGTATGTATTCCGATGACAACAACATCAACGCAATGGATTGTTTACTAAGAATTAGTTATTATAAGAATGGGAATTATTTTGCATTTTGTATTATGAGTTGGGAATCATTGAATCAATGCTTTGATCATTAGAACTCATACAAAACACAGTAGGAATGGGTGCGAGGTGCATTCTCGCGATTTTGCCTAATTAAGGAAAGCGTTGTGGTGGCCAAGCCCCCCCCCCCTGGTCGACATGGAATAGTACTTACGGGCTGTACCTCCGTACACGCTTTTTCGGGTAGTCTACCCGTGGGTAGGGGGTCCCATTTATTTAAAACCCCAATTTAACATATGAAACCTGAAGCTATGATGCGATTGATCACGGAGGATATGTATGTTTCGCAGAAAGACTCAGTTTGACGTTTAGGACACTCCTACTTAGATTTCATTAGTAGATACCGCTACGAGGATACTGCCGGACGACATTTAGCTTCTCTCGTGAATACCTACCCCAGGGAAAAGCGAGAATAGCCCCGTGGTAAATTGAGTATGCTTTTGTCATCCTACGAATACGGGCTGGCAACGTCGAACTCTTCACCTCCACGCGGTGCCGGCTGTAAACGCTCACCATAGTCGCTGCGTAGTTGAGATAGCCAGGTAGACGCATTCTAAGCCTTATCGACGTCCAGACTTCCAGCCTCTCAGTCAACGCCTCCGCAAATTCAGTGCGTCCGACTGAAAGAGGTCCTATTCCGATCAGATCATTGCTTTCTAAAATGTGCGACTCATAAAGCGGAATTTTCTACAAGTGACCATGTCGATTAGGAATGTTTGACCTTTTGCCTTGTCGTTTTTGGCCTCCAGTTACAAGCTCACAATGTGATGGGTATCCGACGGAAAATTAAAGTCGTAGGGCACAAAGCTGGAGAGGTCGTTACGAAATTTTCTTGGAAGCCGGGAATGAGTAGGGATTTATAAGATATGGAAGGAAGGATAAGTTGGCAACGGTGAGGGGGGCTGAGGCATCGTACAGGAGGGCAATTCTGACCTTTATGTGCGGTTTTTGACTTTGGTGATGGTTTTGCGTGCCAAAATCTCGCTTCGGATAAGTGCTACTAACACTATCCAAATTGGCTGCTCTTCCTCTTCTGGAGGGCGAGACATGCGTCTTCGGTCGTCACGATGGTACTAGGCGCGAGTCGGTGTACTGTTGGAAAATCTCTTTGTTGCGTGGACGTTCGCCACGGAGAGGAAAGAGGGAGATGCAGGGCGTCGAACCTTTGGCACTTGTGTGTCTTTTTTTTTTTAGGGCAACTACTGGCTAGCAATAGTCAGGGAATTAGGTAGGTAAGAGTCTCTAGGGATCGACTATCCGTATCATGCCTCATGGGTGCGGGGATTGTGTCTGATAAGTTAAACAATCAAACGATCAATCAAATCAAATCAGATCAAGAAATCTAGGATCATCATCATACAGTATCATCCTAATCCGCGCTATGTACACATGATTATGGACATGAACCAAAATATTCTCAATATACTCAACTCATCCCACGAAGTTAAGGCTCCAACTCTCGGTTGGATGCCATTTTTTCACTTGTCTCTGAACAAGCGCCCACCCCCCTCCTCTAAATCCCCGAATACAAGCACTGCAACTGGTTCAATGGCTTCCACCAATGCATCGCCATCTTTAACGTCTAGAAATCAAGGCGATTGACTTCTCCCCAGTCCCCTCGGCATTGTTGCTGCGGTGGAGAAATTAGAACGTTAAAGAAAGCAAAGAATTGACTTAGCTTTGGATTTCCTGCAAAACATCGACGCCTAGGCCACAACTAAGGCAGGAAAAGAAGATGCGCCACTATTGGCGCCGTTTATTGATAAGATTTGACCTATCTTGATTTCACGAATTGACATGTTTCATGTTAGGGAAGTGTCAAGGCCGTTACAAGGGGTTGATATTTGACAAAGGATTTACCAGGTCTCATGGCAAGACGTTGGCGTGCCGTTGCAGGAGTTTTGGAGTTGTTCTCTGGGTTTCATATAACCCGTGTGAAGTTATTGTTACGATCCCACTCAGAGACTAAATGTACATATGTAGACCTGACGTCGCGGGGTTCTCTCTCCACGTAACGTCTTCTGAATATAACATTATTCTTCGATAATCCTCTTCTTCTGTGAAGACCGCTGTCTGAGTACACTTCTCTTCCGCCCCGGAAGACTGCTTCTACCGCCCATTCCTCTCCTGCTGTGAAGAGCACTTCCCGCATCTCACCCCTCACCCCTCACCCCTCACCCCTCACCCCTCACCCCTCACCCCTCACCCTCACCCCTCACCCCTCACCCCTCACCCTCACCCCTCACCCCTCACCCCTCACCCACACCCACACCACCATCTCGCCCCCATCAAACGAGCTTTCTAGTCCCGCTTCGTACCCCTTGGAACAACTGCTCCTTATATCCGTGAGACTTGAGCACGTTTGCGATTGGCAATGCCCGAACACTCGAAGTAACCTGTAAGATTCCTAACCCTAGACCCAACACGAAAGTTGTTAAAATATATGGATGGGAGTCTAGCGATTAGAGGTGTCAATCTCTAGAGTAATAAATCACAAGTATAATATTGGAGCTTGAGAATAGTTTTTCTGTCAAGAAGTGTGTTATATTATTAGTGGTACATCTCAGCGGTACTTATGCGCTGAGTTCCCTTACTACGCTATTACTGAGCATGTACATCTCATTCATCTTGAGTTCCCTGATCGAATACTGAGTCATAGTGAAACCTTATGCAAGGTTTCCGGAGACCTCGACTTCTAGCGTGCGTCGAGTTACTTCCGAGCATGCCCGCCACCAGATTTCATCCTCGGTGGATTGCACTAAAGATCCTTACTAATACCAATATGGTATTGTAGATGGCATGCTAGCTACAGGCTACAGCCTAGTAATTGATTGACTCGTGTCACACTTTCTAACAAAAACAATGGCTGTTCCCAGTGCTAAAAAAACGATAGAGCCCAACCTCGCCCTCCCAAACAAACCACTGGAAATCAAGTTACCGCGGGTCACAATCGCCAGAAGAGCGGCAAAACTACTACCACCACCCGCTCCCCCAAAATCTCGAAAGCCTACATTACAGAAGTGGCCGACTGTATCAGAACCTCCAAGAGAAGACAAATGCCTCTTTATTCGTTGGGCCCAGAACACGAGTTACGCAAGTTTTCACCTGTCACAATCCAAAAGATAGCCAGGGAGTGAGCTAGAATATCGCACTCCGCTACATTGGCATTATCCCAAGTCAGGTCTGGCTTACCAATTGAGTGTGTATCTCACGCGCTTAGAGAATCAATTTTGAATGTGGCGTCATCATTCGAGAGGGAAAATATTACCATCGAGGCAGCCTCGGGCTAGATTTCCGTAATTGTGCCTCATGTACCTCTATTTTTAAGGAAACTCGACAGCAGGATAACAGCGACTAAAGAAATGGTTGTAAAAGAGTGCGAATCTGTTGATGGCGTAACACCAGTACAGGCTCGCCCCAACAGAGTAAAAGAAGACCAGTATACTACCACTGAGATTATCCACTTTAAGCAACAGCCTGTAAATTTAAAATTCAAACTCTTCGACGAAAGTGGGCCAACTATGCTATTTGTATGACGACAACCAATAGAACAGTGCCAAAGGTTTTCGGGTTTTCACGCAACCCGGGCATGCTCTAAAGGAAATCGATGTGAACGATGTATCGGCGGATACGAGAACTCATAGTGTTCGAACAAAATGTCTAAATGTTCCAATTACGCAGGGCCTCACGAGTAAACCACCCCGAAATGTATGGCTCGACTTAGAAGGCAATATGGGTTAGTAGAACTGCGCACTCCTGCAGAGCTTCGATTAATCAGGGAGCGCAGCTGCAGGGACTTTAAAGCTGCATTGGCAGAGTCAGAGGAAAAGGTAAAGGCCAAGACTGTCGAGGTCCCTAGCACTCAGAAAGTGATGATGGAAAACTTATGAGTAGCACAAAACTATTACATCACCAAAACGAAAATTATAACCCCCTTCTATCTTACCAAGTGAATATGGGTAAGGGTGGACCAAATATGAACATTGTATTACAGCAGGCTTGGGATTCTGGCTCGAAACAGTCATAATACAGGAGCCATTGACATAATAGAAGGGCGGAGAGCTTATCACCAAAAGTCACCCAGGCTTCAACTGCCACAAACCGGTGGGAGCAGCTGAAACGTGGCCGCCGGTAAGCACCTTCACCCAGAAAGGCTTATCAGCAATGTAAATCGTCCCTTCGCCCCCTAGAACAAACCCGCAACTACTGTTTTGTGCAATCTTCTGGAGTTACGTTTGTAAATGAATACCACGCACCTGAACCTAGCGGGACTCTAGAGCCCCTACCCAGATGGAATCCTTCCGGCCCCGCAGTGGTAGGTGGTGACATCAATGCTGTGTCAATGCATTTTGTTGGGAATTCGTCAATAGTATATGTTAATCACTACATGTAGTCGGGTTATTGTGCAAGGATGCATGAATAGACAAGATGAGGATTGACATAACGCTAGAGATTTTATGTACATACATAGGGACAAGAGTAAGTTATCAAAGGTTAGGCAGTTAATTCTGTTTATTCTGATAGTATAAACACATAAATATAGTGCGCATAACTTATTCTCTAACCTTTGTTAACTTACCCTTGTCCCCCTGTACTTAGTTCTGGAAGAAAGGAAAGGACAATTTTTGGATAGACCAACTCACATTGTATAGATATCTTTTTACATTTGCTTGTGTCACGGGCTGCACCTTTGTCTTAAAAAACAGGGGTGTTAAAGACAATCGTACTAGTGCCCACAGGTACTAGTGCTTCCAAAATTAAACAAGCCTACTCAAGTAAATTACGCGAAATTAGGGGGTTATCAAAAACTCTAATCTGAGGTAGGCGAACAGGAATAACTAATACTTAAAGGTCTGCTTCTACGTTAGTTAGCTCTCATGTAGAAATTAGACAGTATTTCAGTCACTATCCTTTGTTCTACTGTGTTTTAGTGTTTGCCTTTCACATAATTTCTACATCTTCTAAGTTTGTTTTAAATATACTTATTACATCGAGTCCGGTCTCCAAAGAGATTAGAAGAGAAGATTGAATCTTCTATATATATGAGCTATACAGTTCCCGAAAATTTGGACACTGACGACAAAGGTTCGCTTTACTCTACTGAAAGCATAGCCACGTCACGCAATCAGGACCAGATGGATCTAGGTAGCGACGATCAACGAGCGCCTCCAGAGCAACGGAGCGGGTCATTGAATCCCCAGGAGCAGCTAGGCCATACTCAGCAACAGCCTGAGTTTAATACATTAGCGAATCTCCCACCCGAGTTATTTAAGGCTATCAGTGAAAAAGTAGCCCAAGAAATCCTGAGCCAATTCCAAAACCCCTCACACCCACCTCTTTCTGTACAGCCAATTCCGCCTTCAGTAAATCTTCAACAAGCCAGTAAATGGCCTACGTGGGATGGAAATTATTCCTTTTTTAGCGCCCACATGTTTAGCTTGCGAGTAAAAATTGAGGAAGATAGACTGCTTTTTGGTTAAAATAGATCAATTTGCTTCAATATATTCAACTCAATCCCAACAGAAAGACAGGCAAGGATATCCTACTGGTATCAAACTGGAGGCCCTGACGGGTCCCATAATTGGCAAGCGTTCCTGGCTTTTATCACCGAGCAATACGAAGATAAGCAAGCTCGGCAAACTTCTAGGAGCCAACTTCAAAGGATGCGTATGGGTCCCTGTCAGTACTTTCATGAGTTTTTGCAGGATTTTGAGTTCAAGTTGACCCAGTGCGGTAATATCACGATGGCTGATGATATGAAAATATCTTTACTCGGAAATAGCATAAATCGCCCACTCAATAGGTTGCTGTTGAATAAATTCTTACCCAAAGATGACTACGACAAGTGGATTTCTAAAGTTAAAAGAGTAGCTGGGAGACTCGAAAATACGCCAGAATACCGCCCTAAAGGTTGCTCTGGGATTAAGACTTGGTACCTTCCGCTAAACACCTCGCAAGGAAACTTCGCTCCGGAAACTCAATCACGCCCTTCACATCCAGAGCTTGACGCAGATGGTGATACGAAGATGGGGGCGTCAATACTGCAAAAATTGCTCAGGCCGTAATCAGTGCTTTAAGTGGGAATTTGCCAAAACAAAGCAATCGAAAACCACCCACCAAGTGGAGGTCGACGAATGAATTTAAAAGGCTTTCTGGCGAAGGACAGTGCGTCCCCTGTGCGCAATCAGGACACCCAACGCGGTTCTATCCAAAATTTGGTCCTGCTAAACGACCAGCGTCTCTGGTACACGCGAAAAGTGATGAAAATACTAACCCTCAAATTCCGGCTATTAATGACGATGAAGGAATAGAGGAAAGCAATGTTGAGTCGTTCTCGGGGTAAGAATAACCCCTGAGCATAGTCGCACTCAGGGGCATAAGGGTTGTTTAAAGGAGCAAGTTAAAAGAGCTTTATGCAAGATAAATAGTACTCCTTCCCAATAAATTGTCAAGTTAATTCTGGCTATTACATAAAATGTTAAATTGACACTGGATGCCTATGTTTTGCAGCCTTTTCAAAAATACTTGTGATTGAGAACAACCTCCCGCGCATCAACGTCTAGTCAAACTAGGTACTACGCGGGAGAAGAGACTTATGATTGATATAATGTCTCTCCGTCAATCATACGAGCGCAGAGAAATTGCCGAGGTTATATGGATTGATGGCAATACAAACCCGGCCGACGCCATGACAAAATCAAAGCCATGTCAGGCATTAAAAAGCCTTATAGATACAAACAAGATTGAATTAAAAGTATCAGAGTGGGTAGAAAGAGAATGATTGAAGGGAATAAAATGCTCTATCTTGATACCATGCCCTAAGGACTTAAATTTACATTTTGCTAATTTTCCTAATGTCTCAAGAGTTGCCAGTGTATATACACAATTGCATATTGTAGATTACATTTACATTTTGGGCATAACTAGAGTTGTGGGGCAATCGTAGCTCGTGGTTGGGAAATGGTGTCCGTGCGTTGTATTGGGTCTGTTATATAGTTTAGAGTACCCCGATAGGAAGCGAGAAGTTTTTATTCAATTTAAGTTATATGATCATCCTGATATATCAGACTGATTCCCTATCCCAAGGAAATACCAACATCTTTCTCTTCTTCGCTAGCACTCTTCTCCCAGAACTCCAAACAGCAAACTCATCGGCGGTAGGATTTGTGGATGACATAAATATATTAACGTGGTCAAACACAACTGAAGAAAACTGCCGCAGAATCGAGCAGCTGCACGAGAAATGTGTGTCGCGGGCTAAAAGTCATGGGGTCAAATTTGCGCCAGATAAGTACCAGTTGATGCACCTTTCCAGAGCAAGGAAAAGACACAACTTTCAAGCATCCGTACTAATCCAAGGCCATACTACTAATCCAAGGCCATACTACTAATCCAAGGCCATACTACTAATCCAAGGCCATACTACTAATCCAAGGCCATACTACTAATCCAAGGCCATACTACTAATCCAAGGCCATACTACTAATCCAAGGCCATACTACTAATCCACAGGTCACCCTCCGCACCCTTGGAATTCAGTTAGACCCAAAGTTAAATTGGGGAGCTCATGTGAAGAGTATTCAAGCTAAAGCAGATACTCAAATGCAGGATTTTAGCAGGCTTACACAGTCTACGTGGGGATCCACTTTTCACAAATCAAAGATGTTATGTAACGCGATAGTTAGACCCGCTTTCACCTATGGGTGCCCGGTTTGGGCCGAGCCCGGGACAACAGGGAACAACCCCGTAAGAATAGTCAAACCGCTAAGGGCAATACAAAGAAAATGCTTACTCAGTATCATAGTAGCATACAACTCCACCAGCACGAGAGAGCTGGAACATGAAACCTCCATCCTACCGATGGAGATCTATCTAAAGAATACAAGGGTGCAGCACGCCAGGCTCACTCCTAACTCACCCGTCCAAAATACCATTGAAAAGACCTGTCAGATGATCAGGCAACAAGAAAGAGGAGGCAAAAACTGCGGATCTTTATCTAAGGAAAGGGATAGAGATGAGTGGGTTAGAATCTGCTGCGGGGAAGAGTCCGTCAAGGGACAGAAAGAGATGGGGAAAACGGTCGCGTTCCAAGAGTGGGCGAACTCTTGGCCGCATCAACACCGGAATGGAACCCGGAGAAACAGAACAACAGCCGACCCTGAAGTATGGAATACCGCCAACATTTATACCAACAAGAAAACAGGTAGACAAAAATTGAACTTCTCGGGAACGCCATCCCAATTACATCGACAACTTAAAAGGTCGCAAAGCAGCATCGCCATACAGATAAGAAGCGAACATATCGGGCTCAAATCTTATCTGTATCGAAAAAAAATCCCAGGAGTTGACAATCCAAGATGCCCGTGTGGAAACCCTTCGGAAAACGTCAAAAATGCGTTAACGGCCTGCCCTTCAAGAGCCAAGGATAGGGCTGAGGTGTGGAGGAAAGCCAAAATTCGATCATTTGAAGCCGTGATTAACGACCCAAAAGATCTGGCAAGAATCACGCAGTGGATCCTAGACCAAGGATGATTTGAACAATTTCGACTGGTCAGGGAAGTAGAGAGGCTGATGTTGGAGAGAGGGGAAAAGAAAAGCAAGCGGGGGCTGCTTGACGAGAAGGTATCTACACTGGACATAACAGTGTGATCGCACTTCCTAAAGGTAAACTTTTCATATAACAGAACTTTATCAGGCAGGTTAGGGGTTTTTCACCGAAAAGTTTCCTCCTATGTACATATGATAGTTGGTAGTCACCTGCACGGACCCAATGGGTGCCTAATCGGGTTAAATGAATTCAAATCAAATATGATTTAAAAAAAAAGAAGACTATCCAGCATTAGCATCAACCAGTGCTTTCGCTCCCAAGCAAACATTTCGCAACAGTATACATTTATTTCTTTTTTCTATTATATTTTGTAATGAGAAGACGGGGGGGGGATTTTTTGAATAGAAAAAAATGCAGACGAGCCCCTGTCATAACGATCCACGTTATACCAATATTTTTGTTAAAGGGGAAAGAAAATGATCAAAGAAGAGAGATAATTGATGTATGTTGTTATCTAAACATATTTATTTATTTATACACGATTAACGCCAAGCAGGCTCACAGGTCTTATCCCGGCCTCGATCCTCCCAAGGGGAATTTGGCGTGCCTGCGTGGCCTAAGGCTACCAGGCAAGTCACTTGTCCACTGACCCAAAATTATCTACACAAATAGCCCGAGAAGCTCTAGAGCTATTGCACCTGTCTAATTACCCCAGCGATATTGCCCTAAACCGCTAGATCTACCATTTGTAGTCTAGGTGAGGTATCTTCCGGCATCAGTCCCCTTCATAGGCCCTGATGTAAAGTTGAGATGGATCCTAGGAGAAAAGTAAAACAAAGAGAATTTAAATAATGTTGAGCGTCGTTCAGTTAACGCTGGAACGACAAGATTCAATCGAATGGTTTCTTTTCTATGATCCACTTGTGGAAAGCCTTAGCGCCTTCTGTTGTGCCAAGTACCCATTTCACACACTCTGCCAAGCTCCGGTTGGTAGAGTTGCTGGGTCGGCTATTGTTACGTCTGAGCAATTGACAAGAAAAAGGGTGCTCTGGTGTCTTTTCTTGTCCACAAAAGCATAACATTTCGGCCTCGGAGTGGTTAAATCGTCGGTGATATTCCGCAAAATCACCGTGTCCAGATCGTGCCGCAAGTAGTCTGCCGAGACTACGTCTCGGAAGTAAAAATAGCTCCGCTGGTAGGCGGGAGCTTATCTTGATTTCTAAGGCCCGGTATCGCCTAGGAGCGTGTAAGCCCCAGTACTTTGCTACTTCTTACTGATATCTCTCCTCCAGCAATGTTTTCGCTCGAGCAATAGTTGCTTCTGAATATTCCGGTGGCAGACCGCAAGCCTCCTTCGCCAGGGCGTCTGCGCGTTCATTTCCGCTGATTCCTTGATGAGCCGGGATCCACCTCACTTCTACCCCACCAGGTTGAGTGTCCAACGCTCTATCTCTTTCTAACCACAATTCGCGAAGCTCCTGGAATTCTATGATCCGGGCAGAGCTTGAGGGTGACGGCTGCCCTGTGTGAAGACGAATTGCAGCTTCCTCATTATCAAGGCACACGGCTACGTTTCTCGCAAAACGTGCCATCCAGTGAGAGCAGGCGGCCTTGAGACCGTATCTAAACATACATAAGATAGATAAAAGGTTTATCTACAGACGCGACTATAATCAGCACGTGACTTCTACACAGCACAGAGGCTGACACTTTAACACGCCCCTTCAGTCCGAAGCTGTGTTATCTTCCTATCATTATACGTTCATGCTGTCTAGGTTTAGAACTTTCATGTTTAGCATTTTGACAAATGATTCATGCTTGACCTTATTTAGTGACTTGGTAAGCCCATCAGCAGCCATAAGATTTGTTGGTATATATCGGGGACAAACCCTGCCACTGTCGATGTGATCGCGTATAAAGTGGTGTTTAATGTCAATGTGCTTTGTCCGCTGATGTAATTCTGGATTCTCACTTAAATCCAGGCAACCCTGATTGTCACCGTAGACCCTGGTGGACAACACATCTGCTCCCGAATAACCCATCTGACGCATTAATTGCTGAATCCATAGAAGTTCTTGAATTGACGCAGTGAGTGCATAGTATTCGGCTTTGGTTGAAGATAGCGCAACACTAGTTTGTCCTTTAGATGAGGCTGAGATCACCCCTCCAGCCAGAAAGAAAACACTTTCACCGGTAGACCTTCTGGAGGCTTTATTTCCGCCCCAATCTGAGTCGCTGTGACAATATAGTGAAGTATCGGAAGCAGTTCCATCGTACATAATTCCTAAATTTATTGTGCCCTTTATGTAACGGAGGATACGGTCAACTCCTTTGATGTGATTTAAAGATGGATTTGTGAGGTATCGGGAGAAGACGGAGACAGAGTATGAAATATCAGGTCTGGTATGTACAGCTAGATATAGTAAAGAGCCAATCTTTGATTGGTATTCCTTGATTTCGGTAACGCTCGCTTTACCAGTATTAGGGACTAAAAATACTTCATAGCCAGGAGCCATGGGTGTTTCGGGGGGACGAAAATTATCCATACCAAAGCGCTCAAGAATCTGACAACAATATGCGTCTTGAGTTAGCCATAGATACATTTTCACGCGGTCTCGAGTAATGCGAACACCTAAAAAATAATGTGCCGGACCTAGATCTTCCAACTGAAACTTTTGGGCGAGTTTAGCTTTCATTTTTGAAATCATTTCCTTAGATTTCCCTAGCAAAAGAAAATCATCAACATATGAGACGACAACTAGATGATCTTTCCTGTGAATATATACGCAGTTATCGGACTCAAGAGGGGAGTATCCTAGATCCTCGAGACATCTGCGCAGGTGTTTCTGCCATAACCGCGGTGATTGCTTAAGACCATATAAGACCTTGAGTAATCTGCACACATAATCAACCCCGCGAATCATTTCTGGTTCCCACCAGTTAGGGGGGAGTTCGGCGTGAATGTCATTACGATCGGCTGTGCTATTCAGGAAGGCAGTGACAGCATCCAGCTGTTCTATTTCGAGATCAAATATAGCAGCAATGGCCAAGGCGACTTTCCAGGGGGTATTTCGACACACTCCAGCGTAAGTTTGAGTAAACTCTCGCCCAAAACGCTGCTCAAAACCACGAATTACCCATCTGACCTTATACTTAAGTATGTCGCCATTTTTGTTTCTTTTCGTCCTTAGCACGATCTTACCACTAAGCACCTTCGTGCCAGGGGGAATCTCAGAGCGAGGTAAAATGACCCAAGTTTTATTTCTACCAATGGAGTCGTATTCCCTCCTGAATCCTTCTTTCCATTGCTCCCTATATTTGCCACCAAGGGCTTCTATCATAGTTTTCGGATCATGATCATTTCGATCGATCTCAGCCGAGTTAGCAGCAGCAACAAATACTACAAATCCTGTATTATCGTTGATGTTTTTAACACAATTGGATCTTAAAACTCGAGTCGATGGCTGGATCACTTTTTAGGGCCATTTTTAGATCTAGGAGGCCTACCACGAGGTCTCGGTGCTTGCGATACCTCATTAATCTCTTCTACTTCCTCGAGCTCCAGAAATTCTTCAACCTCTCGCACTTCTTCCATACTATCTGCTTCAACACTATCAGCTTCATTACCCTCATTTTCTAGGGTCTGATGTCTCTCGAAAGAAAGTCTTTCAAACGGGCCCAATTCGAATGATTCCGTATCTTGCTGATTTAGCTGGGATTGTGATTGATTGGAAGCTTCTTGATTTTCCCTCCTGCTTTCATCAATCGGAAATTCTAGATCGGGCTGGGTTTCAACTGATGCTTCCCAGTACTCATCATTTAGTGGAGGAATTGTAATGGAACTATTTTCATCGAAGTGCACGTTTGAGGACCAAATAACTTTTCGGCGAGAAAGGATATAAACGCGAAAAATATGTTGACCTTCATAGCCCAACAAGATCCCGATCTCGGCTCGATCATCAAGCTTCCTTGACAATACTCGTCTTTCTACTAGTATCTGAACATAAGCTTTACAGCCAAGTACACGAAGGTGACTAAGATCCGGTACACTAAAGTCTTTGAGGCAGATCCTATTCAAAAATTGAAATGGTGTTTCGCCATATAGGATTGATGTAGCACAACGATTAGCTATCATCATTTGCGTACGCATTAATTCCGGCCACAAGAATTTAGGAATCTTTTTTTCAATTAAGACGGTTCGAACTCGTGAGACGATAATGCCTATAGAGCGTCCCGCTCGTCCATCTTGCTCCGGAGAATATGGAGTAGTCATTTCAACAATTTGCCCCAACTTCGAAGCAATTTCTCCAAATTGAGAGGGTGAAAATTCCTTTCCACCATCCAATCTCCATGATTTTATCACCATTCCAAACTGAGTAGAGACCATAGCGTTGAAATTTTTGATTGCTTCAAACGCACCATTTTTATGGTCATGGTAATGATCCCAGCGGGTAGAGGAGGCTGCGTCGGTAAAGACAGTACAGTATCTTACATTAATCCAGGAGTCATTTAAAAGTATCTTTCCTCTGGGAGTAATCATGACCACATCTACTGATACAGAATCAAACGGTTTGTAATTTTTTACTCTTGTAGTCTTACGCACGTGGCAAAGAGGTTTGGAAAGCTCACATGCCTCAAACAATGTCGAACCATCAGGCTCTGTGGAATTATTTTCATATTTAATACCTGTGGTGATTTCCTTGGTAGCTTTTACGTTCCTAACTCCAAGATAACCAAGACGTCGGTGCCATAGGTCGAGAGTGGGTGGGGGTTGGCGTTCTAAAGCCGGAAGGGCACAAATAGGGATGTATTCGTTGATAATCATTGCATTATTAAATTTCGTAATTTCTAAATTATGAGGCCCAAATAGCGAATTTTTGCTGGCATAACCTCCAGCTTTGTACAGTCGTACGCCACTGAGAAGATTAATGGGGCATTCTGGAAGATAACAAACTTCTCTACACTTCATGGGGACTATTTCATCATTAGAAATGATGCACTGTAAAGTAACGATACCTTTTCCTCGGGGTCGGATAGGGCCACTAGCCGTATTGATCACTGGAAGCTTATCAATTTCTGTATATGTGCCTGTATCAAACTTATCCAGGGAGTTTGCAATATGGCAACCAGCTCCTGTATCATATATCCACAGATTTGACTTAGAAGAAGGATTTGTATCATTCGCCATTACGGCAGTGATTGAATCACTCATAGCAACGTACCCATCATTAAAAAATGACGCCCTACTATCATTTGAATCAGAATTTGATTTTGAGCCTTTGAATGGCTTCCAAGATTTCTTGTTTTTCTTTTCCCAGGCTAGTTTCGCATCCCTATTTTCCGGATTTTCAAAGCATTTTTCCTGAGGGTGTTTGGCTTTGGGATTTCCACAAGTTTTGCAATCATAAGCTTTCGGATTACTTTTTGACTTCTCTTTACCTTTTGAGTTTGCTTTTAAGTTTCCATTTTCACGAGGTTGGTGGTACATAGCCATTTGACTACCTGCTGGGTTGTGATTTTCACGAGATTCATCCTTTAGATCACGAACAAATTCATCAAGCAAAGATATCTTGATGTCATCGATTTCTTTCAGAGCTCGTAGTCGTGTTCTCATATTCATAGCCCATACAGGATAGTCATCCTTTACCTTTTCAACGAAAAATATGACGGCATCAGGATCTCGTACTTTCATCTTAAATTGTGCGAGCGTTTCCATGGTTTGCCTGTAAGCAAGTATAAAGTCGTCCAACTTAGAATAGTCTGAACTTTTCATTGTCGAAAATTTTGTTGTTGCTTGTATATATAAGACAATACCTGATCCTTCAAATTGATTCTGTAAAGCCTCCCACATTGCCCTTGCCGTATTCAGGTTCTCGACTTGATTTGCAAGTGCAGTTGTTAAATTCCCCGTTATTATTAACTTCATCTTTGCATCTCTTCTGCACCACTCTTTATATGCCTGAACATCCTCTGCCTTAAGTTTATTGTTAAAAATATCAATTTCTTCTGGCGGGCTTGGAGCTTTGGGGTGGTAATGATCTATAAGATCATGCACACTTGCAAGATTGATGATGCTGCGCTTCCATAACGAGTAGTTCTCTTCGCCTGTAAGCTTGAGACTCAATGCAAGATATAAGGAGCCAGCCAAAGAGGATTCTTATGACATAGTTCCAACTCCTTACTTTTCCGATCAATGAAGGATTGGGTCACAATGGAATTCCGCGGTTACTTTTAATTTAAGAACTTAAACTCAATGAGCACTTGGTCTCATAATCTGTTAAAGGGGGAAGAAAATGATCAAAGAAGAGAGATAATTGAATTATATTGTTATCTAAACATACATAAGATAAATGAAAGGTTTATCTACAGACGCGACTATAATCAGCACGTGACTTCTACATAGCATAGAGGCTGACACTTTAACCATTTTTTCTGGCACAAATCAATTTTACATACATTTTACGATATTCGCAATATCGTCTCCCAATCATCGAATATTGTTATAACAGGGCTTAGATAAGCGAAACTACCGTTGGTTTCTCGCTATAACAATGTGGGGCATTAGATGCACTAATCAATTATGTAGAACAAGACAATCTCTCATCAGATCATTGAAGGGCTTTAGGACGCTTGGAATTTGAAGTGTGGAATACATGATAGGGAGGAAAAAAACCAAAGGACACTTGATAATTGGAAAAGGTAGTTAAACGCTTGTAGTAAAACTGATTATATAATTCAATTTGTTTTACCAATATTCTCAAAATATTGTTAATTTTTTGGAACAGAATACATTGTTATAACAAGGGTTTGACTGTAAACAGAGAAATTATGTATATAAAAATTCGAAAGAAAGCATTAAAATTTTGTTGAACAAAATGACTAACAAGCCCTCCTGTAACCCTTACAATTAGTAGTATCTTGTTTTCTAAATAAATTTGTTTTCAGCCCATAAGCTACGGAAGGTGGATTAAAACATTTGAGACTCATCTCTCCCTTCAACCCAATACGGGTCGGATGGTGAAGTGGTTCTGTCAGAGAGTCAGCAACTTAGTCATGTGACAGGGGTCTGAGCCACATTGTGGCGTTAGATATTCTGGCTGTTTCTCTGTAGCTCTACAAACTTCTTTATTATCCCATTCTGGAAATATGTTTATGGGCCACAATGACCTGGAGAGTTCTGGTGGATTCTATGGTGTTTTATGGTATTCTATGATGCCCCATGTTGTTCTATTTACCTCTACAGGAGTTCTAGATGGTTCTTTCAGTGGCTTGTTGGACCATGTCCTAAAATGTATATATATAGCTGTCCTTACTGTACCTCTGAAGTCTCCATATCAGAGTCTTGTATTTATCTTTACTTATTGAAGAATCTGTTTGAAATCTCAAACCTATTGATTACACTACTATTGTGGTTACTTTTCTTCTGGACCATTGATATTGATATTATCATCGTTGTAGCTATTGTTATCGCTATTGTCCTTGTTATTGTTATTGTTATTTTTGTTGCTTATCTATCACTGCCTCAGTTACTGATATTGGTACTTTATTTCTATTGACAGCGTTGCCTTTGGTATTAATCCTGCACCGTTCTGACAGGTTCATTGTCCAGGCTGTCCACTCAAGTAGAGTCTGGGTAGCCGAGGCACATGCTCCACTTGAGACAGCAGAAGACTTGGTCAAATCTAGCAAGACCCTCATGTTACGTATCTCGCCTTGTAAGTTTTGTGACGATGACAAAGGCACACTGGATAGTTGTGGGTGGCTGAAATGCGTTCCTGCGCCAGACATAAACGGTTGAGGGTTGAAAGAGATGTGAAGCGCCTGACTTCGGCTTACATCTTCAAATGATGTTTGAGTGTGAGTTCCCCTCATCTTGAGTTGCGTCATTGTTCTATGAACTGTAGCAGTTGTTGAGACATTTATTCAGTCAACGAATAACATGCAAACATATAGCCTAAATTTCCTTGTGGAAACGGAAGCCCCCGGAAAGCGTACGCTGATCTCATTTGCCAGAACTAAAGTAATACAATCTTAACGCTGAACACTCCTTCTGAAGAAACATGCGCCAGTACCACTACAGGATAATCCTTGTCAAGACTTACGTCCCGTTGCTTCTCCCCTGGACCGTGAATACCTAGCCAAGGAAAAACACAAACACCTCAGACTCCTCAATTTGCGTCATCATATGGTCCATTGCAACCACGCGAAGCGTAATCTCACAATGTTTAAACCTATTATCAAAGTAGGCGTTCAGGCTGCAGAGACTCCTGGATAAACATGCGCTAGATGGCGAATCACAATACCATCCTTTGTTCAAGTTATAGTGGATAAGTCCCAAATTTTTACACATTAGCACCAGTCCAGCGAAAGTTGCCCCTTGTGATAAATCTCACCTCTTCTATGAACGTCTTCCTGTCAAAATTCTTTTCACTCGTATGCCCTTCCTGTAAAATGACTTCCCAAGCACTAAAGAAAGCTCTCTACACCTTTGTGCAGGAGACCTTCAAGCCTCTGTCGAGTGTCTATAGCAACCAGGTCGTATAGTTCGAGCCAATAAGCGCGGATAACATTTGAAGGGTTAAGTCGATTTTACCGTAAGGATAGCAGTCGGATGATTCGTCCGAAGAGTTGTGTCGTCAATGACAGAAATCGACTAGACGGCAAGTTGGTCCTGATAATGAGTGATGCTTGTCTCGCCGCGAGCTATATGCGATTCTTTTCTCCTCTATCTCAAATACGCAGCGAACTTGAGTATTTACGGCAAGCACCCATGAAGGCGAAGATTTCATCTTTGCCCGCCTACCGTGCCAGTGTCATTTGTATCATTGCTACAAGCCTACATTCACAAGAATGTCATGAGGGAAAAAAAAGAAACGTGTATGTAAACAGATTTACACTCAGGCGAAATATAGATCTTTCTATCCGACTTCTTTGTGTTCAACAATCTGGCCGACTCTGTCACATATATTTCGTTTCTCTCAACAGATAAAAACATTGGAATTTAACAGAATATCCTTCGGCTACATTGGACTGGATTCGACTACATCGCAAGGGATTGGAAGTTTTTGGAACGGCACAAAGCAACGATGGAGACAGCATCAGATCAAGAACAAGACTAATACATGGGAAACAGCATTAGTAAAGAAACAGAATTTAAGTCAATAGCGAGCGATTCACTGGATATCGATGACCTGTTTGATGAAACTGCTGGATCCTCTCAAGCCTGTCGGGTGCGGGGAAATCTGTTATAAAATGGGGTATCTGGAAGAAGTATTAAGCTGTTAGACCGAATGATAATCACTGAAGGAAGTGTGTGAGAGGAACAATAAGAGTCTCTAAATGGTAATAGGAAGTTGTTCATTACTCTCCATTAGACACAGTGTGTGCTTTCTAATGTAATCTAGACTAGTTCTATAATTAAGGTTAAAATATGTAAGATTCAAGGTGGTTGGTGTCAAGGCATTAATTTGTCAATAAGCCACAAATCCTAATTATGTACAGTTGTCCCTCTCTAACTCGATAGTGGGTCCCTGTATAAGTGTTGAAAATATTCATTGTAACTTGGACTTTTATATTTGCAACACTTACCCTTACAAGTCATTCTGCGTGCAGGGGTAAGTATTGCAAATGTAAAAGTCCAAGTTACAATGAATATTTTCAACACTTATACCGGGACCCACTATCAATTTAGAGAGGGACAACTGCATAAATATGAGATCCTGAGACGCGTATTAGTTCCGTAGCTTTATTGAATCTACATATTGAGTTTTTACCTGCCTTGTTCTGCGAATCATAACATTATTGACAAGGATGAAAGTATATTCTCACTCTATGTCATCCATATGTACCGCAAAGAGTAAGTTGCCTGAGTTGTGGATAAAAACGCAGGAATTAGATTGGGAAGAAACAAAGCCTTAAGGAATTATGTAGTTTGTCAATCTTTTGAACTATTCCCTTGGACTGTTTTAGCCGATAGATACACTCGTTTAGTCGAGCAACATGGTATGCTACCCTGAACCCTTCAGGGAGCTCTATGCAAGTTTCTTCATTCAAAATGCCATATAGAAATGTGGTTTTTATGTCAAGTTGTCTAAGCTTCTAATTTTTGAATGCAGATATTGCCAAAAATATTTGTGGAGAATCAAGTCGCACAACTGGAGCAAAGGTTTTATCGTAATCATGTCCCCAAACTTGTAAGAAGCTTAGAGTAACCTAGCGTGCTTTATATAGACTAATTTCTCCATGAGCATCTCTTTTAATTTTACGACCCCATTTTCCTCTAACTTTACGTCCTTTTGGACCAGAAAAAATATCCCATACTTTATTTTTTCAGATGAACGACGTTTTGGCGTCGAATATTTTCTTCCCATAATCTCAATTTTCAGAAGTTTGAGCACTTCTATAGGATTTAGGTTCAGATTCGTCAAAAATATTCGCCAAAGCTGACTCATGACTTTCAGCACTATTTGAATTCACAGACTCAGGTTTAGGAAGATCACGAGGAGTTTTCCATCAATCCCCCGTTATTGTGTCTTCAAACGTCCTAGGTCGTAAAGTGCGTTTTGGTCGAGTGCTTAAAGACATATTTTGAGACTGTGAATCGCATTCATGTTGAGATAAAGTAGCAGGATTGGGAGTAGGATGTCTTGAGAATGATGGTGTGTGCAAAGAATCGGAAAAAACACCTGGACTTGCATCAGTTGAGTGAGAAAAATTTAGTTCTTGAGGAGTCTGCTCGGTATTACTTTGATTATTTACTTGATTGGTACTCACTTGAGTGAACAACTGATCAGAACAGTCCGGAATAACTTCCTGCAATTTTGAAGTATTGAACCCTTGGGAAATAAATGGGTTGAAATCAGCATTAGACTGAATACGCGAATACGGAGAAAATCTGACATCGGCTGAAACACGTATTTGCCTTTTCTCAAGAACATAGACTCGATAAAAGTGATCAAAATTTGTATAACCAACAAAAATACCTTCTTCGGCCCTAGGAAGAAGCTTGCATCCTGAAGGCCGCTCAGCCACAGGTACATGCAGATAGAATTCTCGACCAAACAGTTGAAGGTGTGAGATGGATGGCTTTTCGCCATTGAAAGCTTCATACGGGGTCTGCCTATCGACTGAGTCGTGAGATAAACGGTTCTTAGTATAAATAAAGATTTGGACAGCTTCAGCCCACAGAATTTTTTCTTTCATTGGTAGGAACATGGCTCGTATACTTTCGCCATTCGAACAATTTATTCGTTCAGCAATACCATGGGATTCAGGAAAACATCCAGGTGTTAAGTGATGACTTATACCTTTCAGAGCAAAAAACGCCAAAAATTTCTCATTTAGGTATTCACCCCCAATATCTTTTGTGGCCGCTTTGGTACGACAACCATACTGAGTTTCAATTAATGTGATATAATCAATCAGTGCTTGTGCAGCTTTAGATTTATATCTCTAAAATTTAACCGCTAAGTACCGGGTCGAGTCATCCATAAAACTAATATAGCATTTTGAATGTCCAAGTGCAGGAACAGGGAATGGGCCACAGAGATCAGAGTGTATATACTCGCCTCTTTGATTAGCTTACGACTTCGATGAGCTTGGGGTGCAGTGATGTAACTTTGAAGGTTAACATTCTCCATAGTGAAAATCTTTTGGTTCCTTCAGGATAACACTTGAATCCTGAACTAGCTGCACAGTCTTAGCAATGAAGGAGGGGGCAGAATGACAAAGTGCTTTGTGCCAAAATTCAAAAGTGGTGCCAGCGTGATCACAAACATTTTCAGCTTCTCGTATTACCGGAAGCGGACCATCAAAATGAGCTTCCAGAATAATTATATCACTCTTTTTAACCAACAAGACGTTACCATAGCTACTTAGCTCGTGCCCTTTATCGCAAATCTTTTGTAGTGAAAAGAGTGGTAAATCAAGCCTCGGTGCATATAACACATCAGTTATTCTTAACGCCGAGGCAGACCCATCAGAAAGTTTGCAATGCAACAATATAGTGCCTTTTCCTTCAACCTTCAACCTTCAACCTTCATCCTTGAGCCAGGGCTTGAAAGGACAAATCCGGTATGAACTGAGATGAACTTGAATCGTTCTGAATATGGACACGTGCTAGAAGTTGCGCAAGTATCAAAATAGAAGGGCTTTATACTGACTCTGGAAGTGTCTGATAGTGTGGCATTGGCCATGTCTTTGCCGCGACCGTTTTCCTCCTTTCGACAATGAGCCTGTGCTACTTTACGCCTAGAAGAATTGTACCAAAGGTGACCTATACTTTTTGAAGGATGTTTCTTCTTACAATAGGCACAAAATTTATTCTTTGGAACTTTATCCTTGTTAGACTCAGAAAGCGCAGGTGAAGACTTACAAGCTCTTTAATGTTTTGCGACAAGAGCGGTCTGTACAGGAACTTCTTCCAAATCCAAGTCAAGAAAATGTTGCTTAACTTCATCAAAGGTGAGATCACCCTTAATAGTTAAATTATCTACAACATTCTTCAGATGACGACTTAGAAAGCCAAGTAAGAAATCTTTCTTAGTATTGTCATGCTCAAGAAATTTGAGACATATTTTTCGGTGCTCATCACTTGAGTCGCTTGCTAATTTATAGAGCCTGAAGTACTCAGACTCGAAATCATCGATGTACCTAGACATCTGCAAGGAGTGATCAAATTGAGCAGACAATTGAGCAAAAGAACCAAGTTGGTAGACAAGAGTGTAAGCAGTATCTCTGTGATACTGGGTCCGAATATTAGTCCACATGATATGTGGATCGCGAAGGTGTATGATCTTTGTCAAGATTTGAGGATTGACAACTTGGATATAAATTGAGATGGCGACTTGGACCAGGTCTTGATAGGCTTCGATTTCATTGTTTAAGTCCCCAGGGCTCGGCTTGCGTCCTTCGATGACAATTTCAGCCAATTTCTGGCTGTATAAAATAGTTTCTAACGTGGCTGCCCAAATTTCATATGTCTCCCGACTAGTCAATTGAACAATGTTGGTCATAGATATGCCAAGGTTAGCG
This sequence comes from Podosphaera xanthii, assembly GCA_028751805.1. Classification (NCBI taxonomy): domain Eukaryota; kingdom Fungi; phylum Ascomycota; class Leotiomycetes; order Helotiales; family Erysiphaceae; genus Podosphaera; species Podosphaera xanthii. Next base: position 2,843,770 of record JAPWIX010000006.1, on the reverse strand, counting down.
CATACCTTGCTACGAGTAGCAAAGAAACCTTGGGTTGTGGTAGTAACCGACATGTTGAGTCTGTTAGAGTTGGTAAGCGTTATATTCAGAAACAATGGTGAAAAGGCTTATGAAATCAGAGTATGCTTGTGAGCAACGGGTCATAACCTGTTATGAAATGGGGTATCTGGAACAAGCTTTAAGCTATTAGACTCTTATTGTCTCCCTCGCACACTTCCTTAAGTGATTATCATTGTTAAGTCTAACAGTTTAAAGCTTGTTCCAGATACCTCATTTTATAACAAAATCCCCCATTAAGGATAGAATAATGGCGTGAGGGAGGTCCACCTGACTCATCATCGACTTTCGTCGAGCAAAATCTTGAAATTTGATTTGAAAGATTTTCTTGTCGGGCTACAGTCCTCCACGCAAGAGGCGTGACACAGGCGTGTAATCCCTAAAAGTTCACTACTACCAACTAAGATTGCTTTCTTTGCTATATCTTTTGCATAATGAAATGAAAAAATACGTAAAGTAAAAATCCTGTGTATTTGAATCAAAAACGCCCTGCGCCTGACCTATTTTCTCTCTTTGGCGAACTCCTGTAGAAGACTATCACCCCTAGTTGACTTGCCCCCCAGGCATTGGATTTGCTCACGATAACATTCAGATACCGTTAAAAATTGGTAGAATTCCTCTCATCTTTTCTCTGTTAATATTTTCCGCCCTGTCGGTGGAGGTTCCAGTTTAGAGTTTCTCCACTGCTGTTGAGCGGCCTGGCTTCTCGCAATATGCTAGAGGTATTACTCTCCTCCGCCTATGCATTTGAAGTCGATATTTTTATCGCCGAACCTGTTGTGATAACTCTTGAAGTCGCCACATCCAGTTTTGGAAGCTATCAGACGATGAGTCGCTCATCTCGGTAACCCCAGTTCCAACGGTTGTTTCCTTTTTGTCAGGAGTTCCAATCTTGCAAGGCGTGGCCAACGTGAGTGACTGACGCGACTTACGTAACTGACGCAACTGACGCAACTTACGTGACTTACGTGACTGGCGTTACTATGCAACTGATGTGAATAACGTGACTGTAACTGGCGTAGCTGACGTGACCGCGATAAGAGTCCGATAATTATATGCACAACGTGAGGACAATCTGAATCTGAGCGAGGCAATGAACTAGATTATCTGAGGATAGGATAAATACAAGACACTAATCTGAAGAGCAGTAAGCGGTCAAGACAACGACCTTAAGTACAACAAGACCCCCTGGTTTCCGAGCGCCTGAATAACCATAAAAGAACTCCAAGGAACATTATCGAATAGCGAAGAATAGCATAGCCCGTAGAAACACCCAGAAATAGAACAATTTGATAACACGATCGACAGTTTAGAGCAAGAAAGAATTCAAAGGAATATGGAGCCAGCTCTAGCCCTTAGGCATTACTTACGGAGGGAATGCCTTAACTCTTACAGCTATGATCAGCGGGGCAGGTACCTTGCATATGAAGATCAACAACCCCGATGACTAGGACCAGCATTGTACATGACAGTTCCTGACACTTTTCATCTGGAGTTCTGATTCAATAAAGCGGAAGGATCTACTCTCTATCCACCAGAGTTCCACCATGACTTCACCTCGGTCTTTGAAGAACCGTGACAGAGCAGCTAGAATTTATTTGTAACCGCCCCTTAGTTCTTAGGGGCTTATAGTTGTTCGCGCTGGAAACTTGCTAAGAGATGCCTTGGCCGGTTTGTCTGCCTCCTCGTTACCAATGATGCCAGAGTGGCCAAATATCCACTGAGCCTCGAACAATGCGTGATAAAGCGCCTGGCTTACAAACTTATCAACTATGGTCTGAGATGATTTAGCTCCTCTTCTCTGTAAATCTTGCGCCGCTGTAGGGTCATGCAGGATCACCTTGATAGGGCTATTAGCTGCTTTTGATATGGCTGCTTCTGAGACTTTCTGAGCTCCGAGTAGCTCTGTGTCGTCAGCCTCCGCTCCAAGCATAACACCTGCCCCGTTTCCGATCATTTTGCCTCCGTTATGGAGATTATGTCCCCGAGCTAATTTTGCGGGACTGTGCGATGATTTGTCTGAATACGCACAGACTGTCTTAAATGACAGGCTTGCTATCTGTCAGGATTGTCTTCTACTGTATAATACATGATTAGAGATAACCACATCACAGCTTTCTATGATTCTGGTCTGGCCTTTTAGCTGAGTGGTGATGCATCAATCTCGTATATCATGTAGAGTGGCATCCCTTGGCCTGTCATCTTCCTCTATCTCTGGTTTACAAGCCGCTGCTGAAACTGTCCATTGCTTCGCGTGAGCTTCTTCGATCTGCCGGTCAATAATCGATGGCTTTAACGGATTGACATGTTTCATGTTAGAGAAGTGTCAAGACTGTCACAAGGGGTTGATATCTGACAAGGAATTAACAAGGCTTTCTGGTAAGACGTTGGCGTGCCGCTGCAGGACTTTGGAGTTGTTCTCAGGGTTTCATACAACCCGCGTTAAGCTATTGTTACAATTCCACTTGGAGACCCAATGTACGTATGTAGACCTCACGTCGTAAGGTTTTCACTCCACGCAACGTCTTCTGAATATAATTTTATTCCTCATTTATTCTCTTCCTCTGTGAAGACCGCTGTCTGATTACACTTCTCTTCCACCCCGCAAGGCCACTCCTACCGCCTATTTCTCTTCTGCTGTGAAGAGCACTTCCCGCATCTCACCTCTTAGCCAACACACCCCTATCTCACCCCATCAAACGAGCTTCCTAGTCCCGCTGCGTACCCCGTGAAACGTCCGCTCTTATATCCGTGAGAATTACCCCCTTGCTGACTCTTCTAGGGAAATGCAATTAACTTGGACCTTCGATGACCAGTACATTCTTTACACTCATCTCGAGGTCCACTAGGTAGCGCTCTGAAACAGTGAACGATCTGTTCTTTTGGTGAGCATGGAGTCCAAGCTGACTCTTTATCTCCTTGGGTCCTGCTCTAGATCTAACGACTAGCGGGTGCCGTGCATTAAGTCGTTGAGCCCGTGCTGCAGCTTGTAACTGTCTTTGCTACAAGATGAATACGGCTAGTGAAATTCCTGACTCTCGATGTAAAGCATTACTTAAGGTCGTGTTCCAGATAAGTCGAAACCTTGTGATTTGATTTAAATTCTGGTCGTATCAGGCACAAGCCCTGCGCCATAGAGGCGTGATACGGATAGCCGATCCCTAGAGACTTTATACTACCAAATTTCCTGATTATTACTAGCCGGTAGTTGCTTAAAAAATTGCAAAAAAGACACTCGAGTGCCTAAGGTTCGACGCCCTGCATTTCCCCTTCCTCTCCGCCGCGAGCGTCCACGCAACAAAGAGATTTCCCAACAGTAAACCGACTCGCGCTGAGTACCGTCGTCATGACCAAATTCGCAATCCTCGCCTCCAAAAATGAGTCGTAACCAGTTAAGAAAGTGGTGGCAGCACTTAATCGAACCAAAAAAGCCTTGGCACCCACAACACTCCCAAAGTCAAAAATTCCGTCGCAACCTCAGACATCCTCACTTCCAAAAACATCTCGTCACTTTCCCTTACCAAGCTCCATATTTCTCCGTTTCTCGTAGATTCCCACTATTGCCTGGCCTTCCAAAGCTATTACAGCCTCTTCATCTTTGTGCCCTTCGACTTTCATCCTTCGTCGGGTGTTCGTAGCATCGTGGATCTATAGATGGAGGCGCGCCAGAGCAACGCAGAAGATCGTGATAGTCCAGTCGACCAGGTTATTGGTAGGGTTTACAGTTCAATACTTCGGGATGTGGAAGGCGGCGGATTGGTAAAAGTGGTCTCTTCGGATTGGATTAACTGACGCTCTGATGACAATTTACTGAGAAAGATGATATCACAATACAGGGTAACGGAGAGATAAAGCTACTTATGACAGTGTATTTTTGCGATTCAGAAATATCCAGAAAGCTTGGCAATGCAATTGAGGTTTACATGGGCAGCGAGAAGTAATATGTGAGTCTGTGCACCATTATGTGCACAGACCACATCATACTACGCCTTGCCGTGAGACATGAAGCATATGGATTGGTTGCAATCCTGTGGCGACTCTCCTTGGCTATCCCAGATAAGCGAACATAATGGGAGTTTACAGCCGGTACCGCGTGAAGATAAATAGTTCGTCTTCGCCAGCCAAGGAATACATTTTCGTCGTACACAATTTGGCATCTGGACCGTTCGGTCCCATGGGATCATCCAGGTAGATAATGAGACTACTTTTTCCGGGTAGTTTCTGGATGAAAGGGGCTCTAGTTGATAAGATATCTGGGCTTGAGACTCATAATTTTGCTTAGGTCTAGGTCTCGTCGAAGAGAATTGTTGATAGGCCGAGGAGCTATTGCCAGAAAGTGCCATGCAGGCATCCAACTTCGAATGAGTTGCAACTATTTCTTAGTCAGTTTACTTACATACTTGAAGATGAAGTTCTCTTGCGTCTTTTCATTTAGAGTCTAGGTAGCTTCGGTACCTGTCGCACTTGGGACAGGAAAAAAAATGTTTCGAATTCAGCGAGACTCTCAATCCGCATTCTTTCCTAGTAATACCGTATTCTTAGAATGACGAAATCATATTTGATTGGCCATGGGTTTCGCATTTTTCCCTGTGACAGGTATCACCGAAGGATTAGTATGCCATAAGGTGTATTCATGCATCTGTTTATAAGATGTGATATCCCTAGGGAATGCTCCTATTCAGGAATAGCGCTGGCACGAACGAGTGATTGGTTTCCTTGATTGTACATATAGCCTTGACTACCCGAGAGGTGACGAAGGTAGAATGTCAAATTATCATTCAAAGACCATAATGACATTTCCACAGCCTTGAATAACGATAGTGAGCTTAAATTTGTAGTGTTATCTGGGAATGAGATATGAGTTGAGGTATCCCAAACGTCATAAAACTGAGTCATTCTATAGAAAATCCGTACCTTCCGGAAGTATATGCAAGGGTTCCCAGGACGCCAAAACAGGTCAAATAAAAAGTAAACTAGTACGAACGATATCAATGTTATCGCTTATGTTTGCGGTGTGGAAGTAATACTAATGTAGAAACTTTAAACGTAAGGTACGTATAGTTGACTAATCATATCTACACCGAGCAGCAATTACTTTGGTTCGATAAACCTCCACCACAGTAGAACCTGTCAAAACTCATAGTGGGTCCCGGTGCAATTATTGAAAAGATTCATTGAAATTTTACCGTTTACATTTTCAATGCTTACCCATGCACACAAAATGGCTCGTAGGGGTAATTTTTGAAAATATAAACAGAAAAATTTCGTTGAATCTTTTCAATAATTATGCCGGGACCTACGGTGGGTTTTGACAGGATCTGCTGTAGTAGAGGTCTATCGAACCGAAATAATTGCTACCCGGTATGAGTCTGAAGCCTAAAGATTGTTATTAATTAGCGTTAATTTTGTAGGTCATTAACCTTCTAACCACCAGCCCAATACAGTAGAGCCCCTCTTAGCTAATAGTGGGTTCCGGTATAACTACTCTCATGATAGGGTATTGTTCGTTGATCCGCTTCTTATAGGGTACAGGGGTTAAAGCGGGGATAAAGTGGAGATAAAGTGGTGATATTCCAGGTTACCTCACGATAGATCCACAGTATCCCTGTTAGCTTCAAATTTTAAAATCTTATGGCCTAAGGCATAAGAGATATGCATCTGTATATGAAGTCCAACGCCCACCTTCATGCCTGCACCTTTCTTCACTCGCGCACACCTGAGGTCGTTTCGTTTAAATCATTGTCAGCTATTTACTATTATTTTGCTCAACGGCATACTTTTATTTCATTCATCTATTTAATTTTTACTTCATGTGAGTGCATCTGAACCTTAAGTCAACTACTTTAGAAGATTTTAATTTACTGTACTAGATTGCCGCAAAGATGGATTCACCTCAACAACCTTCTCCATCATCAGCATCTCCTACTTATGCAAAACGCCTAACACAAACTCAACGTATTCAAGTAAGTCTGAAATCTACAAATTGATAAGGTTAAGAGAGTAACATGTGCAGGTTAGAACCTTGGCCAGTGAGCACACAGTTACGTCAAAATCTCTCAACGCCTTGGGATTACATGGCGACAGGTACAATACACCATGAGCGTTGAAAATACCGAGCCTCAGTACTCCAGTGGTAGGCCACCTATTCTAAGTAGTTCCCAGGTCGATGAAATAGAATTTTTCGTCTGTTTATCATCGGAAAATCGTCGGATGTCATTTTCCAACTTGCACATTTTATATTTCGGCACTTTGGTGTGAGCGAGAATGTGATCCGACGTGAACTGGCAAAGAGAGGGGATATGCACGCAGGATTGCACGATTAAAACCTCCTATCTCTTCAGTCAACAAACTGAAGAGATATGAGTTTGCCAGAATACATCTCCACTGGCGGAAGGAACATTGGATGAGAGTCCTCTGGTCCGACGAGACTTGGGCTATGAATGGTCGGCAAAGTGATCGTTGGGTCACAAGAAAGGTCAGTAGTCCCTTAAAGGCTCCTAAGATTTAGAGTTCCCTTGAGCTAAGTTTAAGTCAAAGATTGGGGAAGAGTACGAAGATACCTGTGTCCTAGCCAAGACGCGGAGGAGAGTTGGGTGGATGTTCTGGGGATCTTTCTTTGGACGACAGAAGGGGCCTTGCCTGATTTGGGAGAAGGAGTGGGGCCATATCACTGCGGCCAGTTACTGCGAGAGGATAGTGCCTCTCATAGAGAGTGCGGTCTTTCGGGAACCAGGACTAGATGTGATGCAGGACAACGCCCCTCCTCACAAGTCGAGGCAAACTATGCGTGAGTTTGAAAGGAGGAATATTTCTCTAATGGAGTGGCCGCCATATTCTCCTGATTTAAATCCGATAGAAACTTTGTGGAGTTATATGAAAGCGTACATGGAGCGTCTTTATCCAGCGTTGGATCAAGGGGGCAGCGGAGTCAAGGGCATCTTCGTCAAATAGTGAACGAGGCGTGGGATCTGGGGTTTAATGGGGATGACTTGGAGAAACTGATAGATTCGATGCCCCGAAGAATCAGAGCCGTTTACGAAGCTGAAGGCGGATATGTAAATTATTAGCTAGATAGAAGTATAATTTATTTATGAAATGTATTAATGAATTAAAAAGTGACTAGAGGGCTATAATGGACCAAAAAAGCAAAACCAACGAATATTTCGTTGTGAAATTTTTGCCATACAAATTTAAAGTTTAGGTGGGGAGATCTACTTATCGTCATGCTAATTCAAGTTAGTAAAAGCCTATATACCCTGTAAAAGTCGAATTTTAGCGCCTATACACGATTAATACCGTAGTATCAGAGTACTGAAGAGATTCATAGTTATTTTACCGTTTATATTTGCAATACTCACCCCTGCACGCAAAATGACCTGTAAGGGTAAGTGTTGCAAATATAAAAGTCCAAGTTACAATGAATCTTTTCAACATTTATACCGGGACCCACTGTTAGCTAAGAGGGGTTCTACTGTACAGTATAATCTCGCTATAACAATGTGGGGCAAAACTTAAACAAGAGTTCTTATTGGCCAATTCAATTAAATTCTCCAATCGGGAGCCTTGATTAAGTTTTGCCCCACATTGTTATAGCGAGATTATACTGTACAGTAGAACCCCTCTTAGCTAACAGTGGGTCCCGGTATAAATGTTGAAAAGATTCATTGTAACTTGGACTTTTATATTTGCAACACTTACCCTTACAGGTCATTTTGCGTGCAGGGGTGAGTATTGCAAATATAAACGGTAAAATAACTATGAATCTCTTCAGTACTCTGATACTACGGTATTAATCGTGTATAGGCGCTAAAATTCGACTTTTACAGGGTATATAGGCTTTTACTAACTTGAATTAGCATGACGATAAGTAGATCTCCCCACCTAAACTTTAAATTTGTATGGCAAAAATTTCACAACGAAATATTCGTTGGTTTTGCTTTTTTGGTCCATTATAGCCCTCTAGTCACTTTTTAATTCATTAATACATTTCATAAATAAATTATACTTCTATCTAGCTAATAATTTACATATCCGCCTTCAGCTTCGTAAACGGCTCTGATTCTTCGGGGCATCGAATCTATCAGTTTCTCCAAGTCATCCCCATTAAACCCCAGATCCCACGCCTCGTTCACTATTTGACGAAGATGCCCTTGACTCCGCTGCCCCCTTGATCCAACGCTGGATAAAGACGCTCCATGTACGCTTTCATATAACTCCACAAAGTTTCTATCGGATTTAAATCAGGAGAATATGGCGGCCACTCCATTAGAGAAATATTCCTCCTTTCAAACTCACGCATAGTTTGCCTCGACTTGTGAGGAGGGGCGTTGTCCTGCATCACATCTAGTCCTGGTTCCCGAAAGACCGCACTCTCTATGAGAGGCACTATCCTCTCGCAGTAACTGGCCGCAGTGATATGGCCCCACTCCTTCTCCCAAATCAGGCAAGGCCCCTTCTGTCGTCCAAAGAAAGATCCCCAGAACATCCACCCAACTCTCCTCCGCGTCTTGGCTAGGACACAGGTATCTTCGTACTCTTCCCCAATCTTTGACTTAAACTTAGCTCAAGGGAACTCTAAATCTTAGGAGCCTTTAAGGGACTACTGACCTTTCTTGTGACCCAACGATCACTTTGCCGACCATTCATAGCCCAAGTCTCGTCGGACCAGAGGACTCTCATCCAATGTTCCTTCCGCCAGTGGAGATGTATTCTGGCAAACTCATATCTCTTCAGTTTGTTGACTGAAGAGATAGGAGGTTTTAATCGTGCAATCCTGCGTGCATATCCCCTCTTTGCCAGTTCACGTCGGATCACATTCTCGCTCACACCAAAGTGCCGAAATATAAAATGTGCAAGTTGGAAAAATGACATCCGACGATTTTCCGATGATAAACAGACGAAAAATTCTATTTCATCGACCTGGGAACTACTTAGAATAGGTGGCCTACCACTGGAGTACTGAGGCTCGGTATTTTCAACGCTCATGGTGTATTGTACCTGTCGCCATGTAATCCCAAGGCGTTGAGAGATTTTGACGTAACTGTGTCCCTCACTGGCCAAGGTTCTAACCTGCACATGTTACTCTCTTAACCTTATCAATTTGTAGATTTCAGACTTACTTGAATACGTTGAGTTTGTGTTAGGCGTTTTGCATAAGTAGGAGATGCTGATGATGGAGAAGGTTGTTGAGGTGAATCCATCTTTGCGGCAATCTAGTACAGTAAATTAAAATCTTCTAAAGTAGTTGACTTAAGGTTCAGATGCACTCACATGAAGTAAAAATTAAATAGATGAATGAAATAAAAGTATGCCGTTGAGCAAAATAATAGTAAATAGCTGACAATGATTTAAACGAAACGACCTCAGGTGTGCGCGAGTGAAGAAAGGTGCAGGCATGAAGGTGGGCGTTGGACTTCATATACAGATGCATATCTCTTATGCCTTAGGCCATAAGATTTTAAAATTTGAAGCTAACAGGGATACTGTGGATCTATCGTGAGGTAACCTGGAATATCACCACTTTATCTCCACTTTATCCCCGCTTTAACCCCTGTACCCTATAAGAAGCGGATCAACGAACAATACCCTATCATGAGAGTAGTTCAAAAGTAGGGCGACCGTGTAACATCGACAACTGATGTTACTTTTGATTAATTTAGTTACAATATATATTAGTTACTGTGCACTAACCAGCAGGTCGGATGGTGTAGTTGGTTATCACATGTCCTTAACACGGACAAGGTCCTGAGTTCGAGCCTCGGTCTGATCAATTCTTTTGTCATCTTGGCTTTGAACTGTAGAACTTTATCTCTCCATGTCTTCGTGATGTTGATACAAGTTACCATGCGCTGGTTTTATGTGAATCAATCTTGTATCTGCCGCCTAGAGTTACGCCTAGAATGATTACACCCAAAGCTAAATTTCTTGAAAAATCACTTAGTCTGACTTTAGGAACCCTCTATTTTCTGTTACTCACATTTCATTTGAAGATATTCCTGCGATGATGCCGTCATAAGGCATGCACCCTCTTCTGTTGAACCCAATCAAAGGGAGAATTAGGAAAACCTCATGGTTATCTAGGCTTGCATCCGTCATCATACAAATATGAAATCAACGCCAGAGAAGTGGTCTCAGAGGTCTACGTCATGTAAGTTTATTCAGTGGCAGAAGCAGTATGTTTTATGACTTAAAGCGTTCGTAACATCTGTCATTAGACAGTCGAGACTAGATTTTTCGAACCACATTTTACACATAGATACGATTACTTAAGCGATTACGTACGAGCTAGCGCGTTTTATAAATAACAAGAGTATGGGGGCGGGAGAGATTAGATAAAATGAAATCGGTATCCCGTTTTACTTGTGACTATTATTGTTATCTAATTCCTCATTTACGCGCGTAAACCGTAATGTGTCAACAATGACACACCAACTCCCCAAGATGGACGACTGAGGGATAGAGGCTACCGCAATCACAAAAAAATTACATGTGTAAATTTGTGGTCAGTCGGACGGTGCAGTGGTACACCGTCCGGGCTGCTCTTTCCAGAAGAGACTGGGTGGAAAGGATAAATTCCCGTCTTGTAGCAAGAGCAGGCTAGTCCGAATCCAATGAGAACTTTCGAAACCAATCTTTTGCAGTGATATTCTATTCAGGGTTGGTCAAGACATCTTCAGATGATCAAGGGGGTTTCACGGTTTTGCCTGTTGTGGGTATCTACGGAAGAAGTTGTAAGCCATAATTATCAACTCCCTAAAAGTACAGTTAATGTTCGCTCCAGCGTCCAAAAACCGAAGTTCACTTTTGCGACTGATTAGGGGTAACACTCCCATTATTATTATTTCTGCACACTTATGCGACTCGTATCCGCTTTGGTGGCGTACGCAGAAAATTTGTGAACAAAACATAAGGAAACATGGTTCTGTGAGGCTACGGCGCGAGAGAAACTAAATACACTGGGAGTATAAAAAATCAAGTAGCAGATTCAAGATTTAATTAGATTTGTTGGAAGCGTATACATTTACTGGGAAAAATAACTTTTGTTTAAAAGTGTATAATTTTCTAACCAACAAATATTGTAGTTGAATAATTTTGTAGATTGTGTATGATGTATATTTTGGCTGTTCGTTGTATTCTTTCTGTCAGGGGAAAACTTCCTCTATTTATACATGAAGCCATTAACTAGTCCCAAAATAACTTAGTTTCTAATCCCTCTAAAATGTTCTAAGATATTTTGACTAAGAGAGAAAACTCTTTGACATAGGTGTTGAGATGGTCTGTGCTGTATTAATTTAGAACCCATGAACAGACTAGTGCTAGTACTTCTTGTACTATTAATTTTAATATTATTGATCTGCATTATAAGTTTGCCGATCTTAGTCCTGCTAACCCTTGTGGTAGTAATTTATTTATTTATACCCAATTTATTTAATTGTATAATTTGTATGTAAAGATAATTAATGTATAATTTATATTAATGTAGAATTTATGTATATATTCTATATTTGTGTTATTTGTGTATATTCATAATTTATGTATTGTTTGTGTATATTCATAATTTATGTATTGTTTGTGTATATTCATAATTTATGTATTGTTTGTGTATATTCATAATTTATGTATTGTTTGTGTATATTCATAATTTATGTATTGTTTGTGTATATTCATAATTTATGTATTGTTTGTGTATATTCATAATTTATGTATTGTTTGTGTATATGAGTGTTATTCTCATTGTGGCTCTAATTATAATGATTTTCGGCTAGTATTATTCTATATTCTTACAAGTATACAGTCGTCCCTCTCTAATTCGATAGTGGGTCCTGGTATAAGTGTTAAAAATATTCATTGTAACTTGGACTTTTATATTTGCAACACTTACCCTTACAGATCATTTTGCGTGCAGGGGTAAGTATTGCAAATGTAAATGGTTGAATTTCAATGAATATTTTCAACACTTATACTGGGACCCACTATCGAGTTAGAGAGGGACGACTGTAACTCATTATCTTGCGCCTGCTGACTGAAGTGAATTAGTCTGAACTTTTGACCAATCAACACTTTTTTTTATTTTGTTAAGCGAATAATTCAGAAGTGGCGAAAGGCGTATTTTTAACGAAGATTGGGCGCTGATTGCACAAAAAATTTTCACCGCATCGAGTACTAACTGCAATTGCATTTGAAATTTGAAAAAGCGCGTCGCAAATATCGAATTTAGTTATTCAACAACAAATAAAAATTTTCTGACAAATGTATGTACGGGCTGCTTGAGTACCGCCTCGGGTAGAAGTATAATTAATGAAAAAAATGAGCGCTGAACTCGTTCGATGACACATCACCCTTGGCACTTTCACTTTCAAATTCTCATCATACGGTACCGCAGGTATACAAATTAGTACAGATTGATACTAACTATGTACGTCATTTACCTGTATTATCTCTCAAAACGTACAAAATTAATATCAAATTACAGCAAGTTCTATCCCTACGGTACTGTACATATTTGCTCTTATTCTCAATTAGGGGACACGCCGACCGACGAGGCTTGAGACAGAGTGTACATCTAGCAATTTGTTGGATACCAATTATACAGTGGAGCCTGTCCAGACCCATAGTGGGTCCTGGGTTTAATTGTTGTTGAGATTTATCGAATTACAGTGGCTTACAAAAGTGGTTGAATAAATCACCAAATCTAATACAATTGACCATAACTTTACGACATGATCTTGAAATGAAAATTTTACAGCATTATATGAAAATTTAATTACTTTACTATCGCTGAGACAACTTTGAAGCAAAAAAAAGAGAATTGATTATTCTATTGTGGTCTTGGCGTTCTCAATTACTCGACCAGTTTTGGAAGCATCATTTTGATACAAGAACTCAAAGATCTTTTCCTAACTAGCCATCCAATCCACAAGATATTTTCTCTTGCATTCTGTAATTTCTTATTATCTGTACCTTTAAACAACCATGGAAAATGAATCAACCGATTTCTGAGCTAATATATAGATAAATGGTGAAGATACGACCTGTCAATTAGGTAAAAGCTACAGAAGTAGCGTTATTTGAAATACAATCGAATCGATCGGTGAGGTGATAAGTGCATCTGTAGCGTAATTTGAATCTCAATGGAATTCAATCGATTGGAAAAGATAGAATTTGAACTAAGACGTAAAAGAGCTCCAACCATCATGTAAAAAGGAAACATAAAAGTCAGATTAATTGTATTTATAGGAATCATTCAGCCTCCAGTATCAAAATTATTTAATCAATCGATTCATACTTATTTCTTGAAAATACTTCTACCCTGAACGAGATTACTTGGGATTTTTATCAAAGTAATCTTTTCTTTAAAAAATATGAAAAAGATATCTCCTGACCAAATAACATCCATTGCAAAATTAGTCCACGAAGGGAAATCAACGAATGAAATTTCAGCAATATTAAGACTCAGTCATGCTTGTTGTAAAATACCGAAAGATGATAGTGAAGGAAGCACCGAAATTAAAGAATGGACGGCCACAAAAACTATCAGCTAGAGACAAGCGAGAAATCGCCCGTTTAATGGTAAATGGGAGCGCTAAGACGGCAGTAGGAGCGTCCAAACTAGTAAATTCAGAAAGAGAAGATCAAGTTTCCGCTCAGATTGTCCGGCGGGCTTTAAGGGAGCAAGGTCTGAAGGCGATAAAAAAGAAGAAACCAAAGCTGTCAAAAGCTCATCAGAGAGCCCGCTTGAACTGGGCTTTATGCCACGAAAATTGGACGAAAGAAGACTGGAAAAGAGTGATTTGGTCAGACGAAACCAAAATAAACAGGCTAAATAGCGATGGGGTGAAATATTCTCGGTTTAAAGGCCCACAGAATTTGCAACCAGAAGCGATCGAAGAGACCCGAAATTTTGGTGGGGGCAATCTAATGATAGGGGGGTGTATGTCATGGTATGGTATAGGTGGAATGGGCCGTATAGTTGGACGAATGGATTCTAAACAGTATTTTGAAATCTTGGATAATTTTCTAGTACCTACTATGGATAGAATGGCCAGAGAGCCCGACTCGGTACCTGCAACTGAGCTAATCTTCCAGCAAGATAACGACCCAAAGCACACATCCAAGAACACAAAAAGCTGGATAGCTTCTAAAAATCTCAAGAAAATGAATTGGCCTTCTCAATCGCCGGATATGAACCCGAGTGAGCATCTTTGGGGTCGGCTCAAGTGTCGACTCGGTGAGTATCCAGAGCCACCGAAAGGGATACATGAATTGTGGGAAAGACTTAGGGAAATTTGGCAAAACTTAGATCCAATTTTACGTCAGACTCTAGTTGAGAGTATGCCCTCGTGTGTTGCAGCTGTAATAAAGGCCAAAGGGGGTCATATTAAGTATGAAAATGATGCTTCCAAATCTGGTCGAGTAATTGAGAACGCCAAGACCACTATAGAATAATCAATTCTATTTTTTTGCTTCAGAATTGTCTCAGCGATAGTAAAGTAATTAAATTTTCATAGAATACTTTAATACTTTAATTTCAAGATCATGTTGTAAAGTTATGGTCAATTGTATTAGATTTGGCGATTTATTCGACCACTTTTCTGAGCTACTGTAATTTTGTTTATTTTTGCAACACTTAGTCCTTACAAGCCGTTTAATGTGCATGGGTAAGTATTGCAAACATAAGCAGTAAAATATCAATAAATCTTTTCCATAATCATACTGGGACTCACTATGGGTTTAGACAGGCTCTACTATACTAATTTAATTCTTTCCATTAATCAGTTACATTCTTGCTACCTAGCACAGTATCTCAGCCATAAAGATTGTGTATAGCTGAAGTTGATTTTGCACATCGTCGCTCAGCAATTGCCTATGACGACAAACGAATTCATTTTCAGCCACTAAGAATATTTACCCCTACACTACCGTACAAAACTAAGCCAGTTGGTGCAGTGGTACACCGTCGGGGCCGTTCTCCCAGGTAGACTCTAGGTAGCTTGGACATATGCCCCACTTGAGACGGGAGAAAGCTGGTTCGAGTCCGACAGGGCCCCTAAAACCACGTTATCTAGCGGTGAACCTATGTTCTGTATATGATCAAGTATATTGAGACAACCATGGCGTTTTTGCGCTTCCCCCTGTCCTGGATATTCACAGAAAAAGTTGCATGTCGGGAGGGTCAACTTCGTGGTGATCTCTCCAAATGAAGTCTGAGTAAGAGCATTCCAAACGTGAAACTGGGTCGTTCCGCGAAACATACATATTTTCCTTAATCATTCGCGTCATAGCCCCAAGCTGCATACGCAAGGTGGATTTAAATAAAAATACCGTACAAAGCTCAACATGCCCGTTTGGATTAAAAACCTGGATCCGGCCGCTATCGTCGTTTGCTTGCGACCTGCCCGACCATATCGTAGAGTGTTGTTATTTGGTCGGGTTTTGAATTTTGCTGAATTGAAATGAATCACTAAGTATTCCTGCTTTCGATGGATCCAGTTTGATTTGATTTGTCCACGTTTCACATCGACGGCAAATCTATCTCCTGGTAGATGCCTAAGAGTCTCTCGAGGGGAGTAGGACGCTCCGCAAATTGCGATGTGTTCTCGTTTCGACATGATGGGGGGGTAGTCAATTTCATACACAAGGCAAGCCGATCAACTTACGATATGTTCCTACAACGATGATATCTCTTCCATTTTGGTCATAATGCGACCGAATGCTGCTGCTTCCTCTGTAGATCCTATGAGCCAGTCAAATGCGTCGTACAGTCTTCCGATACCGAACTCACCCTGACCTTTATTTCTAGTTGTCTGCAGGAGAAGAAGTGGGTCAGAGTTGGTTGGAATTCACAAATGCGGCCAACAGCATTGACGTGGTGGAAGAGTTCATGATGAGACCTTAAGTTTCCGTATCCTGTTCGTGCCACTATTAGATCGCCAAGCGGCTGAATATGAATTCAGAGCTCGGTTGGTGCTTTAGGAGGGCAGATGAATTTCAAGCCATTTGTGTTTGGATCGGGTGTGAATGCGCCACCAATCTTTCTCAAGTTGGGCCCAAGTTTTTGCCAAGAGGCGCTTAACCGTTACATGTGTGAAGCTGGGAGTGTGCTAGGTCCGGGGCAGCGATCTGAGCTCCCCACTTGACTAGGAAATCCGCATGTTCAATGCCGCTCACTCCTGAATGGCCTAAGATCCACTGAGCGGCAACATTTGCTACTGGAAGCTTTTCCATTTGTTTCTAGACCACGTCTTTACCTCCAATGAGCCGCCCCCTGATACCATATCTGGGGTTAGGCGCACCCAGGTCGAGCGAGACGAGGTTTGTTCTTTAAGCTGATCTCATTCGCGATCCGAAGAATCTTGATTGTTCACCGACGCACGCATCCGTCTTCTCGGGCTTCTCTGCAGTTGCTGGCAGGCACATTGTCTTTATTCGAGCTGACATCTCAGCAGTAGACTTATCCGTAGTGGGAGCAAAGAGTTATCCAGAAGAAAGTGGCTCACCTTTCAGTCACTGCAAATGATTACGGCCCAGTTGTGGGTGGTAGATGGACTAGTTTCACCCGGCATTCCCGTTACCTCAGGAGTCACCTCCTGCCGGCCGATTACGTCTCGCCTTCTAAATGATCAATCCTTATAGCTACGCCGACACTTTAGAGAAATCAGGTCGCTAGCCAATGTTTTCATCCACCCCCGGTTCCTCGACAGGCTTTCAAACACAGTAGAGAGAATCCCGTCCAGACGTGCATCTCTGACCCGAAAGTCAAACTTTGTGGAATTACCATTAAGATCACCTTTTCTTGGAGAACAATGATGTCACCTCACCCTGTCGCAATTGAGCTTCGGGTCTTGCACCTGATTCTTTAACAAGACAAGGTCTTGGTTGAAAACGGCAGAAGACTTGAGAGAAGAGTCCGGATAAGTCCGTTGATAGGTTTAAGAACCAGCTTGATATCAGGTGATCTTTAGACATCTCTCGATCACAAGCTAGCTCTTTTTAGAGGGTACTTACTTACAGAAGCTCTACATCTATATGGTAGTCTCTCACAAGTGTTCTAGATTCTCGGGAGGAGATCATAGGTTCCGCTTTTCGCTTCCCTCAGCAGATCAAGCTTGAATATTGTCCCTGCTACTCCCAGCATAATATCTTCCCAGTGCGTGTGAACTGATATTCCTTGTGACCCAATGATGCATGACTAGAGAAGTAACTATTTAAGAGTCTACTTTAATGTTTCATGCTGGAGAGTACTTTAGCTAAGATCTACTTAGTATTGTTGCGTCGGGAAGTGGACGATATTTGGTTTCCTGCGCTTAAGAAGTCAAGAGATTTTCCGTACAGTGAACATCTACAAAAAAGTTCGGTATGACAGCATGTACAATTATGTTTTGCTTTCACAACCCTGTAAGTCATTTGTATCAAAATCTATTGATATTACCAGTGGACCCGTTGAACGGCTATTAAAATGGTAGATTGATTTAGTTGTTATTGCTATTTCGCCAGTTGATTGAAGACATCAAATTAAAATTTTTATGAATGTATGTACAGAAATTAAATGTTGCCATGGAGATTTTCCGGTGCTCCGTCCATCAATAACAGTTAAAGAACAAAATAATTTTTCAACTTCGGCAGGCTCATGTCGGACCAGATCGTTCAGTAACTGCCATGATCATAGTCGTCACCGCCGTTGTCATATCCATCACCTCCCTTTCCATATCCATCATCGCCTCCCTTTCCGTATCCATCACCTCCCTTTCCATATCCATCATCGCCTCCCTTTCCGTATCCGTCATGTCCATCATCATCACCACCATGACCATATCCATCTCCGTCGTGTCCGTCAGATGGGTCTTCGGGCTGAACATTGCAAAGCTCGCAAACAGCCTTACCGGCATGAGCGGCGCTTAGAGCTCCCTTTAATCCGCAACTTTTTAATACACAGGGAGTTTCGGCTTTCGCGATCTGCCTGTTGGTTTTCTTTTCACATGTGCATGCGAAATCCGCAGCACTTTTACATCCAGCGTCGATTGGTGGCTGGACTATGCAGCTGAGCTAGAACATTGTTAGAAAGTAAAGTTATTATTTTAATAGGTATACCTACAGCGCATTTTGGTATGGATTGAACGGCCTCTTGACATGTTGAAGGGCTGTCGTCACCACCGTCTGTACGTCGAAGATTGAATGGGTTTGGGTTCGCTGAAACAATGGTAGCAAGTGCTACGGAGATGATAGTCGCGTAACGCATTGTGAAGGCTGCTTGAGAATAATAGTGGTAGATGTTTGGCTAGGTCTGATTGAAGATTGAATAAGATGAAATGAAAGCGAGAGAACTGATGGGTTAATGAGAGATGGGGTGCAGACATCTGAATTATATGTACCAGTATCCTATTACCTCTAGCTTGGAAGTTTTGTGAAGACGCACGAGGACAACATCCTTGTAAACGATCGATCAGGTTACTAATACTTAGAGTGTAGGGTATAAGGATCATGTTCATCAGCTCTCTCCTTGTTTCCTCAATCTCTACGATGGGAGAGCGCAAATAGCTGTCAATTAATTTACTAAGTTGTGTGCACTTGTGAGCGTCTTCGGATGATCGAAATCTACAGAAGTTAGTTTACTTACTAACATCCTTGGCCGATCCTCGTCTGTCCATTTTCGTAAATTATCAACGAAAATCATCAGAATGCGTAGCGATAGGTAACGCACGCGTAATATACGAATAAATAGTGCGATGCAGGGGTCAGTCAATGTTTTTCCTTTTTATCTAAGGTTAAAGATCAAATTGTCAGCAAACAATCAAATCTTGAGATTCTCCCGTTGCGTCAGTCCGGCCTAATTGATTTTCTGAGAAATTAAAGGCCTCAGACGTGAAATAGAACTATGTCACTCCGTGATCGATGACTAAAATCATGCGCTCATATCGTGTTTATGTCGATCTTTTCTGATCTCCATTTTCGACATCGAAAGACTATTCTCCCCTTTCCCTGTAAAAAGGTTAAGGGGTAAAGGACAATCATCCAAACTGGATTCGTTGATTTTAGCAATGTAAAATAGAAGTACCTTGATCTTGTGGCTCCCTGCCCCAAATCACCCTATCGGTTAAAAGTGATATGCAATTACTATACAAATACACCTGCGCATAATGCAGATACAATGATTAGTAGAATTTGGGACGAATATCCTCAGGCTAGCGGGGGGGGAAGCCATGCAATCGACCACTTTCCCACAAATCAATCATGTCTTTTCAAAGCTTCGAAGAAGCTGATATCTAGTGTTCAATTGAAAAATATTGAATAAATGTCAAGAGGTCTAACCTAGACGCAATGGCCGCACCTAGCGGCTCTAGTCTCATCATCGAGCCATTATGCGAACTACAACGTAACAACACCTGTGAATACCTAGGATTACCATGTGTCGTAGTGTAGCTACCTGTAAAAGGTAAAGGTTATCGAAATCGGTGTCGTATCACCCAAAAATCCTCCGTTTGGCAAAAATCAACTGCCTCGGGCTCCGAGTGGACGCTGTTGCTGGAGCAACAGCATTTAATAGGTCAAAGCTTCCATTGTCGTTTTACGACCAACGATCGCCGATCATTCCTGGGGAAATTTCCGGGCCCCGAATTCCCTGCATTTCTGACCGAGAAACCAACTGCAGCATGTCCATCTGTTCTGATTTGAAGCTCCGCCTACCATGAAGGTGATCACCAGTCATTGGTATTACTAGAACATATGGATAGGCATTAAATGTCACATACAGTCGTCCCTCTCTAACTTGATAGTGGGTCCCGGTATGATTGTTGAAAAAATTCATTGTAACTTGGACTTTTATATTTGCAATACTTACCCTTACAGGTCATTTAGCGTGCACGGGTGAGTATTGCAAATGTAAAAGTCCAAGTTACAATGAATATTTTCAACACTTATACCGGGACCCACTATCGAGTTAGAGAGGGACGACTGTAGTTAGTGGCCTTTGATTGTGTGAATAAGCGACTATTACATGTGGCCCCTTTTCTATTGTGTTTGTGGGTAACAGAACTATGGTTTACTGGCAAGATTCTATCTTTAGGGCCTTAGAGACATCTCATTCCGCTTCCACATATTAGTACACTTCATCTCCATCTTATTGGGCTACAAACCCATTCTCAGATCTCACTCCAAGCGAGTTGTTATTTTTATTTTGCTCCATCCTATCTCCAAAATAATGCTGTGCATATCCTCTGCCCAAACGGACCAGAACATTCAAATGGCAAGTTGCGTTTATCCATCAAGGGAGCCCCCCCTCATAGTCAAAACAAAAGTGGGTACACTCGGCAGAGTTTTTCGCAGATTCGTACGAAAAGGATTCGGCGGTAGACCATGAACAAGACATCAAACTACCATCACATCATGGTTGTTCACTACAAATCTTACAGTGCAATATTCTTTCGGAGTTCAGATACGTTTATCCTCCAAACGAACGAATCAAATTTTCCTCACAGAGATGCTTGTTAGAAGGAGTGCCGCGGGGCTTTTTTAGTCGGTATTCCCGCACTTTAGAGACTTATTACAAAAATCACGGCAAAAAGAATCAAGACCTCTCCAGACGATATTACTTTACGCTGAATATTGCACTCCCCTATGATACACCAATCAACCTATCGATCACTCTCGATGCAATATCGAAGAATCATCAACACGACCTGCGACTCTCTGTTACAACTCTAGTTAAGAGGAATTGTCGGAGAACACCTATCTTGGGTTACTGATAATCAATGTCCTGTGAAGAAAGCCAAGTTTTCGTAGAAGCATGGGATAGGTATCGGACTATCGAAGCTTTGGAAGTGGTTGCAATAGAGGACACAAGGACGGTAGAGATAGCTATGCATTCTCAATTTTCACATCTTTCTGAGGCGCTGAGTAGCGGCTGGGTTTTTTTTTCAATCTACTGGGCTTTTTTTTGGGGGACGTTTTCACGTTGGGTAGTATACACCAAACGAAATGACTGGTACTTGACTCTCTTAGTCTTGATTTATTTATCAGTACGGCATGAAGCAGGCCCAAAGAAACCACCGTCGTCGTCCTCAACAATCCGATCTCAAACAGCAGCTAGAAAAATACATCACATACTGCTAAAATATCTATCAGACGAGAAATTACACTGAGCAGGAATGGGAACATTCGACAGTTCAAGGTAAACAAACATCCTTTGTTCTGTCATTACCTATCACTTATCTAAGTGATTGACACTTCTGCAATCTGTTAACATTATGTTCACATTACTCATGAGACTTCAACTTATTACTGTTGACCCGTCGCTACATAAGAAATAATAAGTAGAACCCATCCTAACTCATAGCGGGTATCGAGTTTAATTAATATTAAACTTATTGAACTATTTGCACTTTTGCAACATCTAACATTTTGCGTCATTTAGCGTGCAGTGATAAGTAATGCAAATATAAACCGTAGAAAGTCGATTAATTTTTTCCATTATTATACCGGGACTCATTATGGATTTGGACAGGTCCTATTGTAGTCGGTCGCGCCATACTTATCAAAAGACTGTGCGTGTATCTGCTTGGTGATTACTGGGTGTTACGTATTGACCGTGTGGTAACTTAGGCCAGCTCCTAAGCGAGATAAATTACGATGACATAATCTCTATTTTAAATGAACTAGATGACGTATGTTAGGGAATGACACACATTCTTGAATAGCAGAAGACGACGTTTGAGTTAGGAGATGACGTGTAGTTGAAATATTGTTTGATAGTAAAGGAAGGGGCGAAGTCAAAAGGGAGTTTAATCAACGCCCTTTAGTTTCAATATTTCCTTGCTTCCTCACAAAGTTCAAGACATCGAATTCCACAACAACCTGCTTGGTTACATCACACTGGGCATTCTTATGCTCTCGTGATGGCGCCGAGTCTGATGTTTACAGTATGAGATTTCCACCGTGGACCCTGGGAGAACTATTTTAAATAATGTACCCACATAATATTTTGGGAAACCTCCACTGAATCCATGTTTGGTGTCTTCGAAGACAAGTCGACTAGCCAATTAATAGATTCTGTGAAATAATCATCACGAACGATCTTTTCCACCGATTCACTTTTCTTCTTCCTTCCCCCTCTTCAGCACCCCCCAAACGAATGGGGGGGGGGGTCGTTGACGGAAATGCTGGTGTCAACTGCCTCTGCCGCCGACAGCAGGGCTTAATAGGTCATCCCCTTGTTTCGAAATGTTGCGTGCGTCCTAGAAGACGCTATCACTGGAAATTGTCTTTCAGAATACCTTTGCAAACTATTCCGCTATTTTAATGCGGATCTAAGTTAAGTAGCTTGCGGACACCTCGAGTGTCAAGTTAGAGTCATGCCCTGGCCTCCAGCAACCAACTCTCCCAACACCACGCAAAACCAGTTAAGGCTAATATCCTTTCCAACATCTATCCCGACGATTCAAAGAGCCTCCATCATAGCTCTAGCCATCGCAGTAGCACAAAACCATCGTAGTTGTGCTTCGGCCGCCAGGCTTCTCGGAAGCAACAAATACGGCAGCAGATAAGACAAACCCTAAAGCATTCCTCATCAGTTCAAAGGGAAATCAGAGAAGATAAACGTCTTCTTGTCACTATTTCCTAAGGGTATCCCGTACTCTACATATTAATATATGCAGTGATGCTTCATCTGAACAACTTTCAAAAAAAGTTGATCCGCGAAGCTTAAAATCTTAAAACCAGACTTGCCGTCTGCCCTTCTATCATCTCTGCTTAAGATGCTCTCGTCGTCAAAGTGGATGCCTTAGAAAGCTTCCTATCCATACGGGGTGCTTGTGAGGTTCAAAATCTACGAAACACGTAGTATATACATTAATGCGCGTCCTAGCACATGCACTGGATCTAATGGCATCCAATCGATATCAGCCCAACAACTACACCAATTACTGCCAGGGTTATGAGTGACACGGCACTAACTTTATCAAAGGACACTATTAATGCCTCAGGCACTCTTGTACAAAATCTCTTAAGTGCAGAATGTAACGGCTTGTAAGCCTTAATGGTCCTGCAGCCTACGATGGTTATCGCAGTCAGTTGATCGATACAGATTTACTACCACGTGACTATTATTTTGTGACATGGGTAATGCGAATGAGAGGTTTACACCCTTGTTAACCTTCTTACGTGTGCCCCTAATGACACACCCTGGAATCACTAAATACACGTTATAGTTTGGAAATATCTAGAATATTCTAGACATCAACGACGAGGCATACAACCTCCTCTAGTATGACCTATGATGAAGATTTACTAAGCAATGGCGAACATTCTAGAAATTATGTATAAAGTATATAAGTAGCCTATAGGTTATACTCAAACAGTAAAATTAATATTTATCTTTGCTTACATGATTGCCCACGCATCAATACTCGAACTGTGACACAGAATTTGCACTTTATGGTACAACAAAAGTTACTTTCATGATCATATATTCGCCCTGTGAAATTTTATACTATCTCTTATTTCAGTCAGGTCATCTCTCTATATATGTATATTAGCTTTTCGAAAATTTGTCTGAAATCTGTCTGGAATCTGTCTGAAGCATTCCCAAAGTCTGAACGGTTCACCGACCTCATAAAGATTTATTTTTTTCGCTTGTTATTTCTTCAGTAATAAATTATACACCGGACGTACCTACATCGGGATCGCAAATAAGCCCAGGTGCTCAGCTTGTTGAAGTATTGGAATCCAAGTACCTAGCGATTGCTAGAATACTTGAAGCTCAAGGATTCTCTCAAAACTTCAAAGATTTCCTCTCTTCCCTCGCAACGAAGCATACAGATCAAACCCCGAAACATGTTGTTGCAGCTCTAAAATAGCTATTCGGTATTCTTAATAATCCATCGACGGCCACCATGCGGGATAGAGAACATTTTTGAGAACTCAATTCAAGACAAGAGCAGCTCCAAACAGCCCAGAATGCGTTGGAAGTAAACGCTAACCAAGCCGCTGAGTCTTAAGGGCAATTGAATGAGAAAACTGCTCTAGCCGACACCCTCGCATCTGCATGTGCCAATGCCACCACGAACCGCCTGGTGAATCCAAGTATGCGCCTATCAGAGGATCCAGATAAATTTAATAGGGAAGAAAATGATACAGTACACGACAGCAAAAATATTCTACTTGGAAACCATTGATAAGAAACTGCTCCACGCAAAATCATGAAATTTTCTGTTTGGAGATAAAAAAGAATTCTAAATATACCTTGGCTGCTAACTGGAGCTGCATATAGTAATAAACGTGTTTTCTTTGACCCACTTGTACACAACCTCTAAGAGGTAGCTTAGCAGCACTGGTCTTCAGCGGCAGAACTTTTGTCTACTCTAGAAAGGCAGTACGAAACTGCAAATCTCAAGCTGCAGGCAAGCATCAAGTTCGATGAGCTCTTTCAGTGAAAGACTCCTTTTCCCAACTACCTCGCGATATTTATCAACCTCGCGCGCCAGTGCGGAAAAATAAATGAGCAAATGGTAAAAGCTCCTAAAAAAAAATGAGTCTAGAAATTTTTACCAAATTCTAAGGCTTGAAACCCCCCTACCCCGGATTTTTTTTTGATTTTACGGTTGGGAATAGAAAGGTGAGCGATTTTATGAAACTCTCCTTGAATTTTGCCATCATCAAAAAGGTAAGTCGAACCCAAACTGTCCCTGTAATCAGCCTTATATAAACGATCCTCTCGAATCATCTATTTCTATGCCACCTACTGGGGATCCTACGGAGTGGGATCAAATTAACCGAATGAGTATCCAAGATCAATAGTTTTGCTAGAAAAAGAAATTGTGTTACTGCTATAAAACCCCGAGCTGCTCAATTAATCATTGCCCCAGAAAGACGAATGCGGATGCCAAAAATATCTCTTCCCTAAAAGGTAACTTTGAGCAGGGCAACTCTGGTGGTAATCCGAATGCCCGAAAAACTTTTTAATCGAGGCCATGGCATCTTTATTCCAGCTAAAGTTGGCTACAACTTCCCTCTATTAACAGCACTAATCACAGCTGTCGTTTCAATACCGGCATCAGAATCCGCCCCAGTCTCAACCTTCATTCCAGCCCCCATCCCAGTATCAAGCTCAATCTTATCCTCAATCTCAATCCCAGAATAGATTTCACTCTCATGAGACGAATACGAATCATGAATCTGGGAGACGTTTAAGGGCGATGAATCAGGGCCCCATTGAAGACGATGGCGTAGGGATTGGACACCAAGTATCTTTAAAACCTATTAAGTTATCTGATTAAAACCAGTCGGGAAAAAGCTTAACCTCTGCCCACAATCGCGAACGAAGCTAAAAGGGAGTTTGAAATATGAGCTAGAATGGGTTAAAAAATCTTGCTGGAAACTGCCCCATGAAAGTTAAAGTCGATAGGAAATAGTAAATCTCTTCTTGTTTCTGCTCTAATTTCTCCTGCGTAATTTTGCGCATTATTTAAGACCTCAGTTTTGACATTGTGGCTGCTCTTTAATTGGTTTCGCCGATCGTGTTTTTTTTTTTTTTTTTTTTTTTTTTTAAATCATTTTTGCGTATGCAACCTGAGGCTATGACGCGAATGATTACGGAAGATATGTATGTGACGCAGAATAACTCTGTTTGACGTTTGGAACACTCATACTCAGATTTCATTTGCAGATACCACTACAAGTAGTAACGCCTTACGACATGTACCCTCTTCCGTGAATACCCACCGCAGGGAAAAGCGAGAAAAACCTGTGGCTATCTGAGCATGCTTTCATCATTCTACGAATACAGTATCACCGCGAGAGAAGTGGTGTGAGGGTCTTGCTGGATTTGAACCAGCTTTCTCCTGTCTCAAGTGGGGCATGTGTCCAAGCTACCCAGACTCTACTTGGAAGAACGGCCCGGATAGTGTACCACTGCACCATCCGACCCGTGTTTTTGTTCATAAACATAGGATCAAGACTTTTCCTGTGCCAAAGCCTCGAACTTTAATTTTAGCTGATGGTACGACTACAGATCAAGTAACTCGCTATCTTGTAACATCTCTGTCGATTGGCCATCATGGAGAAAAACGCACGTTCTTATCACTTACCTCTCCCGTGACAATCCTTATATTCTCGGAATCCCATGGCTGCAAATACCAAACCCATCAATAGATTGGTCGGCTATGAATATATCCTTTTTATTTCATTATTGTACCCACTACTGTCTATCATAAGGTTTTTTACGCTTTTTAAAGACAGCACCAACAATCCGTTCATCGTCAGAAATGATTAATTCGAACGATGGATTACTTCCGCTACAGAAAGCAAAAACAAGGAATGGTGCGAAGCAATGTTCGACGGAAGATTTTAAGACCAATTATGTACAGCCTTCGGTCCAAAATGCCAAAAAGAAGACAGACTGTAAAAAATCGCCCCAGACTTATCACGGATTCGATTTTCAAGCGCTATAAATTTTATTGAATTCTATATGAATCCCAGTACATCAATAATAAATGCAACCTGAGATGAGCTTGAAATACCTTCTCAATCAATCTCCACTCCTGACCCAACTCCTGATCACGCAGAGCATATTTATTGGAACATTCTTCTTGGACACGGAGATCTCCAGACGATTTGTAATACATTTCGCTAAAGATATCATGAATTTATTGGCAATTGCCTAAATCCACAAAGAGCTGGGGATCATAAATTCGAATTAATTCCGGGAAAGAGTCACCCTTGATTAGAAACCGTCCACTTTCTTTACAAAACTTCGAGTCGTTAGAAAACAGCTCGATGAAATTTGGTCACAGGAATTCATTCGTGAGTCAGAAGCCCGTTGTGCAGCACCATTAATGCTCACCGCAAAACTTGGTGGTGGAGTAAGAATCTATCAAGATTATCGTGGCTATAATAACGCCACAATTAAATCCCGATATCCTCTGCCACTGATCCGCGAGACCCTCGATGCTCCATGTTATGGCAAACATTATACCAATCTTGATATAATTGCTCCATTCAAGAAGCCCCGAATTGCCGAAGGACATGAGTGGAAGACAGGTTTTATAACCAGATTTGGCTTGAGTCTTCAGTTATGCCATTAGGTCTGTGCAATACACCGGCAGAATTTCAACATTACATAAACTATCTACTATTTGACCCTCTGGATAAGTCATGTACAGTTTACCTGGATGACGTTTTAGTGTTTTCAAATATAAAAGACGATCACAGAGAGCATGTACGCAAAGTTGTAGAACGACTACGTAATGCTAGACTACAAATTGATATTAATAAATGTGAATTTGAAATAAAACATACCAAGTATCTAGGATTGATAATAACTCCCGATGGCATCGAAATGGATAAAGATAAAGATAAAGAAGTTATTAGCTCCTGGCTATCTTCTTCTAACGTTTACGATGTCCAGAAGTTTTTAGGATTTGCCAACTTCTACAGGAGGTTTATAAAGGACTTCTCAAAAATCTCCGTCTTCTCAATGAGCTTCTACGCAAGGGTGTTGCTTGGTCTTGGAGCATGCCCCAAAAGATGTTTTCATACAGCTCAAAAGAGCCTTTATCTCAGCTACAACCCTGGCCAATTATTTTTGCTCCAAGAAAAGCATACTAGAAACAGATGCATCTGACTGGACTTCAGGAGGTGTCTTATCACAAATAGATGATAAAGAACTCCTACGACCAGTTGCTTACTTCTCGTCAAAGCATTCTCTGGCCGAATGTAATCACGGGATCTATGATAAATAGCTCTTGGCTATAATCAAGTGTCTAGAAGAGTGGCGTCCCGAGCTGCAAGGAGCGTCAGAGAAATTTGATATCATCATCGATCACAAGCACCTGGAGTATTTCACTTTTATTGAATCTCTAACTTAGAGACACGTACGATGGTCCGAGTTTCCATCTCAATTCAACCTTCAGGTTGTGTAAAGACCAGGAAGTAAAGCAGTTCGCCCGATGCCTTGAGCAGGAAATGAAAACACCGACCAAACTTCAATTCCCATGACGAGAGGTTAAAGTATAAGAAAAAGGTGTTACTAAGCTCAGGTAACTTTGAATCAGCAGCACTGAAATATTTAGTATATAAGGAAAATAAGGAGATCGATGTTGGTATGAAGTTAGCGCCCTTGGAATTGATACTTCCTACTTCTCAAAGATCAATTGATAATTTGATCGTTGAGGCCTACAATAGATCAGAAATGACATCGACAATAAATAATCGGCGGGTATCGTCTACCCCCCTCCTGTTAGGAGGGGGGCGCAGCAAAATGCGACACTTTTTCATACCAAAATTTCACAGATTTCACCAACTTCACCAACTTATTGCTCAACCACGCCACAATGGTTTCGCCTCAAAAGTACAATTTACAGAGAGCTCTTGATGGAATTTTGGATGGCACCTTTCGTTCTGCTCGTCATGCTGCGAAAGCTATCGGAGATATCCATCATTCTACAATTGCTCGCAATCTCAAACGACGCACAGGGACGTCAGGAGGACATAACAAGGCACTGAATTCGGAGCAGGAGATTGCGCTTAAAAGGTAGTCTGATCTGACCCTTATTGTTTCTGCTAAGTAGAAATAGCTACTGTGATCGGTGTATAACTCTTGGTAGTTATGCCAAGTATAAGCATATACGCCTCGCTGCCAATTCAATTCTTCGTTAAGCTGGCTCTTCCAAAAAAGGTTCACGTGATTGGGTTACGCGCTTTATCAGAAAGACTCCAAAGTATCGATTTAAAAAGAGTCGATCGATAGGTGCTGCACGTCGGGCGGCTGCTGAAAAGGCTGAAATAGTTGAGCACTTTCGGCGTTTCGAGGCCGTATGCAATGAAAAGAAAATCAAAAAACAAAATATTTGGAATTTTGACGAGACTGGCTTTCGCATCGGTTGCCTTGGTAGTCAGCTTGTACTCATATGGGCGGAGCAAAAGCAGGTTTACCTCGCCGACCCTGAAAATAGAGAATATGTTACTTGCATGGAATCAGTTTCTGCCGATGGGAGAACTATCGATCCCATGATTATTTTTCAGGGAGCGCATTATCTTGAGAAACATTTCGACAAT
The DNA here is from genome assembly GCA_028751805.1 of Podosphaera xanthii. NCBI lineage: Eukaryota > Fungi > Ascomycota > Leotiomycetes > Helotiales > Erysiphaceae > Podosphaera > Podosphaera xanthii. The sequence continues at coordinate 2,814,670 of JAPWIX010000006.1, read as the reverse complement.
GATCTCAATGACGATGTGCTTTTTGCACAAAGCGAATCGGGATACACCAATGACTACCTTTCTTATAGATGGCTCATGCACTGGGAAAGATTGACGCGTCCCCAGAATCCAGAAGAGAATAGACTCTTGATAATGGATGGGCACGGTAGTCATCTTACATTTGAGTTCATCAATTACTGTGATGCTCATAAAGTATTCCCCTTCCTACTACCACCACATTCAACGCATCTCTTACAGCCTCTTGACATAGGTATATTTCAGCAGTATAAGCATTATCATCAAGAACTCTTAGACGATGAAATTCGCATTGGTGGGCTTCAATTCAACAAAGAAGACTTTTTTAGAGTTCTCCAACGTACGAGAAATTTAGCGTTTAAAAAAAGAACAATAACTTTCGCCTTCAGGCAAGCTGGCTTGGTACCGTGCGATCCAGAGGCTGTTCTTGATAAAATGAATGAATTCTCCCACCCAGAGCGGCCTTGTACACCGCCTCCTAGAGAGATCAATTGGAAAGAGTGCGTTACACCTACTGGTAACATTGCTGAGGTCCAGAGGTATTCAAAGTACTTAGAAACTCGACTGCTGGATCATCTTATGGAGGACAAACCAATTACTCCCTCTATCACTCGAACTTTGTATAAACGCGATAAAGCCTCAATGGCATTGATGCTCGACGGAAAACTTGCAGTCAAAGAGCTCAATGATAAAATGGCAAAGGAAACGGCGAAGAAGGCTCGTATGTCCGGCACTAGAGTGGTACAAGCTTATGGGGTGATATACGCCGGAGACGCTCGACTTCGAATTATGCAACGTAACAAAGACGATATCGAAAAAGAAGAAGCCGCCATGGAAGCTCGACTAAAAATCTACGAAAATCGCTTCAAGAGAATTGTGAAGAGCTTTAAGAGCAAAAGGAACAGGGGGTTGCAGGAAAGATCGGAGAGGGAGGCATATAAGAAGCGTTATCGTTTGGTGATGCTAGAGCTACGTCGTAAACTTTGAGTTGGTACCAGTGGGTAATTATTTGAGAAATTAACCCTCAATATCTTTATTAGTGCCAAGTTTATAAAAATTATTCTCTAATTGTGTAGTTGTGAGTCAAAAATTAGTTATTCGATTAGGCCCTCCTTTGATGTTCAAAGTAATGGTAGAATAATGGATATTTCCGATAGCTTTCGCAGCATGACGAGCAGAACGAAAGGTACCATCCAAAATTCCATCAAGAGCTCTCTGTAAATTGTACTTTTGAGGCGAAACCATTGTGGCGTGGTTGAGCAATAAGTTGGTGAAGTTGGTGAAATCTGTGAAATTTTGGTGTGAAAAAGTGTCGCATTTTGCCGAGTTGTCGCATTTTGCTGCGCCCCCCTCCTAACAGGAGGGGGGTAGACGATACCCGCCGATTACCTGCTTAAAAGATGACTGCCGCTTATAGCCAAATCGGCTTAAAAAATTCCGTGGTATTGCCATTTGTCAGAACTTTGGGGATGTCTACTTCCGATTCAGGAGGTGGTCAAAGATATGATAAGATGAAATGGATGTAGTTCAAGATGATAGATTGGGAGTAAAATCGATTGTAGAATTCAGATTGTTAACTCTGCATAGGAAAGAGTTTATCTACATATGCTTCAGTGGCAACGATAAGAATCAGGATAGTTCACTTTGCCACTTAACTAATTGCCACTTCGTAACTTTGCCATGCCGTGCTGTAAAGTTTGTTCAGCAATAGTTCAGGTGTGAGTTGCCACCTGTGCCGAGGGTCAGTGTTTGTTGGCGTATTACAGTCGAGCCCCTCTTAGCTAATAGTGGGTCCCGGTATAATTACTGAATAGATTCACAGAAATTTTACCGTCTATATTTGCAATACTTACCCCTGCACGCAAAATGGCCTGTAAGGGTAAGCGTTGCAAATTTAAAGTCCAAGTTGTAACAGCTGGTAAGCTGAATTGTTCCGGTAGCCTATGTGGCGCATGGGCGTGCATAGACCTTATAGGGATAAGGGTGTGGTGCACAGGGCATGATCAGCTATGAGATGGCGACTAGCTGAAACGAGAAGTACCCTTGATATGCGTAGGCCTGCTGTCACAGGGACCTTTTGATACACGAGGACTTTCAGGAACCTTTATTGATATCAGGGTTGGGGCGAGTCATTAGACTGCAGTGAGGGTTGTATATAGACTTGTTGAGTAGCGACATAGTTTACTTCCTCATAGAATGGAATATTTACTACCTCTGCACACTTAGCTGCGCAGGTGCTCCTGTCTAGGCCGTGGCACAAGTTACAATGAATCTTTTCAACATTTATACCGAGACCCACAATTAGCTAAGAGGGGTTCTACCGTATTGATAAGGATGAAAGTATATTCTCACACCATTTTTTTTTAAATCATTTTAGCGTATGCAGCCTCAGGCTATGACGCGAATGATTACGGAAGACATGTATATTTCGCAGAACGGCCCAGTTTGACGTTTGGAACACTCATACTCAGATTTCATTGGCGGATACCACTACGAGAATAACGCCTTACGACGTGTACCCTCTCCCGTGAATACCCACCATAGGGAAAAGCGAGAAAACCCCGTGGTTGTCTGGGTATGCCTTCGTCATCCCACTAATAAAATATCACCGCGAGAGAAGTGGTGTTAGGGTCTTACTGGGCTCGTTCCGGCTACCTCCGGTCTAATGTGAGGCATGCACCTCGGCTGCATAAACTCTATTAATGTTAGCGGCCTAGACAGAGTTGAATGTCTGGATATGATGGGATGTTCTGAGGCACGGGATTTTGCCTGTTGGAGCATAATGTCAGAAGGCATCATGTTCGGTAGAAGGGGAATTCCGGGACTGTGACAGTTTCATAACGAGCAAAGGCGTTTTGGAACGGTAGTATGACAGAAACTAGGGGTAGTTGGCTGCGACCTCTGACAGGAGTCATGAGAAGAAGATGTTGGTCGTAACTCAGATTTGTTCGCCTTCTATAGCACTAGTGCTGAGTTGAACGGGGTTACAATAACAATCAGTTATCGTCAGTAAATTCGAAAGTATATATAAAACGCGTATATTCCTGTTTTGTGTGTTACGGATACTAATATTTATGCCTGATACGCGCTTATTACATAATCAATCAACTCCGATAACTCCTATAGGGTCGCGGGGGTAATACTTTGCCCGCAAAAAGCGAGCTCTGCCACTTTATGCGGGCAAAGTATTACCCCCGCGACCCTTTAATTCGCACGACCCATGTCCCAACAGAAGAGCGGTTAGGGCCCTCACGGTGATGTTAATTAGCAAGGCGTCATCATCAGGAAAGGTTATCGAGAACATGAGGTTTTTAGGATAATTATATTTTGTCATTTAATTCTCATACATTTCTATGACGGTGGCTACTGAATAATCCGTCACTTCGCTACGTACTTTAAGGCATACGCTTATATTTCCTACTGCTGTAGGAATTAAAAAATATAATCCGACGATCTATCTGCATCAGCCGTGAATCGAACACGGGGCCCATCGATCAATATGATGGCAACGATGGATTTTACCACTAAACCACTGATGCTGATGCATGCAAATCGATTATAATTATTATAGTGCAAAATATTAAACACACATTCCTACAATTTTACTTTACTACTCAATCGGTAAGTCTGCAAAACTAACGTCGACCTTTCCAATCTCAGCATCAATTATTACGACCACAATTTTCTACTCAATTTTTTCTCAGAATGGAATTTACTACTCATGCTCTTGAATCAGCCTTCCGGATTTTCATAATGGTATTTAATAAGTCCAAATGCAGCCGCTACGGCATATACTATATTTCGAACCACTTTTTGCTCTAGATTGAATGAAGCTAGGAGTTAGGCAATTACACACCAGCATCTTTAAAGACTTAGATCAGAGTGGGATATTTATTGTTTGAAATGATTCTTAATAAATGGTTGCGTGTGTACGTGTGTGTGTTTGATATTTGAAGTCTCGGGCCGGATCCTACGTATCCTAAGATCTAAGACCAGCGAATTCGGCTGAGATCAAGTCAAAGACCTGCTCAACTCGTTCACACCGCGTAAACTTCTACGGAAAACGCAGGAATCAGACACAGGCAAAGAAAGCAAAAACCTCTCTCAATGCCAGCACTAAAAGAAGGAAGAATGCATGTAGGTCCGGTGCCCGCGGTCTCGCCCATGTCTTTTGCTACGACTTCATCTAAATGGCTATATTTCTCAATCCCCGCTGAGAGCAACAGACGAGCACCACCGCAAATCAGAGTGATGAAATTTTTGGATCCGAAACTGTTCCCTCATCTCAAAAAGAATGGTTAGAAGGTAGAAGCAGCGGAGAGTTGCTCCTCTCCGCATCACGCAAGCAAATGCCGGGAGATCTTCCTCGGCTCACGACGTTGCCCCCATACTCGAAAATGATAACTATATAGGTATTCTACTCACTCTGGGTCGGATGGTGCAGTGGTACACTGCCGGGCCATTCTCCCAAGAAGAGTCTGGGTAGCTTGAACACATGCACCATTCTGAATAGAAGAAAGCTGTTTCGAGTCCAGTAAGACCCTCACACCACTTCTCGCGCGGTGATATTGTATTCGTAGGATGGTGAAAGCTTGCTCAGATATTCACACAATTTGCTATTCTGATCACAAAATCAGGAGGAACTAGGGTGATCCCAGTAGCAATACATGGATCATACATTAAGCGGACCCATAGCATAGATTTAAGCCAGGACTATGTGCGTGTAGTTTCAAGTTCACAAGATAGCGCATTGATATTATTTGTTTACTGAACCTCGGAAGACACTGTTCAATGTCTTGTAACATGCTCTACCACTTTGCCGGTCACTTTGAACAGGAACTGACTAACAGAAGAACTCGCTTATAAAAAAGTGACTGGCCCAGTGGTAAAGCACGTTACAGGACATTGATCGGTGTCTTCCGAGGTTCAGTAAACAAATAATAACAATGCGCTGGGGACGAAGACGGCGTTTCTATCTGTACGCGGTGGCCTCTACGAACCTGGAATTTATCTTCAGAGCCAACAGAAACACGCAATACTTGGTCGCGGAGGAAAAGTCACCCAGATGACTTTCCGGGGCGTACCCAGCTCCCGTCACGGTGGTGATGGATCAGACTAAGTTGGCCCTTTTTACCAAGATGAATTCTCACTGTTTACAGATATTCTGGAATTATACTGTCTCCCGAGGAAGGAGCACCGCTACCTGAGCGCTGGTGGTGTCGGTATAAGGAGGATATCTGGACCATGGGATATTAGGGAGATACAGATAGGGATACGCACCTCGTGTGGCTTTGGTGTCTGAGCCTCGCTTGGCTGGGGTTGCAGGTTTTTTGAGGCTTTTTCCCGCGTACCGGTTCCCATGGCTGCTCTTTTTCAATTTTTTTGAGCAGAAGGTTCCATAGAAAAGGTGGTTGAATTCTACGGGTAATTACTGAGCTTAATGGCTACCCGTCATGGGTCAATGTATCAATGATCTTAGGTTGGAGGTAAAAGGGGATAGGAGCACTGTAAAAGGTGTGGCCTGGGTTAGAGAGGAGCCCTAGTGTTATAATAGTCTTGGACTCTACATAGCACGATTAAACAAAACTACTACTACTACTAGCAGGTGCCGAGTCTTGCATGAGTATTAAGCCCTGGTGCTCTCTATGATAGTTGATAACTGATGGCACAACCCTTTCACTGAAGCTAGCTAGGTTAATTTTTCCCCATCTTTTGTCTCATATTACATGTGGACCTTTTTGAGATCCCAGAAAAGATCCCCAGAACATCCAGCCACTCTCCTTCAAACACCTAATATCTAAACAATAGTCTTCAACCTGTTCATCGACATAAATAACGCATTAGAGCTAGATATAATTTAGATAGCTTCAGTATTTGCCAATCTAGTCACCCAAGTGTTTTTGTGGGGGTTACCGGTAGCACATGTCTCATCGGTCCAGAGAACTCAACTCCAATCATCCAAAGACCAGTTTATGTGAGTTTGGGCAAACTCAATCCTCTTCGTTTTGTTAAGGTCACTCAGTACCGGCTTTGAGCGAACCCGGCGTCGAGAATATCCTCTACTGTTGAGAGCCCTTTGATTGCACCTTTGACCAACGTTCCATTCCCTAAATGGATCTAGTGACAGATCTAGATAACTCATCCGTCGAGCCTCACATGAAGACCTTACAAAGGGCACCAATTGATCTATCTGTTGACTCGAGAGTACAGGCGGGCGCCCAGTCCGAACACTTGGACTCTTGCTGTGTCGGGCACAAGCGTGTTGAACTTGGTGCCAGGATAGCCCTAGATCTTTGGCAATTTGTTCGATTGTTTTGTTCGTATGTTTTCGCAATGTTTTGACGCGAATACAGTCTTCCGATGAAAAATAATTTCGACAGCGCTGCGATAATAAATTAGTGGCACTCATTTTTTTTTGATCGAAGTTGATGGGATGTAATTATTTGTAAGTGGGGAGAAGATATTTGGGTATTCAAAGGGTAAGAACTATACAGTGCGGGAAACAGTAGTATTGAACGATTGGATAATTGGGCTCTAGAGTTATTACCTCTTCTGTAATAGTCATCAATTTAAATAGGCCCCTGTCACGCTAATTCAATATCGTTGACTTAGTCCTGTAGTATTGTAGATCCATTTGAAAAGTCGCAGGGACCTACAATGTATGAATTCATATTTTATATTTCTTGATTAAAGAGCAGCGGCCTCCTTGGCGCAGTGGTAACGCGTAGCACTTGTACCAGAAGCGAAAATGCTAAGATCACAGGTTCGATTCCTGTAGGTGGCAAACGTTTTATCACCGCTTCGCGAACGAGAAGCGAGTTTATTGGTCGGAATCGCGTGCCAAATTTCTTTGCTGCGGCTCACACGGTAGGTGGAATATTTCCCGTGTTTGGCATAAACTCGATCGCCTTGAAACTGCGCCATCATCAATTACATTCATTGTATGTTCAAGTGCTTCAGACAAATTTGACATACTTGTACCACACAGCAGGCGCTGGAAACTTTCAAATGGAATTCAGTTTGGTGCGTTGCTATCACATAATGCTGAGTATTGACATACTCAATCAGCACCAACCGGGATAACTTCCAACCATCACTGGCTAATAGATGTTGAGATACAATTCTCTAGGGATAGGGTTGAGCATTCAGCATGATTTGCATAGCCACGCTAATCTCTCGAAAGTTAAAACTCTGAATTGTGAACTACGCTAAGCAATATACAAAAAGTTGTTTGATTTGATTGCATATCGTATCAGGTTTAAGCCCTACACCCAGGTGGCGTGATACGGGTATGTTCCGTGCAAACTCAACGCTACCTAAATGACTAGCGTTATGCTAACAAGTCTACATAAACTATGGTCATAGAATATAACATAAGATTAAAAACAAATACAAATTTGTCTTGACAGATAACGCCCTTTGCCTCGTCCTGATCCCTATTGGTTCTCGCCGCAACAATATTGTTGGGTGGAACAAGTCACCATGATTAGTTGTTCGCCTACCGTAGTATCCCCTTACAGTCACATATTCTAAGGATTTTTCCTATTCTTTGTCTACTAACATCTCGTGTGCCCTCAGAGATGGGTTCTTTCTCGAACTCATCCACCGCTGAAGAGATTTTGAATACTCTGCAAGGTGCCATGGCCCCTTCTCTCGTCCACATTCGCACTATCCATCGACGTCTTCGTATTTAAACCTCTCATGATAGTTGGCGAAGTCGCCATGCCCTATCCTAGCTGCTATTAGTCGACGGTACGCCCATCTGGATAAGTGTAAGGTTTTGCCCTAAGAATACACATTTCTATTTATAACATTATGGCATTTCTATTTATACCATTATTTCATTTCTATTTTTACTCATTGTAGTCATCTCATTTCTAGTAAATCATCTTGTAGCAGCAATTAATAGGCCGCGTATGTATTCTATTTACGTCTCTATGACAAGAGTAAGATAAGTCGAGGCGGCAACTACTGAAGGAAGGAAAGGCGTATATAAAGAGAAAGATTCTCAGTAGATAGCGCTCTTCACGCTTAGTTCTTTGTCACAAATATAACCATCAGAAAGTCTTTTGACATCCTTCAGACAACCTTCAGGTTCCCTTTAGTAAACCCTTTAGTACCTCAATACTTTCCTCAGCACTTCCCACCGTCTCTTGAGACCTCTTTAGTACCTACCTTACTCAGTATCCTTCCCGTTACTCACTCGGTCGCCCATCATCCTGACATTACTAAGCGTCGAAATTACATGAGTTATAGAGTACCTGATTCACCAGATACTCTTTCTCATTCAACAGCAACCGACAACTCCTTTTTCAGTCTTTCAGGATCTGAAATGGCTGAGACAACAAGCAGCAACATGCAAGGCATCCAAGTCACCTCGAACCCGCAACTAGACCAAGATATTCCCATGCCTACAACTCAGATACCGACCTTAAATTTCCTTCCTCCGGAACTCTGGAGTACTCCATACCTCCTTCAGGTTCCTGGAGCCATGAATAACGCCTTGTTAGTTGACTCCGTGCCAGTAGCAGCTCTATTCGATGCTCAAAAACCACTCTCACCTCCTTCTCACATTCCTTACTCTACACCTTTGATGAGACTCACTGCCCCTCCGATCACCCTGTACGATGGATCCCCGAGCAATCTACGCTCCTTCTGTTCGCAACTTGTCAATCAGTTACAAGATCAAAACCATTCTTTCCCGGACGAAATCTCCAAGGTTCGCTATGCCTACCAATGTCTGGGGCCAGGAGCTCTGAGGAAGATGAGGTCCCAATTCAGGTGTCTCGAAGATCCAGCAGTTAAGCCAGAAATAACAACTCTATCCGAATTCCTGACGGCGCTCAAGCGAGAATGTGATGACCCCGGCCGAGAAGGTAAGGCCACCCGCGCTGTGGAAAAAATGAAGCAAGGAAATATGAGATTTCATGATTTTATAACCTTGTTTCACGATAACATGGTTGACTCCACCTACGCCAATGTGGACAAGATCACCTGGAAGAAGATGTTGGAGCTACGGCTTTCTGAGAAACTTTCGGAGATTCTACTGTCTGCTTCAGATGCTCCAGAAAATTATGACGATTTCGTGGCTTACCTAAGGGCTAAAGATGCTCGTGTCCATGAGTTCAGGACCGCCTTCCCAAGCGCGCCAACCCACCAGCCAAGCCCAACCTTTTCACCCGCCTCAGTCTATAAAGCGCCGAGTACACCCCTGACGACGCCATGGAGGTCTCCCAACCCTGAGCTTACCGTCTCTCAAGGAGGATCGGCAATGGATCTTGATACAATATCAAGACAAAAAGGCACCGACTGACGCCTTACTCCACAAGCCAAGGATGCACGTCGAGCTTTAGGTCGATGTGTTTGGTGCAATAAACCAGGACATATAGCAAAAAACTGCCCATTAGGCTCCCGCACTATTGCGTCCGCTGCAATAATTGAAATGCCTGATCAAGTAGAGCAATTAAAAGACCAACTCCAGCAGTAAGTCGCCTGTTGGAGTCGTTATCAGTAGGACAAGTGAGTTCAGAGGACGTCTCAAGTTCACGTCACATGTATATAAACGCAAAAATATATGATATACCTCTAATTGCTCTTGTTGACACTGGCGCTTCCGGAAATGCTTTCATTTCAAAATCCCTCTGTGAAACTCTTAACCTAAACCCACATAAACTCTTGCGCCCTATTAATCTCTTTGGATTTGATGGAAAGCAAGGAGCTCAAATAACCCACAAAGTATCTTTCCCACTATACCTAAGCAGACATGCCGAAATCACGACCGCCTATGTGATATCTCAATGTAAACAAGATTTAGTCTTGGGCCTTCCTTGGATAGAAAAACACGCGCCATATATAGACTGGAAGGAGAATACCCTTACTTTCGGTGAAAACTGTTTAGGAAAAGCTTGTTGCAAGTTTGAAACTACCATACCTTATTTCAATTCTGGAGCCCCAAACTCTGTTTTAGCAAATCGTATTGCTCAGAGTCATCATCAACCCCCTTTTTATCAAAAACCAAAGATTGTCCCAGCACCCACCTTCGCAATGATGGCCCATCAGCCGGAAAATTTTAACTTTGCCCTTAGCCTCCATGACCTCGATCTTTTATCTAAAGACACCACGGAGCAATCTCTCGATACTCCTATGGACAGAATCCCCAAGTTGCGAAAAAAATATGCAAACCCTAAAGAACACTTACCTTCCCACTATCATGAATTTCTCGATGTATTCAATCGTGACCAGGCGAATCAACTACCGCCTCATCGCCCCTGGGATCACTCCATTGATCTACAGCCTAACGAACATCCCCCAGCGTCGCGACCCTACTCAATGAATCTGCGTGAGCTCAGAGCTCTCCGAGACTACCTTCATCAAGAACTTGACAAAGGATTTATCCGCGTTTCTCGTTCTCCCGCTGCAGCCCCAGTACTTTTCGTTAAAAAGCCTAATGGCGATCTCCGATTTTGCATCGATTATAGGGGACTGAATGCAATCACAATCAAGAATAGACACTCGTTACCATTAATAACGGAAACTCTTAGCCAGCTCTCTCACGCCAAATATTACACGAAGCTAGATATAATATCAGCTTTCAATAAACTCCGTATTAAAGAAGGGGATGAATGGAAAGCCGCCTTTACCTGTCGATACGGACTTTTTGAACCAGTCGTACTACCATTCGGGCTTTGCAATGGGCCCGCCTCATTCCAAGCCTACATAAATCATGCTTTAAGGGGTCTCCTTGACAATTTTTGCACTGCGTATATGGATGATATTTTAATTTACTCAGAAAACTTAGTGGACCATAGAAAACATGTCAAAATTGTTCTACAGCGTCTCCGAGAGCATGGGCTACAGGTCGATATCGAAAAATGTAACTTCGAGACCACAGAAGTTACCTACCTGGGTCTCATTGTTTCAACTGAAGGTATACGTATGGACCCCAATAAAGTTGCCTGCGTACAAGAATGGCCAACTCCTCGCTGTGTCCGGGACATACAAGGTTTTTAGGTTTTGCAAACTTTTATCGCAGATTTATTCCAGAATTTTCAAGACTAGCAGCACCTCTCACTAATTTGACGAAAAATAACGTTCCATTTGCCTGGAATGAGACTTGTGAATCATCTTTCCTTAAGATTAAGCGATCTTTCAAAGACGGAACCATGCTCGCTCACTTTGACCCCACACTTCAGACCATTCTAGAAACCGACGCTTCAGATTTCGTGACAGCGGCAGTGCTTTCTCAGTATGACAAGGCAGGAATTCTCCGACCAGTTGCCTTTATGTCCAAGAAAATGATTCCAGCCGAGTGCAACTACGAGACTTTTGACAAGGAATTGTTGGCTATTGTAAATGCCTTTGAAACTTGAACCGCCGAACTTGGATCGGTGGAAATGCCGACTTTAATTCTCACAGATCACAAAAATCTTGAACATTTCACTACCACCAAGAAGTTAAATAGAAGGCAAGCACGCTGGAACGAGCTGCTGGCCGATTTTGACTTCAAAATAGTCTTCCGACCAGGGAGACACGGAGGAAAGCCGGATGCCTTGACTCGAATTCATTCTGATCGACCCACAGAAAGCTCCGACAAACGAAACCAACACCAATATCAAACCTTAATAAAACCTCACCAAACCCTTCGATGTGGTAGTGTATCCGAAAGTAGTAATACATTATGCGTATCATTAGATAACTGGGATAAGCATTGTAAAGAAGACAAATACTGCCAGGAAATACGATCAGCTCTGGAAAATCCAAGAAAAACACGACCAGACCTCGAGCTTTCAAATTGCACACTCACCAAACATTCTTTCACTCTACATGGAAAAGAATATATACCCGAAATACTTCGTGAAGTAATCTTAAAACAGCTTCATGAATCTCCTCTGTACGGACACCGTGGAGCAGCTGCGCTTTATTTTATGGTAAGCCGTCAATATTGGTGGCCTGGATGCCATAAAGACGTAACAAAATATGCCCGAGGTTGTGAAAGTTGCCAGAAGAACAATCCTTCTAGCCAAAAACCCTATGGATTTCTTAAACCACTCCCAGCCTCACAAGCATCATTCCGTCATCTCACTCTTGATTTTGTCGGACCTCTACCAACATGCAAAGTTCGTGACTTTTCGTACCGCTATATCCTTCAAGTAGTAGACCGACTCACTAAACGAGTCTGGATCATTCCGACAGAACGGCCCACTGCCCAGGACACAGCAGAAGCCTTCATCACGAACGTCGTTCGTTTTGCTGGTCTTCCAGACTCCCTTGTCTCAGACCAAGGCCGGGCCTTTATAGATAAAACTTGGAAAGAAATTTGTTCTCGGCTTAGAATAACCCACAAACTCTCAACATCTTATCATCCTGAAACAGACGGACAAACAGAGAGGGCTAATAAAACGCTTGAAGTATATCTGCGCCATTATGTTAATTATCACCAGGATGATTGGGTTAAATACCTACCGCTGGCGGAATTTTGTTGCAACAATCACGTAAATAGGGTCGGATGGTGCAGTGGTACACCGTCCAGGCCGTTCTCCCAAGTAGAGTCTGGGTAGCTTGGACACATGCCCCACTTGAGACAGGAGAAAGCTGGTTCGAATCCAGCAAGACCCTCACACCACTTCTCTCGCGGTGATACTGTATTCGTAGAATGACGAAAGCATGCTCAGATAGCCACAGGTTTTTCTCGCTTTTCCCTGTGGTGGGTATTCACGGAAGAGGGTACATGTCGTAAGGCGTTATTCTCGTAGTGGTATCTGCAAATGAAATCTGAGTATGAGTGTTCCAAACGTCAAAATGAGTCGTTCTACAACAAAGAATACGTATCTTCCGAAAAATACCTACGTGGGCCTTCAGGCGCCGAAATAGGATAATAGAAAAAAAAAAAAAAAATCACGTAAATACATCGACAGGAGTATCGCCATTTTTCGCTAGTTTCGGACATCATCCCCGGATGAACTTTATTCCAGAGTCCGAAAATGCCGAGCCTCGTGACACCCCAGAATTTGTCAAACGCATGGAGAGCCTAGTTAAACATTGCACGGAACAAATAACACTCGCACAAGCCTATCAATCGACATACGCAAACGAAAGACGCCTCCCAGCACCCAGATATAAGGTTGGAGATATGGTTTACTTATCCTTAAAAAATTTGGCTCTAGCAAGACCGTCTAAAAAACTTGATAACGTTCGCGCAGGCCCATGGCAGATCACGGCTATGAAGACACCTCTTGTCGCAAAGCTCGATTTACCTTTTCAGTTCAGAATCGACAATAATTTTCATGTTAGCCTACTTCGTCCTGCTTACATTGGATACCCATCCCAACATTTGGAGTCTCCAGAACCACTTGAAATAGCTCCATCTGGTCACGAAGTTCACGAAGTGGAAGCAATACTGGATTCCCGGATTCGTCGAAATAAAGTACAATACCTAGTGCGATGGACAGGTACGAACGATACCACATGGGAACCCTATGAGCATCTGGATAATTGTCGAGAATCTCTAAAAGATTTCCATAATGCATACCCAGAAGCACCTCGCTCGGAGGACCTCGCGTCCTGAAAAAAGGGGGGGGGTAATGTAAGGTTTTGCCCTAAGAATACACATTTCTATTTATAACATTATGGCATTTCTATTTATACCATTATTTCATTTCTATTTTTACTCATTGTAGTCATCTCATTTCTAGTTAATCATCTTGTAGCAGCTATTAATAGGCCGCGTATGTATTCTATTTACGTCTCTATGACAAGAGTAAGATAAGTCGAGGCGGCAACTACTGAAGGAAGGAAAGGCGTATATAAAGAGAAAGATTCTCAGTAGATAGCGCTCTTCACGCTTAGTTCTTTGTCACAAATATAACCATCAGAAAGTCTTTTGACATCCTTCAGACAACCTTCAGGTTCCCTTTAGTAAACCCTTTAGTACCTCAATACTTTCCTCAGCACTTCCCACCGTCTCTTGAGACCTCTTTAGTACCTACCTTACTCAGTATCCTTCCCGTTACTCACTCGGTCGCCCATCATCCTGACAATAAGGCTAGTTTGGGAGGTCGCTTCCTAGTTATCAGAAGGTCTAAGCCCCTGTACTGGCTAGCTCTATGATCCTGCCACTACGATGCTACTAGTTCATCGGCGTACTTCTTAACAATCCTGATTACGGCCGCGAGCGTGTATTTAAAATCTTGTCTCCTTTCTACTGGATGAGTCGCGCTGATCATACTGTCAGAAAAGCCCCCAAGGGCTGATCTCGCGAGCCTGTCTACCCCCTCATTCCCGTCGATCTCTGCATGGCCTGGTATTCAACAGACTTCTATTGAATAGTGCCTTTACTGAAGAGCGACGAACTTGTCCACTATTCCTTGGGAGGAACCTGTCCTGCCCTACGTATGGCCCGCACAGCTTCGTGATTGTCCAGGAGGACCTTGATTGGGTCGTTTCCTGCATTCTGTATTGCCGCTTCCAGGGCTTTCTAGGCTCCTGAGAACTCTGCTTTGATTATCTCAGCTTTCGGCATCGGACCTGCACCACTTCTGATCATCCGTCCTCCTCTGAATAGGGTATAGCCCCATGTAGATTTCGCCGAGCCGCATAATGATCTGTCTGGATATCCGCATACCGTGCTCACTAGCAAATTCTCTGGTCATTATTTGGCGGGGGTGATTTCAAGCAGCTTGTCAAGTCTCGCTGGTTAATTGGTGTCTTCGCCTCTTGGAAAATGGACTTTGCCAGATTCTTCGACGGCAGGCACTTTAATGATATTTATCTGCGGCCGTGTGAAGTATCGTTCTGGATTCTTGAAAGCTTGACTATTCTGACTTGTACGCCGTCCTAGGCGGTTTATAATTTTTTTCAGCCCCTCTCGAGATCTGTGTGCTAGAGCGTTCTATGCATCTAGTCGTTGGATGCGTGTGGCGGCTCTTAATTGCCTCTGTTTGAGAATTATAGCTGCTGGCGGTAAATCCGATTTTCTATACGATGCACTGTTGGGAGTGGTGCGCCAAGTTGGCATTGCCGCCTGAATTGCCTTCATGTTTGTGCTATCGAGCAGATACGTATGCAACCCAACTCCTGTGCCTACTTTTTTGTCTCGTGCCGTTGCGATCCGAGAGAGTCCTGGCCAACATGCCTCTGCCCCGTAAGCCGTCATGCTAAGTACATACGCCTGTACTGACATGATCACTAGACCTGGTCTCATCCTCGCTGTACAGTATGCATACGACGTAAAATTGAGTTTTGCGTTGGGCTTTTCCGTAAAATCCCTGTACGTGCTGTTGGAAGTTGAGTTGGGGGTCTATCCATACTCCAAGCCCTTTTGTGTATGGAGATGGAGCTTTGCTATGGCCTTGGATCCTGACAGCTAGGCCACATGGGTCTAGCTTTTTCTTGGGTCCTCCTCCCATTACGAGCAGGTCTAGCTTGGCCGGGTCGAAGCTTATCTCGTGCTCATTTGCAAGCTAGACTGGCTTTTTCACCTCTGCCCGAGGTTTCGCTACCGCTTCGGAAGTTGTGCTTCCTACACTTAGTACCGCGATATCGTCAGTGTGCCCGAACTTGCTACACTTGTCCCCACCCTGTAGTGAAATGGCGACGTACAAAAGGAATGGGAGTGGTCAGAATAGCGAGACTTTCGGGACTCCACACTTTTGTCCCGGGTTGTTCCCCCTTAATAGCGAACGCGTATTCTTTATTGAGTTGAAAAGAACTCGACCCATTGGCAGATTGACCTAGGCCAACCTTGATTGCGCATTCGTTGTAACAAGCGATTGTAAAGTGCTGCATCAAATGCTCCTTGCAACCAACCGTTTCAATCCTTTTCCTAAGCACGAAAGAAGAGAGATTAGTCGCCATCTTTTGGCTGTCGCAAGATCCCGTCCCGTTCTAGTTTTGGAAGCAGGATGACTTCTGCTACCCGAAGTGCGATGGAGAAGTGTCCATACCCCAAGCGCGCTAGAAGAATGTTCGTCACTTACACACCCATGACTATTCAGCAAGCTCTGAGCAGTCAAACAGCTCTCTTGTCTGAACTTAGAGATTTCTCTCCCGTGCCAAGGGTACTTGCCGTTATATCTTCTAGTGAAAGGTTTGCGCTCCAAGGGATAGACTCCGTTGGTTCAGATTCCCAAATGGGAAGATCGTGAGTTGCGTCGAATCTATTCAGAAAAATTTCTTATACGGCTTCGGCCCGTTCGGTTGGATCAGAGATCCTCGTGTCCTCCGTAATTTTGAGGGGGTCTCGCCTTGTCTTGGGTTTGGCCCACCTCATTACTTTGAAGACTTGTATATCCGTAGTAGCGTTTGTCACAGCTGGTCAGCTGAACTATTCCCGTGGCTTATGGTATGCATGGGCGTACACAGGCTTAGCCGGGGTAGTCCATTTTGTACTGGCAAACATAGGTAGGGATTCTTGTACGTCATGAAATATTCTATATCAGGATTTCCGAAGTAGAGGAATCACGGGGATGAGATATAAGAGCTTCCTGGCATGCGGCAACCTTCTGCTACATAGCAAACTTCCATTATATGACGAGCCTAATACGTGGCAAACTCCTGTTACAGGAATCCTCATTGATGTTAGTGCTGTAGTGTTATCTACGGGGAGTAGTGTTGCACAAAGCGACATACGAGTTGTGCCAAGTCCATGTACTAGTTGAGATGAGTAGTGTAAATTGGAGTTGTCGACTCGCGTAGAACGAGTCGCGTAGAACTAGTCATGTGACATGAGTCGTATGAGACCACAAGACGCGTTCTGTTGATAGGATGAGTAGGAGTCTTCAACTGCTTTAATAGACAGTAGTGAAGGTGACTCAGTTCCTCACAGAAACTCAGTGAAGGATAGAGTTATGATATTAGGACAAGAACCACTCTTTATGTATCTAAGGAGGACATCTCACATTTGGAGAAGGACAAGTTAAATAATACATATCTTCATCTTCATACTCATTCATCATTACCTTCATGTTCATCGAATCATACATTTTACTCGCACGTTAGTACTATAATACTATTTCGCCACTCATAACTGTAACAAGTAGAGCTATGTATTTATTTGTAGGACTACGAGACAGATTACTTTCTCTTCATAGATTTGAATATTGACTATCTCTACTCATTTAGTTGCGCAGGCGCTCTTGTCTAGACCGTGACAGTGTCTTTGACTTGCTTCGGGGATTCTCTTTTTGCCGCTCTAGCTTCGTGATTGACCCTATTCCAAACCTGCGCTGCCCTTTCCGGACAACTTCTAGCAACTTTGAACTCTTGGTGTTTCAGTTTGCAATCTTCATTCCACCACGGTGCAGTGCTGCCGTAAGCTCTAGTGGGTTTACGCCCCACTGTTTTCCTCATCTCCGAGGGCCTCCATCAGACTTGATGCTATGACTTAGACTCATCGAGTCACGTATAAACTCATGTTTGGCAATTGTGTTCCTTTATTAACGCGCTTCACCTCTCGCTGTATATTTCCTTTCTTCGTACTACAACTCTGTACATGGTTGACCAATGCAACGACTTGCTAGTCTTCACACTTGATAACTGGCTTTCGATCTCGCTTACGCTATTCAAGGGTCCAGGCACAAACCAGGCTTTGATGTACTGAGCGAACTTATCGAGATCTTTGTTGTGCAGACAAACTTCCTGGCTTATACCAGAGAGTTCTGGTCTCCTTGTCACTTGTACAGACCCTCTGATGGTTATGTGGTCTGATGTATATTTGACTTGGTTTGATACCATTGCTTCCGCTGTCGTATTGCTCCACACTAGGTCAAAGACGTGTTACAGGCTGTTGCCATGTTTAGTTGTAACCGGAGTTTATCCGGTTCGGTTAAACCTCTAGCCCTCAAGTGCACCTTTCGGCGAGGCTAGCAAAACGTGTGAGGGAAGCCGCTTATGTAAACACTATACTAGTGACGCGAGATGCAGCATACAGTATATGTACTTAGTTGTAGAGATCACGTAGGCTTCTTCCTTCATACAGAATATAAACCCCCTTTGGACATACATTAGCGAACAGCTACCGTAGCACCTCCTCTTACATATATTCTGTATCATCTTTTATTTTATTCCTCTAGTGCAAGTCTCTATTGTACCTCTCCTAGTTGAACCCTTATCATTTGGCGTGTTTTTTTTATGAACACATTCAGAGTACCTTCTCCTACATACTCTATTCAATCGACTTTGTCTTGCTACTCGCACGATTCTCTAGCGACATTTCAAACTTGCTCCGACATCCGAGCAAACTCAATGCCCGAGCCAATGGATACAACAGGGGCTGGCGCTACTACCGGTCAGAATGTTTTTTTGACACAGGATCAATTACGTCAACTCCTATCCCTTATCGACAACAATCAGAGAAGTGCGCCAGTAACCATAAGACCGCCTCCATCCGGAATAAAGAAAGCGTCTCCTTGGCCTGAATGGGATGGCACAAAAGAGCTATACGACACGTACATTATGCAGCTAACGAATAAGATCGAATCAGACTGGGATTTACTGGGTGGGCATAAGTCTGTCTGCATGGATATGATAACTGCCCTCCCAAAGAACTTGAGAAGCCGTGTTTCATGTTGGGCCTCCACGGGAGGACCTAATGCCGACTGGAACTACGAACAATTTATTGTTCATTTCAACGATAATTTTGAGGATAAAACGTCGTCTCGGGTTGCAGGTGAGAAGCTGTCAAGGATGAGACAAGGGCAGCACCAAACGTTTGCTACATATTTGAATGATTTCGAGTATATGTTGGCTCTAGCTAAAGGGATTCACTGGGAGGGTCGTGTTAAAATAAAAGATCTTAGCCTTGGCCTGAATGATCGATTAACAGACTTATTAATGACAGTTGCACTTCCAGATGATAATTATACACTTTTCGTCAAAAAAGTCCGTACAATTTCCGGAAAGTTAGAGTCCAGGGAAAACTATGTCCCAAAACGTGGTCCGAAGCAAACGAAAACGTGGTACATTAGCAGACTAGGTAATGCTCCGTCGAACGTCGAGTCTGCCCCCTATATTTCTCAGAGCACAAACCATGGAACGTCACCCTCGCCAGTTCAAGATGCCGATGGTGATACATTGATGTCTGGAATTAACGGTGTCAGCTCTTCTACTATTGCTGCCATCATAAACGCCGTCAACACTCAAAATAACAGTAGGAATGATAATTCTAAAAACCACCAGCTCCTTGGCGATCAGCGGAAGAGTTTGCAGCCCTTCGCGCTGCAGGGAAGTGTACGCGATGCGCCAGAAAAGAACACTGGTTCAAGAAATGTCCCAACTTCACATGGGCAGAAAGACCTGCAGTTGTCAACACTACTTCCTCAAAAGGTAAGAATATGCCTAAGTGTAGGTTTGAAAATTTTGATGATGAAAACGATGAAAACAATGACTCGGAAAAAGACTAAACCCTGGGCAAAGTCGGGCTCAGGGGAGTGGGAAATCTTTGACGAAAAATATAGATAGAATTGTTAAAAGACTAGATGGCTCTCCGTTTCTTTTAGAAGTAATGCTTAATAAAAGTTTTTATACTGATACTCTTCTGGATTCGGGTTGTCTATGCTACTCGGCCTTCAATCGTTCATTTGTCAAACGTCACAAGTTACCGCAAATTCCCATTGAAACTAGGGAACTAAAACTTGCTAAGAAGGACTCTCGACAGCAGTCGATAAGCGAAATAACCCATGTAGATATAGATATAGATGACAGGCAAGAAAGAGTGTGGGGTTATGTTATCGAAGGGCTTGCATATAATATGATTTTAAGGAATCCTTGGATGAGAGCCAACGCGGTCGTTTATGACGCTCGTCGGCGCTTTATTCGTTTCGGACCGCCAGGCGGAATTACAGTGAATGCTAAAGGGTGGGAAAACAGACTAACTACCAACGATAGGGCAGAGATAAGATGTCTAAAGGTAAACTCCGGAAGCGCCCACCAAGTTTTAGGAACGTTATTCGCAGCCATAGCGACTCGCGCAAGCACTACTAAAGGTGCTGCAACAAAGATATTTGCAGCATCAATAGCAGATATTAACAAGGCTTTGGAAGTAAGAAAGAAGCAGACCCCACAAGAGATTGAAGCTAGTTTACAGCCAGAAATATGTTGCAATGCTGGCTACTTCACTGAAGATGAGATAAACGAGTTACCACCACATCGACCAGGCGTGGATACTAAAATTGAACTAATTAAGGACGAAAATGGCAGAGAAAGCCAAGTTCCCTTCGGACCCCTATATGATATGTCCCGGGCCGAGCTACTTGTCCTCAGAAAGACCCTGACAGACCACCTCGATCGGAATTGGATTCGAGCAAGCGCCTCAGCTGGTGGGGCACCTGTGCTATTTGCCAAGAAGCCAGGAGGTGGGTTGCGTTTTTGCGTTGATTATAGGGCTCTAAACTCCATAACGGTGAAAGACAGATATCCGCTCCCACTGATCAAAGAGACTTTAAGACAAGTTACAAAGGCCACGTGGATCTCGAAAGTCGACGTCCGGGCAGCTTTCCATAAATTAAGAGTACGTGAAGGTGACGAGCATAAAACAGTATTCCGAACTCGTTATGGATCTTTCGAATGGCTCGTAACGCCGTTTGGTCCTACAGGTGCCCCAAGTGCACTTCAACGGTATATCAACAAAGTGTTGAGAGAATTTCTGGGGGAATTCTGCTCTGCTTACCTAGATGATGTGCTAACTTACACATGTGGTGATATCACGGATCATTGGATAAAAGTTAACTTAGTTCTAGAGCGCTTGGGACACGCTGGCCTTAAAATGGATCCGCGAAAAAGTGAATTCGCTGTCAAGCAAACAAAGTACTTAGGGTTTGTAATATCTTTAGGAGAGGGAATCAAGGTAGACCCAGAAAAGGTGAAGGCTGTAGAAAGCTGGCAAGCTCCTACTAGCATAAAAGCAGTGCGAAGCTTTATAGGCTTTGCAAACTTTTATCGAGACTTCATTCCAAATTTTGGAGGTATTTCGGCACCTTTGCTCAACCTTACTAAAAAGTATACAATATTTGTTTGGAATGACGCGCAACAGAGAGCATTTGAAAGCCTTAAGCACCTTTTCATTACTGCCCCGATTTTGGCAATGTGGGATGATGAAAAGGAGACAATACTGGAAGCGGACAGTTCCGGCTATGTGCTTGGTGGATGTCTCTCACAAAAAGATGAAAATGGCGTTCTTCGACCAATCGCCTACTTATCAAAGTAACTAACTGCGGCTGAGGTCAATTACGATATACATGATAAAGAATTATTATCCATTGTCCGCTGCATGGAAGAATGGAGAGGTATGTAAATCGGGTTGAGCAGACCATTTGTCATCTTATCTGACCACCAAAATCTCAAATACTTTTGTCACGACGTAGGTTAAACGAACGCCAGATTCGATGGTCTCAATTTTTATCACAATTTAACTTCAGGTTTCAGTTTCGTCCTGGTAGACAAGCAGCTAGACCTGATGCGCTCTCTCGACGAGAGCAAGACTTACCTCAAGGGTTGGATGACGATCGGTTAAGAAACAGAGAAATGCAATTAATCAAAAACAACTGGATTTTACCTGTCGCCATCAGTAATTTGTCAAATTCCCCAATTAAGGATGCGCAGCCCAGTTTTCCAAAAGGTCAAAATATGTTTTCCGATAAATACTTTCAAATACTATGGGACAGAGCTTTTGAAGAGGACAAAAGTGTACACTTACTTTATGATTGTTTAGCAAAAGGGGAACGAAGCCTTCCTCCAAAAATTAGTGAACTGAAAATTTCCTTAGCGGAGTGTAGTTTCGATGCGAGAGGTGCCCTCAGGTTCCGAGACAGGATCTGGATCCCAAACTTCGAGCCCCTACAGACAGCATTAATTCAGCAAACACATGATTCCCACGTAACTGGACACCCAGGAAGAGATAGCACGTTAGCCATACTCAACAGAAATTATTTTTGGCCTGGAGTCTCGAAAGCAGTGCGAAGGTTTTGCCGAAATTGTGATGTGTGCGGTCGAAGCCATGTTTGGAGAGAGTAAAAGAAAGGATTGCTGCGTCCTTTACCTATCCCAGACCGTTTCAACAGCGAAATAGGCATAGACTTTATGACCGACCTTCCAGCTCGAAGCGTAGACGACGCAAGATACATGATGGTCGTCGTTGATCGGTTAAAAAAAAGTGTTGCATTAGAGGAGATGACAAGCATGAAAGCCGAAGACTGCGCTAAAGTTTTCCTAAAACTACACGTGATACATCATGGATTCCCAGTTCACATAACATCTGATAGAGGATCAAACTGGGTAGGAGATTTCTGGACAGAATTATGCCGCCTAACAGGAATGAAACAAAGGTTATCAACGGCATTCCATCCACAGACTGATGGTGCAACAGAATGGATGAATCAAGAAATTCTGGCATACTTGAGATCCTTTGTTACATACACACAATTTGACTGGAAAGACTTATTGCCATGTGCAATGTTGGCAATAAATAACAGGACTTCGTCAGCAATAGGAATGAGCCCATTTTTCGCAGATCATGGCTATCACGTTGACCCAATTCAACAAATAGAAGAAATTGGCACTCCGACTGAGCCGGCAAAAAGAGCTCAATTCTTTGTCAAGAGGCTTCGTGAAGCCGAAGAACTTGCTCAGGCAGCCATGGCATCAGCGCAACATAGTATGGAAGAATATTCAAATAGAAGTCGTAAAGAAGCTGAACAATTCAAAGAAAGCGACCTCGTTTGGCTTAATCTAAGAAACATCGAGACCCCACAATTATCCAAAAAACTTGCTTGGATGAATGCGAAATATAAGGTTATTAAGGTTGTGGACTCTCATTCAGTTGAATTAAATACACCCTCAGGAATATGGCCAAGATTTCATGTCGATCTGTTAAAAAGAGCTGCCACTGACCCATTACCATCACAAATAATAGACGATGCCCAACCACTACCAGTGCTACCAGAAGAGCAAAATGGTTTACTTCATAAAAATTATGATGGAGTAGAACCAGAGCAATTTGTAGAAAGAATTCTACGGGCTGAAAATAGAAAGATCGGCAGAGGATATCGCCGCTTACTATTGGTTAAATGGAGAGGATTCGCAGAACCTACTTGGGAACCAAGAATTAATTTAGAAGAAACGGAAGCATTGGATAAGTTCGAAGCTCAATATGGCAATGGTGACAACTTAGGTGAAGATGCAGGAGCATTTATCGGACGAAGAAAAATTACAAAACGATCCATATTGGCACGATCAAAGACAAAAAAAAAAAAAAAAGGCGTGTGAAGGGGATAATGTTACAGGCTCTTGCCATGTTAAGTTGTAAACGGAGTTTATCCGGTTCGGTTAAACCTCTAGCCCTCAAGTGCACCTTTCGGCGAGGCTAGCAAAACGTGTGAGGGAAGCCGCTTATGTAAACACTATACTAGTGACGCGAGATGCAGCATACAGTATATGTACTTAGTTGTAGAGATCACGTAGGCTTCTTCCTTCATACAGAATATAAACCCCCTTTGGACATACATTAGCGAACAGCTACCGTAGCACCTCCTCTTACAAGACGTTTCCATCCCTGTGTACATATACCCCAACTGTGTTGACCTGATATATCTCCCGAGCTATAACCCACTCTATGATCTGGTCCCCGTTGCCATAATAGCGTGTTGCTGTTGAATGTTGTAGAGAGTTCAAAGAGGAATATCTCGAAGAGCAAGGGTTACAACACAAAAAGAACACTTTGATAGCAAGCTGATATAGAATATCGATTTCCCTTCTGACCAGATATGATAAGATTGTGTGTATAAAATCTTCAGAAGACTACAGATTAGAGATAGTAAGGAAAACTCATCTAAATACATAATACTGAGACCCCCATGACCCCTTTTATTTTTTGTTCTCTCAGTGATTCGCATACTGGTTATTCCCCTGATATTGCCGATCACTTTAAGAAAAGACATGTTGGATTAAAACGAGTAAAAATGTCGTCGGTGATGATCTTGCTGATCATATCACAAAATCAATTCATGTACGCTCAGGAAAACAATGATATTGGAATTCCAACAGTTGCTTGGCACGGTCTGGACAAGAGCGCCTGCGCAGCTAAGTGTATAGAGATAATAAATTGTGGGAGAAATTGATACTTGGATGAATCTCCCAGAGAAAAAGAAGAATTGATTGCCTTCTCTGTAGGGTCTAACTAAACTTTAAATACAAATTCGCCCGTCTTCCTACAGTCACTGGTCCCTCTTCTCGACTCTGAATTCTCAGCACCCCGTTGTACAAACAGAAGTTATCATCTAATTTCAAACACGACATAAAAATCCTGATAAGCACCCATACTCCAAACAAAAACACACAGGCACAAACAATAACTGTAGATAATTACACATCGTAGATGTTAACATGAATAAAAACAATTGCGATGCGGTAGCTGGGAGTCAACAT
The DNA here is from genome assembly GCA_028751805.1 of Podosphaera xanthii. Lineage (NCBI taxonomy): Eukaryota > Fungi > Ascomycota > Leotiomycetes > Helotiales > Erysiphaceae > Podosphaera > Podosphaera xanthii. The sequence goes on along the minus strand of JAPWIX010000006.1, from coordinate 2,790,241 downwards.
TTGATATGGGGACAAAATGTTTAGCGCTCGGCTGATCGCGTCTAAGGCCCTTGCATACTTAACCCGCAGAGGTTACATGTACTTCCTTGTTAGCCTTGCGTACCCTTGTAGGTACCGATTAGGTTGACATAAATATTCTGTTCTATAAAGATGTGAACTACAGTCGTCCCCCCCTAACTCAATAGTGGGTTCCGGTATAAGTGTTGAAAATATTCATTGTAACTTGGACTTTTATATTTGCAACACTCACCCTTACAGGTCATTCTGCGTGTAGGGGTAAGTATTGCAAATATAAATGGTTGAATTTCAATGAATATTTTCAACACTTATACCGGGACCCACTATCGAGTTAGAGAGGGACAACAGTACGGAGGTACAGCCCATAAGTATTATTCCATGTCGACCAGGGGGGGGCTTGGCCACCACAACGCTTTCCTTAATTAGGCAACATCGCGAGAATGCACCTCGCACCTATCCCTACTGTGTTTTGTATGTATTCCGATGACAACAACATCAACGCAATGAATTGTTTTCTAAGTATTAGTTATTGTAAGAATAGGAATTATTTTGCATTTTGTATTATGAGTTGGGAATCATTGAATTAATGCTTTGATCATTAGAACTCATACAAAACACAGTAGGAATGGGTGCGAGGTGCATTCTCGCGATGTTGCCTAATTAAGGAAAGCGTTGTGGTAGCCAAGCTCCCCCCTGGTCGACATGGAATAATACTTATGGGCTGTACCTCCGTATATGTATAAATATACTGTCTGTGCGTCGCGCTTTGTCCAATTCATCTTTGCATAACTATACACATGTACCCGAGTATAGTTATGCCTCTGATTAGTCAGAACTGGGTTTTACTAGATCAGTTAACACTACCCAGGGCGCAGTCCCTAACATCACTATTCATCTAGTCAGCATTTCATAACTGCTTCCTTTGTTCCAGAAAGTTTTAGGACAAGCGAGGTCTCCTGTCTTACCTGAAAATGCCCCGTGCGCTATACTCCTATCCCTGTAGAGACCGTGCACGCCAATACGCTACATAGGCTATAAGAACAATTCAGCTTACCAGCTGCTTTTTGTTTGTAGTGGTGTTTATTCGTGCTATGTAGAGTCCAATACGATTGCAACACTAGGGCTCCTCTCTGACCCAGGCCACACCTTCTACAGTGCTCCTATCCCCTTTTACCTCGAACCTGAGATCGTTGATACATTAACCCATGACGGGTAGCCATTTAGCTCAGTAATTACCCGTAGAATTCAACCACCTTTTTTGCGGAACCTTCTACTCAAAAAAATTGAAAAAGAGCAGCCATGGGAACCGGTACGCGGGAAAAAGTCTCAAAAAACCTGCAACCCCAGCCAAGCGAGGCTCAGACACCAGAGTCACACGAGGTGCGTATCCCTATCTGTATCTCCCGAATATCCCATGGTCCAGATATCCTCCTTATACCGACACCACCAGCGCTCAGGTAGCGGTACTCCTTCCTCGGGAGACAGTATAATTCCAGAATATCTGTAAACAGTGAGAATTCATCTTAGTAAAAAGGGCCAACTTAGTCTGATCCATCACCACCGTGACGGGAGCTGGGTACACCCCGGAAACTCATCTGGATGACATTTCCTCCGTGACTATGTATTGCGTGTTTCTGTTGGCTCTGAAGATATACTCTAGGTTCGTAGGTGACACCTCGCACAGGTAGAAACGCCGTATTAGTCCCCCGCCTACCAGCTGTTACATTGGAAATGTGTTGGGAAATACCGAAGTATTTCACGAGTATTGCTGTCACGAAGTCAGCAGGCCCGTCACGAAGTCTGTAATTAAGGAAGCTGTGAAAGGCAAACACTAAAACACAGTAGAACAAAGGATAGTGGCCGAAATACTGTCTAATTTCTACATGGGAGCTATCTAACGTACAAGCAGACCTTTAAGTATTATTCCTGTTCGCCTACCTCAGATTAGAGTTTTTGATAACCCCCTAATTTCGCGTAATTTACTTGAGTAGGCTTGTTTAATTTTGGAAGCACTAGTACCTGCGGGCACTAGTACGATCGTCTTTAACACCCCTGTTTTTTGAGACAAAGGCGCAGCCCGTCACATTACTCTCCGGTTTTCTCTTTTTTTTTTAGCGTGAAATGCGGCCTTGCTTCTTAGTTCTTGTTCGAGGTCCTAGATCCTCACTGACATCGTCACCTTTTCCGTATTTAGTTTCAAAAATTCCAAAGCCTATGTCTCCTCCAGATCACCGCGTGGTTCCCTGTTAGGTTCTTCATACTGTTTCCATTTAACCAAGACCTCTCTGCGAAAACCTCTGCCCCAACGTTTTCTTTCAGCTCTCAAAATTCTCTCAATAACTTGTTCCTCTTCACCATTATCATTTATCAGTGGTGGTGGTTGTTTATCATTTGAGATTTGAGATGGTAATGGATCTTGATGTCACGGCGAAGAATAGGCACAAGTGAAAGTACAGCTTGTATAGCGATAATTCAATCTGTGGAGCGGATACTAAGCTGGAGAAGAACAGGAAAGCAGAAAATCTAAGTACAAAAAGCCCCGAGGCTATTCCTATGCAAGTGGGTTTCCACTTAATTGCCGCGCACATGCTTCTTCCCGCATCGGTCATCAATCTCACATCCTCCATCCACGTGAATGTATATCGTGACGGGGCAGAATGCCGTGCCGTGACACCATCCGTCTCTATCTTTTCCCTTAGATTTTCGGCCAGCTTCTTGTTCACTAGTCCCCAGTCTGCCGTCTTTCAGCGCGGTCGGGGCACCACAGTTGGTCAGATTGGCGGCTCAATTTGGAGTTCTGTACATATTGGAATGTGATCTGAAGATGATTCAAAGTTTTCAGGTGAGTAACACCCCATTACAGTGTCTTCAAGGTCCTTTGATATAAACGCCAGATCAAGCGTACTCTAACTGCCCCTCCTTTTCCACGTGATCATACCCCGGGGAAGGATCAGCTCCATGTTTTGTTCACTTACCATGTTGATCAGATCTTCGGCTAGTTTGTGGTGGCTGAAGACTGTTGGGCCCCCCGTTTCGGATGGTGGAGGTTAAAATCTCTAACAAAGATGTGTTGTCCTTCGGGTGCCAAGATTTGTGGTAGCCATCGTAATATCCCTAGGTCTGTACTACTATGGGAGAGTGGTGGTAGGTTAGATATGCTATGTATCCATATCTTTCCATGGTCAGTTTGAAGACTGATGGTAGAAATGTCACCTCCTGTTTCCTCAGGTAATACTTCACTTCTCCACTTCCCAACCTCTAGGTGTTTGCTGACATAAATACAGGTTCGGCCTATTTTGCCGTCTGGAGTTACTAGTGGGTACGCAGGATGTTTTAACGTAGTATTTTCTACTGTGTTTCGCCATGGTTCTTGGATGGCCACTATTTGTTGTGTTTTAGGTCTAGTTCTTGGAGGAAGTGTTGTTGTACTCTATTTTTACTTCTATTCACATTGTACACTGCGATGTTCCAAGTGTTTGTGTTCTTCATTGGGTCATCTCGCACAGCGGTGCCTCGCTTGTCGCTACTGGGGTTTCCCGTGTTACAGACCGGTATTATTTTGGAAGAAAGTTGTTGGTGCGGCAGGCGCACTCCTCATTTCGGCCCAAGTACCTGACATATCAGGGACTGCCGGGGATTGAGTCTTCCGTGGTCTTCCAGGACCTCGACGGACGATCGCTTCACCCACTGGTCTTACAATTTCGATCACTAATGTATCAGCTCTTCTTTTTCTGGCACCCACGATTTGCCACTCGTCATCTATCTCTCTTGGCTGGAGCTAAGGAGTGCTATATCTTCCTGGGTCCTGCGTACGGTTATGAGCTGCCTTTGCTTTGGCTGCTATTCTGATAGGACAGATTTGGTTCCAAGACGCGTGCTTCTTACCACAATTACCACATCTTGTTTCTTGTTTCTTATCGCAACCTCTGCTGTTGTGCTGGCCAGCACAGTGGCCGCATTTGGCATCGGCAGTGCAGACCTTCGCAATGTGTCCATACTTTTGACACTTGTAGCATTGCATTGCTCGAAATCCTGATCTGAAAATTTCGGTTGCTTTGAGTTCGTACCCCCACATCATGCCCTTGGTTATGACTTTGTCTGCATGCTCGGCCTTATTAAACCAAACAATCAGTGAACCTGCCGTTTTTCCCGGAATTTTATTCTTTTTGAGCCATGCAGCTCTTTGTATTTTTATCCCCATAGTATACATTTCGTTGGCGGATTGAAGCCTTTTCAGGTGCTCAGAATTCTCGGGTTCGAAGAACAACGGCATTTTATGCAATAACACCTGAAAGGATGGAGTTGTAACGTATGCTGTGGCTGCCAGTTAAAGCGTCCAGTCTTTGTTTAAGTCCGTCTATTCTTTTGTTTCTTTTCCTGTGAAATAGACCTTGACTTGTCCATTCACCATTTTCTGAGCCCCGATAACTTCTGCCCTTCCAATCTTCTTTACCAGCTCCTAACTTGTAAGCTTGGAGATCGCTTTCTTTTCCCCTTCATCTTGGATCCTTATGATGGTTTCCAATACTTGAAGTTTGCTTGCCACGTTAGCCCAGGATTTTCTGTGGGCCTGTACTGGAACTTGGATTTGGGAAGTGCCCGCTTTAATAATTGCTACATCCTGCTGAATTTTAGTAATTGTAGGATCTTCATTTGCACGAAATGTCTAGGGAATTGTTGTAGGGTTAACTTTCAATCGTAGGAGGCTTTCGATAACATCTACGGCCTCCTTTAAAAGTCTCTTGCATGTCCTTGGGACAAGAGCATCGTCCTTCAGAGATTGTTTATATCTCTTCAATTCTTTCTCCGGGTCGGGTTGCGCCTTTCCAGCACCACCACCACTCCCTGACACATTTCCAGTATATTTGCTACTGGAATCTTAAAAGGGATCCTCTGCCAGTCTATTAGACGCGTTGGATTTACTCATTTCGAAGAATTCGGTTTTGGCGTTTGTTGATGTTTTTTGTTAAATCATATTGTATTCAGCCTAATAGCTATAACATAAAATTCGAATGAATTTTTTATTATTAACCACTTTTCCTGAGTTCCTAACTCCGTACTCCTTTGGCACTAGTCTTTGCTCATAACTTAATTAAGACTATCCAACATTTATTTCAGCCGGTGGTTCCGCTCCCAATCAAACATTTCGTAACAGAATTCAGTTTTTTTTGTTAGTTTTTCTCAAAAAGAAAAATAGATTATGATATTAATCAAAAATAAATAAATGGAGAAATGATGTAGATAAAAACTTAAAAGAAGCATTATAGTTTTGTAAAGTAAAATGATTAATGGAATAGTGATTGTGCTGGATAGTCTTCATTGAGTCATGTGCCAAGACTAGTGCCAAGGGGGTATGGGTTCCCTGAAGTCAAGGATGCATGGAAAACTGGTTAAAACACAATATGTATTTATATTTCATAACAACCTCAAAAAACCCTTTAAAGGACCCAAAGCAGTATAGCAATGCAGATAAGAAGCGAACATATGGGACTCAAATCTTATCTGTACCGAAGAGACGTCCCTGGAGTTGAGAACCCAAGTTGCCCATGTGGATACCTATCTCAAAATGTCAAACATATGATAATGGCCTGCCCCTTATGGTCAGAAGGGAGAACAGATATCTGGCGTAAGGCCAAGAATCGATCCTTCGAAGCAATGTTGAATGGCCCAGAAGATATCAGAAGAATCACGCAGTGGATCCTAGACCAGGGATGGATCGAACAATTCCGATTGGCTGGAGAGGTTGAGGCGCAACTAAAGCAGAGAGAAGATTCACGAAGGAACCAAAGAGGTAGGTAATTGACTAGATGGTAGCCACACTGGGCATAACAGTGTAAACGCACTTCCTGAAGGAGACCCTGGGAAATCCAGGAAAAATGTAAAGAAGTTAATCATGCAGAACCAAGGGGTTTTTACCGGGAGGTTTCCCCTTATGTATATGTACAGCAATAGTCACCTGCATGGACCCACTGGGTACCTCATCGGGTTAAATGAAATCAAAATCAAATTTTTTATTTATTAAATCTTTTGTCATAACCATTAGATTAAATAAAATATGATTTTTAAAAAAAAGTAGTAAGGACTGAAACATAATACTTACCGACGGCTTTCGAAAAAGAATCTATTGATTCAAGGACTTGGGCTCGTATTTTCTTCTCTTAATGAGTATACTGAGTGGTAAAAGCTGGACTTACTAGTGATAGAAATTATTTCTTTGTGTTGTTGTTAGTGATTGTGCGGCAATGACATAAAATAGTCACACAACCCACCAACAAATTCGACCTTGTTCAATAATTACAGTTATGACCACTTGCTTGGCGGTTCGACGCAAACACTGTGATATAAATATTAATATATATTAGAATATGTAGTATTCAGCAACCGGAATTAATCGCTGGCCTACTGGCCCAATGGCAAGGCGTTTGACTTCGAATCAAAAGATGACAGGTTCGACCCCTGTGTAGGTCATAAGTTTTGTTGTTCTCAATCTTGGGAGTGGCTCGTGCCTCATGTGACTAGAGTTCTCAGTTGAGGCATCATTTCGGGCGACAAATTGGCTGTAGCGTGAAAAACTGACCGATAACATCACATACTAGTCTAGTAACTTCTGCGGTGTACGTTACATTGGCTTATGGTTAACAACGGCTGGAGTGCGTATTTTCTGTATCTCGTTAATATTATCAAAACACATGGCGGGACTCTTTTTTCTCCCAGGAGCTTCGGTGCAGTGTACAGTGTCTCGGGCCTGAAAATTGTTAGTCGTTGCCTTACAGTTAATTTTGAATTTGAATTCATTTAACCCGATCAGGAAACCCTAGAGCCAATGCAGGTGCTACAACCTAAGTTTATTTACATAGGAGGAAATCTCACGGTAAAATCCCCTCAAAATTGCAATCTGTTACCTTTTTGTTTAAAGTTTGTTCCTTTGAGAATTCGTTACACGGTGCGTCCAGTGTGGATTTCGTCTTACCCCTTGCCTGCTCTAGTCATCATTTCCTTTATTAATGCCTCGATTTGACCAACAAGTCGAAACTGTTCAAACCAGCCTCTATTGAGAATCCACTGTGTGATTCTAGCCACGTCTTCCGGGCTATTCATTATGGCCTCGTAGGACCTGTCTTTTGCTTGTCGCAGCATCTCACCTCTTCCCTCTGCCCATTGATGACACACCAAGACCATATGCTTGACCTTTTGTGACGGATATCCACATTAACATTTTGGGCCGTCAACTCCGGGTACTTTTCTTCTATGCTGATAAGAGTTGAGCTCAATGTGCTCGCTTCTTATCTGCATTGCTATGCTGCTCTGTGCCCTGCTAAGGTTTCCTCACAATTAATTCTAAAGACGTGTATAGTTAACGTTGTCATGTGATAGATACCTCGGAACAGTGTCCGTTATGATTACTTATGGTTTAGCATGCAACAGAATCATTCCTCTCCAGCTTTCACCCTGGCGCCCACTACAAGAACCACACACACACACAAAAAATCGTCCTTTTTTAATCATCGGAAATCGCAGCAAAAAACACCCTCAATTACAAAGCTTCCATCGGCTCAAACACGTCTCTCGCGCTCTGCGCGCCCGGATAGAGCCCCCCGGAAACGGAGGGCGTTACTCAAGATCCCATATCAACTCCAAATCACTGTGTAAACTGGGATCTTCCTGATCTCGGCCAACAGACTAGTATAGATGTTGACACCCTAGAATACGACGAAGCGCCTGACGACAACTCATTCCCAGATCTAGAACCTGCAGGCCCCATTCAAGAAGCGCTTTCCAACAGCATTAGCTCAGTTTCAACCCGAACGAAGGAAGCTGAGGCCCTATTCGGAAAGATCTCATCAGCAATCGACAATTACTGCAGCTCAGCCAGCCACGGCACCCTGCCCGAAAGACAGTATTTAGCTTTCAATAGCTTCTGCCAAGATCTTGCAAAAGTTGCAGCTAGCCACTTCGACGCCTACATCTGCGATAAGCCAGTCCCTGTCAACTCTCAACAGCGCTATTCGCGACACTAATCCGCCAACATTCGCCAGTGTTACACGTCAGGCTCTCGCCAAGCAGGCACCTCGGGGCACTAACACGCCCACAATATCTCTCCCTGGTACAAAGACGCAACCCCAACCTGTCCGTCAGGACGACCGTCTCTTTGTGCGTATTCCTGAGGGCGACAAAATCCGGGAACTTTCTGCCTACTCGATCCAGTCCCACCTTAAAACCTTGCTAGGGAACGAAAGCACAATACTCACTAACGTACAGCCTATCAAGACCGGCTTTGCCCTCTGCCCCAAAGATGGACAAACTGCGAAACTCAAGGAAAAATTAGCGACAGTTAGCCTCTTCGGAGATGCCCCGGTTGAGAATGCGGAACCATGGCTCTCTTACCGAATCGAGAATGTACCCCGCAGCTATGGTACTGTCAAACTTATTAACGATGAATGGAAATACTGCCTAGAACCTGTCTCGACCGTCGCCATGCACGAAGCTCTCTCCGCAGCAGCTGGAGTTGCACCAATGGCCATCCAAGCATCACGCAACAACGATGCAAACCCAACTTCTTCCTCAACAGCGTGGATTGCCCGCTTTCCTGAATCCCACCAGCGCCTCCCACGCACTCTCTTCCTTTTTGGCTGTCGCACACAGGCAAAACCTCTTCCCAGACGCCGTACTGTAGCTCAGTGCAACCGGTGCTGGCTCTGGCACAACACTCGCGTCTGCGCTTCCGACCCCAAATGCCGCCTCTGTGGCTCCTCCAACCACTCCGAAAAACAGCATAGCAATAATTGTGCGGCCACGGGTGCTGAGCACATCTGCCCCAATCGCTGTATCAACTGTCATGGCCCACACCCTGCGAAAGATAGTTCCTGCGAACTAAGACCTAAGGCCTCAGTACCGCCCATGACCAAGGCACAAGTTAGATCAATTCGCGGCGCTTACGCTGCGGCACGCCTGCGTAAGCAGGCCGAAGCGGGCTGTATCAATCACAAGACCAACCCCGTTCAGACAACAACCGACAGTAGCGCAACAACAAACACAGAATCAGCATCGTTAACCAGCACCGCAAACAATCCCTATGAAGTTCTCGATTTAGAGAAGCCGCGCAATGATCAGATGGAAACTTCATAACTGACACAAGTAAACGTATATGTGAAACACCGCCGCTAAAGATCCTCTCTGTAAACGTCGGAAGAGGCGCCCCAGCCCACGAAATTGCTTTGAACGAAGCTTACTCAAGCTCAGCAGATTTAGTTCTTATTCAGGAACCATACATTTACAGGGACCGCGCCAGGCGCATCACAAAACACCACCCCTGCTTCGAAACATTCTCTCCAACTGATGACTGGACATCTTCACGACCTAGGGTGATGTCCTATGTGCGAAAAAACGCCCGTCTCCGCTCAGAAGAGGGTTACACTGCACTTTCCAACGACCTGCTTCTCCTCAAAATCCGATCACCCTCAGGTAAATCGTTACATATTGTCAACGTCTATAACGCTCCTGCTAGCTCTGCCAGCGACATTGTTCTAGACTCCCTATACTCCCCCCCATTCCATTTAAAGCCAATCTGCTTCTCTCTGGAGATTTTAACCTACACCATATCAGATAGCAACCATCGTGGCCGCGTAGTCCTTCTCCTGGCGCCGAAAAGTTCACAGAATGTTTAGATAAAAATAGCCTTTCTCTCCTATCCCCTCAAGATATAGCAACACACGACCGTGGCAATGTGCTCGACCTAGTTTTTGGTTCAGGCCCCTTAGTCCAGACGACGAAGTGCACCCTAGCCCCACACCTAGACATAACGTCAGACCATGCGATATCCCTCATCTTAGTTGACTGGGAAGGCTACACGGAACCCCTCCGCAGACTCAGACTCGACACATTGAACCAAGAACTATCCCTACGGCTCCTCTCTACCATGTCTGAAGGTCTTAGTCCAATTTCCCTGGCTTCTACCCGAGATTCGATAGATAGGTGCGCCACGGAGCTGACAGAAGCAATCCGCACAGCATATGCTGGCGCAGCACGCCGCTCTCTCGGCCATGGTAAGGGTAACGCTTGGTGGAACATGTCATGCAAACTTGCCCGCCAAAGGTACAAGAAGGTCTGCAGAGGCCCCATGACAGAAGATGAAGCCATCAGAGAGCCAAACGAGTATCGTTGCACGATTGTAAGGGCGAAGAAAGCATACTTCACCAATAAGATTGCGACAGCCACTTCGGGTAAGGATATCTTTGCTTTAACGAAATGGCACAAGTCCACTGGTAACTTCCGATCCACCCCTCTCAAAGACCCCAGGTTCTTGGAAAGGCCCCCTGCGACCTCCCTGCCTGACAAAAGAGAAATTTTGCTCGGTAATTTACTCACAAACCTGGCTGTAGCGGGTGATATCCCTCTAGATGCCCCGACAGTTGCAACTCGTTTAATCTCATTCCCTCCACTCTGTCGGGACAAAGTTCGGGAGGCAATTCTTAAAGCAGGAAACACGGCTCCTGGAGCTGACGAGATCCCAACTGCCATCCTCCGTATAGCTTGGCCTCTAATCGGGGATTATGTCTATTCACTCTTCGACAGATGTCTCTCTCTCGGCCATCATCCGATCTGCTTTCGACAGGCTGTAGTAATTATGCTTCAGAAGCCAAACAAAGCAGACCTATCTTCTCCTCGCTCATATCGTCCGATAGCACTCCTCTCCGTACTTGGTAAGGGGTTAGAGCGACTAATTGCCAAACGCATAGCTTGGATCGCGGTGCGTAATAAGATACTAACCACCTAGCAGTTTGGCGCCTTCCCGGGAAGATCAGCTGTTGACCTTACTACCTGTCTTACCCATGACGTCGAAAGAGCTCTAAGCGAGGGACTTACCGCTAGCATGCTGACACTCGATGTTAAAGGTGCTTTTGACGCTGTCCTTCCAGGCCGACTTGCCCGACGTATGCGGGAGCAAGACTGGCCAGTGTTCTTTGTCAACTGGGTAGCCTCCTTTTCCACCAACCGCTCAGTACAAATTTGCCTCGACGGCGAGCTAGGACCTCTCCAACCGATCAACTGTGGTCTTCCCCAGGGCTCCCCCGTATCTCCCATCCTCTTCATGCTCTACATATCCCCTTTGTTCAAAATGGGAAGTATCTCCCGGAGGTTTGGGTATGCAGACGATATCGCAATTCTCGAGACACAAAAGTCGTTACACGATAACTGCATCTCCCTAGCTAAAGCACTAAAAGAAGCTTTGGATTGGGGGCTAGATGAAGGTATCACTTTCGACCCGGCCAAAGCAGAGCTTCAGCATTTCTCATGAAAACGCGCTGATAAGGACCCGGATAACACCCCATCGGTCACGCACGGCGACTTCTCTGTATCAGAAAAGACAAACTGTCCCTATACCAGATGGCTTAGGGTGTATTTTGATAAAGCACTCTCTTTTAAATGGCATGTCCGATTTCTTGCGAACAAAGCCTTAGTTGTGGCAAACGCGCTCCGCAGCCTCAGCAATACACTTCGGGGCGCCCCTCCCAAACTACTACGCCAAGCAGTCACCGCCTACGTACTACCCATCGCTTATTATGGGGCCGAGACATGGTGGCCAGGCATAACGCGCTCTATTCATCCGACCAGGACCGTTTCAAACTTAGTGAAGGGTCATCTCTCTCTCCAAAAAGTTGTAAGAACCAGCGCTAGAGCCATTCTTCCCGTCTATCGAACAACCCCAGCCGCCGCACTATATAGAGAAGCAGGTCTCCCCCCTCCAGAAATTGCATTGGATTCAAAACTCCGCCAGGCAACCCTCCGCATACATTGCCTAGATCCACGGCACCCCCTCCGCCGCCGTAACATGTGGATCTTAAGCCAGCAAAGACGTGTCTCGCGCCTTTCAGGTTGGGCCCTGAATCTCCCACCCACAGAGTATCTAGATCCCCTGGTCGACCCTCCTTGGCAAGCTAAGGAGAGCTGGTGCTCCAGGACCAGACGAGTTACCAGGACCTCACGTCGCCTTCCTGAAGCCATCCCCTCACAAGATATGGTAATTTACTCAGACGGGAGTCGTCTAGATTCTGTTTCCGGCCCTCGCGTCGGGAGCGGAGTTGCCATCTTCCAAGCAGATCGCTTGATCTGCCAGAAACGTATACCTCTTAGCCCTTCACTCGAGATCTTTGATGCGGAAGCTGCTGCTGCCTTAACTGCCTTAGAGACAGCGGTAGACCTTCCCTCGGCACGATTCGCAAGTAACCTCTGGGTACTTCTAGACAATTTGGATGTTGCCCGACAGCTCCTTTCGACCCCCACCTGTTCTTCTCAAGAAATCTTCTTCAGGTTCGCATCTAAAGCGCGAGAGTGGCCTCATCGCTCGCGCCTTCCTCATGTCCTACCAGGTGGAGTCAAGGTTCATTGGATTCCAGGTCACTCTGGAATCCCTGGTAACACTCTAGCTGATGCAGCCGCGAAAGAAGCTATGAATATGCCACCGCCCCCACCTTCCCCGCTCACATTTGCCTCTGCCAAAACTTGGGTCAGTAATTCGAAATCAGGAGCCTGTAAAGATTATTGGTTACAAAACGCCCCTAAATCGTACCAGGACCTGGAAATTGACTTCCTCGCGGGCTACCCCGCGGAGCTGTCACTACCGCGACAACATGTCGCTCACATATATGCTGCACGCTCCGGACATGGAGACTTCGCATCATATCATGCCCGCTTTGACCACAATTCCGCGCACAACACATGCAGCTGCAACGAATCCAAATCGCCTTTACAATTCATAAACTGCAAGCTGAATACAGTTCGGCTTCCAAAACCACCCAGAGGCTGCCCAAGCAAAGCCATCTTCCTTCTCGGGACTCCACTGGAGCTTCAAAACTTACTAAATGGCTGGAAGAGTCGAAATTCTTCACCGAAATCTGTCCTAGAATCCCTCCAGACTCGACAATCATGGACGGCTAGCAGTAGCCAAACCATAAAATTGAACATACAACTGTGGACTAGTTTCATAACTTCCTATACCGATGGCGCAAAATGGAGTCTTGGGGGCTATTTCATTTTTTTTTTCATATCTTTCCTTTCCTCTCTCTTTCTATCGTATTACGGGAGTATCATCTCTCCATGGAATTATTCCCTCTAATGTGGACTAACAACGTTGTCGGAAAGGTGATGGTTCAAGTCACTTGTTACCGCAAATTATCTCAGGTCTCCTCTCTGGTTTGGGGGAGTCGGGGGCCTCAGGCATCCGGAGCAGTAAGCTCTGGCGTCCTATCCAATTTGGGACTAGTGTATTTTACCATTAGTTAGACGTTAAATAACAAACAAACAAACATATGGTTTAGCATGGTGTTCGCCTAATTTGTGTATTTAAATACTTTCTAGCTCATTCCTACTCCCTAGCTTTATTAAACCTTACAAAACACGAGTTCTTGCCTGCCCACGATGGGATTCCTAACAGAGACTTTGTTCTAGCTCGACAAAAGATGAAGAGTCTTTCGTCGTCAAGTGATTGGCAAAGTTTTCCTGATGCCTAGAGAGATAACTGTCAGGCTTTCAGTGGAGAAAGGAGAATTCCACAAGATGATCATATGAGCTGGACAGAAGTGATTCAAGGTAAGTTCAGAGAGCAATTGATAAGGTGAGTTGGGAATCGAAAGCACTACGTGTTTGTGGAGAGAAGAGATGCTCTCGTATACACAATAGACCAAAGGTATTCCAGAAAAGACAGCCCATTGATGTTGACTGAGATTATGATCCCTGAAACACAATGTCTGATCACCCCGAAAAATATACTCTCATACATGGGTCCGGAATGTCAAAAGGGTATTCCCTGTCCATTGGGCTTTGTACAGGGTCTACCCCTAGTAATATCTACGGGCTAATTTACAGTAATTATCCATTCATCTGACATAACGCCTGCTCCTCATCCAGTCACCCAACAAGAATATATCGCCAACGTCTAGTTTTATACCAGTCAAAAATCCGAGCGACTTACACTGAATCGTTATTGAAAGTGAGGCATGCTTTAAATGACCCTAACGCTATATATCGTACCAATTGTAGCGATAGATGAACAGCGAGGAAACATCTCCTGCGAGGCGTAGCTATTCGAGAAGAGCTTCAGCAGATAAGTGCCTCCAGGTCATTCTTTACTGGATTTGGAAAGATCTCAGCTAAATAACTCCAGGTAATTACTTTACACAATGCTGGCCACGAACGAGGCGAAATTGCATCTATCCTCGACTTGAGCTACAAACAAGTTTTTCACATCATCAATAGAGGCACTACCTCTCCCAAAAGAAATCCGGGTGGAAAACGAAAACTGGATCAGGCCCAAGCTGATGAGCTAGAAACTTTTGTGCGACTCTCTCGAAGGAATAGCCAGATGACGTATATAGAGCTTGCCATGGAGTTTAGTTGCTGGGGCGCTGGGGTTTATGCGATCAGAAGTGCGCTCAAAGATAGAGGTTACTCCAGGAGTTTGTCTCGAGCAAAGCCACCTATATCCGGGGTCAACATGATAAAAGGGTTAGAGTGGGCTCTAAATCATCGTCACTGGACCATTGACGATTGGAGTCAGATCCGTTGGAGCGACGAGACATGGGTAACAGATGGTAGACATCGAGATGCCTACATAACGAGAAAGATTTGTAGCGCGTGTCATCAGCTAGGATTTAGATGGCTAATAATATACAGCCTGGTGACGAGCTTGAATACACCTGGCTCGTCGACAAGACTAGAAAGAGCACAGCCTGGATGTTTTGGGGGAGTTTTCACGGAACTCAGAAAGGGACCTGCTTATTCTGGGGAAAAAATTGGGGTTCAATAACAGGGCCGAGTTATTGCGAACACATTGTTCCCCATGTGGCTGACTACATGGAGATGAATCCTGAGTTGCAATTCATGCAAGATAATGCACCGCCACATAAAGCGGCCTTCACTCGGGAAAGTTTAAGGGTTAAAAATATTGAGCCCATAAACTGGCCTCCTTACTCCCCAGACCTCAACCCTATTGAGGCTGTGTGGAGCGAGATGAAGGATTATATTGAAAATCAATATCCTGAACTCGAGGATGGGCGGGAGCGGTCTTCGACTGAGCTTCGTATTATTATACTGGAAGCATGGGATTCTATAAGTCATAACTCTTTGCAGTATCTCATCGGAAGTATGCCGGCGCGATGTCAGGCGATGATTGTAGCTGGTGGGGGAGCTACGAAATATTGAAGATTTATTTTTACGGCTAGTCACTAGCTTTAACTTTAGTCGTATTTAGCGCGTAATCTGCTATAAAATTTACCAGATTAAGCTTAGTTTCATGAAAGCTCCAAGGTCCTCCCTTTTGACATTCGCGATATCGAGTACACGTAATACACACAAATTTTCGAGTATCCCTTCCATAGTGGGCCTAGATAAATATTTTTTATAGAAATTTGTATGGCGAGACCACACCATATACCAACGAGGATTTACAAAAATGACTGATTCAATGGAAATATCACAAGAATCACAAGCTCCTACGACGGAATCGAGCCACCAACCACACCCCCTTCCCCCAGTTCCTCCAATTCCCAACCCCTCTCCCCATATCGCGCCACCTCCACCACCGCCAAACTTAGAACCACCTAAGACAACAGACACCAGACATATCCTCAAGCCGATTGCCCCATCTAAGCGCCCTGTTACAGAAAGACCTACTAAATACAGTAGCGACAATACAAACATGGAGAACGCGTTCCTACCAAAGGAACTAGTCGAAATTGTTGCGATCAGACAACGCCGTGAACGTGCCTGGCACGCACGCCTAATGATTTGTACCACTGCTTTTAGTAGCATAGAAAGCACCTTAGCAAATTTCACAGACGATATTGAAAAAGAAGAAGTTGTAGCCTTTAAGGCATACCTACAATTGGCCATTGCCAATTTTGCAGCGGTCGATACCTCACCCAATCCCCCAAAAATTCCGCTACACTCTCGACCAAAAAAAGATATTAGCTATGGAATGGGAAAAGATAAAACTGCAGGAAACAAAATTGCTGTAGCAGTCCCCAGAAATATCCTGAGCACGGAATCAAGTGCAAAGAAAGTACAAGAGACGTTTAGTCTATCTAAGACACCTAAAGCGGTAGAAAACACGTGGGCAACAGTGGCTCGTAAGGGTATGAAGAAAGCTCGGGTAACCTTGAACACGGAAATACAAGTAGCTTCGGTGAGGAAACCAGCCCAAAGTGTAACTAACAAAGACAAGCCCACATCCAGTGCTTCATCAAGTGTAGACACCTCGGATAGAAGACTCTTTGTTCGGCTGCCACAAGAACACGAGTGGCGTAAGCTATCTCCTGCTGGAATTCGGGAATCAATTGTCAGAAAACTTTCTATCTCACCTGCACTGATTGGGAAAATCAAGCCTGTCCGTTCTGGATTCGCATTGAGTCCTTGCAGTACAGAAGCTCGTGAAGCCATTTTGAATGCAGGAAACGGACTGTTTTTGTCAGGAGCCAAGTTGGAACCTGCTACCAACTGGGCATCAGTTCTGATCCCTACTGTACCATCGTCGATTCGCAAGGAGCACGGAGAGGTAGAAATAAGTAGTTCTATGCTTTCTGATGAGATTGAGCGGGTCTGCTCTATGCGACCTGCTTATGTGAAACTTTACGGTCGAAACAAACCAGAAGCTCCACACAGAACATGGATGGCATTCTTTTTAAAGGCACCACGTATCGGTTTTAGGGTTTTCGACGAATCTGGAATCGCTAGATCCTTCAAAAAGCAACATCCACTACAATTTTGTAAACGCTGCAACGGTCATCATCCGGACAAGAACTGTTCTAGAGCCCCGTCTTGCAGTAATTGTGGCTCTACCAATCATGCTACAGACGCTTGCAAGGCAGCAACTAAGTGTCGCAATTGTGGTGGACCACATCGCTCAGATAGTCGTAGGTGTCTAGCGCGTCCTACTCGCTCCGGAGCTCCCACTAAAGAGCAAATGAAAATTTATCGACAGGCCGGGGATAGAGAGTATCAAGCAGTGCTTCGAGCAAGAGCTGCAGAGGAGACTGCTGCCACTGTGGAAAGCATGAATATTGATCTCACAAATAGACCGCTGCCAGAAGCTGAGAATAATACTGACAACACACAAGCGTCTCCTGTCGAAGATTCGACGGTCGACGCAAGACGGTTATGAAGGGCAACCCACAGGGTTGCTATCCCCTCCAGGACGTTCTAAATTTTATGTCAATTAACGTAGGAAGGGGGGGAACTTCACAAGACATCGCGCTAGCTCGTGGCTGCGAATTAAAAATTGATGTCTTGTTAATACAAGAACCTTGGTGGTCTGATTGCACGAAGACACATCCATTCTATGATTTATATCTTCCATTTGGAGGAGATAATATACGACCTAGGGCAGCCACGTACATCAGGAAAGACCCTAAAAGATTAACCTCAGAGCAGAGGTACTCACAATCGCCTACTGGTGATTATTGCTGGGTGGAAGTTAATGATATCATGTTTTTAAATGTCTACAAAGCGCCACACGATCCCAGTGCTGTGCAACCACTTCTTAACTGGACACCGACTCCTAGAACTATAGCAATTGGAGACTTTAACTCCGTCTATTGGGCCTGGCAACCTAGCGCCAGTAGTTACTACGGACAAGGCGAGGAAATAGAAAAATGGGCAGAGAAACATCATCTAAATTGTCTTATAGTAGATGAACCGACACATCGTGCCGGAAATACGTTAGATTTAGCTTTCACAAATATAAGTGAAACTATGGCTTGGGTCGGCACTGAAGAGTGCATGACCAGCGACCATCTTCCGATTTGTGGTTTTGTCCCCAATCACAAACTATCAACTGAGAACTCACCAACATATAATGGCAAACTCAAAGTTTCCAAAGAAAATTTACCCCAATTTACTCGAGTAGTCTCACAATGGCTACCTCCAATCACTGATTTAAACACGGTAGAGGAGTTAGAGGAATTTGCTCAGGGAATATGTTGGGCTCTTACTAACGCCCTGAAAGCAGTTGGAAAGAGATCTAACAAAAAAAGTGGAAGAAGTGCACCATGGTGGACTCCCGAATGCAAGTTTGCCCACTTGGACTACCGAGAAGCAGTGGATGAATCTGAGCGCAGCACAAAGGCGTGGAAACTTAGGACCACCGTTGCCTCGGCAAAAAGAGAGCACTGGAGGAAAAAGGTGGAAGATATGAAATCCTCTCGAGATGTGTATAAACTTATGCAGTGGGCGGCTCCTCGATTTATCAGCATCACTCCCCCCCTTCGACATGAAGGGCGATTTATAACAGACCAGGCAGAACGCGCATCTATCCTCAGGGACTCCTTACTATCACGTTTCTCAGCATCTGATGACCTTCCTCCCTGTACAATACCAGGAGAAGCACGAATTCCTTGGTCGGACGAACTATCAGAGCTCGAAGTTCGGAAGTGTACAATCGGAAGTGGTAACACTAGCCCAGGAGCCGATGGGATCTCCGTCGAGCTTCTTGGAGCATGTTGGGGAAAAATAGAACTTCATGTTACTCAACTCTTTCGTGCTTGTCTCCGACTGGGCTGTCACCCAAGGTGCTTTAAACTTGCCGAAATAGTTTTTATACCAAAAGCAAGGCGTGACCCCGCATCAGTGAAGGGATGGAGGCCCATTGCGCTTTTGTCTTGCTTAGGTAAAGGATTAGAGAGGTTACTGGCAAAGAGAATGTCTCACCTCGCCATAATTACAGAGATTGTAGGTAGACAGCAGTTTGGAGCACTACCCAAACGATCAGCAACAGATCTTGTTTCCTGCGTAGTACATGACATCGAGGAAGCCAAGACACAAGGCTGGGCCTCAACACTTGTTACGCTGGATGTAGAGGGGGCTTTTGATGCAGTGCTGCATAACAGACTCATTTGGCGCATGCAAGCACAAGGATGGCCCAACTCAATCCTTCAATGGACTAAATCGTTTCTTGAAAATCGTAGAGTACAAGTGCGTTTTCAAGGAGGAGTAACTGAAGCCAAAGAGCTAGTGTGTGGTGTTCCTCAAGGATCAACTATCTCTCCCCTACTTTTCTTACTTTACATGGCGGAACCGATGAAAAGTGGGAATAAAATCGCACGTTTTAGCTATGCGGATGATATCGGAATTCTAGGCATTGGACGTACAGTCAAAGAAGCTACAGCTGCAGCACAGCGAGAAGTTGACAGCATTACGAAATGGGCAGCTGAAAATGCTGTTCTATTCGACCCTAAAAAGACAGAGGTAATTCAATTTCCTGGGAGAAAGAGAGAAGAACCCGCTGGTATTGTGGTAGATGGGAAGATAAGTCTACCCGCTGAGAATATTCGTTGGCTAGGTGTATATCTCGACCCTAGTCTTTCATTCAAGCACCATGTATCAACCTGGTGTGGAAAGGCACTTAGTTTAGCACATCATATGCGGCAACTAAACTCTGTGAAAAGAGGAGCTGCTCCAAAAGCTCTCATAACGGCAGTAGACGCCTGTGTGGTGCCGGTAGCGACTTACGGTGCTGAAGTCTGGTGGCCTGGGTTGTCTTGACCAAAAGCATCCAGCACAATAAAACCACCTACATCATTTCACTGTGGGCTTATAGATAAAGTCCTACATGTGGCTTTAAGAGCTGCATTACCTGTATGGAGAACTACACCGAATGTAGTACTGCACAGAGAGGCAGGAACTCCCCCAGCTCGCATACTTCTAGAAGGTTATCGACTGCGTCTTTCCGCACGTCTAAACTCTCTTGATGATCGTCACCCTCTTCGAATTAGAGCGAGTATGTGTCCTAATGTAGGCACTTTAAAATACAAATTAAAGCCAAGGCTTTCAAAAAGACCCGAGTGTCAAATGTCTCGAGTCCAACAAGCTCTCCGACAGCTACCTAATTCTGAAGCCGCGGAGCCATTACCAGCCCCGGTGTATACCCCAATGCTTGGAACAAAGGCAGATATGATTCAGAGTTATCGGCGTTGGATATGCTCAATAAGCATAGCAGATATATGTGCGTATTCCGACGGATCATCAGAGGGTCTCGGACGCTCCTCCTGGGGATATGTTCTTCAGCGTGGAGGAGATACATTTAAAAGAGGACATGGAATACTACATGGCGGAGAAGTATTTGACGCAGAAATCTTTGGTGCAACTATGGCGCTTCGAGCTGCTTTGTCAGAAAGACAAAATAACGAAAAGATATTTATACTTCTCGATAACCAGGCCGCAGTGATGGCTTTACAAACTGGAAATTTATCATCCAATATCCGGCTAACTTATTTATTTCATAGTCTAGCAAAGACAACAAACGCAGAGTTTAGATGGGTGCCAGGTCACTCAAATATTGGAGGAAATGAAGAAGCGGATGCAGAAGCCCGCATTGCTTTGCGAGATCTCCCTGAGAGAAATACTCGACCTCATTTTATATCTTTATCCTATTTACGTCGACTTATGCAACAGCGACGCCAAGAACTAGTGGATAAATGGTGGTCCGAGGTTTGTCCTGCTCGGTACCATGACTTGGACCTTAAAATGCGTCGGAAAAAGCCACCTGAGCTAGCGCTACCAAGGAAGCTATTACATAAATTACTTGCTGCCAGAACTGGACATGGAGACTTCGCGGCATATCATCGTCGCCTAAACCACATAGATGCTAATCTTGAATGTGTCTGTGGACAGGAGACATCTCCCATCCACTTTATTCGCTGTAGGAGACACGCAAATAAAATGCGGAAACTTAGAAACGGTACGAGCATGGATACCTTTAGACGCCAACTTCTCGGACATAATTGCTTGAAGAAGTTCACCGAATTTGTAAGGACTACAGGTTGCTTTGATGACCAATCATCTAACTCATCCTCTGCTGGACGCGAGGAGAGGATACAATAGAATGCCAGAATCTAAAGTGGCGGGCGAAAACTTGGTGTGAGAAATGCTGGACTAGCCCTGATATTAATGTCTTTCCTTATCTTTCTTTACTGTTATTTCTTTCATTTTCTTTTTTTTAAAATAACGGGCGTGAACGAGTAAGGCATGCCTGAGGCCATGATCCTTGCCGGCTCCGCCGGTCCTGGACCCAAAGTGGACATTAGGGCGTATGCCTAGGACCTTAAATAGTATAAATAAATAAATAAATGTATGGTGAGACCAAACTGTAAACAAATACGTCAAAAAAACACACAATAATGACTGACTCTATGGATATCTCTCATGAGTCCCAAGCTCCTTCGACGGAACGGAGACAACAATCTCCCCCAATTCCCCCAATTCACGATCCCTCTCCCCCTATCGCGTCACCTTCATCACCGTCACAAACACCACCATCAACTACCTCAGCAGCTGGCAGACAGATGCTCAAGCCTGTTGCACCCTCTAAACGTCCAATACCTGACGACCTCAACATAACAGCAGGGACAACTCTGACATTGCGAACGCATTTATCCCCAAGGAACTTGCCGAAATTATTGCGACAAGACAGCGTCGCGAACGCACCTAGCATGCGCGTCTAATTTTATGCACCACAGTCATCAGTAACCTGGACAGTACTCTAGCAAACTTCACTGATGAAATAGGAATCAAAGAAGCTGCGGCCCTCAAGTCCTTTCTTCGACAAGCTGTTGCTAACTTTGCAGCGGCCGATTCTCTCTCTGCTCCACCATGTGTTCCAACACATACACGGCCTAATAGAGGCAATGGTAAAGGAATAGACAAAGATATGAATATTGCAAAGAAGGTTGCTGTAGCAACTCCCAAGACTATCCTAAGTCAGGGCTCAAACCGTGCATTAATGAAAGAGGTGGAACAGTCAAGAACTTTGCCTCCTAGTATCAACTCCTGGGCGACCGTGGCGCGTAATGGCCAGAAAAAAGCTCGGATAGTACAGACCCAAGACTTAAAATTAAACAATGGGGTTAGAGGCACACAGAAGGTATCTGTTAAGGAAAAATCCTCAACCTCAGTTTTAGACCAAAGATTATTTGTTCGCCTTCCTTTGGAACATGAATGGCAAAAATTGTCTCCTGCGGGCATACGGGAAGTGATAGTTAAAAAGCTCATGATTTCACCATCACTAACTGGCAAAATTAAGCCCGTCTCCTCGGGGTTTACGCTAAGTCCTTGTGGCACAGAAGCTTGGGATACAATTTTGAATGCTGGAAACGGTCTGTTCTTATCAGGAGCCAAGTTGGAGCCAGCTACCAATTGGGTATCGGTGCTGATCCCTACAGTACTTACAGTGATACGCAAGCAACATGGAGAAGTAGAAATAAGCTGCTCTCTGCTCTCTGATGAAATTGAACGAGTCTGCTCTGTTCGACCTGCTCATGTGAAATTATATGGGCATAATAAACCAGAAGCGCCACATAGAACATGGATTGCATTTTTCGTAAAAGCACCACGTAAAGGTTTCAGGGTCTTTGATGAATCTGGAATCGCCAGAAGCTACAAAAATCAACAGCCGCTTGAAATTTGCAAACGCTGCAGTGGACATCACCCGGCCAGGAATTGTTCAAGAGCTCCGTCGTGCGGTAACTGTGGTTCAACTAATCATGTCACAGATATTTGTATGGCAGCAACCAAGTGTCGAAATTGTGGAGGTCCACATCGGTCAGATAGTCGTCGATGTTTGGCGCGCCCTACCCGCTCTGGAGCTCCTACTAAAGAGCAAATGAGAATATATCGTCAAGCAGGTGATAGAGAGTACCAAGCAGTACTTAGGGCTAGAGCCGCAGAGGAAAAAGCTGATGATACCACGTGTATCGAAATTGATCCTTCTAGTAGCTATGAGACAGAAATTAGTGGCAGCTCTGACAACATGCAAGCGACACCTGTTGAATCATCGACAGGCGTTGCATCTCGTTTATGAAGGGCAATCCACAGGGTTGCTTCCCTCTCCAGGATGTAATCAACTTTATGTCTATAAATCTAGGAAGGGGGGGACTACGCAGGACATCGCACTATCTCGCGCATGCGAAAAAAGAATTGATGTTTTGTTGGTGCAAGAACCATGGTGGTCTCACTGTACAAAGACACACCCGTGTTTTGATTTATATTTACCATTTGGAGGCGATAGTATCCGGCCTCGGGCAGCCACCTATATTAGGACGGACACCAAAAGATTAACTTCATCACAAAAATATCCATCCTTCCCAACCGGCGATTATTGCTGGGTGGAAGTTAACAACATAACATTCTTGAACGTCTACAAAGCACCTCATGATCCCAGTGCTGTACGTCCTCTTTTAGAATGGTCACCTACATCCAAAACAATTGCGATCGGAGACTTCAACTCTGTCTACTGGGCCTGGCAACCCGGAGCAAGCACTTATTGTGGCCAAGGTGAGGAAATACGGAGTTGGGCTGAGAAACAAAACTTAACTTGCCTTATTGTCGGAGTACCGACACACCGTGCCGGAAACACACTAGACTTAGCATTTACTAACGTAAGTGAAACTATGGCTTGGGTCGGCACAGAAGAGTGCATGACCAGCGACCATCTTCCTATCTGTGGTTTTGTCCCCAACCATAAATCATCAACTACTAATCCACCAACGCATAACGGGAAAATAAAAGTTTCTCAGGCAAATATACCTCAATTCACCCGGGTAGTTTCGCAACTTTTACCTCCAAGCACAATTTTAAATACGATTGAAGAAACGGAGAATTATGCACAGAGTATATGATGGGCTTTAGAAAGTGCCCTGAAGGCAACTGGAAAGCGTCCCAACAAGAAAAGTGGAAGGAGTGCATCATAGTGGACTCCAGAATGCAAGCTTGCTCACTTGGATTACCAAGAAGCAGTGGAGGAACCCGTGCGCACCTTAAGGGCGAAGAAATTCAGAGCCACAGTGGCCTCAGCAAAGAGAGAGTACTGGAATAGGAGGGTAGAGGATATGAGAACGGCAAAGGATACATTTAGGCTCATGAGATGGGCGGCTCCTCGTCAATCCGACATCATAACTCCTCTTCGGCATGAGGGAAGGTTTATATCAGATCAGGCAGAACGTGCTACGATTCTGCGAGACTGTCTTCTTGCAAGAATACCAGCCTCCGATGACCTCCCACCTTACATATTCTCAGGAGAGTCTCGTATCCCATGGTCGGAGGAACTAACAGAGCTTGAAGTCAGAGCCTGCACAATTGGGAGTGGTAATACCAGCCCCGAAGCTGATGAAGTCTCTGTTGCGTTGCTTGCAGCCTGCTGGGAATATTTAGAAGACTTGATTTGGTTAGTGACAGTTAAAGAATGACATACCAGGATAGATAGTGAAATGGTTAAATGAAGTATGGAAACTGTCAGAGATTGATATGAGATAGTGGAGTTAGAATATTTCCTGCTTATTCTTTTAATCTATGTAATGGACTATCTCTTATATACACAGAATTAGAGAGATTCTAGATGTTTCTCTGCGTGGTTTGAGGGTTCTCCAGTCATCTAGCTTACCACGAGAACATACTAGAATATGCTACATGTAGATCATACTTTTATGTGATGATGCTCGGTGCATTATACATTATAAGTGAGGGGGACGAAGACGGCGTTTCTACCTGTACGTGGTGTTCCCTACGAACCTGGAGTTTATCTTCAGAGCCAACAGAAACACGCATTACTTAGTCACGGAGGAAAAGTCATCCAAACGAGTTTCCGGGGCGTACCCAGCTCCCGTCACGGTGGTGATGGATCAGACTAAGTTGGCCCTTTTTACCAAGGTGAATTCTCACTGTTTACAGATATTCTGGCATTATACTGTCTCCCGAGGAAAGAGCACCGCTACCTGAGCGCTGGTGGTGTCGGTATAAGGAGGATATCTGGACTATGGGATATTAGGGAGATACAGACGGGGATACGCACCTCGTGTGGCTCTGGTGTCTAGGCCTCGCCTGGCTGGAGTTGCAGGTTTTTTGAGACTTTTTCCCGCGTACCGGTTTCCATGGCTGCCCTTTTTCTACTTTTTTTGAGCAGAAGGTTCCGTAGAAAAGGTGGTTGAATTCTACGGGTAATTACTGAGCTAAATGGCTACCCGTCTTGGGTCAATGTCTCAATGATCTTAGGTTGGAGGTAAAAGGGGATAGGAGCACTGTAAAAGGTGTGGCCTGGGTCAGAGAGGAGCCCTAGTGTTATAATAGTCTTGGACTCTACATAGCACGAATAAACAAAACTACTACTACTACATTATAAGTGGGTATGCTATTATTAAATAAAATAGTATGGCAGGGATCAGGGTACTAGGTGCAGTCATGTTCCTGCCTTAGTTACAACAAGAAGCGCATGTTACGCAGCTTTTTCGCGCCTGCCTCCGTCTCGGATACCATCCCCAATGTTTCAAACTTGCAGAAGTCATTTTCCTTCCGAAAACCGGCCGAGATCCATCTTCAGTGAAAGGTTGGAGGCCTATCTCACTGTTGTCTTGTTTAGGTAAAGGCTTGGAGAGAATTTTGGCAAAACGAATGTCCTATCTTGCTATTACTTCGGACATAGTTGGTCGTCAGCAATTTGGAGCTCTCACTAAGCGATCATCAAATGACCTCGTTTCGTGTGTAGTCCATGATATCGAGGAAGCTAAATCACAAGGGTGGGCCTCAACATTTGTCACACTTGATGTGCAAGGAGCCTTTAATGCTATGTTACACAACAGGCTGATATGGAGAATGTAAGCTCAAGGTTGGCCGAAATCAGTGCTTCGTTGGACGTCATCGTTCCTGAAGAGCAGAAAAGTACAAGTTCGGTTTCAAGGAGGAGTAACAGATCCCAAGTTATTAGTATGCGGAGTCCCTCAGGGATCACCAGTCTCTCCCTTGTTATTTCTTCTTTACATGGCAGAACCTATGCGGAGCGGGAACACCATTGCACGTTTCAGCTATGCAGATGATGTTGGAATCCTTGGCTTCGGACGTACAATCTCCGAGTCAGCAGCTGCGGTACAGAGAGAGGTAGATTGTTTAACTAATTGGGCTCAAGACAATGCTGTTCTATTTGACGCCCAAAAATCGGAGGTAATCCAGTTTCCTGGACGTAAGAAAGACGAGTTAGTTGGGATTACAGTGAATGGGAATTTGATTAAACCGGCCGAACATATCCGC
Organism: Podosphaera xanthii; assembly: GCA_028751805.1. Lineage (NCBI taxonomy): Eukaryota > Fungi > Ascomycota > Leotiomycetes > Helotiales > Erysiphaceae > Podosphaera > Podosphaera xanthii. Next base: position 2,764,162 of record JAPWIX010000006.1, on the reverse strand, counting down.
TGGTTGGGGGTATATCTCGACCCATATCTTTCTTTCAAACACCATGTGATAACCTGGTGCGCGAAGGCACTTAAATTAGCACAGTTTTTAAAACGAGTGAACTCAGTTATGCGAGGCGCTGCGCCAGCAGCGTTAATAACGGCTATAGAGTCATGTGTGGTCCCAGTAGCGACTTTTGGTGCGGAGGTATGGTGGCCTGGGTTATCTCGACCGAAAGCAAACGGAACAAGAAGACCGCACACGGCATTTCATTGTGGGCTCATAGATAAGGTCCTACATACGGCCTTGAGAGCGGCACTGCCTGGGTGGAGAACTACGCCAAATGTAGTACTGCATAGAGAGGGTGGAATTCCCCCAGCTCACATTCTCTTGGAAGGAATTCGGCTACGACAAGCTGCTCGTCTGAACTCTCTTGATGATCGGCATCCACTTCGAGCTAGAGCAAGTGTGTGTCCCAATATTGGCACACTAAAATATAAATCTAAACCAAGATTATCAAAGAGACCAGAAACTCAAATGTCGCGAATACAACGTGCATTTAGACTGCTCCCCCAGAGTGAAGCTGCAGAGCCACTTCAAGTTCCTACATACTCACCAATGCTTAGGATAAAGGCAGATGGCGTCCAGAGGTATCAACAATGGCTGTGCACAACAAATCCTGCAGACATCTGCGCATACTCAGACGGATCTTCAGAAGGTCTCGGTCGATCATCCTGGGGTTTCGTTCTTCAACGCGAGGGTATAACCTTCCAAAAAGGAAATGGCACATTATACGGCGGAGAAGTATATGATATAGAGATATTTGGGGCAACTATGGCGCTTCGAGCTGCTCTGTCTGCGAGACGAAATACTGAGAAGATTTACATTCTCCTCGATAATCAGGCCGCAGTACTGGATCTATCCACTGGAAAATCAACATCCAGTATCCGCCTAACTGTGACGGGCTGTGCCCGGTAGGTTGTGGCTGGGCAAATCAACTTGGCCCATCCGTTTACCTGGTCGTAGCGCGACGCGTTTACGCGTAAGCGAGGGTCAGGGGTACTCCCTGCTATGACTACTAGAACTTTCGAGAAGTCTCCAGAAGAGTCGAGAGTACTCCGGATGATTCTATCCCAAGAGTAATTAATGATGAGGAGTTAAGGAAAGAACCTTCAAGTGGTAAGGGGAAAACTATAAATATCAGTATTCTAGAGCAGTTAGATTCCTTCTCCAGATTTAATATTAACTTATTTTGTGGTATTGCTTTCGTGCAGTGACCGTTTGCATTAATCCTTAACATAACTAACCTTTTTCACAATTTAGCAAATTCCGTAAACGCAGAATTTAAATGGGTGCCAGGTCACTCTGAAATTCGTGGGAATGAAGAAGCGGACGCGGAAGCCCGTGCTGCGCTAAGGAATCTGCCGGAGAGACACACTCAGCCCGGCTTAATCACTTTATCCAACCTACGCCGGCTCATGCAGCTGCAACGACATGAATTGGTAGAAAATTGGTGGTCCAAAGTTTGTCCAGCTCGATATCAAGACCTGGACCTAAAAATGCGCCGTAGGAAGCCACCTGAACTAGCTTTACCACGGTGACTACTCCATAATCTCCTAGCTGCCAGAACTGGACATGGTGACTTTGCGGCTTATCATCGTCGCTTAAAGCATATAGATGCCAACCTTGAATGCGTCTGCGGTCAGGAGACTTCTCCCACCCACTTTATTCGTTGTCGAAGGCACGCAAATCAAATGCGTAAACTCCGGGAGGGTATGACAATTGATACCTTTAGAAGAAATCTCCTTGGGCATAATTGCTTGAGAAAATTTTCAGAATTTGCACGGATCACAGGTTACTTTGGTGGCCAGAAAATCCGACTCATCCTCTGCTGTACGCGAGGAGAGTTAATTATTTCATGCCAGGACATTATCTGGCGGGCTAGAACTTGGTGTGAGAAATGCTGAGCTAGTCCTTATTTTATTTCTTTCTTTATTTCTTTCCTTATTTTTCCTTTGTTTGTTTCATTATCATATTTTTCATACATTTCCTATCTCTTATGTAAATAACGGGCGCGAACAAGTAGGGCATGTCTGAGGCCATGATCCTTACCGGCTCCGCCGGTCCTGGACCCAAAGTGGACATTAGGGCGTACGCCTAGGACCTTAAATAGTATAAATAAATAAATAAATGTATGGCGAGACCCTAGTCAAAAAGTGGGTTTGACATTCAGCACCCATCAACGAGAGTATGGGACGTGATACTATAATTTCCCTCTATTGCAGAGTAGGAATCTCAGACTAATTCAGTCCACTACGAATAGAAGCGACGGTCCAGTTTAGCACTAGAAATTCCGATAATGGTTTGCTTCCAAGCATTAGTGTACACACTAGAGGCCGAACGAGTAGTCTCAACCTATTCTCTCGTCAACGAGGACGCAGATGAACCTACTAGCCAACGCCAAAAACGGAGCCATTCAGAATCTAACCTCCGATATGAGTCGACATTAAGTCGGATGGTGCTGTGGTTCAGCGACCGCGTCTATCTTAAGAGTTGAGTCTATGAAGCTTGAACACATGCCTCACGTGAGACAGGAAAGCTGAATTTGATCCAGCATCTTCCTGTCTCATGTGGAGTATGTGACGAAGCTGCCCCAACCCTATTTGGGTGAGCGGTCTGGCCGGTGTACCACTGTACCATCCGACCTGGCTGACAACTTACATGTACCTACAATCCCGACAGCATTGGTCGGATGATGCAGTGGTACACTGTCCGGGCGGTTCTCCCAAGTAGAGTCTGGGCACATACCCCACCTGAGACAGGAGAAAGCGGGCTCGAATCCCGCAAGGACCGCAACAAGTGGCTGACTAATCCAAAAACATGTGTAAAACTGCCGCGCCCAATATACATATCTTCCGTATTCATTCGCGTCATAGCCTCAGGCTGCATATGTAAAAATGATATTGAAAAAAAATTAATTTTTGGGGCCAAGCACGAGAAGTAACTACAGTCAATACTCGCTCCAATGGACATAATTAATGTAGTTCACTACTGCAGATAATCGGGGTTAAATTCCCATTTTTATTATACAGTAAAACTTCTGTAACACGATAGTGGGTCCCTGCATAAGTGTTGAAAATATTCATTGAAATTCATTCATTTATATTTGCAATACTTACCCCTGCACGCAAAATGACCTGTAAGGGTAAGTGTTGCAAATATAAAAGTGCAAGTTACAATGAATATTTTCAACACTTATACCGGGACCCACTATCGTGTTAGAGAAGTTTTACTGTATCAGCACTCTCATATGACTCGTGACCGATTTGATGACGTAGCACTTGCTGACCGTTGTGGCTTAATCTAAGCTTTTGACCAATCAGCACACTATTTATAGTTATGTTAAGCGAATACGTTTGAGTTGGTAGAAGGCGTATGTTTAGCTAAGGTTTGGCGTGGATAAAATAAAAAATTTCACCGCTTCAAATATTCACTGGAGCGAATGATACCTGTATCATGATCGAGTAGCGAAGTAGGAGGTCAATGTGCAGTCAGCTTGAGCAGGTAGAAGGTCTTCTCTTTTTGCAACATCTTCTGAAGACACGCTCAGTAATTACTATTCTTCATAGTCCGACCATATACTTATTCGTGTTTTATTTTTCTGATGTGTCCCACAGAACGCTGGTAACCTTCGTTGCGGGACGTAGAAATAACAATGTTGTTTAGCTCCTGGGCCTGGCTTCTATCCTTCCACAACGAGTTCGTCGAGTCTTATTTTTCTCAAGACAGCAATCATCTTGGGAGCTCAACGTCCGTGGGTTTTCTGTCTGGAGAGCAGGGTCACATTGGAATGATAATCGTTGGGACGTGAGCGACGGTTGTGGTGGACGAAGGTACTTTGTGTGAAGGTATGAATGACGTGAGGAAGCTGTGGACAGTTGACTGCGGATACCAGTCAGCAGGCGTACAGTCGTCCCTCTCTAACTCGATAGTGAGTCCCAGTATAAATGTTGAAAATATTCATTGAAATTCAACTATTTACATTTGCAATACTTACCCCTACACCCAAAATGAAACTGTAAGGGTAAGTGTTGCAAATATAAAAGTCCAAGTTACAATGAATATTCTCAACACTTATACCGGGACCCACTATCGAGTTAGAGAGGGACGACTGTAGATAAGAGTGAGGTTGTACCCCGGGCATCATAAACCGTCCGTTAAGATTGATCTACGAGGAAGAGCATCAGCAGTTTGACGTAAAAATTATCGCTGTAAATATTGATTGAAGTACGTATTGTGAGTCAAAGGCTGTATTTGCTCGATCAAGTGAGCTGCCTGATCACCAAATTCTATCGAAGATATACGTACTTATACACACACAGGTCACAGTATCTCTTGATTCCGAAATAACGGTGATACGGTATGATGTTGGCCGATCTCCTGGGTCGATAAACCGTCTGCGAAGTTCGGCCAATCGATAGATCACTACTCAAGATCGATCGCGAAATTCTCGAAGATCATATACATATGGTGTCGAAACTTTGTGCCCCGCCCTCATGAAAATGTCAAAACACCACATTTTCAAAAAAAACGACAGCCTCTACAAGCCTTCAATTACAAAGAGCTTGTGTGAATCAATAGATAACCATTAGATGTACAAATACACACGGGGATTAAGCAATAAACGCGAGCGACGCGGACTTATTATTGTTTCAAGTAGGACCTATTTTGGTTAGGGAAAAAATATTGGACCCCCAGCGCCACAGTAGCGCCACATAGAGCAGCCAATGAAATCGCACCAAATATGCTTATGTAGCCCCAAATTCTCACAGAATGACAACGGTAAAATGTGCCATGAACATGATTTACATGCCCTTCGCGCTACTACCTATCCTCCCCAACTGAGTAGGGCTTATGATGCGTGGTTCTGAGTTTCCACTCTGTCGAACCAAAATCAATCCCTTCTCGATACAACTTCATCTTTCTCCAGCATCTGTGGTAGTTTGCCGAGATCGTGCTGTTGGACACACTCGCCAAGATGAGAGAGGGTGGGACTCGACAGGCACATCGTCATGTATCGTGGGAGATGATAAATTCAAGTCACGTTAACGATTGAACAATGCTTTGATATTGAAAGGCTTTGCAGCCTCAGACAGCAATTCTTTTGCATGTTTTCTAGCTCTCTTCCAAGCTGAACGAGATCCGTTGCCATAACTTCCCCTCAAATGCTTGTCAGCATCTGCAGCCCACGACAGTGTTCTCTTCCCTTGAGTGTTCGTCTCGATTTCAATCTCGACATCATCTGCACCGGCTTGTTAGACTTCTTTCAAGGCTTGCCGCTTGCGACTCATGATTTACTATACATACCTTCATGGTCCATGTCCGAGTCTCCACCCAAGTCCTCAACTTTAGTGTCCGTATTGCATTCTTCGGCGTCAGAGTCCCAGAACCAGACTCCATTATTCTCTTCTCCTAGAGTTTCTCCACTAGAGTCTTCTCTAGTACTGCTGATGATTGAACTTTCTGGGTCTAGAGGGCGAGGAGGTGAGCTCTCAGAAGTGGTTGTCTGCGTTCTGACGTGTGGGTTCGAGTCTTGTCCTTGACGAATACGCTTCATATGCGCTTTGCGTGCCCTTGATACCATGATGAATTCTGCGTGGTTAACAAGTGTAGGTAGTTACAAATAATGGAAGCTCTGCAACGGATGGTAAATGATATCATGGCTTGAAAACTTATCGTGAGTAGCTATGTACTTAGACAGGTAGGTATCATATGATGATTGAACAAGGAAGATCGCGACAAACTCGAAAGATCACGTCCCAGGACGCGTCCATCAGATTGTGGTACCTTAGGCAATTAACCATGAAATTCGGAATCATAAATGCTTCCCAATCAAGACTAGCGTCTTCTAATCAGGACTAGTGCGGCCGCTAGCATCAACTAGCGCACAGAATAAGCGAGGACTGAATGAACCCCGAGGGCGGGGAACAAAGTTCCGACACCATATGTGATTTCAGCATTCTGGAGCTCCTCGGCTGTAGACCGGATCTAGACTTTCTCCAAAAGCATCTATGCCTATACAGTAGAACCCCTCTTAGCCAATAGTGGGTCTCGGCTTAAATATTGTTAAGATTTATTATGTGGTAGGAGCCTTGTTTCACAACACTTACCCTTACAAGTCATTTTGGTTGCAGGGGTATGTATTGCAAATATAAGCGGTAAAATATTCATGAATCTCTTCAGTATTTATACCGGGACCCACTATTAGCTATGAGAGGTTCTACTGTATTGAAGTCTTCCTTGCTCTCGGTCAAAGCTCTCATACTTAAGTGAGTGATCTACAGCTTCTGGACGCATAGCTTCTCGCAATTCTCCCCCGTTATTTAAGGCCCGACCTATCAAACGACGCGAATATGTAGACTCACCAAATATGAATGCGTCGCGTTCTTATCAGCTACGTTAAACCAGGCTCAACGCGTCACATCGGTAGACATCTACAGATAAAATCTCCACGCAGAACGTTACGCGTCTGCCATCATCTCGACTGGCGAGTAATGTGCGGTCGGTTATCATCGGTATCAACACCCTGATGCAGGGAGGTGATGACGGTAGAGAGGTGAACTACCTTTCGGCTGGAACACGCCAGCCCGATTAACCCAATATGCACGCGTAAAGTAGTATGGGTACCTGCTGTTGATGGGTGTTGTGAGCCACTACCATACCCTAAAATATATACCACGAGAGAAATCCAGTCTAGAGCCCCTCGTAGGGATCGGAGCGAGATTGTTTCAACCTCATAAGGCATGATGTACAAAGAAATGACGTGTTTATCTCAGTTTTATGAATTAGCTCGACAAGAAATGCACGGTCGAGGTTTCCGGCCGACAAATTCAGTGTCGGCATTCAAGTTCAAGCTAAGCCAATTCTATGTGAGGCTAATTATACAAAATTTTATGCAATGTTTCTACTAGGTATTTGAATTTTCTTGTTCAAACCCACTAATCTAATTTGGCGCCATATTGACCTACACAGGCATTTTCGGAAGAGACATATTGCCCATTGAATGACTCGGTGTTGATGGATAGAGTTAAACGACCGGGTAAAATGAGATGTTCTGAGGCACGAGAGGTTGCCAATTGGGGCATGTCATCAGGGGGCATTATGTTCAGACGAAGGGATATTCCGGGGATGAGTAAGTTTTATAACGAGCAAAGGCGTTTTGGAACAGTAGCATAACGGCACCTAGGAGCAGTTGGCTGTAACCTCTGCCAGAAGTCATGAGAAGGGGACCGGTTAGGGCTCTCATGATGATGTATGTGTTTTACTTAGTATGTGTGGGAATAGTGGACGGTGGAGCAGAAGAATGGAAGACAGCTACTTAGGAATATGTGTGTGTAATAAAGTGTGTATCAGAGTTAATAGCAAGATAGATTCAGATGATTATCTACTGGTGGAAGGTGACCTAGCTATATACATGCCAGGCTGATCTGTGCTTCTACAATCCGTGTTAGGTAGACTCAATAACTTAACTTAACTTGTTGGGTGGCTCGAACGATGGCGTGCATACATCGACGTTAGTGATCAACCAATTGGGGATGTCCGATTCACGGGTAATGATGTGGCGATCTCCGATCGTAAGTGAAGATCACAACAGTATGTTAGAACGGCATTATCTTTGAGAAAGGGTATCTAGAGCGTGGGGTTCTTCGAATCAGTATATTGTTATTTCATTGTCGTTGATCTTGGTGGTCAACAGTTATTACTTTTAGGCCAGTAGAGCCAAGTACTATTATTATCATTTTACCTTCATAGATTTATCTGATGGAACAACCCTACTCAGACTCCATGTGCAAATATCCTCACGAAGTTTACCCTGTCAACATGGAACTTCTTCCGTGGAAAATCGAGAAAACCCCGTGACTTACAGAGTATTCTTCATAGTTCAATGATTTCAGTATCACTGCGAGAGAGAGTCGTGATACAACCCCCCCCCTTTGAAATTTTGTTATAACAGTTTTTTTGATGCTGAATCCGTCGAGCGGTGAACGCAAATTGAACTACTAATTAAACTGAGTTTGATATCCGCGTCGCTACAGCAGCAGACGTAATCAGGTCCAGTAAAAGTACAGTCGTCCCTCTCTCACTCGATAATGGGTCCCCGTATAAGTGTTGAAAATATTCATTGAAATTCAACCATTTACATTTGCAATACTTATCCCTACAAGCAAAATGACCTGTAAGGGTAAGTGTTGCAAATATAAAAGTCCAAGTTACAATGAATATTTTCAACACTTATACCGGGACCCACTGTCCAGTTAGAGAGGGACGACTGTACTTTTAACTCTTTAAACACTTGTCGTAACTTACAGGCTGATTGCAAGATGAATCAAGAAATAAAAAATATAACAAACTGTAGAGTTTTCAGAAGTTAGATATATTTTTGTATCAAATTAATTAATTACCTAGGGGTTTATCAAGTGGTATATATACATCTTTGCCCAGGTCCATTCTATAATCCAATCTTCTAGCTCCAGATAAATATGGTAGAAACTATCATAAGATCCTGAAGGATGATTAATGTTAATAATCAAAGAGATCATTGTAGGATTTCCAAAGGATGATAAGAGGATGATAGGGGGGTAAATGTGTATACCTCCATTACAGATAGAACTATTCGAGACCATGTGGATCCTAAATGTTTGCAGCCGATGTTATGTAATATAGATGGCTGAATGCGGTTAGCTTGTGATTAGTAAGCTACGCAAATAATATCGATTTCGGAGTTGGGAGTTGGAGGAGGACAATCACATTTTTTAGGACTCAAGCTTGACTATAGCATTCCACGGAATCTGCGGTAGCTGAGCCACGAGTCCATAGTGATCCTATATTCTATATTTAAACCATCTCGATCGATCTAGTATACACAATAATATATATTATTGTAGAGAAACCCTCACAATTATATCAACAAGATGGTCACAAATCTCGAGCTGGATTCCAAGCTCAGGAAAGCAATCGCCGACCAAGAAGCCTTTCAAAAGGAATCAAAAGAAGATGCAGCCAAAAGAGAACTCAAGAATAGGAGTGAAATGGCGTTGTTGAATGAGAAAACGGACCGCCTCTACGACGAATTCCATCATAAGTCTACTGAAACTGACAAGACCCTCAGTAGAATTCTTCAACAACTGACGAACCTCACAAGCAACATAAAAGTTGAAAAAGCCAACGATGACACTGACTCCCGACAAATCGAAACAGCCGACAAAGGCAAACAGAAGGCCGTTTCTTCCAGTGCCGATGTACAACCTCATGGCTCATCCGCCTGGAAGCCACCAATTTTTGGAGAATTCCCTAGCGCTCCCCAAAGTCAAAACAAACAGAGTCAACCCAATTTTTTGATGCGCCCCCAGCATCAACAAACAACAAGTTCCTCGCCGACGGAACCATTAACCTTTATCAATGTACTCACCCCCAAATCTCGGGTCTCACCGACCAAGAATTGCGAGTGAAAAGATATTTCCCGGATTTCTTCACTCGCAAAGACGCCGAGAATCCTAGTGGCCCTCTTCGCGAAGCCTCCGACAGAAACAAGGCAGTGTTCCCAAGTGACTGGAAACTATGCTTTGCCTGTGAGAACACTCTCCAGGTCCTATATCAGATGCAAGTTTGCATGATCCAGTCTATGCTTCCCTACTCGGCTTGGCCGATGAGAGTTGTATCTGTTATGGATCACGACTTCATCACCGCTAGGAGAGCTATTGCGAATGGCTCTCTGGACTGGGCAAGTACGGTGGAGTGCATCCTTAAAGTCCTTTACAACAGTAACACTTTGAGCTCTCCTCTCACTACATTCGCACAACTGTGCGCTTATACCTCTGAGACAACAATAGACTTCGCTCGACGACTAAGAAAAGCTTTCTTCTTCCTCCCCACGGACATGATAGTGGGACCCCAAGCTCGCGACGTTCTTAGTACACATGTCCGCCGCTACCTACCTCGGACATGGACAGTGATCAGTCCTAGAGCCCCGTGCCTCTCAAACGAAGAGTTAGCTGACTATATCGTCCAAACTACTGAAGGCATCGCCCGCTGGTCGTACGAAGATGCAAATTTCCAGCAAAACCCCAGCCTGAAAAACGCAGCTGTTAGTCTCGATCAATCGGCTACTAGTCAATCAATACTAGACCCTAGGCTTCAAGGGAATAACGTATTCCCCACACACAATCCAACAGATCAAAGTGGAGAATATGCAGTAAACACCCAACTAGGGAAATGTTTCAAATGCGGAAAGCCAGGACATTGGGCTCCAAATTGTCACTTGAATTCATTTACTAAAGATCACAGAAACCAGAGAAGTTTAGGCCGAACCCCAGTTCGCTCTAGTTTCAGTGACGAACTAAGGAAACGATACACAGCTATTAAGAAAAAAGGTTTCAAGCGTTTCAAGCCTAACCAGAAAACCTTCGTTGTCGAACCCATGGCCCCAGACGATGAAGATCAAAGAAGCCCTGCCGACGCCCTCGAGCATGATAACGTTGACCAGGAATTAGAAGACCTGCTCACTCATGTCCTCGCAGAAGAAGACATTGAATGAAGATGCCAAGACGCCTATGTTGTGGCAATAGGCTCAGGCTGTACCAAATCTACGTCTCACACGGATCCTCTCCGCGAGGGATGTGGCAAGCCACACAAATTTTTTCTTACTCGTCTCTCAAATTTTCCTTCCATTACCTTTTCTACTTTCTTTGACTATGGATCTTCCACCTGTTTGTTTCAAGTTCTTTAGCCACCCGACTAAATTCTTACAATACCTCTTTCATTTCAACAATCTCGGGTATTGGAGGGACTGGTCCTACAGTCACCAAAGTTGCCCTCATAACTGTACAATTCCACGCGCAATCCGACCACAGTCACAGCAGATGGACTGAACCAGTTGCATTTTCAGCTGGGATTGTCCCAGATAATACATTTCCCGCCGACCTTACCTTGGGCCAAACTGTTTTTCACGCTCTCGGATTACATTTTCTTTCCAACGAGACCATTCAACTTTCCAACTTTTATAAATCTCCGATTCTTCTTCCTTTCACTAATTCAGATAAAATTAATCTTGTTTTCACGACCAGTTCTTTTTCTTCCACACGACAATGGCACAACTCAACACCTTCGACAGCAATCTCCTATACTAATTCTTATTTCACTAATTTTCCTTCCCTTTTCGATAAATCTCTTCGCAAGACCGACTTAATTTCCAAAACCTGCCACTATATTGACACAGGTGACCACCAGCCAGTAAAACTTGGGCCGCGTAGGTATAGCCCCCATCAACTTCAAGCTATACGGGACTTTTGTAAGACACATGATGGCAAACTTATACGCAAAAGCAAGGGACCTTGGGCAGCTCCACTCCACCTAACACCAAAAAAATCTCCTTCAAAATCGAACGAACCCATCTGGAGAATTTGTGTCGATTACCGACAACTCAACAAGGTTACGAAAAAGAATGCACACCCACTACCGAACGCTCAAGATGAAATACAAAGAGCTGTGGGTCATAATTACTACGCATTCCTAGATCTTGAGAACGGATTTTGGCAAATCCCTATGCACAAGGACTCGATGGAAAAAACAGCTTTTGTCACACCATTCGGAATATACGAATGGCTAGTAATGCCATTTGGGCTTTCCAACGCACTTGCTACGTTCCAGGCCCTCATGGAAGAAGTCCTTGAACCCCTCCGTCCTTTTGAATCTGGCCTTTTAGACGACGTTTGTGTCTGGGGAAGTTCATTCGAGGAACTACACTTAAGGCTCGAACAAGTTTTCACCCGGTTCGTCGACTACGGACTGCTTCTGAACGCCCGAAAGTGTAGACTATTCGTTGAACAAGGTGTTTTCCTTGGATTTCTAATTTCTAAATATGGCATAGCAGCTGACCCAGAAAAAGTCGCAGCTACCCGCGACCGCCCTATGCCCACAACAACATCAGAAATTATAGGTTTTGTCAACGCCGCAGGCTACCTACGTTGTCTGATCCCAAATTTCTCTCAATTAGCAGGTCCTCTCACCGATCTTTCGGTGGGCCCTAAAAATGCTCCAGTACACCTTACGGACAACGCCATACAGTCATACCAGAAAATAAAAGAGGCCCTAACTTCAGCACCAGCCGTTAGAAAATTTGACTGGCGGCTGCCCACCATACTCGAAAGTGATGCCTCGAAACGTTTCGTCGGCGCGGCGCTTCTACAACCACACCTCTCCAGAAACTCAGACACAGATAAATCTCTGCTTCATCCAGTCGCTTATTTTTCGCGCAAATTTTCCGATACTCAGCAACGCTACTCTTCTCAAGAGCGAGAACTACTCGGAATCCTGCTTTCACTGCAGCATTGGCGTCACTGGATCGAAGGCGCCGATGTCACGGTAATTACAGACCACGAGTCGCTCAAATCCATCCCTACCAAGGCAGAACAACCGCCACGAATGTTGCGTTTCCTAGATACCATTGAACACTACAACATTCGCATCCTTTTCCGCCCAGGAAAAGCAAATGTCCTTGCCGACTTTCTGTCTAGACCCACCGACGCATTTTTTCCTTTGTCCGAAGAAGGGGATGGGAGTTTAGAACAAGGCGACCTGGAGGAACAGCTAGACCAGGGACACGATTCCAACCGCCCTGAGGCGACAGAGCTGGCTGAAGTCAAGTACCCTCACCAGCTAAATCGCATCGACCTCCAATGTGTCTACGAATTTCTTACTTTGAGACAGCCCCTCCCGCCGAAGATCACAGAGAACTGGGTCCCGCGAAACTTCATGGTCTTCGATGGCAAAATCCACCTAATTCGTCAAAGTCGACATCACATACCTGGAGACCCGCCTGGCTCCTCAGGCGTTGCAACATTACTCGAAGTGCTAGAGTATGAAAACTTAGTAACAACCGTCACCAAGATACACGAGGATTACGGGCACGCATCCATCGGGACAACAATGCGTGAAACCGAGCGAAAATTCTGGCACCCCGAGCTAACGTTGGCAGCACACGAAGCAATTGTTAATTGCCACTCGTGTCAACTGATGAAGCCTCCCGATCCAGCTCTAGGTAACCTGATCCCAATAAAGCCTGCACCGCCTCTAACCCGCTGGGGAATCGATCATACAAAAATCGGACCCCAAATCCTTCTCCATGCGATCGAATATGCGACAGCATGGTTAGAGTCTCGGCTGGTACCTAACGCGGACTTTGTGAACACTATTCCTTTGCTAATGTACATAATAAACACCTTCGGTACTCCCCGACAAATAATTAGCGACAATGCCATGTGTTTCACCGGAGTGGAAGCTCAACAGTTCCAGACCAGGTTTAATCTAACCTTTACGCAGTCGACGCCTATTCGACCACGAAGCAATGGTAGGGTAGAGCAGGCCAACGGTATCCTAAAAGCAATCCTTACAAAAACTCTCCTAGATGCCCCGGAAATGAGATTAGTCGACGCTCTTTCCCATGCTGTCGCCATCTTCAACCGTCGTACGTCACCCAACGGCTATAGTCCGTTCTTCTTGCTCTTTGGAACTCAACCACCAAATGAAGAACAAACATATACTGAATATGTTCGAGAACCAACACCGCAAGAGGAACGTGACTGGACAGCAGAATTAGTCAGATTCCACGCTGCCCCCATCGCTCGTTCGTACGTCGCCAGTATGAAAGCAACACGCGACAAAACTCGGGCGTACCTTCAAGAAAAGAAAGCCGTCATGAGAACTTATGCTCCAGGAGACTGGGTCTTGCGAGTCCGTCAAAAGAAGCATAAATTCGAACCATACTACGATGGACCCTGGGCGATCTCAGCATGCCACGTCAATAATACTTACTCGCTGGTTTCTCCAGGAGGATTTAGACTAGGAAACCGCTATAACGGCACAAACCTGTTTCCGGCATACGTTCGCGATGGCCACCCAGTGAACAGCTTATGGTACGGGAGTAAGAGAATGTTGGATCAGGATAGGAGGAATTTGAAGGACTTGGGAGGACTCTGAAGTTAAGTTGTGGATTCTGGTGAGCTGCGGACAGCTCGTTTGGAGAAGAGGGATGATTTGTGGATCCTAAATGTTTGCAGCCGATGTTATGTAATATAGATGGCTGAATGCGGTTAGCTTGTGATTAGTAAGCTACGCAAATAACATAGATTTCGGAGTTGGGAGTTGGAGGACAATCACATTTTTTAGGACTCAAGCTTGACTATAGCATTCCACGGAATCTGCGGTAGCTGAGCCACGAGTCCATAGTGATCCTATATTCTATATTTAAACCATCTCGATCGATCTGGTATACACAACCATACCCAGTGATTATCTGATTGGTACAGATTAGTAATGAATCGGATATCCGGATGCCGAGTCGCATAGTGCGTTGATTCGGTGTAGAATTACGGTCCGAACCGAATCAATATTAACCGATTCTAACACAAACTCACAAAACACATGTACTTCAGGCCATTTACTTATTCCACAGTCTCTTAATTTCAAAGGTTCTATCTAGTAATCCTTCATTACTAATTCTTCTTTTAACTTTATCCACGTACGTCTACAGTACAATCTCGCTATAACAATGTGGGGCAAAACTTAACAAAGGCTCCCGAAAGAAACTTCCAGCATACAAGAAAAGTAGAATGTTTCACAGCGAAGTGGACGAGACATGCAGGGAACGACGTAGATTAACGCAAAATACCAACTGTCCTTTCAGATTTAACGCCAGAGAGGAGCCCTAGTCTTATGATAATTTTAGACTCAAGATAGCACGAATAAATACAATTACATACGTATAAGGGCGCATGATATTCTCGTGGTGGTATCTGCAAATGAAATCCGAGTATGAGTGTTCCAAACGTCAAACAGAGTTATTCTGTGTCACATACATATCTTCCGTAATCATTCACGTCATAGCCTCAGGCTGCATACGCAAAAATGATTTAAAAAAAAAAAAAGGGCGCATGATAGGCAGCCGGTTGAGCCTGTCTCAACACGAGACCATGCCAAAAGTTTTACGATATTGCACAGCTTGTGTTGAGCTCGGACAAATTAAAACAAGATATCAAGGATGTAAGGCAACTGGCCATACTCGTAGTTCATGGCCTAATAAGTAGGGATATTCCTCACATTAAATCGAAACGATACTACGGAGCAAAAATGTTCTGTGTAATTGAATCGAACTTTGACCAAGAAATAGATGTAAATGATACTAGATACCCGAAAAGTTTATGTGCAGTAGATTTACCAAGTTGATAGAGTAACTGATTTAATTTTATCCCAAATGAAATATAGTCCGTACATTGTGCAGAAACCCTGACGTAATAAATAGGCTGTAATATTTTGAGATGTCGTTCAACAAAGATGTACAAAAATTAATTAAGCACACATGTACTTGTACGTGCGTTCAGTATTTGTTTACAGTTTATAAATAGACAGTTTTTTCGTAAATGTTGTGGGGCTAATCGATAAATCCATATTTCCAGGCAGAATAGGTTTTTCAAGGGGGAGGGGGGGAATTTGTATCACGACTTGCGAGAGAATGTGGTGCGAATGTCTCACTAGATTCGAACCAGCTTTCTTCTGTCTCACGTGGGGCATGTGTTCAGTCTACCCAGAGTCTGCGTGGGAGAACGGCCTGGGTAGTGTACCACTGCACCATCTAACCCTGTTTCTACTAGTGCTAGCGCATCCAAGTTTGCAAATATTGAAAAGTCTGATATAAACCACCACACCAACGGATACTCTCCACGAGATTCTATAGATGTTATGTGTTTGTTTTATGATGTGATATACCGATGTACAACGGTTTAGTGTTGTTACAGCACGAGTAGGGGGGGTGTGAGCTTTACCTAAGAGGGAAGCATCACGTCAATACCCAGCTTATGGAGATACAGTAGAACCTCTCAAAGCTAATAGTGGGTCCCGGTATAATTACTGAAGAGATTCATGAATATTTTACCGTTTATTTTTACAATACTTACCCCTGCCTGCAAAATGACCTATAAGGGTAAGTATTGCTTATATAAAAGTCCAAGTTACAATGAATCTTTTCAATATTTATACTGGGACCAACTGTAAGCTATGAGAGGTTCTACTGTATACTTGAATTTCAGTCAGGGCGCGTGTACAGGGCATTGACTTGATGCTACCTTCTTAGGTAGGGCTCGCTCCCCCCGGCTAGTGCTGTAACAACACTTAACCGCTGTACCTCCATATACGCGAATGTGATATCATAGGCCTTTGTTCTATGGCATTGATTATGTTTGCTGTCAGAGATTATATTTGATAAATTACATGTTGATATATGCTATCGTAAATGACCGTAACATGTTTGTTGCAGTGGTGTTCATGAGGGAGCATACGGGCAAGAATACCCAGGAGTCGTCTTCCATAGAGTGTGGATTTTTTTTAAATCAGTTCAGCGAATGCAGCCTGAGGCTATGACGCGAATGATAATGTATGTTTCACAGAATAACTGTTTGACATTGAGAACACTCGAAGTCAGAATTTATTTTTATTAAATCATTCTTGTCTATGCAGCCTTGAGACTATGATACGAATGAAACTGATTCAGTTCATGGAGCGAAGACTAAACATAACATAAGGGGCACTAACGCCCGAATATCATTTGAAGACATAACTCGAAGTCAGACGCCTTACAGCCCTTTCAACCCTCAACCGTTTATGTCTGGCGCAGGAACGCATTTCAGCCACCCATGACTAGCCACCGTGCCTTCATCATCGTCACCTACATGACCACGCGAGAAATGTGGACAGGGTCTTGCCGGATTCGAACCAGCTTTCTCCTGTCTCAAGTGGGGCATGTGCCTCGGCCGCCCAGACTCTAGTCGGGAGAACGGCTCGGACGGTGTACCACACCACCATCCGACCTTTCATTTGCAGATACCACTTTGAGAATAACGCCTTACGCCATGTACCCTCTTCCGCGAATACCTACCACAGGGAAAAGCGAGATTGGCCTCGTGGTAATCTGAGGATGCTTTCGTCATCCTACGAATACGATACCACCGCGAGAGATATGGTATAAGGGTCTTTCTGGATTCAAACTCGCTTTCTCCTGTCTCAAGTGGGATATGAGTCCAAGCTAACTAGACTTTACTTTGGAGAACGGCCCTGACGGTGCACCACTGCACTATCCGGCCCATAGAGTGTGGATAAATGCGCGATGTTGTAGCAGTTCAGATCATTAGCTTTATTAAATCTCTTCGATCCAAGTTCTTGCTTGTGGACGTCTCATTCAAGGACCTTGTTTGTAGCTGTGTTTATTCGTGTTATATAGAGCCAAAGGCTATCATAACACTAGGGCTCTTCCCTGAGCCAGGCACACCTTTTACAATGCCCCTACCCCCTTGTACCTCGAACCTAAGATCATTGATACAATGATTGATGACGAGGAGTCAGTTAGCTCGGTAATAACTCGTAGAATTCAACCACCTTTTCTAAGGAACCTTCTGCTTAATTAAAAAAAAAGATAGTAAGAAGACCAGCCATGTAAATCGGTGCGCGGGAAAAAGTCTCAAAAAATCTGCAACCTCAGCCAGGCGAGGCCTTGACACCAGAGTCATACGAGGTGCGTATCCCCATCTGTATCTCCCCAATATCCCAGAGTCCAGATATTCTCCTTAAACCAACACCATCAGCGCTCAGGTAGCGGTGCTCTTTCCGACTATGAATTTCTGTCGCGGTTTAGGGTACATGTAAGCTCTAGTTTCACATCTCCTTCATTCTGCGGGAAACAACTACATTAGAGTGATTTTGCGCTATAAAAGGCAGACAGAAGTCGGATGGTGCAGTGGTGCACCGTCCGGCCGTTCTTCTCCATAGTATCCGGGTTGCTGCGACACATGCCCCACGTGAGACAGGAAAAGCTGGTTTGAATCTGGTCAGACCTCCGTTACATCCGGACGTGCTAAACGGACAGTCCCAAATGCTCGCTGGACGTCCCTGCAAGTAGATTGCGCTTCCACGCTAACCAAATCTGCATTGATCAGCGATCTCGTCGAATATTTTTTGCGCTACTCCAAATTTTGGTCACTATCGTTACAAGTATAGTAGTTACCATGACAACTTAGAGCCCGTGTTTAACAAACATAACATAAAGATACCATTTAGAAATATTGGTCCTTGAACTGCCTTAATAACTTTTCCAAATCGTCCAATTCTATATTCCAATTTCATCTTCCTCACTTCCAACTTCGCCTCACTTATTGAACTCCAAATTACAATGGCTGAATTGAACTTTAATGCGCTATCAGCATCAATCAACATATCTCAAGATACTAATGAAAGAGGTATTTTTCCCTTTCTTTCTACTAAAATACATATTGGCTGATTTCTCCAGGAATGGTTACCGGAAGTGCTCTTTTAGAGGCCCATGATGGGCATCAAAGTATACCAAATAATGAGGATACCCGTATGCTAAGCTCCCTAAAACTAATTCATTTATGGCAAAATTTCCACTAATACGCAATTTCTTCATTCGAGACCCAGTGCGGAAGTATGGAAGAAATAATTGGTGTCCGGATCGACCAAATGGAGGACTGTCGCAAAACCATTTTCGTTAGCTAGGTACTCGACAGCTCTCTTACAGTCCTCCATTTGGTCGATCCGGACACCAATTATTTCTTCCATACTTCCGCACTGGGTCTCGACTGAAGAAATTGCGTATTAGTGGAAATTTTGCCATAAATGAATTAGTTTTAGGGAGCTTAGCATACGGGTATCCTCATTATTTGGTATACTTTGATGCCCATCATGGGCCTCTAAAAGAGCACTTCCGGTAACCATTCCTGGAGAAATCAGCCAATATGTATTTTAGTAGAAAGAAAGGGAAAAATACCTCTTTCATTAGTATCTTGAGATATGTTGATTGATGCTGATAGCGCATTAAAGTTCAATTCAGCCATTGTAATTTGGAGTTCAATAAGTGAGGCGAAGTTGGAAGTGAGGAAGATGAAATTGGAATATAGAATTGGACGATTTGGAAAAGTTATTAAGGCAGTTCAAGGACCAATATTTCTAAATGGTATCTTTATGTTATGTTTGTTAAACACGGGCTCTAAGTTGTCATGGTAACTACTATACTTGTAACGATAGTGACCAAAATTTGGAGTAGCGCAAAAAATATTCGACGAGATCGCTGATCAATGCAGATTTGGTTAGCGTGGAAGCGCAATCTACTTGCAGGGACGTCCAGCGAGCATTTGGGACTGTCCGTTTAGCACGTCCGGTTACATCTGTCCCGGTGATATCATATTTGCAGGATGACGCAAGCATACACAAATAGCCGTGGGGTTTTCTCGCTTATCCCTACGATGTAAATCCACGAAGAGATTACACACCATAAGGCAGTGTCGGGAAAAGCAAGTCCCTCTTCACCATTAGGAATGCACTCCTCGGAATCAAACCTAGTATGCACAATCCTGTAACTGTATCCTCGTGTGCTACAGTCGAACATCAGTTAATTAATAGTGGGCCCAAGTGTAATTATTGTTAAGATTTACGTATGATTTACAAATTATATTTGCAATACTTATTCTTGCTAAACATTTTGCGTGCAGTGATAAGTATTGCAAATGCAATTGAGAAATCTTAAATAAATCTTAACAATCATTATGCTGGGACCCTTTACTAATTAAGAGACGTTCGACTGTACCACTTGAGGATACTGCCTTATAGCGTGTAAACTCTTCCGTGGATATCCACCGTAGGGACAATCAAGATAACCCCACGGTTATCTGAGTTTTCTTTCGTCACCCTGCGAATACAATATCACCGCGGGGGTGTGTAATTTGGGGGTCTAACTAGATTCAAACTAGCTTACTGCTGTTTCACCTGGCGCAGCTATCCAGACTCTACTTGGGAAAGCGGCCCGGACAGTGTACCATTGCACCATCCGCCCCAGATGATATCTTTCAAGGGCAGACTAGACAATCTGGGTTGTTCCAGACATCAAAGAAGTTAGACTAGTGTTTGGAAAATTTTTCAACAGCACGGCGTACAAGGTTGGCCAGGTAGAGAACCTCGACACTAGAGCGTAATGAGCGCGAAGGATCTTCCTGATTTGAAGTATGAAATCTCATTTTTCTCCCGCGTACATGTCATTATACAGCTGATCAACTTTGTTCTATCTATCCACATGTGCATGAGACATAGAACTTCTTCCAATTGGAGATTGCGTGACACCAGCCTCCAGCATTCGCATAATCTTCTTCCAGCGCGGGTACTTATCCTTTGCCGAGACACAAATGTAATATATAGTCACACTGTTTCCGGCACCTTCTTCAGAAAGCTCCGACTTCCTCGTTTCGCTCACTCATCGTCACACCGTCCCAAATCCCGCGTGCTGAAGCGCGGGGAGGGGCATGTGTCGGTACATGAACCACGTGCATAACTGGGAGCACTTCCGATGACCACGACCTAAACGAGCTGCACGGATACCACCGTCGCCGTGACGGTCACCGATCTCGGCCCGTCTAGCAACACGCTGGTGATTCACCTGGTACAGTAGAACCCCTCTTAGCTAATTGTGGGTCCCGGTGTAATTACTGAAGAGATTCATTGTAACTTGGACTTTTATATTTGCAATACTTACCCCTGCGCGCAAAATGACCTGTAAGGGTAAGTGTTGCAAATATAAAACTCCAAGTTACAATGAATCTCTTTAACATGTATATCGGGACCCACTATTAGCTAAGAGGGGCTCTACTGTATAGGCTGTCCGGATGCGGGAGGGGCTGCACAACGCCCTCTTTTGCCACCTGCCACGCACGCCTTCCGCTTCAATGGGAGCGGCCGAGTAGTGTGATGACGTTCCATCGACGCTATCATCAACCTTTCATGGACGCACACCTGACCGTCCCACGCTTGCGGAGGGCGATCAACCATGAGGTCGTGTACCTATCTTTTTGACCGATAGGATGCCGGCAGCAGCTCGAACCGTTGTGCTAGGAGGTGCAGACATAGCTCACCAGGTCGTGTTGCTCTACGCACGCGCTAATCTCACACATTCAGGGGAAACTCGACGTATGATCGGCAAGCGACATGAGTGTCATGATATTACGACCTTCCTCGTGGATGATCGGTAGATGGAGCAAGTAGGGGTAGCTCGTGAGTGTTCCGATCCGCCATTCTCGGAGTCACAAAGGATAACTCACCACTTCTATTCATACTCCATCTCAGGAGTGTATCATGATTTCTTGAATGGGCGCAGTGCTGATTACGACGATGATCTACACTAATCCACACCGATTATTTCGCATAAATCGGATAAATCTTGTATCGGTCAGTTTCAAAGAGAGCGCACCACGGAACCCTATTTAATTTCTCCCCATTTCTGCGAATTTTTATCCCTGCCCCATGACGCATATCGAGTGCTGCGCGGCGCCGCGGGCTGACTGACGCGTGCTGCGTAAAGGTTCCAACACGATTACCACGAATCACCGTGGTAATGATCTCGCACCTCGCTAAATATACTAGCAGCATCACGTCGGTCTATGTATTCTCCACAACCTGGATCATAGCCTGTTAGTGGGTAAGTATTAAACATTTTACGAACGAAAGTGCAACCTCCAATGTGTCGTGATCAGGCTTTAAATTAGGTTTAGTCGGAATTGTGCCATAGTACAATCGTGTCGGAACTTTATCCCGTAAACTCTCTTCGCAAAGAAATTTCAACCTCGTAGTTGTACTGCTTTATGTGCCCCCTTGAAACCAGACAAATAGATCTTGCCGTTTCATTCGGTAACTCTCGGCCTGTCAAATTGAAAGCAAAAACATAAAAAGTGTAACATACATCGAGCCCGACTGAGCATGACAAATGCTTCGATCATAATCTTATTAACTACATTCGTCCCTCTCTAACTCGATAGTGGGTCCCGGTATAAGTGTTGAAAATATTCATTGAAATTCAACCATTTACACTTGCAATACTTACCCCTGCACCCAAACTGAGCTGTAGGGGTAAGTGTTGCAGATATAAAAGTCCAAGTTACAATGAATATTTTCAACACTTATACTGGGACCCGCTATCGAATTAGAGAGGGATGACTGTAATTCTTATTTTCCGAGTCTAGATCCTGGATCGTAACATCGAGTACAGGGGCTCAGGGAAAAGTAAAGGCAGTATGTCTTTGCAGGGTTTTTAGTTGCCGATTATTATACCAATTTGGCGGATTCCTTTGTTGATCTTTTCTAAGCGAGGCCATATTAGGATAAGCTCAAAACCTTAATATAAATTTAAGCTGAGAGATTTCTTGGCGACGAAAGTGAAGGCAGTATGTCACTCCTGGCTAAACATTGAATGGTATCTTAAGAAATCCATATCAAGGATAATATCAAGGATTTCGATAGATCTATCTCAAGATTCTAATATACAAAGTGTTCCTAATTTGAAGTTGGATCCCCTTGAACTCTTATTACCTCTTCACATCTCTTTGACATGCTTAGAATGAGTGATCGAAGCTTATCCTCTGTTGTACAGTTGTACCAGGTCTCTAGTATAATTCGGCGATTCTCTACTTTACTCCGCTGCTTCCCCCGCTCAAACTCTGGATAGACATTTTGAATGTATAGTTTCATCATACCCCACACATTCTCAATTGGATTTAGATCTGGGGAGTATGCTGGCCATGAAATAGGTTGAATTCCATGTGCCATGAGATAACCTCTTGCGGGAGGTGCTTCGTGTACTGGCGCATTGTCGTGCATAAATAAATATGCACGACCTGTCTCTTGCCGTCTGTTTCTGTGCCAGTTCACAACAAGGGGAAGGATGTGTTGGCGATAGCCTTCTGAGGTCATCTTGCCCAAGTCGGCTTCCCAGAAAACACAAGGGCCTCTCTCGATTCTGGCGAAACTACCCCAAAACATCCAAGAATTATTCTTACGGTATCGATCAACGACACACGTATTATCATAAGCCTCTCCTTTCTTCTTAGACTGTGCGTAGTCAAAAAAATTTTGGATTTATATTGGAATTGCTTACCTTTCTAGTCACATAGCTCGGCATAATAGGTCCGTCCTTAATCCAAGTTTCGTCGCTCCAAAGTACTTGCGAGCACTCTTGTTCTTGCCATTGAAGGCATTGTTCTGCCCATACTTTCCGTGCCATCATGTGATTCTCTGATAACGGCGGAGACCTTCTCGGGAGGCATCGAGTGTAGCCTCTTCCCTTGAGTACACTACGGATTGCACTTTCTCCGGCAGCCCATGAGGAGAAATGAACTGACAGTTCTAGACAAGAACATTGTCGTACCTCGCGAGAACTGCAGATTAATTCTTCCAACTGATCGATTTGGTTAAGAGAATGTTTAGGAGGGCGTCCAGTCCTTAATTTAGGAGATGCACGACCAGATTGAACAGTGTTCTTAACTTGTGAATATGTTACTCTTAACTGAGTCGCAATTTGTTTGTACGTGAATCCTGTCCGATACAGTGCAAGTATCTGGGGAAAATCAGATCGTATAAGTGCCTAGTTCAGTACCAGAATTCTACACATACCTCAAGTCTTTGATCTCGACCGAGACATGAAGCATGAGTTTGACCTTGTAAAGTAGCTTGAGTATTCATGACTAGAGGATAGCTATTCCAATAAAGTAGATTCTCGGGAGGCTTGTGCTAAATTGCGAATGGCGTTCGATAACTTTATATTCTTCTAATTTCTGTAAGATGGTTTTATTAACAATGATGCAGCCGTAGATTTTTACGAACAAATATCAAATTAAGCTTTTCCGAAAGGTGTGAAAGATTAGATCATATGCTCTCGTCTAACCTAGAAAATTGTATAGCATGGCTAGGATATATGCATATTATAACCCCTGTATATAAAATTTCCAGCTGCCTTCACTTACCCCTGAGCCCCTGTATGTTTGTTTTTTCGAGGAAAGTTTAGACTGGAGACCGGACCACCGACCAGATGATAATTTTAAACATTACCAAAAACTAGTACATCACGACTTCATAAACAGTTACAGTCGTCCCTCTCTAACTCGATAGTGGGTCACGGTATAAGTGTTGAAAATATTCATTGAAATTCAACCATTTACATTTGCAATACTTACCCCTGCACGCAAAATTACCTGTAAAGGTAAGTGTTGCAATTATAAAAGTCCAAGTTACAATGAATATTTCAACATTTATACAGGGGCTCACTATCGAATTGGGGAGGGACGACTGTAGATATCTATGAAGCATTTGTGGGAGCTTGTCATAAAAAGTCGAAGGGTTTTTCTTCAGTATATGGTATCTATGTGATTTTGTATTATTCGTTATATTTTCCTGAATATCTGCCATGTGACAGGATAATTCTCTATATCCCAAACACCTTTCATGAAGCAAACCTCAGTAATAAATCTTCTCCGTATTCCACCTCTAAAACACCAAGATTACAACCAAGTTAATACATATTGCGCATAAATGACTTTAACAAGATTACGATGGATTATAATATTAGTGTGCCACAAGTAATGTAGCGGTCAAAATTTTTGAAACGACGCTGTGATTGCGCGGAAATGAGAACGTCAGGGCGGGTAAGATTGTCGATGAATTATGTTTTATGGCGATATAATCTGACTGACCGTAATTATTATAGTTTAACAAAACACATTTTGGGTCCAGCCCAGCGTTCATGAATAGTCGCTCAATGTTGTAAGTCACTTCCATAGGCACTTGAATAAGGTACAATTGGAACCGTCATTAATGGTTGCTGCTGTCGTTGAGCTGGAATAGTATTAGAGAAGTGTTTCGTTGAGTTACGAGTCTCAAAACCTTGTTGTTTCAAAATTAAGGCTCTGAACTTACCATTTGCTGCTTCTTCTTGTTCCGAAACGCGCTGCTGTCTTCGTCTGAATATGAATAGACCACCTGACAATAATCCGGCAAGCAAAAATATACCAGCAACCATCCCGCCCATCAGCCTAGGGAGGGCATCGTTTGTATGCGCTGAAACCATTGATGTTACTGGGAGGCCTGTGCCTAGTTGTTGAGCTGACGTAGGGATATTTGCAGCTGTGGACTTGAAAAAATTAGAAGTGCCATTGTAAAGACCGTGATTAAGCTTACCGGCGCCACACCAAACGTTGAATTTCCATTATTCCCGGGTAATAAGAGATTAGTTGATGATGGGATATCTGTTGCTTGTGTAAATTCACTAGTACACGAAACGCCTAAACCAGTGGCAAAGGGGGAGAACGGTGAAGGAAGGGTCGTATTGTTGTTATCAGGAACCGGAATAGAAGATTCGTCACTTGGTGAAGTGGTTTGTGGGGTCGCATTTTGCGTCCCTGAAAATTGTGAGATCTCAATGGTGCTGACATATGAAGTTGAGACGACCACTGAGGTTGAAATGGTCACTGACGTCGATACCAAGATCGATATGTCGGTTGAAGTTACTGTCTGTGTGGTCCATAATGTCGCCTCAAGATTCGACACGGGCTTGTTAACATCCATTGTCTCTCCTTCAATTCTGGCGTTGGGGTCTACGAATGGTTGACCATTGCTTGCTTGAGCCACGGGAATTCGGTCCATTTTTCAGAGGTGCGTGAAGTTTGAAGGTAATATATAGTTTAATGCTAGTCAGCTGATAATGAAAGACCGGTGAGTTGAGAGAAGGAGAGCGATGAAACTAAAATAATTGCTATATGCCTGACAGGGTCAGCGTCTATATTAGTACTTGAAAAGATCGCATTCACCTCATCCCAGTCTTTTTGTCCTGGATCAGACTATCAATCTGAGCGGGGGGAGGGGGAGAGCGACGAATAGTGACACGAGCGAGGAAGAGAATATACAAACCGACAAAAAATAGTAGTAAGTCAACAAACTGTCAACTTTAGCTCTTGCATTTCAGCCATAGTAAGAGGTTACGAGAATTTACTGACATGATCCCTGAAGACCACATTGATTCTAGCGACTTACTAGTAGGCCAATTAGTTTTGTTTTTGTTTCTACCCTTGACAGAGTTCGTGCAGCTAACAACTAGCTATGTACATGGCTTGCTACACTCTCCTTGGTTCTCTTTGCTTCAGCCTTGTGATCTCAGCCTTCATTTTGCTGATGAATTGTTTTAATCAAATGATCGATCAGGATGATCAACAATCCAAACTTCAAGCCCCTTTCATTGGGTCAAACTTAACGAGTGGTTGAAAAATAATAGTTCAATAATTGCGGGCATGCTACAGCCATGATCCCCGTAGATCGAGCTATTGGAATTCCTTACCATCCAACAAGGGTCAATTCTGTAAAATGGGGCCAAACCTCGCTCTAGGTGTATTAGCTCTGCTACATTGACACCACCCCTGCTAGTTAATGGATCACTAGGGAATTGAATTTGTTGTCATAGAAATCCGGATGCCGTCAGTTATTGGCACTAGTCCAGCGTCACCTCACTACGTTTCAACATCAGTAGTCGTCGTTGCAACCAATTTAGGCGGATGAGTGCATTAAAATATGGGTACTTTCTCCGTACTAATTATTTTTTTATCCATGTAGGCCCGAGATCCATCTCCTTTCCTATCAATTGAGGATATCTATAGGACCGAAATTTTATCAAGTCATCTCCTGATAATCCTTAGCTGCCTTATTTCATGCTTGTACACGGTGCCTTCCACAATCAGGCGTGAGTGAAGGAGCGATCAGTAGCGGGATCGAGACATAGGGCTACAGGTGCTATCCGGCACTGAAGAAGCCTGTAACCTCATCAGAAAGCAGAAGGAAGCGCAAAAATGGGTCGAAACGCAAAGTGATTGGACGCCTGATCAGTGGATATGATTTCCCTGGATTGACGAAAATTAGACCACATCTGGCAAACATTATCGACCGCGGATCGCCAGGAAGGTTGGTATGATTCTATTCAGCCTAGAGGTCCTCTTTCACTAAGAGGAAATCCTAAGAGGGTTTTAATTTACAAGTTCACCTACAACAGTAAGGAAAACAAAAAGAGAACTGATAGGAAGTTTTGGGGTGCTTCGCAGGGACAAAGAAAGATCCTTTTCAGTTTTTAGATAAAGATCGAGGGACATCAATTCCTCTATTTACATCGAGAGAATAGTACCTCTTCGACATGGCATGGCTAGGTTACGATCTAGACCATCCATCATGCAGTATAATGCTCCTTCCCGCTGTGCAATCAGAACGATGGAGTTCCAGCAGAGGTCCATAATTCCGCTTTTCTGGCCACCTCAGTCTTCAAACCTCTACTTCATTGAGCATTTTAGAAGATATGAATGAAAGATTGAGCTCAAGTATTACTGTTGGGTAGCAGAAGTCAGCGCTCGCTAGATTAAGATGTGAAATTGTGAAAGAGGCATGAGATGATGTGATTCTCCTGCGTCCCAACATTCTCAATAGTAGCATGTTCGATAAAATACTCGGTCAGAATTTAAACTTATGGCGGGACCAAAAATATGTATTTGGATTAATAACGATGCTATGATTAGACGTTTAGTTAGATATCACTAGTATAGCAAACGGTCTTATTTTTAGTCAACTTGCTCAAGTGGTCAAAATCGAACTCTGAATAGAAGTCCATCCGTGTAATCGTCATTAAAACTATATGTTCGAGGAGACTATGCCTGACCAGGTTTAATTGACCTACGGACGCCCCATACTTTGGATCCAATATAAAGGATCTGCCCTAACACCACCAGTACACTAAATGGGTGGTAAAAATGACAATGAACCAGATTGTTCTACTCCATAGAAAACATTATGGCTATATTTCTATTATGAGCAGTGAATTAGTGTCGAAATATTTGCTTTACTGCTAATAATAGAAAAAATGACGAGTATTCAGGCACAAGCATTAAGCTTCGACCTCGTCCCATACAAATTTGCACGGGACGAGGTCAGAACTTTATGCTTGTGCCGGGCTATATTTCTATAATGTACACTGATACAAGAATATATTTTGTCCCTACTATAATAAATATTTGTACTTGACAAGGAACAAAGTATATCCATATACCAATGTCCTCAAGTCAGTAAATATTGGAAGGAACACTGACATCGAAGAAGGGTCGGGTTTTTAGGCGTGAAATCATCACAGTTCCTCGTGCCTCCAAAATTTCACACTACAATGCTTCAATTCCGGATGATGCATTCTCAACCGGATCGAGGGGTTACAGGTCTCAAGTGCGCTTCTCTATCATGTCATGTCAAATTCAGTAAGCATTCGTCATTGGTATAGCTTCTCAACAGTCACTCACATTGACCAACGTCATTCACAAAGGACTCTAGAAGACTTCCTAATGTCTCTGCTGTTGCTATGTTATCATGACGATATTGTGTCGGAGCACCGAAAATTTTCTTCCGAAAATAATTTCCTGTTCTAATTTTGGAACTTCAAAGTCTTGCTGCTAGGATATGTACTCTATTGCAGGGGTAAATAGTGAAGGAAACCCCTGAATGCCAAGATCTGACAGGGATTATACAATATGCCATTGGCTGCAATATTTTGACCATACCAAATCCGACAATAGCTGAACCTTATTTGTATGGGAAATTTTGCGTGATAAAAGAAGTGTAGGAGATCCCTGTAACTCGTTGAAATGATGATATTCTATTCAAAAGTGCTAGCTTTTATCAAGTATTAAATACATTTTTACCAATAATTAAGCATCATTAATAAGGAATCGAACCTCCTCTTGCTCTGATGACTGCCTGGCACCTTTCTGGCATGCTCTCTACAAGCGTAGCCAGTTGCTCCTGAGAAATTGGCTCCCATGCCTCTAGGACTGCATTACGGAGCACTTCCTCAGATGGATTACCAGAATCAAATTCTAGGTGGTGCTCTTCAATATGGGATTTCATCATATCCCACAATGACTCAATTGGATTCAGGTCTGGGGAATATGACGGCCAGACTATGAAATCTACCCCCCTTGATGACAGCTCTCTTTTCGTACGTTGAGCAGAATGGGCAGGAGCACCATCCTGCATAAAGAGAAGAGGGCCGTGAGAGTCAATTGGTTGTGTTGCCGCGTGGATTAAAGGAACAATCCTCTGGCAGTAACTCTCCGCTTTTATAGTCCCCCAATCCCTACTCCAGAAGAGGGCAGGGCCCTTCTGGTTCCCATAAAAGGAGCCCCAGAACATCCAACCGCGCTTTCGAGGACCTTTTCGAACCAGGCAAGTGTGATAATATGTCTCCTCGGGCTAAAAAATTAGATTAATGCAGTTGATACATGGCTGAGATCTGGACTCACCTTCCTCGAAACCCATACTCTTGTGTGACGTTCACCAGTGACCCAAGTCTCATCAGACCAAAGAATTTGGGACCACTGTTCAGGTGTCCAAGAAGAGTGTTCTTCCGCCCACTCTAATCTTTTCCTCATATGTGCAGGCGTTAGATTAGGCTTCGCTTGAGCAATGCAACGCTTGAACCCTCTTCTCTCAAGAGCACTTTTGATTGCGATTTGGCCACAATTCCAGTGGGAAAACTTAGCAGCAAGCTCCAGGTGGCTCATCTGGCGGGCCTCACTTGAAGACGTGACAAACTCTTCAAGCTCAACTTCCTGCTGAGCGTTCAAGGCGTGGGGTCGGCCATTTCGCTTTTTGGGCGTCAGACATTGCCTTGCAAGGGCATATTGTACCCTTCTTTCGGTGATACCGAGTTGATTACCGATGGCTAGATAAGTAAAACCAAGGCCACGTAACGTGTATATCTGGACTCGCTGATCCCTAGAAAGCTGGCTCCGTGATCTTGGAGTAGTGGGAGATGCTGGGGTGCTCATTTTTCTTCGCAGTTTATCGTGAGGATATAGGTTATTCGATATGTCGTGTCAACCGATTTAGTGTGGTACGAGAATGCTGTGCAACTATCGAACATAAGAGAGAAGGTTCAAGGAAGAAGGAATGCCTCGGTTGCCTTATTGCCTTAGTCTAGTCATTTTTGTAGCGCTAAAGTCGGAATGTCAGGGATAGTCCATGTAAATTACACAGAATGTGGGGCTACACTTCTTACCCCTGCAATAGAGTAATATTACGCGTTGAATATTTGTTAGGTTTGTTACTGACGTCATTGGAAATGAAGATATCAACAAATAATACAGGGGGTTACCCCTAATATTGAAAACATATACAGTAGAGCCCCTCTTAGCTAATAGTGGGTCCCGGTATAATTACTGAAGAGATTCATAGAAATTTTACCGTTTATATTTGTAATACCTACCCCTGCACGCAAAATGATCTGTAAGGGTAAGTGTTGCAAATATAAAACTCCAAGCTACTATGAATCTTTTCAACATTTATACTGGGACCCACTATTTGCTAAGAGAGGTTCTACTGTACATGTACAGCCGAACCCTTGCTATACCGGTCACGGTTGGTGGATCCAGTATAATTATTATGAATATTTATTTCAGCTTCCCTAATTATACTTGCATTACTTACCCCTACAGAATATTGTGGATTCAAGGATAAGTATTGCAAATATAATTGGGAAAGATTGAATAACTCTTTAAAATAATCACACAGAATCCTCCTACTGCAGTAAAACTTCTCTAACACGATAGTGGGTCCCGGCATAAGTGTTGAAAATATTCATTGAAATTCATCCATTTATATTTGCAATACTTGCCCCTGCACGCAAAATGACCTGTAAGGGTAAGTGTTGCAAATCTAAAAGTGCAAGTTACAATGAATATTTTCAACACTTATGCCGGGACCCACTATCGTGTTAGAGAAGTTTTACTGTAGTACAGGCTATCAGGGGCAAATAGTTTTACTTCCATGTAGTATTGCAGACCTAAATGTTGTCACTAACTAGCCCTAATATTATATATATTTTTTTTAAATCATGTCTGCGTATGCAGCCTGAGGCTATGACCCGCATGATTACGGAAGACATGTTTATTTCGCAGAGCGACTCAGTTTGACATTTGGAACATTCATACTCAGATTTCATTTGCAGATACCACTACGAGAATAACGCCTTACGACGTGTACCCTCTTCCGTGAATACCCGCCACAGGGAAAAGCGAGAAAAACCTGTGGTCATCTGAGCATGCTTTCGTCATCCTGCGAATACATTATCACCGCGAGGGATGTGGCGTGCGGGTCTTGCCGGATTTGAACCAGCTCTCTCCTGTCTCGAATGGGGTAAGGTCCAAGCTACCCAGACTCTACTCTCATGATAGGGTATTGTTCGTTGATCCGCTTCTTATAGGGTACAGG
Source organism: Podosphaera xanthii (assembly GCA_028751805.1). Lineage (NCBI taxonomy): Eukaryota > Fungi > Ascomycota > Leotiomycetes > Helotiales > Erysiphaceae > Podosphaera > Podosphaera xanthii. Next base: position 2,732,968 of record JAPWIX010000006.1, on the reverse strand, counting down.
GGTTAAAGCGGGGATAAAGTGGAGATAAAGTGGTGATATTCCAGGTTACCTCACGATAGATCCACAGTATCCCTGTTAGCTTCAAATTATAAAATCTTATGGCCTAAGGCATAAGAGATATGCATCTGTATATGAAGTCCAACGCCCACCTTCATGCTTGCACCTTTCTTCACTCGCGCACACCTGAGGTCGTTTCGTTTAAATCATTGTCAGCTATTTACTATTATTTTGCTCAACGGCATACTTTTATTTCATTCATCTATCTAATTTTTACTTCATGTGAGTGCATCTGAACCTTAAGTCAACTACTTTAGAAGATTTTAATTTACTGTACTAGATTGCCGCAAAGATGGATTCACCTCAACAACCTTCTCCATCATCAGCATCTCCTACTTATGCAAAACGCCCAACACAAACTCAACGTATTCAAGTAAGTCTGAAATCTACAAATTGATAAGGTTAAGAGAGTAACATGTGCAGGTTAGAACCTTGGCCAGTGAGGGACACAGTTACGTCAAAATCTCTCAACGCCTTGGGATTACATGGCGACAGGTACAATACACCATGAGCGTTGAAAATACCGAGCCTCAGTACTCCAGTGGTAGGCCACCTATTCTAAGTAGTTCCCAGGTCGATGAAATAGAATTTTTCGTCTGTTTATCATCGGAAAATCGTCGGATGTCATTTTTCCAACTTGTACATTTTATATTTCGGCACTTTGGTGTGAGCGAGAATGTGATCCGACGTGAACTGGCAAAGAGGGGATATGCACGCAGGATTGCACGATTAAAACCTCCTATCTCTTCAGTCAACAAACTGAAGAGATATGAGTTTGCCAGAATACATCTCCACTGGCGGAAGGAACATTGGATGAGAGTCCTCTGGTCCGACGAGACTTGGGCTATGAATGGTCGGCAAAGTGATCGTTGGGTCACAAGAAAGGTCAGTAGTCCCTTAAAGGCTCCTAAGATTTAGAGTTCCCTTGAGCTAAGTTTAAGTCAAAGATTGGGGAAGAGTACGAAGATACCTGTGTCCTAGCCAAGACGCGGAGGAGAGTTGGGTGGATGTTCTGGGGATCTTTCTTTGGACGATAGAAGGGGCCTTGCCTGATTTGGGAGAAGGAGTGGGGCCATATCACTGCGGCCAGTTACTGCGAGAGGATAGTGCCTCTCATAGAGAGTGCGGTCTTTCGGGAACCAGGACTAGATGTGATGCAGGACAACGCCCCTCCTCACAAGTCGAGGCAAACTATGCGTGAGTTTGAAAGGAGGAATATTTCTCTAATGGAGTGGCCGCCATATTCTCCTGATTTAAATCCGATAGAAACTTTGTGGAGTTATATGAAAGCGTACATGGAGCGTCTTTATCCAGCGTTGGATCAAGGGGGGCAGCGGAGTCAAGGGCATCTTTGTCAAATAGTGAACGAGGCGTGGGATCTGGGGTTTAATGGGGATGACTTGGAGAAACTGATAGATTCGATGCCCCGAAGAATCAGAGCCGTTTACGAAGCTGAAGGCGGATATGTAAATTATTAGCTAGATAGAAGTATAATTTATTTATGAAATGTATTAATGAATTAAAAAGTGAATAGAGGGCTATAATGGACCAAAAAAGCAAAACCAACGAATATTTCGTCGTGAAATTTTTGCCATACAAATTTAAAGTTTAGGTGGGGAGATCTACTTATCGTCATGCTAATTCAAGTTAGTAAAAGCCTATATACCCTGTAAAAGTCGAATTTTAGCGCCTATACACGATTAATACCGTAGTATCAGAGTACATGCCATGGTGTTATTGTAGCATTGAGAGCCTGGTGGCAATTCATCGGAAGTGTTACAAGTAGATGCTACCTGGGCAGATGTAATTCCTCTCTTCATAGATAAATATAAACTACTTTACGATATACAGTGCTTCTACCTCAATATCCCGAACCGTGACAAACATTTTCTCAAATTGAGATCATTATCAACATAGGTCTCCACTTCAGCGACCCGAGCTTGAACTGCTTGCCGAGGTCTTTTCGGACATTCATAAGACTTATGACCATGCTCGCTACAGTAATAGCACAAACCTAATCGCCGAGGTTGTTCTCTTTCGTCTTGGGAGATTGGCCCCTTTTTCTTAGCAACAGTAGCTGGAAGATCCATGGGGTCATCAACAAGAACTGGGGATGGTGGCTGAGTTAATGCTCGAGGGATGATAGGCGGTTGAGTAGGGCCAGTTTAACAAAATCGAAACTTAGATTCAGTATTGGCACAGGATCACAGGCTATTTTCAATATCCTGAAATCGAGATACCGCTTCATTGAACCCTAAAAAGTCAATTTCGCGTTCATGGATGAAAATTCTCTTCAGCTCTAAACTCATATTATTGAGTACCAAGTCCTTAAGATGCCGAGAATAACTTTCGTATCCGGCTATGGCAGCGTAGCGACGGATTTCTGCTATCCAGACACTGAAATGACTATTTTTTCTGAGGGTTAGAATGAAGCCGTGAGACAGCGTCACGTACTCTGTTCGGATCACCGAAAATCACAGTTAGCTGATCCATCATGTGAGTGAATGAAGGAAATAGAAATTTTCCGTCCTGGATCCAAGTCTGAAGGTGTGTTTTACTGTCTGAATTCATTCTGGAATATTCGTAAATCATTCGAGACTGCTCCAATGGATATAATCCGAGTTTCCCATAATCTTCATCATGATAGAATCCTTCCAGGTGTAGAAATCTTTTTTGTCTCCCGAAAACATATGAGTATCAGGGATTGGTGCGGATTGTGTTGTATTTCGAGCCTGTAGCGTGTTTACTAATCTCGACATGAAACTTATTGAAATGGAAGATTTAAAGTTCAGTTGTTAGACTGGATAGGATCACTTATCAATCGTAGGGTAAACTTGGAACAAATAAGAGTCTGTTAACGTAGTGTCTGGAGATGTTTGTTTCTCCCACTTTGAACAGAGTGCTATCTACTAATAAAACTAACTAACAGTGATTGAGTGATCTTACTAATAAGGATTAGCGTATTGATGCTCACAATACACTTTAGGCTTAAGGTCAATGCGTGCGCGATTAGGGGATTCAACCTTGCACGATCTTCCTCAGCCATCTCAATTAGAAGCACTAATTTCATCATCCCGCCTCACTTTGGACCAAATATACTGGTGCACAAGTGACTTAACCTTGGCTTTGGTAATGCTTTCGTACATATGTCTGCAAGATTCTCTTCAGATGGACAATGTAGTAAAGTTAAAGATCCGTCTATTACTTTTTCTCTTGTAAAGTGATAAGCTATATCGATGTGTTTTGTTGCATTGTTAAGCCTTGGATTGTGAGCAACATCAATAGCAGCTTGGTTGTTGGTCATCAATGCTTTTGGGATATCTTTGTCAACTAATTGATGCAAGCCACGTACAATCCAGACAAACTGTCTAGTAGCCGTTGACAACGCAATATATTCCACTTCACAGGTGGAATGGGCTATAGTTCGCTGTTTGCGTGCTCTCCAACTGAACGTGGAGTTGCCAAGTTCAAATATATATCCAGCAAAGCTTCGACGAGTGTCAAGACAGTTTCCGTAAGATGTATCACAGTATCCAGTTAAAATTAGAGGTGAATTTATCTTGTAGGTTAGCTTGAGTTCGCTTGTACCCTTAAGGTAGCGTAGTACTCGTTTTGCCATACTAAGATGAGTAACAGAGGTTTCAGTATTATACTGTGAGAGGAGCATGATGGTGTGTGCTAGGTCAGGGCGAGTGCCAGATACCACATAAATCAATGATCCGACAATCTGCTGATACAGTTGTGCATTAGCCCTAGGTTCTCCATTGGCCGCCGCAATGATCTTTTGGTGAGAGTCAATGGGCGTAGAGACCGGGTTACAGTTTTGCATAGAGAATCGATTAAAGATTTTGTTAATGTATGCATTCTGTGACAAGATGATACCTGCATCTGAGTACTCAATTTGTATACCAAGGAGCCAGTTGAGCGTACCTAAATCATTAACCTTAAATTCTTAAGAAGGTTGATTGTGTCGTCCATGACTTTTCCTTGTTCACCAAAAAGTACTATATCATCCACGTAGATAGCAATTATTAATTTGCCAGAGTTGTGGAGTAAAACACAAGAGTCAAAATGGGAAGAAGCAAAGTCGTGCGGATGGATATATTCTACCAATCTGAAATACCATTCTCGGGGCGATTGCTTTAGTCCGTAGATACACCTATTGAGGCGTGCCACATGGTTATCTATCCTGTACCCATCAGGAAGTTCCATGTAAGTTTCTTCATTCAGAATACCATATAAAAAGGCGGTTTTGATGTCAGGTTGACGAGGTTTCCACCCCTTACTTGCAGATATAGCGAGTAGCAATCTTAGAGATTCGAGCCGAACGACAGGTGCAAAGGTTTCATTATAGTCAATTCCTTGGATTTGTGAGTATCCTTTTGCAACATATCTGGCCTTAAATCTTTCGAGCTCGCCTTGCGCATTGCCTTTGACTTTACAAACCCATTTACCACTGACGATTTTGCGTCCTTCGGGTCGCGGCACAACTTGCCACACATTGTTTTCGTGAAAAGATGACATTTCATCTTCGAAAGCTTTTTTCCATTCAGACCAATATGCTGAGTGTTCCGCTTCCTTATAGGTTCTTGGTTCTGGAACTTCCAAGATACTTATCAATGCCCTTTTGCATTCGTCATCGTTGACCATATTCTTTGGTGCGAGCGGACTATTTGAAGGATGCACACGAGAACTTTTCCACCACTCCCCCGTAATCGTGTCATCGAACACGCGAGGGCGGACAAGGCGATTAGATCTGGTTCGTGACTGGGTATTGGAAGGATTGTTGGATATTTGGACTTGTGGAGCAGTTTCAGGGGCTGTAATGTGTTCGTCTGGTGGGCATGTTTTATCAGTTGGCTGAGAAACTATGTTTATTTCAACTTGATGGTTATCTGAAATTTTCTTTGAAGTGTTATCATTTGGTGTTGGCACATTGATGATATTTTCGATACGTTTTGCAACATATGGAGCAAATATAACATCAGTTGAGACAACAACATGATTTGCTGCAGAAATAAAAATTCGATAGTGGTGGGGCACTTTGGTGTAACCTACAAACAAACCTTTAACCGCTCGTGGAAGAAGCTTACTGCCTGAAGGACGCTTAGCCTTGGGTATGTGTACATAGCATTCTCGCCCAAAGGGTTGTAGGTGTTCTATTGTGGGTTTTTCGCCATGGAAGGCTTCATAAGGTGTCTGCCCATGAACAGGTGTATGATATAAACGGTTTTTGGTGTACGTGAAAGCTTGTACTGCTTCGGCCCACAAACTTTTTTCAGTGATGGGTAAAAGCATTGCGCGAATTCCTTCACCGATGGAGCAATTTAACCTTTCGGTGACGCCATTAGACTCAGGATTATAAGGGGGTGTTAAATCATGACATATTCCCTTTTGAGTTAAGTAACTACTCAAGCTTTTATTGATGTATTCACCACCGTTGTCAGTTCGTAATGCTTTAACCTTATAGTTAAATTGTGTTTCAATCTCTGCAATTATATTCACAATAACTTGTGCAGCGTCAGATTTTGACTTTAAGAATTGAACAATTGTATACCTGGTAGCATCATCAACGAAACTGATGTAGTAGAGGGAATTTCCTAAAGATGATACTGGAAATGGACCACTGAGGTCAGAATGTAAGTATTCACCTTTTTCATAGGTTTTCCGGATTGCGGATCTAGGCTTGTTGTGAATTGATTTTGACAAGGCACAAGCTTCGCAATGATAACTTTCGGGACGTTCAGGTATCACATTAGGGTTCTGAATAATTTTTAGGGAGTTGGATATAGAAGATGGAGCTGCATGACACAGTGCATCATGCCAAAAGTCATATGTTAAGCATGCATAATCTTGAACTTTTGGAGCAGATTCTGAAATCAGCGGAAGTAGTCCATTAAATGTAGCTTCAAGGTACGTTTTACTATGTTTTGTGAGCTTTATCACTTTTCCATCATCAACTAACGTATAGCCTTTATGTCTTTCTTGTCTCCAAGAAAACAGAGGATGCTGTAACCCAGGTACGTACAAAACATTGCTCAACTGGAATTGCGAAACAGTTTTATCAGATAACATGCAATATAAAACCACTGTCCCCCTTCCCAAGACTTTCATGTTTTGACCCGAACTGGACATTACAAGTCCGGAACAGTCAGAAATACATTCAAATCTCTCTGGATATGGGCACATGTTGTAGCAGCTGGTAAGCTGGTTTATGCCTGTAGCCTATGTTGTGCATAGGCGTGCACAGACTTTACATAGATAGTGAATTGTGCACGGCCTGGTCCTGCAGGGTGTTTCAATTATACTGAAACTTGCTAATACAAGCGGACCGACTTCTATTCGGAGACTTGCTATTACGTGGCGGCTTCACAATACAGGGAGGTTGTGTGGCACGAGAAGACCTTCTGTTTCATGAGAATATTACGATCCATGATTAGTGTCAAGGTGGGGCAAGTAGTTCAGCTCGCGGGAAATGTATATATCTACATGTACTTGTAAATTGCGAGTTAGTTATCTGGATCATAGAATTAATTATTAACTACCTCTACACATTTAGCTGCGCAGTCGCTCTTGTCTAGACTGTGACACATGTGAGCTGTTGCACAGGTGTCAAGATAAAAGTGCTTTTGGCTGACCTTTTCGTTAATAGGCCAGACTAACGTCATGTGGGCTTCATCGGTAGAGGCAATTAGTTGTTTAGCTTTTTGTATATTTATCTCCTTTATTTTGGGGCATTTAAACCACGTATGGCCAGATGCTTGGGTTTGATGGTGCTTCTTACAGAAACTGCATGACTTTTTCTGAGAGATGGCTGGTTTCATGGTTCTAGGCTTTTTGAATCCTTTGACAGCTGTAAAAAAAGCTGTTTCAGTAGACTCTTCATAGTCGAGGTCTATGAGTCTTTGCTTGAATTCAGCGAATGTAAGATTGCTCTTTGTAGTCAAATTATCAACCACATTTCTCTTGTGGCGACTCAAAAATCCAAGTAGAAAATCGCGCTTGGCACGATCTTCTTCAAGGAAACTTGCAAACTTGTGCCGATAAGAATCCGTAGAATATCTGGCCAGTTTGTGAAGTTTAGACCATTCAGTCTCGAAAGACTGAACAAAGGTAGTTAGAGAGGTCGACGTGTTGAAAGAGGTTTTTAGCTCACACAGGTTGCCAACTTGATAGACTAGCGCGTACGCTGTGTCTCTTTTGTATTGAGCAACCAAGTGCGTCCACATCAAGTGTGGGTCTTCCTTATCGAGAACACTTTGGATGATCTCAGGGTTGACCACATGAATGTAAGCAGCTACTGCCTGATTATACAACACTTTGTACGACTTCTGCTCCTCAAGACCAGCACTAGCCGTGGGGTTTACCCCTTCGACTACCAGCTCATACAGTCCCATACTGCGCCATATTGCAGTCATGGTTGTAGCCCATGAATCGTAATTAGCCTGTCTATTTAGGGGAGTAATGGCCGTTAAATTCATACTACGAATAGTGTACTCTTTGCAGAGGTTCGTGAAGAATGATTCGACTTGAGTAGTGGGTTCAGACATTGTGAGGTTTCTATTGAAATGGAAGATTAGCTTTGCTGTCTCCAAAATTTTAATTAAGTGAATTTGTGCTTTAAGCACCGGGCTCAGAACCTATTGAAATGGAAGATTTAAAGTTCAGTTGTTAGACTGGATAGGATCACTTATCAATGGTAGGGTAAACTTGGAACAAGTAAGAGTCTGTTAACGTAGTGTCTGGAGATGTTTGTTTCTCCCACTTTGAACAGAGTGCTATCTACTAATAAAACTAACTAACAGTGATTGAGTGATCTTACTAATAAGGATTAGCGTATTGATGCTCATGATACACTCTAGGCTTAAGGTCAATGCGTGTGCAATTAGGGGATTCAACCTTGCACAATCTTCCTTAGCCATCTCAATTAGAAGCACTAATTTCATCAAAACTTTCTTCGGGCTCCTGCTTAACTGGATGGTTACTGACGCTCAATACATCGACTAATCTCGCCAATAGGGTCTCATCGGGCCACTGGGAGTCTGAATTGCGGGCTTCTATTCCAACTTCCGAATCTTCCGCATCGCTGAATCCAAATCTGCCTCTGCTTGCTCGCTTCTAATCTTCAAAGCCTTTATTGCTTCTATGATTGTGGCTGGATTAAACTGAACTCCTTGGATAAATTACGAAGGGTCTGATATTTCAGCAATCTGGTCAACAATCTCGCGTTCCTGGACTGGAAAATTTTGGGTGCTTGAACTTGGGTCTGTGATAAGTTGTGAGAGCTCTCAGTAATGTCATGCTACTTGGACTTGGGCTTGGGCTTGGACTTGGACTTGATGACTTAACTGGAACTTGATGTGCACGAATAATTCTGATAGCTTGGACACTTGAAAGATCTTGAGTACTTGAAATATGATTGCTAGAGTTCGAGGATCTTGGTTCTTGACTAGAGATAAAGAATACAAGTCTGAGAGCTGAAGAGCTTTCTTTGTGAAGACATGACCCATATTTATACCTATAATCCTTTCACCTGATTCCTTGGAATTATCAAATACATACTTCTTAACACCGAACGCCAGCGAATACCCTAGCACACCGAGGTTTTGTCGAATGCTATAGAACATAGTTGAATCTGAAAGAATTTTAAGGAATAATCAAATCAACAAAACTCCAACGTCCTAAATGATGATCAGCAGAATAAATCGACAATAAATACTTAATTGAAGTTATTGATAACAATCGACAAGAGGAAATATCAACAGCAGTTTATTTAGGCAATGATTGACAATCGAGCACAAAAAGATAATAAGAACTAATTTAAGACATAAAAATATATTCCGGCTGTAGCAAAAAGCTTAACTGGTTCAAATCGAGATAAGCCGGGCTAGTCCGCAACAACAATAGACTCCGGTAGGTCGTAATAACAGTACACATAGGTGTAATAAATTTCCGCCATATCTTTTGCGGTTGCTGTTTTAAAGTAAAGTATTTAAACTGCCACTTTTGATAGACAATCAATGAATACACAGACGTCATCATAACCATCGGTGTCCTTTGGCATGGTCTTAAAGTCTACGCAAATATGTTGCCATGGGTGATCCAGAATTGGCAGGGGATGCAGCAAGCCTGACGTCTTATCACGAGCAGCGTGGTACATACGATAGCTACAAAAATTCCGAACATACTGTTGCACGTCTTCTTTCATCTTATTCCAATAGTATTGTGTTTGTGACTCCTAATAAGTTTTTGAAGCACTCGGATGATTGTTGGACAACTGATCATGCACTTAACGGATGATGTCGGAGCGGAGGTTTTCTACGTCTGGAATGATAATTCGTCCTTTTAACATGACTAATTCATTCAGGAGAGTCAAATTGGGGTTGGCGAAAGTTGCTTTTTGACGGAAGGCGTTGAGCTTTTCCCGACTTTGGTTTAACTGCAAAATTTGATCGACCAACCTGATTGAGCTAAACAAATTTATTTCAAGCTCTTGCTTAGCCCGTGGCGAGATTTGATCTTCCTTGAACAGGGAATTGAATCGAACTTGTTTTTTGATTTCATCCTGAGGACCTGAGTCTTGTTATGTCGCGATATGGCGTCGGCCACGGCATTACCTGTTCTGGGCCAATATATGATTTGGATGAAGAATTGAGATAGAATTTCACTCCATCAAGCTTGTCGAGAATTAAAATTTTTGTTTGTCATGAAGTATTCTAAGGCTTTATGATCAGTAAAGACATCAACTTTGTGGGGGTACCCTTGTATCTCTGTCCTCCAAGTACTTAAGCCACGAATAATAGCCAACATTCCTTGTTGTGGATTTCGTAATTAAGCTCCGCAGGCATCATGGTCTTGGAGAATTATGCAATAGGTTGCCATGTATTGTCAATTTGCTTTTGCGAGAAAGCGGCAGTGTCAGATTTTGTCTGATCTTGTAATGTCTGTCCTTTATTTGTTTGACAAGTTCTAAAAAGACTACTTTAGTTGCCTCGGGTTGCATTTCCATTCGCTTCCTTTTGTCTTGCTTCGGATAATTTTATATCTCAGCGTACCTCCTTTGGGGGTTTGACATGGGTCTTGTTTCTGTTGCGGGATCAATTGATGGTGGTAAACACCAGAGCAAGCCCAAAAGTAAAATCTGTTAATTACTCTAATCTACCAAAAGAACTTTAAGAAGCATCTATGTCCTTATATATATACATATTTGTTGTCTTGCCCCAAGCCTGCTCGTAACTCTGCATTCCTTCGAATACCAACCTTACGAATGTGATATGAATCTCCACCAGGTGAACATCTAGCCTCGCGGGTTTCGTCATGTCAGCTTCACAACAATTAGCCTAGGCAATGTATTTTACCAGCCTCGCGGGTATTACTATCCTCAGCCTCGCAATTACTAGCTTTGTGTACTAGTAGTAAGTGCATTAATGTTTTGGCTCTGTTGAAATTGGTACATCCAACTTTCGATAAGATAGCTGTGTGCACTCAACAAGATCTATACATACTAAATCTTCCTATAAGTTGCGAGGTTGGTAAAATACGCTAAACCGTATTAATACAAATCACTAGATTTCCTTTTTCTTTAGATAGATATTATAAGTAGCTGTGTCTAAGTGGGAGTAAAAAAACAACTCCTCACCTACGATTAACAGACTTGTGTGAATATTGGCGTTTTGGGATGGCAATATGGAAATATAGTGTATCACGTGACAAAACTAGTGCGAAACCGTAGATTGTTCATAGAGTTGTAATTCGCGTCAAGGAGAGGAATAGATGAATATAGAAAAACGACATTTTGTACCAACTTGATTACCCAATCTTTTGTGCTAGCACAACACATTACTGGTGATATACCGACACTGATCAGTGGTCCTTAACATTGGTCACAGATCCGCATACGGTATCCATACGAAGGAACGTCCCTTGGAGTTGTCGACCTCGTCTGAACTGAGCTCCGACGTGTCAAATCCAGAAGCACTGAGTATTCGCTCTTCTTGCTTCGCGTCCATTAACGCATCCCGTCAACTAAGCACTAAGTATTCGCTCTTCTTGCTTCGCGTCCATTAACGCATCCCGTCAACTAAGCACTAAGTATTCGCTCTTCTTGCTACGCGTCCATCACGCAAACACACCAACTAAATTATATTGCATTACATTATATTAAAAATAAAAATGTCCATACAACTAGATACTGTCGAAGAGGTAATGGCTTATGTAAAGGAAAAGCTTAGCCTGTATAAACCCAAAGGTATAAGAGATGATCCGCTCTGGGAAAGATGGGTGGAAGATTTTGAGGGCTGGGATATAAAACTATTTAGTAAAATTGAGTCAGAACTGAGGAGAGATCTTCGAGACTACCTCATCTCTCGGGGAGTTTATATGGAACCTAACCCAAAAGGTAAACATATTGATCAACAGCTTGCCACTGAAGTTAAAAGGGAAGAATTCCACAAATGGACCCCCGAACAAATAGCTTTTTATCAAAAGAAGAATCCCCTCGGAGTTAGCTCGAGATGCGATCCAGAGGACCCAAGCTATAAAAGGCATGAGCGCACTCTTCGAGCAGCCGCAGAATATGAAAAGAGGAGAGAAGATGTAGAAAGTTTAAAATACGAAAAAAAGGCTGACTATAAAGAAGAAACTAAATTTTTTAGTGAAATAAATTCAGACTGTGAATTTAGTAAACAAACTAATGCTGAAAACAATGATTACTCTCCACACGGTGTACTGAAACAACGCCAAAATCAACAAAATAATTATCAACTGCCATGGGAAGAGCGTCCACTGCACAAAAGCAAACAACTAGAGTCTCTGGCCAAATTTTACAAAGATGAGGATAAATATAAAGATGGAACCGATAGTTTCGACTATAAGCTGAAGATATTTTTTAATAACTGTAATAATGCTTGTGTCGAAAAGAAGTATCTGAAAGACGCCATTGGGATCATGTTTGCTTGGGATGCTAGTGAAAAGTACCTGGACCTCACGTTACATGACAACCACCTGACTTTCGACGAACGCTGCGACTTAATTAAATCACATTATGAAACAGATCACTGGATAAATAGGCGGGAAACCGTTTGGAACACAATAAATTTAATTGAAGAGATGCGGAAGTGCTCAGACAAGCTTGAGGCGTTCAACAATCTCGAGAGGGAGCTTCGTCGTATTTAAAGGGGACTTCAGTCACACGTCGGAGATGCTGCTTTAAGAACTCGAATTATAAATGCTTGCTCTGGAGTTGCAGAATTAGATTTTGTATTATTCTCACTAGCCAAGACCTCCGAGGGAGTTTGTTCCGACATTCGGGCACGCTTCATGAAACTTTCTCTGTCGAATACTTCTTCCTCTCCATACCATCAACTCGAATATCCCGAACGAGGATACGACAGTACCTATCTAGCTGAACGTCAGTACCAAACAGCGCGAGGGCAAGGTAAAGGACAGGGTAATCGGATATTTAATAATAAAATCAAGAATAATGGAAAAGAATTTAGGGCGGCTGCCTCAAAATGGAATAAATGCTGCATTGTCTGTAAAAGGACAAATTGTTGGTCTTCTGAGCATACGCCAGAGGAGAGGCGAGTAGCTTTTGACAAAGTCAGAAATACATATCCTACCAAAACTGAAAACGCCGTGCAGCAATTTATACTACAGTTTGAAGGAGAATCTCCAGTTTCTGAGTTGCATCACTTTCTCACTATAAATGAGCCAAATGATGAGATAGATCCCGACGAAGAGAACCTTAACAAAAAAGATACCTACCAGTATCTCACTTCAGAAATTGCGAAATAAATGCTTTAACCTATCTTCAAAATAAAACTATTCAGCATAAATTTACTGCCCCTAAACTCAAATTCGCAACACCAGATTGGGAAGAAGGAAGAATTATTACTGCTGATTCGCTCAATTTCAATACTTTTTGCAATAACGACGATAATATTTCTAAAGAATTTAATATAAAAACATCCATACCTAACGAATTTTATATATTTAATCAGCAATTTTCTATTGAGTGTTGTAATAATAAGTACGACAAAAGGATTTTTCATGGAGTTTTAGTGGATACAGGTGCTGCTGGTCATTCGACTGTTGGAGTTGGGCAGGCTAATGCACTGCAAGCAATCCAAAAGGAGTTAAAGGTCGATAAGGAAAGGGCTGGGGAGGTGCAGATTTCGGGAATTGGAAATGGTGTTTTTGTTTCCCTTGGCTCTATAACTCTACATACGCCCATCGGCAAAGTTACCTTCCACATTTTACCTTGCAACACACCTTTTTTACTCGGTTTACAAGATATGTCATATCTGGGTGTAACACCAGATATACAGAAAAATGTTATGATGAAAGATCAAAAGCCAGTTGCAGCTCTTATTCGCAAATATGGACATTTGTGGATGACCCTCGGCTATTTTGAATCTTTATATATTTACGAAAATTCGAACGAGCCGCCTATCTGCTATCTAACAGAACAGCAAATAAAAACTTGTCACCGCAGATGGGGGTACCCTTCTGCTACCAGGATGTGGAAAGTTCTCCGACGTGCAGGGCATGACATTGACATTAATATCATCAACAAAATATCTAAATATTGCCAAGACTGTCAATTGAATGCAAATCAACCCTTACGTTTTAAATTTACGCTCGCCAATAAAGATGTACCATTCATTCACACTGTCTTTGTTGATGTCTTGTTTTTGGAAGATGGCCCGGCAGTTCATTTAGTTGATGCCGGGACAAACTTTGGATCTGCCGACTTCTTAACTGGAAACGAAAAAGAAGGGGCTGTATCAACCTGAAATTCTATTAACCGTTGTTGGAATAATGTTTACATCAGTCCGCCAGATTATCTAATCCACGATGCTGGTAAAAATTTTGCGTCTGCAGAGTTCCGCACAACCGCTTCGGGGTGGAAGACTCATGTAGTAGAAGTACCCATAGAAGCACATAATTCCATCGGAAAGGTTGAGCGTGCGCATAAAGACCTTCGTCGTGCCTACACGATTTTCAAGCGAAATTTTTCTGGACAAAATGTTGACCGCCATTCTCTTCTAAAAATGGCAGTCAAGGTTCTCAATGACTCAGCCGGACCAGAAGGTCTCGTCCCTACCCTCTGTGTTTTTGGTACTTATCCCCGAATCACGTGGGACGATGCTCCAGCACCTGTAGCCAAGCAGAGGGCAGAAACCATGCGAAAAGTAATGGATGAACTTCAAAAATATCGAGCGACTCAACTTGTTAATCAAGCCAAAGATATGCGAAATGGGCCGCGGCATCACCATCTTGAGAATGTGCCAATCAAAGGGAAAGTAAAAGTGTGGCGCGAAGCGACTAAAAATGTGAGAGGCCACTGGACAGGGCCTTATGAGTTATATGACAAGAATGGAGAAACAATCACCGTTCTTATCAATGGAGAAAAGAAAAATTTCCGGTCAACTTCCGTTGGCAAGTGGTTTGAGCAAGACGAAGACCCTTACAATATGAAATCCATACATAATGAAAAGCAGCCCACTGTCTTAAACCATGATCTCACAGAAACTCAGACTCAACAAGCTCGTCAGCCTCAAATGTCTCAAATGTCTCAACCACCTAGACGTAGCCAAAGAGAAGGAAGATTTACTGGTCAATACCACACAACAGATTATTGCATGGCTCTTAATGGAATGAAAATCGAAACCAAATTTAACTCGGTGTACCTATCTCAAGACGAGGAAGCAATCAAATTATCACTAGAATTGCGGGCGAAAGGATTAATTACCACCCCTGGGCCACCTTTCTCCGCTTCAAACAAAAAGGAAATAGAAGGGTTAATCGCAAACAATGTATTTAAATTTATTTCTTGGAATAAATCTCTACTGGGTAAACGAATCTACAAATGTAGAATTGTCAAGGGTATTAAAGGCAAAGAAACGCCCAAGCCTTTCGAAAAATCTCGTCTGGTCGTACAGACTTACAGGGATGAAGGTAAATCTTTTGTACTCACTCAATCGCCCACTATACAAAGGGCAAGCCAACGCTTGATATTTTGTTTTGCTATATCTCTAATCCTAATCTACGATCACACTCTACTTCTTCGAGATATACAGCAAGCATATACACAATCAGAAACCAATCTCACAAGAGATATCTACTGCTGGCCATCTCCGGAAATTATCGAGGCTATGAATTTACCCTTAAACACACTTATGCATATTTTCAAGCCACTATACGGAATCCCGGAAGCTGGCAACCATTGGTTCGACACTTGGATCAATTATTTGACAAAGAAGCTTGGCTTGAAGTCGTCCTGTTTCGATCCGTGTCTACTTGTTACTCATAGCGACCCATTTAGTATTACAGGAATGCAAGTCGACGATACACTTTTCCTGGGAACGGAAGAATTTCTTAAGCTTGAAAATGCCCAGCTAAAAGAAGCCAAATTTCCTGCGAAACCTATCGAGCGCTTAGCCGAAAACAATCCACTACGATTCAACGGCTTACTCATATTAATTCGTGATAATACACTTTACACACAACCCAATGGTCAAAGTAACAAAATTAAGATGGTCAATTCCAAAAGCCCAAACTGCCTTGACGACTACAAAAAGCAACGAGCACTTGGAGCATGGATATCTTCAACATGTCAGCCACTTGTTGCATTTAGACTATCAAGAGCTGCCCAGCACAAAAATCCCGGGGATTCCGAGATTAAGGAATTGAATGATGCATTATTCGAGCAGCTAAATAACCCAAATGCCGGCCTAAAGTATATCCGCTTGAAACTAGAAGACCTGAAAACTTAGTGCTTTGTGATTACACTTGGAAACAAAACACCTGGAATCAATGAATTTACGTTCCGTGGAAACATCATCCATTGGAGCTCAACCAAATGTAAACGAGTCACTTGGGCAGTTCTTGCTTCAGAATTATATGCCATGACCAATGGAGTAGATATCGCTATTCTGCTCTCTATGATGATCAACCAGATCATGAGCAAACTAAGCCTACCAATAGTTCCATTAATTATCTGCACTGACAGTCGCAGTTTATATGAATGTCTGGCCAAACTTGGAACAACGAAAGAAAAACGGCTTATGATTGACGTCATGGCTATACAGGAGTCTTACGAGCAAAGAGAACTCACAGAGATCCAATGGATCAATGGGAAAAACAATCCAGCAGACTCTATGACTAAAGGAAATCCAACCTCAGCTTTAAAAACACTCGTTGAAACGAACGAGTTGAGAGTTAAACTAGAAGGATGGGTAGAGCGTAAGTAAAGAAAAATCCAGGGCTACAGTTTTGAAACTATTTCTTTGGTTCTTTTCTCGTTATCTTCTCATTTAAAGAATTGTCAGTGTGTGAATATTGGCGTTTTGGGATGGCAATATGGAAATATAGTGTATCACGTGACAAAACTAGTGCGAAACCGTAGAATGTTCATAGAGTCGTAATTCGCGTCAAGGAGAGGAATAGATGAATATAGAAAAACGACATTTTGTACCAACTTGATTACCCAATCTTTTTTGCTAGCATATCACATTACCGGTGATATACCGACAAGACTCCTTCTTGTGCCAATCTGTCTTCTCTGTGAAATTATCTCTCTCAAGTTTTACCACTTGCTGCTACCACTACTTCCAAACAACAGGCGCAGCCAGAGCTAGTCTCACGGGGTTATCCTGTAACAGTTTCATCCTTATTGCCGACTCGCGCTTTGCCATGGATCTATACGCTTCACGAAACTAATTTAATTTATTTTTGTTTTATTTGGTTTAATTTGATTTCTGGTCAAATAATATACATAAGTACCTTCGGCCTTCATAGGATAGCTCTTTACGCTTTGTCTTTTTTCTCTTCTAGAACCCTAGAATGTTATGACACTTAAGGCAAGATAGGTAAGAACTCAGATAAGAAGTTTAATAAAGCTAAAGAGCTACTCTAAATCTACAAAGGCAATTTATATTCTTGGTTATCTTTACGCGAGCCGTGAAGTAAGTGTAAGCAATGCGCAGTAACTCCGTTATTCCGTGGGTATCATCCAACACCGCGCCCTTATATACTCACATATTACCAATAATTAACATAGAATCCCAGAACCTAGTTACCCTAGACCCTCCAGTTCTCCTAGTTTCTTATTCCAGTTATTCCTAGTCTCAGTCCTTTATCCTTACTTCCTTCTTCGCCTTGTTACTCCCTGCTACAGACCCAATTTCACGCCGCCTCATGTCTTAATACTTCTCGAAAATATCATTCTCCAAGATACCGAGCCGGCCTCAATTGTGACAGGCAGCCACGACACCATCAGATGCGTCTGTTTCTAATCGAGATCCTTTTATCAAGTCATAGTGAGCCAGGAGAGGGGTGATTTCAGCGCATTTTTCAGTGCCTCAAAGGCTAAATGGCAATCGTTGGTCCAGATGAACTCAAAATTGTTACGAGTAAGTTGAGCTAGCGGTTTGGCAATTCGACCGTAATCTTGAATGAAGCGTCAGTAAAAATTACAAAATCCAAGGAATGACTGTACTCTCTTAACTGTCTTTGGGGGCACCCAGCTCTTAATGACAGCGACCTTTTCTGGATCCACTCTTAGTCCCTCTGTTGTAACAATAAAACCCAGGTATCGTGTTTCCGCAACATTAAATTCGCACTTCTTGATGTCTACTTGTAACCTAGCTTGCCGTAATCTTTTAAGAACCTTTATAACATGCTCATGATAATCTTTGATATTTTCGGAGAAAATTAAGATATTGTCAAGGTACGCAGTACAAAATACGTCCTGATAATCAAACAGAACATCGTTCATGTATCGCTGATAAGTGGCTGGACCGTTGGTTAACCAAATATGGAGAGCCTTGCACCTATATGAACCATACCGAGTCCGAAAGGTTGTGAGCTTCTCCGAGTTGGGGTGCATTCAAATACAATGCAAGGCCTGGCGGGTATCAAGCTTGGTATAGCTCTTCGCTTTGTTGAGCCTGGCTAGAGTCTTATCAATCAGAGGCAGTGGGTAGCGGTCCTTTTGGGTTATTTAATTGAGCTTACGAAAATTGATACAAAACCGTACTGCACCGTGTGATTTTTTCACAAAGAGGACTGGGTTAGAAAATGGAGCTTGGCTTGGCACAATGAAGCCTTTTTCAAGATTTTTGGTCAGGTAGTCTTTTAGAGCCTTTAATTCCTCTGCAGACAAAGAGTATAGAGGGCCATATCCTAAGGTCGTGTCATTTTCAAGTTCAATTTTATGGTCATATGGTCGGGCTGGAGGAAGTACATTGGATTCTGCTTTGGAGAACACATCAAGATAGTTATGATATGCTGCAGGAACTAAAAATGTATCCCTTGTGTCCGAGATGGGAGGGACCGTATGTATATTGGTCGGTGGGGACACTGTCATGCTGGCTATGCCTATGTGAGAATTTTTTCCATTTTTTCGAGATTGGTCTTCTTGTGCAAACAACTTTGATCGACGGCAAATATCCTTAACGTGCTTAATTTTAGGCTTCGAGGGAGCTTGCAGCAAGCGATGGAGGGGCAACTTGATTTGGCGAAAGAGTCTGAGGTTGATGGAAGTTTTTTTGGTCACATTATTTTTGGACGACGAGAATTAACAGGTACGTCATAGTGAGAAAGCAGTTTATCACCTAAGATCACGTCGTGATTTCCAAGTTCGAGGATAAGAAAAGGGATTTTGTCGAGTCGACGGCTATCTATACGCAAGGAAAGAATTATTATGTGACTAATACGAGGACCTAAGTTGTCATCAAACCCTTTAAATTGTATTGCTTTTTAAGGAGAACAGGCTTAACGCCGAGGAAGGAAGAAACAGCAAAAGCACAACGATTGTCTATGAAAGCGAAACCGTTTGCACCAGTATCCATTAAAACTTGAATTTCAGTAAGCTCACATGAAATAGCTACAAGGGAACAGGATATTGTGCAAGAGGAGCCGTCTATTAGTTGCCCTAGGTCAATCTGATGAAGGTTGACCAGGTGTACTAGAGGAGAAACTTTGTCTAGGATCTCTCGTTTCCCAAATCTTTATCTGAAATATTTTCTTCTAGAACTCCGTCTGATTCTCCTAAATCTTCGACTATTTCCTGAACCTTGATTCCCTTAGGGCAGTTAGTAGATTTGTGACCCTGATTATCACAATCGTAACAAGTTATTTCCGACGAGTCGGCTGGTCATCTCTTATCCAAAGATATCTTGTCAGGACGAGCTGTTCAAATCTGTGGGCGCGGTTTCGAAGGATCAAACAAGTCCTTGGTGAAGGCTTCAGATCGCTGTTTTCTTGTAGAGTTCCTTTCATCATTTTCCCGAGAGTAAAGCAATGCAGTGTTAGGAATTCGTAAATTTGATCTTTCGACTTGTTATCGGCTTATCTCCCGGTCAGCAGGCTCTACGGCTGCACAAAGGTCCTCAAAAGTTCGAAACGTATGGAGCCAATCAGCAAACCGGTCACGAAGTCGGAAGTTCATTTTGACAAAGATTTCATCACAACAATTAGCTTGCGAAACCTTTGCTTTCCCTGCTATACGCAAGAAGCGCGACTTGAAATCCTGGAAGGGTTCATTATCAAATTGACGTAAACCATTGAAAAGCCTCCAATTATCTCGCTGCTCGGTGCTACGGACGTATATCCCTTTTAAGTGATCAATCATCTCCTGGGCTGACTCAAATTCTAGTTTAGGTTCTCCAGTCTCGAAATGGGCTTTTAAATAGTCATTTTCTGAGTCGGAAGTTCAACCAAAGATATGATACATGATGTTCTTCTCATTACCCTAGGTTGCAGATATTGAGTGGATCTTTCCGTGCAGAAGAGTCATCCAAGAATCAAATCGATCCTTTTCACCTTCCCTGGTAAAAACCCAAGGGTCGGTGTCTAGACCTGATGGAAAGTATATCCATCTGATGTTGGAATGGAACTGGGGATATAAGGGTTCACGTGATATATTAGGATTATGTAAGGCGTTTGGGGGACAGGAGTTTATAGTTTCATTTTGTAGTTATTGAGAACAAAAAAGACAATCATATCAAGCAGCAATCAAATGCAGTTATTGTGATCACACCCCGTAAACATACCGACACTGATCAGTAGGCGTACAGATCAGGATACGGATTATTACGAAGAGAGAGAATATTAGACACTCCCTCATTGAGGATCTCTGTTTATTAATCTCTGCTAAGGATACGATTCAAGAATTGTCCCTACTAAGGAATTCAATTCAAAAAGAGTATCAAAAGTCAGTCCCTGATTAGGAATTCTGACTGCGTCCACCTTGCTATATCCAATTTTCATACTTTGCCTCTAAACTAAGCCTTCACCTTTCACTACATCAGAAGAAAGAAAAATGTCAGACAACAACAAAACCAGTGTCTCCCTAAAAGATGCAGAATTTATCGAAAAAAGAATTAATTTATACGAAAAATGCGACATGAAAGACTTAGATCTCTGGGAATCATTCCAAGAAGATTTCGCTCCTTTTACCACTGAAAGATTTACCGCAGCATCCTGCCCTTTCATCCAAATGCTTCGTACATTTCTTCGCAAACGTGGTGTTTATGTTTTTAAAAAGGCTAGAATTCCAATAGCCCAAATGTTGTTCGAAGTGATTCAACAAGAAGAACCAAAAGATTGGACCGACGAAACTATTCAAGAGCATCTCTTGTAGAAATATTGTATGCGCTATTGAGGAATATCTTAATGCGTGTTAGGCTTGGTGTTTCACTGTATATCAAGTTGGAACAATTTGGTGGCTTTAGAGAGGAGTAAAGTGGGAGTTGTTTTTATTACTCCCACCCCAAACTATAGCCCTAACTATATACAAAATTATCTAATAAAACTAGTTGGTGATTGTGTGTCAATACGGACTAGCGTATAATATGACATACAACGGTCATAGCGCAGAATGATAACCAGAGTGGTAATGTCTCTAAAAGTTACATTCCTTGCAGATCACACCAATTAGTAGAACTAATTTCAACATCTCTCATCTGACGGACCATTTAACTCCAACCATGTGAATTTTCTCATTAATACCAAACTATTTCCAACAGAGTCTCGAGGACTTTTCAATTTACCTCCACTGAAGTCACCACCTAGCCCTGATGTGAAAAATGAGACTAAAGAGGCTGAAAAAAATAATGATTCTTTGCCAAACATTGAAAGCCAGTTCAAACAGGAATTTCATGAAGCTCCTTCTACAGCGGATTTTTCTAGAGAACTTATTTCTTTAGCTAAATTATATACAGAAGAAGTTAAATATAGTGGAGAAAATGATAATTTTGACTCTAAACTAGCAATATTCCACGACTTGTGCGGAAGGTCTGGCATTCAACCGTTCATGATGGATCAAGCTTTCCCAACAATGCTACGAGGACAAGCCCTAGAACATTACTATGCAAACATGTCTGTCAATAAAACAGCATCTTTTGAGCATAAATGTGAGTCAATTTGTCAGTATTTTGAAGGACCGGAGTACAAAAAAGGAGTCTTAGCAACTTGGAATTCAACTACCTTAAAATCCATAATCAATGTTAATCCAGGACTTCCAACGCAACAATGTTTAAAATTATTTGTCAAAGAACTTCGACATCTACAACATGGTCTTACACCGGATCTACGAAACGACTCATTTCTATACAACAAACTTGTGAGCGGATGTAAAATGGTGCCAGCATGTCAGTTCGCTTGTTTTAAACCTAGTGAGAGTCTTGCTGGATTCATAAATGATCTTCAATCTTCAATTGCAACCTACGAAGAATTAAACTAGCCACAAACAAACCAAACTTTCTTTACTGATAGAAAATATTACCATCGTAACACCTTAAATCATCAATCTACTTCACATCCACTTCAGAAACCTTCAAATGATTTCAACCATACCCACAAAAAAAGATGCCACATCTGCCGCAAGGAAGGTTGTTGGTCAACAAATCATAGTAAGGAAGAACGGAAAATTTACCTTAATCAATACAGACAAAAACTTAACAAAAAGGTTGATAAACATATTCGTCAGTATGCTGTTGATCTCGAAACAATGGAAGAAAATAATTTTACTAGTGACAAATCTGATACTGAGTCCATTAAAGAAACAATCGATGCTTTAGTTTTAGAAGTTGGCTCTTTACCAGTCTCTAAAACTTGAAATGAACAATTTTTTACTTCAGTTGGCTATGTTCTTAACGCTGAAGTCATGGCCAATCGTTTGGCAAATAAAGCTCTTGAACATGCAATCACCACGGAAATTCCTCGTCATTCAGAAGAAATCGGACAACTCAATCTTGATAAATTTCCTTACACTTTTACTTCTACTTCTCCTTTGAACAGATACAACTCATCTAATTTTCATGGTATAATGATTGACACGGGCGCTTCCAAAATATCGACTGCAGGTTACGACCAATATATTGCTTGCCAGAAATGTAACAGCTATGTGAAAATTGATAAGTCCAAAGCAGGGGCCATAAATGTCCAATTTGGGATTGGCTCGACGCCTTCCATTGGTTCCTTCAAGTTAAATACACCAGTGGGTGCTACTGAATTTCATGTAGTTCATGCCGACACTCCTTTTTTGTTATGTCTTGCCGACATGGACAGATTAAAAATTTATTAGAATAATGTCGGTAATGTTTTAGTAACCTCAACAGGAAAAAGAATACCTGTCGTTTGTCAATTTGGCCACCCTTTTCTTACATGGGGTGAATCTCTACAAAATTTCCTAGAAACCTCATTCGAAAATATTCCTTGTTATTTGACTGAAACAGAACTACGAAGGTTGCACCGAAGGTTTGGGCATCCATCTGCGGAAAGATTATATCGACTATTAAAACGTGCAGGTCACGTTCCGGACTAATAAGTTCTTCACCATCTAACAATGTTCTGTGTTCACTGCCAAAAGCACGGAAAATTACCGGGAAGATTTAAATTTACCCTTCGAGAAGATTTAAATTTTAATTATTCTATAATAATCGACGTAATGTGTATACACAATTTACCGGTTCTTCATATCGTCGACGAATCGACAAGGTTTCATGCGGCCAGATGGTTGAAAAACCTTTCAGCCCAGCATACTTGGGATGCTAAAAAAATCTGTTGGATTGATAAGTATATTGGACCTCCAGACTATATTGTCCACGATGCTGGTACAAACTTCACTAGCAAAGAGTTTCGCCAAAATGCCACCTCAAATGGCATTGCTACGAAGTGTGTGCCTGTCGAGGCCCATTGGTCCATTGGTATGGTTGAAAGATATCATTCACTTCTACGTAGAGCCTATTTTATAATTGAGAAAGAAATTGGACGTCAAAATAGAGAACTAGCACTCCAAATGGCCGTAAAAGCGATAAATGATACAGCAGGCCAAGATGGTTTGGTACCAACATTATTGGTATTTGGTGCTTATCCAGGAATGACGGAACTAGATGCACCTTTACCTACAATTGTTCAACGCTCTACAGCAATCGAGAAAGCTATGAAAGAAGTCCGGAAATTAAGGGCCGAGAGACAGGTTTCAGACGCCTTATCCTCGAGAAATGGACCCAATACGTCTGTTCTTCATGATCTACTGCTCAATTCCAATGTTCTCGTCTGGCGAGAGAATAGTATTGGCCACCAAGGCGAGTGGTCAGGTACCTTTAAACTTCTTAGTGTAGACCGGGAAACTTGCAAAGTTCAAATTCCACATGGACCTACTAACTTTAGGAGTACAACTGTTAAACCATTCCACACTGAGCCGAATCTAAACGAAAAAATTAATGAACACAATAATGGCCAGGACCAAGTCAAAACTGATGAAGCCCCCACGCAATCTGTTAATAAATCTCCATCTCAAGTACCAGTTCGGCGAAGCTCACGTACAAGATCTCCGACCTGGAAACTCCGTGACGCAGATCTTTCTGTATTTCTACAAACTCAATCATTCACCGATTCTAGACAAAAGAAAATCAATGGCTTATTAGAAAAAGGTGTATTTCAAATAATCGACGAATCAAGCGTGCTACAGGGTGTAAGGATCTTTAATTCCAGATTTGTTGATGAAATTAAGAACATTGGTACCGACAAAGCTTTTGAAAAATCAAGGCTTGTGGTTCAGGCATTTAACGATCATGGCAAGGAACTTGTTCTCACCCAATCGCCGACCATACAAAGAATGAGTCAAAGGCTCATACTTGCATTAACAGCCATCTTACATAAAAAGATGTCTCTAAACCTCTTTATCCGCGATATTTCTCAAGCCTATGTGCAATCAACGACTCAATTAAATCGTAACTTCTTTGTCAAACCCCCCAAAGAGCTAGGACTGAAACCAGGCTCCATCTTAAAAATATTTAAGCCGCTATATGGCGTAACAGAGGCTGGAAACCACTGGTTTAAAACCTACCATCAAAATCATGCCAAAAATCTCGGCATGATTTAATCCACATTCGACTCATGTCTCTTATCCAAATTTATCAATGGTTTTGGTATCGTAGGCCTCCAAACAGATGACACTTTAATTCTAGCTGACAAATTATTCGCAAATGCCGAGGAAACCAAACTAATAAAGGCCAAATTATTAGCAAAGGAAAGAGAAAAATTTACTGAAAACTCACCTCTAAAGTTCAACGGCAGCCAAATCAGCGAAAAAGATGATTCTATATTTCTAACCCAGGAACTCTAGTGTAAAAATTTACGTCCTATTTGTCTGAAACCAACCAACCTTGTAGGCTCCAGGGGAAAATCGCTCACAGCTGTAACTCCAAAGGATCAATTTATCGCCCAGAGAGCTCGAGGTGCGTACATTGCGAGTGTTTGTCAGCCAGAGGCTTCATTCGATCTCTCTCATGCTGCTCAAATCATTAATCCAAAAGATGAAGATGCAAAAGCACTTAACAAACGCCTTCAATGGCAAATTAATAATCCTTCAAGAGGTCTCAAGTTTATTGAACTTGATTTAAAAACACTTAAGTTGATGGTCTTTACTGATGCATCTTTTGCAAATAATCAAGATTTATCATCTCAAATTGTTAAGGACATGGCGTGGTGTCGAAACGCTATCGCATGGGGCTTCAGAGGGCACGGCCCCGAACATAACATGTGCGGCGTATTTATGGATGGCAAGGGCTTACTGATTACGTAACGGAGGAATATAGAATAAACTGTCCGTCTATTTCCATGTAAATAATTTATCTTTATCTTCTCTTATCGATCACTGATTATTGATACTTAATCCCAATCATCGTTGAATGCAATCCTTCTTTTACTGCAATCTCATAACCTTTCAACAGGTTTTGAGCCCGGAAGCGCAAGCTGAAGGGTCTGCATCATTATTATTATTTGCATTGTTTTCGATACACTCATCAATATATTGAGAATCTATCTGTCTACTACATCCAAATCCCTAGAATCCATACCTCTCAAAATTCGAAGAAACGACTCTCAGTAATGAGCAAAAGCGTGAAAGACGAGACGGAGGTCGCAAAAATGGAGGATGAAATGCATGGTGGACTAAATATGTCGGGTCTCATTTTACCTAGTTCGATGAAGCTAGAGGGGGCCCAAAACTATTTGCAATGGAAGCAAGTTATGCTACGAAATATCATAGCTTCTGGCCTGATTAAGTACTTGCGAACCGACATTCCTAAACCCCCAATAGATATGTCAAATTGGCAATCAATTGCGCCAAGCGAACTTGATAAGGTATCCGAATGGTCTAGAGGAAACACAAAAGCCTCTAATGTGATAATTTATAATTGCAATGCATCGGCCCAAAGCATTATAACCAATTTTGCAACAGCAGCAGAAATGTGGGAGGCGCTTGAGCAAACCTATGAGGGTGCAGGAATTGTAGTTCAGTACCAAGAACTAATTAACTTCGTAACAATAAAATACGAGGACTACAATAACTTGACCCTCTTCATCATATCCTTTAAGAATACAATTCAGCGCCTTGTACAGGTTATGGATGAGGGAGAAAAGATACCTTCTTACTGGCCTGCGATGCTCTTTGTACGCGCTCTTCAAAATAAGTTTCCAATCTGGGCCGACCGACAAAGAAATAGGCAAAGGGAGAAGGAGGTTAAGAAAAGACCATCTCTCGATGACCTTATTGCTGATATCCAAGATGAAGCACGTCGCTCTGACAGGACAGATGTTAACCTTGATATGTCTGAAACGACCAAAGCCCTAAACTCTCAGCAGAAAGATTCCAATAGGAGGCCTGATAAAAAATGCGGCACATGTGGCTCAATATTCCACAAGACTCACAACTGTCTACACAATAACGAAGAGAAGCGTAAAGCATGGGAGGAAAGGACGGGAAAGAGGTGGCTTTCGAAGGAAGAATACAAAAAGCTCAAGGAAGGCAAAAATGATTCAGATAGCTTTTCAAACTATAACACAAACAAGAAAGTTATCCTCTACTTCTCAGCCCATCATGCTATAAGTCACTTCCCAGCATCTTTATCTAAACACATAAAATCAGTAACAACGTTAAGTTTTCTCCCCAAAGCGTTAACACACAATCGTGCAGCCATTATCTCAAAAGATCGCTGGCTAGCTGACTCTGGTGCTGACACTATGGTAACTAACAGCATGTCTGACTTTATCAATTACACCGAAAACCCAATTGAGATCGAGAGTGCTAGTGGCACTACTACTTCGCCAGGGGTGGGAGTTGTGAAGATCGAAGCTATGTTGACAAATGGGACAACCAGAGAAATCCAGCTCAGTGATGTTCGATACATGCCACAATGTCCGGTTAAGCTTTTTTCTCTCCGGAAAATAATCAATGAAGGTGGTTCTCTACATGCAAACAGAATTTTATATGTAGATGGTGAAATCAGGGAGCCCACAGAACTCTGTCAGATTGACAAGTCTGGCTTTATTCAAGAAACTAGACATTTTTATACGAGTGCTTATTTCAGGACACTAGTAGCAGTCTCAAATAAAGTCTCATTAGACACTTGGCATCGAAGACTTGCCCATACAGGACTAAATAATGTTTCCTACACCAGAGATATAGTGAACGGCCTAAACATCGAAGCCAATACTAAGTCACCTCTTAATTCAATCGTCTGTGATGCATGCGAGCTAGGAACGCCACTTGAGCGCAAGCAAAGATGTATCAGAAATAAGGTAACAGATGCTCTCGCCCGTATCCACGTAGATACTTTTCAAATTTTACCAGAAGGCTTCAACAGTCATAAGTATGGAATGATCCTAACTGACGAAGCTACGTCTGAGCGTTGGGGATACACATTCAGTACAAAAAATACGGCTTTTGAATATCTCAAGGAGTTTGCAATGTATTCCGAAACACAATGGGGCAAATATCGAAAGAAAAAAGCCTGGCGCATGGATGGGGGAAGTGAATATGCACCAAGCAAATTTAAGGAAATGTGCGCAGATCTAGGCCAACGCATCGAAATATCGACACCTTATGCTCCATGGCAAGATGGTAGAGCGGAACGATCTATCAGGACCATTATAGGAAAAGTCAGAAAGACGATGATAGCAATGGAAATTCCAGCACATTTATGGCCCGAGATATTTTCTGCGTGCATTTATATAAACAATCGAACATGCACTTCCACACTAAATGGGAAAACCCCAGTGGAGGCTTTCCTTGACGAAGTAGATCCTTATTTTAAAGACTACCAATCACATCGGCCAGATCTCTCACATCTTCGAGTTTTGGGCTGTAGGGCTTATGTTCTAATCCCTGAAGAAAAAAGAAAGCATACAGAAAAGCTTAATCCTCGAGCTGAACTCGGCATTCTGGTCGGATATGAGGGCGAAAAAATATATAGGATTTGGGTACCCTCTAGGAAGGGAGCTAAACTAGTACGATCATCGAACGTTAGATTTGACAAGTCGAGCAACTCGGTTTCATATCGCCAAACTGAGGAAGAGCAATGGCCTGATCATAAAGATGATGGATTTGGGAGTGAACTAGATGAACTAAATCATACTGATAATTTGCAAGAATTCATTGATACAAACCGGGTTAACCAACCAAGTCAGGAATGTAACAAAATTGACCTTAGGGCTGAACACTCCCAAGATGAGGATGGTACTGCAGCAAATGAGTATATAGCCGAAAGTCCAGATGACTCAGATAACAACACACAAGACCATAGTCCAGTAGTTGAAGAAACGGAAAATACAGTAACCGGAAACCGAGAACTTCCGCCGCCCCCTAAAAAATATAATACCAGGGGTGCAAATGCCAGACCGTCACGTAAACAAGCAGAAAATGAAATTGCTCGTGGACCCCATGCCTCAAAATATGGTGCATACCCAGTCGCCTACATGGCACAGTATACTGCTGGAACCAAGCTGTGCATGGATCCCCAGTCATACGAAGAAGCCATGAGTCGACCAGAAGCCAGTGAATGGAGTTCTGCTATTCAAAAGGAATATAATCAGCTACATAATAACCAGACATGGAATTCACAAAAGCGATTAGCTATCCCATCAGAATTTTGTCCACTTTCTGGTAAATTAGTGTTTAAAACGAAACGTGACCAAAATGGGGAAGTTTTGAAATATAAAGTACGCTGGGTAGTTCGAGGTTTCGAGCAAAGAAACGGCATTGACTATAATGAAACCTTTGCTAGTACTTGTGCATCAACGACATGGAAAACAGCCATTGCATTGGCCGCAAAGTATGGTTACGATATTCATCAAATGGATGTAGTAGCCGCTTTTCTTCAGGGTGATATTGAGGGACAAGTTTATGTTGAAATGCCTCCCATGTGAAAGGAAACTCTTGGGATCACCCACGAAGGCGATGTCTGTAAACTTTCCAAGGCTCTATATGGACTGAAACAGTCGCCAAGGCTCTGGCAAAAGAAACTTCGGGAAGTCCTAAGAAAATTGAATTATGAACCTCTGCCATCAGACGGAGCAGCGTATATCAATACTAGCGCCAGCGATTTTTCAATCATCATAACACATGTTGATGATCTCCTTATTACTACAGAATCCGGTGAGCAGCTTAAAAAGCTCAAAGAAGACATCTCAAATGAACTGGACATTGAGGACCTTGGTCATGCTCACTATTTTCTCGGTGTGCGCATAATTCGTGATGACAACGCCGTATACTTGTGTCAAGATGCCTATATCAATAAAATCCTCAGCACTTTTGATATGGAGAGCTGCAATCATGAGCCAACGCCAATGGAAGAAGGGGCTAGAGAATGGCTAGTACCTTATGACAAACAAGCAAACTTAGAGAGTATTTGTCTTTTTCAGCGCATTATGGGATCCATCAATTACCTTGCATGTCAAACAAGGATGGATATTTCTTTCGCATGTGGGGCGCTTATGAGATACTTACATAACCCATCCCTAGCTCATATCAAGGGTGGAAAACGAATACTTTGTTATCTCGCTGGGACAAAAAATTTAGGCATAAAATTTAGTAATGGCGAAGATAATGAATACTACAAGCTTCATGGTTATTCAGACGTTAACTTCGCTAACTTTGACAAGGCAGGATTCAAGTCACATTCGGGCTGGCTATTTTTCCTCAGTGGTGGAGTGGTGTCATCCTCTTCTAAGCTCCAAACCACAGTAGCGCTTTCTACCACGGAAGCTGAAATTTATGGACTCTGTATGGCTGCAAGAGAGGCTGCATGGATTCGACGGCTCCTGAAGGACTTGAGATATAAAGCAGCCGATGGTGATAGCGTGAAAATATATGCTGATAATCAAGGCTCAATAGCGTTGACATCAAATCCCGAGCTGCATCAAAGAAGCAAACATATCGCCGTCAAATGGTGGTACATTCGCCAGCAAGTTAACGATGGTGAAGTGGTTTTCAATTATTGCAACACAAAGGAAATGGCGGCAGATGGAATGACCAAGCCTCTAGGGATAACGAATCATCAAAGCTTCATTAAACAGCTAGGACTCCAAGAAATAAGTGAAATCCGCTGATTTGGAGGTCTAAGAGATAGATTCTACCTGCTGTCGAGACCAGCCATGAGGGGTGTGTTAAGGACATGGCGTGGTGTCGAAACGCTATCGCATGGGGCTTCAGAGGGCACGGCCCCGAACATAACATGTGCGGCGTATTTATGGATGGCAAGGGCTTACTGATTACGTAACGGAGGAATATAGAATAAACTGTCCGTCTATTTCCATGTAAATAATTTATCTTTATCTTCTCTTATCGATCACTGATTATTGATACTTAATCCCAATCATCGTTGAATGCAATCCTTCTTTTACTCCAATCTCATAACCTTTCAACACAAATTGGTTACGTTATAGCTCTGGCCGATGATAATAACAATGCCAACATCATTCACTGGTCTTCACTTAAGTGTAAGAGGGTCACCAGAAGTGTTTTGGCCTCTGAAATTTACTCAGTGGCTCATGGCTTCAATGTTGCCGTCGTTCTTAAAGCGACAATTGAGCAAATACTTGACCTTAAACAACCTCTTCCGCTAATTCTATGCACTGATTCTAAATCATTGTATGATTGTCTAGTAAAGCTTGGCAACATACAAGAAAAACGTTTGATGATTGACTTAATGTGCCTTCGGCAATCGTATGAGCAACGCCAAATAACCGAAATTAGATGGATTGATGGGAAGTCTAACCAAGGAGGCGCCATGACAAAAAGCCAACCATGTCCCGCTTTAACAAACTTAATTGATACCAATAGGCTGAATATTGAAACTTCTGGATGGGTAGAAAGATCTAATATATTAACACCACTTAACCATTCTAAAGAGCCGCCAGTGTCTAGACCTGATGGAAAGTATATCCATCTGATGTTGGAATGGAATTGGGGATATAAGGGCTCACGTGATATATTAGGATTATGTAAGGCGTTTGGGGGACAGGAGTTGATAGTTTCATTTTGTAGTTATTGAGAACAAAAAAAACAATCATATCAAGCAGCAATCAAATGCAGTTATTGTGATCACATCCCGTACACATACCGACAGTCGGGAACATTAAGTCTGTTAGCCTGCCCGAGAAAAACTCCCATAGAACCATATCCTTTTTCTGGTTTAATTGATCTACCTGCACGGACGAACGGCGGTCCACGGTATCCTGGCTCTACAATAGCCTGTAACTGTAATAGTCGAGGCTGAAGTATCTTAGAAGTAGATAAAAATGAGCATCAAATCAAAGAATATAATAAATCTAAAGACCAAAGGACATCTACCCTATCTTTTATGTACATGTTTCTATCTAATATCAAATCCCCTTACATCCGAACGCCTAATCAACCTTAATATAATTTAAATGACAATTCTCATGCTGTTGAAGAGTTACTCCTCCAGAAGTCCTATTGTTGTAAATGGCAGTCAGCGGGAATTCCGTAGATGCAATGCTTTGGTAGTATTATGGATTGGATATTAACTCATGTAGATCAGCTATAAGTGGGAAGCTACTAGAAGCTTCTATGGCTCACAATTTGTTACTAGAGCACGTGCACGGGCAATTACTTAGTGTATTTAGCTGAGCTCTGGCCAACCTAGAAAGAATACAGTCCTCTACACCAAGCATTCTGACTTCCAGATCTAGAGTATCACATTTAGTCCAGTCAACTGTGATATCACCTCTAAAGATAATTCCCATTCGTAAGCTCATAACTATAACAGGTTATGAGCCCGGCGCTCTCCTTCACGACTAACAGATTGCAGAGACTGTCAAACCAAATCTGTGTCAATCAAATTCCACCATGGCCTCTTCAAACAACTGTGTTATTTTAAGGGATGGCGTTTCCTTTACCAGCTGGCGGGCCAATTTACAAGCTGAACTATCAAGCGTCGATGTACTTGGGCATGTATTTCACAACATCCGAGGCATTGATCCCGAAATCGAACCCACCGAGCCTACGCAGGTTAAAGGAGAAGATCCAGAAAAATTCAATCAGCGGATGAAACAGTACAAATCCAACCTTCGCGAGTGGATTAAAGGTGAATACAAGGCACAGAATCTAATTATTCAGCGACTTGAAGATGCCAAACGGCCCCAAGACTACCACAGATACACTGCTAAGCAGTTGTATGAAATGGTTGCCCGAGCCAATGAGGTAACAAATCTTCTTCCCCACTCTGAGGCCTTTGATGCATTTGTAGCCACAAAGTTTACTACCACGGCCGACGAATATGTGACGCGATTCCTCCGCAACTTACAAAATGTCAACAACGCGGCCGATGCTCTCACTCTTCAAACGTCTAACAATAGTTACAAGTTCTCGGAAGAGCTTGCAGCAGTCTACTTTCTCAAAGGCACAAAGCATGTAAAATGGCTCAACGTGTGGAGGGAGACTAAGGCGGTGGATGTTTCTCAGTACGCTCCTCTCAGACATATGATAGCAACATTGAGAGCTACAGCAGGAACCAGAAACAACGCTGCTGAAGGATTATACAACGATGACGAAGAACCTGCCTTGAACCCAGTAGCAGCAGTCGCAAAAAATACCGGGAATAAAAATCGAAATAGATGCAAAAAATGTCGCCGTATCCATAACTCCAAGGACTGTCCCAAACAGAAGGAAGACGACATGGCACAAGATTCCGACGACCCGTGTTCACTTTGCCGACACGACCATACAAATAAGGACTGTTATAAGCAGCATCCGCATCGGGCACCCAAGCACTGGCTGAATCAGGAGGCATCTAAAGGTCACCACTACGGAAAAGCAGCCATATCGCTAAGTCGAAATTTCGATTCATCTGACGACGACCCAGACGATGATAAAGACTGCTTCTATTTAAAAGCAAAAAAATAATTATAATAATTAATAAATAAATATAAAGAAAGGGTCAAAGCTTCTCCAAATCGAGTCTAGAAGGTTTGAGGGGGAGCTGGCAATTAATTTATATGATTTAGAGGCAAGGTTTAGTCCAATCCCAAGAAAGCCCACAAAGAGACGCCAAGCCGGGTTCACGATTGCAAGCAACAGTATACTTCATTTCTAACCCGCTCTAAGATGGATGGCTATCACCCACGACAATGTAGGAGTGTTCTCACCATCAGGGGGAGTGTTGTAAATGGCAGTCAGCGGGAATTCCGTAGATGCAATGCTTTGGTAGTATTATGGATTGGATATTAACTCATGTAGATCAGCTATAAGTGGGAAGCTACTAGAAGCTTCTATGGCTCACAATTTGTTACTAGAGCACGTGCACGGGCAATTACTTAGTGTATTTAGCTGAGCTCTGGCCAACCTAGAAAGAATACAGTCCTCTACACCAAGCATTCTGACGTCCAGATCTAGAGTATCACATTTAGTCCAGTCAACTGTGATATCACCTCTAAAGATAATTCCCATTCGTAAGCTCATAACTATAACACCTATCCTTGCAACACTAGCGTAAATGAGAATCGGCGCCAAGCCTCTAAGTCTTCTTCTAAACTTTATAATGCCTCAGGCATTACTTCACTATGAGCCCAGCACCTGGCTTATATGCCCCCTCCCTAACCTTATAATACCTCAGGCATCAGCCTTACTACACCTCAGGCTTCAGACCTGTAACAGTAACGAGAGGTTCTGACTTATTTGCGGATATTCTGTCAATTGGCGAGGCTGTGGTCTATTGTAGTCTTTGGCATAATCCATTAGTCCTTCATTTTGCTCTTCGATGGAATCTAACCTTGTTGAAACTTTCAGGTGCTTTGCGTCGCGAGGGGCTTCCTCTCGCCCACGAGAGCGCGAACTACTATGAATCCGAGTCTCTCTTTGTGTCAGATCCTAGCACTCATAGATGACATCACAACTCGCTTGGCACTACAGTCTAACCTCATCTATAGCAATCCCCCGAGGAATGATATCTCCTTTATAACAATATATTTCCCCCTCACTGTCAGAACTTCACCAAATTATTGCTTCTTCTCCTCTTCAGCTGCTAAAACAACTCCAACTCCATGAATTGCAATCAGAAGACTGCAATCAAGACTAACTTCAAAGCCTTAATAGTTATAAGAGGATTGTGTATAGTAGACAGCAGCGCAGCCTGCAGCAGAGGAGGATTTCCGACTTCTTCTGATTCTAGCACGTGACGCTCTTATATAGCAATATTTCATCTATTATGATAGGATTGAGCCTCACCAATGTATTGCTATAGATGAGGTTGGACTGTAATGATCTACATTGCTAGGTTGTTATGGGATAAGTGGCCATTAGTTATTTTTATAACAACTTACAGTAGAGCCCCTTTTAGCTAATAGTGGGTCCCGGTATAATTACTAAAGAGATTCATAGAAATTTTACCGTTTAAATTTGTAATACTTACCCCTGCACGCAAAATGACCTGTAAGGGTAATTGTTGCAAATGTAAAAGTCCAAATTACAATGAATCTTTTCAACATGTATACTGAGACCCACTATTAGCTAAGAGGGGCTCTACTGTACCAGGGTCACTTAGTTTTACTTGCATGTAGTATTGCAGCTCTAGATATTGTTACTACAGTTGTCCCTCTCTAACTTGATAATGGGTCCCGGTATAAGTGTTGAAAATATTCATTGAAATTCAACCATTTACATTTGCAATACTTACCCCTGCACGCAAAATAACCTCTGAAGGTAAGTGTTGCAAATATAAAAATCCAAGTTACAATGAATATTTTCAACACTTATACCGGGACCCACTATTGAGTTAGAGACGGACAACTGTAGTCAGACACAATTAGCGCTAGTTAGCAAAAATATCTAGGGCTGCAATATTACATGCAAGTAAAACTAAGTGACCCTGATACTCTATGTAAGATCCACTTTTAATTCACAGGGAGACGAATTTTATTGTGGTGATATAGGACTCTACCCCCTGGGTAAGTTTTCACCAGTGGATCCAATTTGTGGGGCGAAATCGGATCCTTTAAGCCTAGTTGTGGATTCAATTGTTGAGAGCAAATGACGTAACCATGTCGTTCTTTGCCAATGTATTATTAGTAAGCACATAACAGAATATAAGATCTCAGGAGTTTAGGTAGATAGAGAAATCAACGAATTTTTATCACACTTAGTCTCAAGCTCTACTCGCACTAGATTGCCGTAGTTAGGAGCCTCGAGACACCAGTGATATTGATCCGGACTAAAACACACAATAATAATTATTACTGTTGAGAAAACCTCATTCTTACTCAACCACATTTGACAAATTGATTCAGAATGGTTGGCTTGATAAATCTTCAGCTTGAGAAGACAGTGAAGGATGTTGAGAGCCAGCAGGAGAGCCTCACCAACGAACTCAGGAAAACGGCTCAAGACTTAAGAGCAGAGATGGAGAAGAACAACGAAAAATTGACTACCAAATTCACAAGCATCCTA
Organism: Podosphaera xanthii; assembly: GCA_028751805.1. Classification (NCBI taxonomy): domain Eukaryota; kingdom Fungi; phylum Ascomycota; class Leotiomycetes; order Helotiales; family Erysiphaceae; genus Podosphaera; species Podosphaera xanthii. Next base: position 2,697,651 of record JAPWIX010000006.1, on the reverse strand, counting down.
GACGCAAGACAAGAAACTCTCAAAGCCGAACCCAAGGCCGTTTCGACTACGTCTGCCAGTCAATTCGGAATGCTAGTGGACCAAATTAGCAAAATGACAGCGGCCTTAGCCGCAGCAAACCCATCTTTGGCAAAGCTCCTCGCGCCTGAAGAACAACGTCTGTCTCAGATCTCTCCCATCTCGCAGGAGAGTAAGCTAGCAAATAGCGGAATCGAGCTCCCTTCAACCAAAAAACAGCCCAAGCCGCCGACTCTCCCTAACCCTTTTTACGATGACACTCAATTCTACAGCGCCCCGCCTCCTACAAAAGCTGCCCCAATACACCCATCATTTTTGGCTGAGGACATCTATGAAGCATTGCCAAAGAACCCTCAGCTGACTTTCAAAAATACCTCCCGCGCCAACATCAAGGCAAAAGTCAAGAGATACTTCCCTGACTTCCTAACCCTTCGGGAAGCGGAAAGCCTATCGGGCCCCCTCAAAGAAGCCTCCGAACAAAACAAGGTCATCTTTCCGCCCGAACTTCAGCTGAAATACGTAGATGAAGACACCTTGCGGAAACTATACCGTGTGCAGGTACTGATGATACAGTCCATGCTCCCATATTCCGCTTGGCCCAGACGAGTTGCCATGGAAATGGAGGATGATTTCTTGGACACTCGAGGTGACGTTGCAGAACAGTCCCTGGACTGGGCAGGCACCGTACACGGAATCTTGCAGGTGCTCTCCGATCATAACATGTTGGGTTCTCCCTTAACGACTTTCGCACAAGTTCTTTCCACGCCCGACGAATCTACATTAGACTTTGCCAGACGCATGAGAAGAGCTTTTTATGCTTTACCGCAAGACTTAGTGAATGGACCACAGGTAAGGGACATCCTCATTCACCACATCCAACATTCTTTGCCGCGAACTTGATCATCCATTCAGTATTATGCCCAGACAATGACAAACAAGAAACTAGCAAACCAAGCCGTCCAGACAGCCCAAGGCATTTCCAGGTGGAAACTAGAAGATGACGCTTTCCTTCCATCAAAAGAGGTGCCCATCCGTTTGGTCAAGAACTTGTCCCCCCTGTCAGGAATTACTAATTCTCAAATTGCTGACCCCAGGTTGCAAGGCAGCAACATCTTCATATCAAAGTCTGCTTCGCCCGACGACCAATCGTTTGTCGTAGATAAAATTAATTCTAGGTGCTATAAATGCGGCAAGTTGGGACATTGGTCAAACAGTTGTCAACTCAAAATTGACCACTCTGGAGGAAACAAGAAGCAGACAGAAGGAAAAGGTATTTTTCGAACGCGCTTTAACGATGAAATTAAACAACAATATACATCGCTAAAGAATAGACGGTTTAAAATCTTTTGCAACAAATCAAGCAGACACAAAAGCTTTGTAGTCGAACAGCCAAACAAAGGTTCAGAAGCCGGCAAATGCCCAGCCAACCGTTTGGAAGATTCAGACGTGGACAACGAGTTGGAAGATCTACTCAGTCAAGTTCTTGCCCAGGCAGAGGAGGATGCAGAATAGGGGTGCCGGGATGCTTACTTGGTGCCGGTAGGCACAGGCAATATACAGTGACCAGCAAAACTGTTTGAATGTTTTGTTACTTTCGCTTGTAAGCCTCATAAAATTTTATCTGCTTGACCAATTCACAAAATTTTTACATTAATAAAAAATTCCAATTCTGTGGTTTCTTTTGATATAAATTAGATGATGTGAATCAAAAATTTGGTGGAGTAATCGTGATTGAAAGGGCGTTGGTCATTCGAACAGTTTTGCAGGGGGGGTATGGGGAAATTTTTGAACTGGTAATTTAGTACTTTACATGCCCACCTTTCGCCTTAATCACTGCATCTATGCGCCTAGGAAGACTCTCTATCAGCCTCTGGCATTCCTCTGCATGAATCTTTGCCCATTCATCCTGAACTCTGTCCCAAAGCTCCAGGATCCCATTTGGCGGTTGGGGGTAATCCTTGAGTCTTTTCTTGATGTAATTCCAGAGATGCTCGATGGGATTAAGATCAGGGGAGTTTGCTGGCCAAGGGAGAACGATGAGAGAATGATCTCTGAGGAATTGTCTGGCCTTCTTCGAGGTATGCTTTGGATCATTGTCCTGCATGAAGATAACGGATTCGGGGGTTTTACCGTATTCTACCAGCGTTTGTAGGAGATCGTCCTCCAATATCTCAGTGTATAGATGCTGGTCCATCAACCCATCAATCTTACACATGTTTCCCGTCCCCTCCCACGGCATACAGCCCGAGATCATAATATGACCGCCACCAAATTTGAGGGTCTCCTCTACCTCTCTCTCTATCAACCCTCGTCCTCGCCTTTTCCAGGTCCAAGATCTTCCATCTGACTGCAAGCGATTTATCTTCGTCTCGTCTGACCAAACTACACGCTTCCAATCATCTGTAGTCCAGTACTTATGGGCCATAGCAAAGTCAAGACAGTCCTTCTTTTGCTTTGCTGTTAGTTTTGGCTTTTTCTTTTTCACAACAGCTTTTAACCCTGCTTTTTTGAGGGTCCGTCGGACTGTATCAACAGAGATAGAGCAATTTTTCATGTCCCTGATGTTTTGGGCAACTTCGGCAGCGGTATCGGCCTAACCAAATGTTATGGTACGGACGGCATGACGAGTGTCATGCTCGCTGAGCAAACAAGGTCGCCCTCCTAAGTTCACCCGAAGATCTGGACGGTGTCTCTTGCGAATACATGAAACGGTAGAAACTGAGACATTGCATTCTCGAGCTGTTGAACGGATGTAAAGTCCATGGTCAAGGTGGTGAAGAATGACATCAATTTTTGATTGAGATAGAGGCCTCTTGATAAAAAAAGATTCGAGTAACAGTAGAAAGTGATTATGTGCTGTAAATGATTACAAACTCAACCTTTCATGAAGACCTACAGTGCTCCTGATGCCTAGTTATACTTTCCCCACATCCCCCCTGCAAAACTGTTCGAATGACCAACGCCCTTTCAATCGCGATTACTCCACCAAATTTTCGATTGACATCATCTAATTTATATCAAAAGAAACCACAGAATTGGAATTTTTTATTAATGTAAAAATTTTGTGAATTGGTCAAGCAGATAAAATTTTATGATGCTTACAAGCGAAAGTTACAAAACATTCGAACAGTTTTGCTGGTCACTGTAAAACAAAAGCTCACCAACGACAATCCTTTGCGCGAAGGCTACAGCAAGCCTCATAAATTTTTCTCTACGCGTTTAACTGATTATCCTACTATTAAATTCCCTACTTTTTTTGATTACGGCTCGCCAGCATGCTATGTTTCTACATCTTTAGCACATTCTCTGAAAACATTCCCTTTGTTACAACCTTCTGTCATTTCCGGCATCGGCGGACAAGGACCAACAGTTACCAACGATGCGCTTCTCAACATCTAATTCAAACTTCAGCGCACCAATAACAATAACACTTGGTCTGAAAACGTTACTGTATCTGCAGGTGTTGTTCCTGACAATACTTTTCCAGCCGACCTCACGCTAGGACAAACTGTTTTTCATTCTCTCGGTTTGAATTTCCTTTGTAATGATTCAATTCAATTTTTGAATTTACCTGAGTCACCAATTATTTTTCCTATCGTTTCATCTAAACATCTTATGACTATATTTACTACAGATGTCTCAACTTCAACACTTGTGAACTCTCCAAAGAAACATTCCTTTTCTTATTTCGTTACTTCGCGTATATCAAAATTCTCATCGACTTTCAGAGCAAACTCTACATCATCAATTGTATGGCACCAGTCAACACCCAATTCTGTCTCTCATTTTACAAACCTGTACTCTTCAAAATTTCCTAGCTTGTTTGATAAAACACTTCGCAAAACTCATCTTTTGTATAAAACAAAACACACCATTGACACTGGTAATAACATGCCAGTCAAACTCCCACCACGGCAGTACAGTCCTTCACAACAGGATGCAATCCGAGATTTCTGCAAGACGAACGAAGGCTCAATTATTCGTAAAAGCAAAAGTCCTCGGGCGGCCCCGCTAGTTCTGACCCCAAAGAAAACGCCAAATCCTACAAAATCTCCTGTTTGGCGCATTTGTGTTGATTATAGACAACTCAACAAACTAACAAAGAAACATGCGCACCCGTTACCAAACGCCCAGGATGAAATCCAACGAGCAGCAGGTCATAAATGTTACGCATTCTTAGACCTAGAAAATGGATTTTGGCAAATTCCATTACATGAAAGCTCACGAGAAAAGACTGCTTTCGTAACGCCGTTTGGTCTATACGAATGGAACATCATACCATTCGGACTTTGCAAAACCACGGCGACATTTCAGAGCCTGATAGAAGAAGTTCTTCAACCCTTCCGCTCATTTGTAGCCGGACTCCTGGATGATGTATGTGTTTGGTCAGATTCTATCAAAAATCTCCACTCCTGCCTACTTCTTATTTTCGAACGCTTTGTTAAATACGGATTAATTCTTAATTCACGAAGATGTCGACTTTTTGTTCGCGAAGGAATTTTCCTTGGTTTCCATATTTCAGAATCGGGTATTTCAGCGGACCCCCAAAAAGTAGCGGCAATTCGTGACCGCCCGATGCCTAGAACAACTTCTGAAATCCGTGGATTTGTTAATGCAGCTGGGTATCTCCGCAGCCTCATTAAAGATTTTTCAAAAATCGCAGGCCCTCTAACAGATCAATCTGTCGGACCTAAAAACGCTCCAGTTACACTCTCTAAAAAATCCATAGCATCATGGCAGAAAATTAAGAACGCCATCTCTTCCGCGCCAGTCATACAGAAATTTGACTGGGTTCTTCCCACTGTACTCGAGAGTGATGCCTCACAGAAGTTTGTAGGAGCAGCGTTACTTCAGCCTAAGCTCCATGCTCACAATGACCATCAGCAATCCGTTCTTCACCCTGTTGCATATTTTTCCCGCAAACTCAATCCCATGCAACAGAGATATTCATCACAAGAACGTGAACTTCTTGGTATACTCCTCGCTGTCCAGCACTGGAGACATTGGATTGAAGGCGGCGACATCACTGTCGTGACTGATCATGAATCGCTAAAAACAATTCACATGAAATCGGATCTTCCACCAAGAATGCTTGGATTCTTGGACACGATCGAGCATTATAACATACGTATCCTTTATAGACCCTGCAAAGCAAATGTGTTAGCCGACTATCTTTCTCGACCAACGGAGGATGTATTTCCAATCCTGACAGAAGACTACCCGGCAGATACTGCAAACGACAGGAACATTGTAGAAATTCCTGGAGAGAAGATCAAATACCCACATCAACTGAATCGCGTCGATTTACAGTGCATCTTCGAGTTCTTAGTGTTAGGACATGTTTTGCCACCTAAAATTGGTGAAGCATGGGTCAAAGAACATTTCGCCATTTACACTAACAAACTCCACTTCATCATGAATCACGCGCAGGATACAACAGATCCTCTTTCTCCCCCAGGAATAGCCACACTGCTCTTAGTTCCAGAATATGACGAACTAGTCAACTTAATTTCGACGATCCACGAGAATTGCGGGCATGCCTCAATCGGTACAACAATGCGACGGGCAGGACTAAGGTATTGGCATCCAGAACTAACGCTAGCAGCAAACGAAGCAGTACTAAATTGTCACTCATGCCAATTAATGAAAGCACCAGACCCTGCTCTCGGCAATTTAGTCCCAATCCTCCCAGCTCCTCCACTAACTCGATGGGGTATTGACCATACCTAGATTGGTTCGCAAATCCTGTTGCACGCTGTGGAATATGCCACAGGCTGGCTAGAGTCTCGACTTGTTCCAAGCACAGACTTCTTAAATACTGTCCCCTTGCTTACTTACATTAGCCACACCTTTGGAACTCCTAAGCAAATAATCAGTGACAACGCTGGTTGCTTCACAGGCGCTGACGCGAAGCAATTTCAAGCTAAACATAAACTCCTATTCACCCACACAACACCCACCAGACCAAGGAGCAACGGCAAAGTTGAGAAAGCTAACGGTGTTCTTAAAGCAATACTCACTCGAACATTACTTGATGACCCAAATGTGAGGCTAGCTGACGCTCTCTGCCGAGCGGTTTCTATCTATAACCGACAAATCTCGCCAAATGGATACAGCCCGTTCTTCCTGCTTTTCGGCACTCAACCACCAATGGAAGAACTAACCTCCCCTGTCTATACAAGAGAACCAACAGAGCAAGAAGACCTCGACTGGGCAAAGGAGTTGACTAGATCTCACGCAGCACTAACTGCACGCTCGTATGTAGCCAGTATCAAGGCGAACAGAGATCAAACCCGCGCCTATTTGCAGGAACATAAAGCCCTGATGCGCATCTACGCTCCCAGCGACTGGGTCCTCCGAACTCGTCAGAGGCAACACAAGCTCGAGCCATTTTATGACAGACCTTAGGCTATCTCAGCGTGTCATCCAAATAATACCTACTCATTAAAATCCCCAGGTGGATTCAAACTCATCAATAGGTATAACGGCACGAAATTATTCCCAGCATACGTTCGGGATGGCCACCCGGTGCGCAGTCTATGGCATGGCAGTAAGAGGATGTTGGAACAGGACAGGCGGTTGATCAAAGAGATTGTAGGGTTGTAAATGTGAAAGGCAAGTGAGCTGCGGACAGCTCATTTGGGAAGAGGAATAATTGTGGATTCAATTGTTGACAACAAATGACGTAACCATGTCGTTCTTTGCCAATGTATTATTAGTAAGCACATAACAGAATATAAGATCTCAGGAGTTTAGGTAGATAGAGAAATCAACGAATTTTTATCACACTTAGTCTCAAGCTCTACTCGCACTAGATTGCCGTAGTTAGAAGCCTCTAGACACCAGTGATATTGATCCGGACTAAAACACACATAGTTAGGTAGCATCTTTTCTGAGATAAAGTTTTCAGACATTCTGACAGGGATTATTTGTATGGTGTTTTTGCCCGACAGAGGTTTTCACCACTGGCACTAGGTCACGAACTTAACTCAAATTGGTAACATTTTTTGAATTTAATCGATTTCAGATAAACAAGTACATGCAAATTTACTTTACATAGCAGATTTATTATTTTACAGGCCCGCTTTGAGCAAGTATGACTGCCTCACATCTCGTGGGCATGCTTCTGATAAGCTTCTCAAGCTTATCCGGCTTAGTCGCGTCATTCCATGCTTCTTTCACTATTCCTTGAAGTTCATCATAGGATCGCTGCCTTTCCCTTTCCAATCTCGGGTAATGGTACTGTACGTAATCTTTCATACTATCCTAAACTTGCTCAATTGGATTCAGGTCGGGAGAATACGGAAGCCAGTCGATCGGAGTAATGAACCTCTCCCGGAACTCTTCGATTGTTCCCGCTGCGCTGTGTGAAGGAGCATTGTCCTGCATCATAGAAACCCATGGTCTCATGCTCACCATTCCATCAATCAGCTGTACAATTCTCTGAGTGTATGATTCTGAGATAATAGACCCCCATTTCTTCTCCAGAAAAGGTAAGGAACTTCCTCTATCCCTGCGAAACTTTCCCAAAACATCCAGCCAAGGCTCTTTCTCACCTTTTCCACTACGCAGGTGGCGTTGACTTCTTCACCTATCTTGAACTGAGAGTTAGATCGGTATTTTTTATTAGTTGAGGTACAAAGATACCAGCCTTTCGCGTTACCCATTCTCCCTTATGTTGGCCGTCTGTGGCCCAGGTCTCATCAGTCCAAAGAATCGCCATCCAAACTTCAACAGTCCAGTCCTTGTGGGCTTCGGCCCACTCCCGACGCTTCCTTTTAACCTCTTCAGAAAGGGGGGGCTTTTTCAGCGCTGGATGACGTCCGTAACCCTTTTTTTTGGCTCCTTTTGAATAACCCTTTCACTCACTCCAAAATTCTGAAAGAGGCCATGGGCAAGTTCAAATCATGACATTCCACGACCTTCAGAGGATGATGTTATGAAAGCCTCAATCCGGACAACGTCAGAAGAGAACAGTGTTGGGAGCCGACCTGCAGCTTTCTTGGGTTCAATGTACGGAGTACAAAGGGTGTATCTGACCTGGTTTCGAGATATGCCGAGTTGTTTTGCAATATTTGTCTGATTTATTCCCGAATCGTGGAAATTTTGGTCTAGACGTGTTACCTCAGATATTTATTTACCATGAAAATTGGGCTTAGCTGGAGACGCTGATCTCTGTTTAATCGTTTGGCCTTGTTTGTGTGAGCTGCTGGTTGTAACTGGCTCATCTTTTAAAGAATAATTGGCCTATGAAATATGCTAAATGTTAAGAGTAACGATTTATTGATTCTCTTAGATGAAAATGCTGATGATGATGATGATTCTGAAGACAGTAATAGCAACAATGTCTATTGAAGTGCGTAGGTGAGGGAGGGGGAGAAAGAGGTCAAAGCAGCAGTCCAGTGAAAAGCCTGATCACTAAGGCCAACATTTTCAATTTCTTTTGGTGTGAAGACTAGCAGGAATTATATAAGATTAGTGGGGATAATATTCATAAACGAGGTTTTAGTGCATGCTGAAAACTTATCCTGGGGGTAGAGTAGTAATCTGTGCGCAGGGCAGGGATTCAACCTAGGGAGTTTTCTATAAATGTTTCAAAATTGATATCGCTTATTCGGCACCGGAACACGGAAGAAGACATTTCTGATTTCTCCCTTCAGTAGACAGCAATCCTGGACTCGCTATCACACGTGATCAATGCTAAGTGATGATCATGTTAAGTTAATATACTCGGAGTAGGGCATCATCAATAAAACCACTCATAAGAAATCTCGCCGCGCCATCATGTCGAATCTTCCCCTTCCTCCCCCTTCACTCCCCCCTCCACCCCTACATGCTTCCACCCAGATGGGTGGGGGGTTGTCGTTGACAGAGAGTATATTGTCAACCACCTCCGCCGCTGACGCCAGGAATCGTGAGGCCACTCTTATGTTCCAAAACATTGCAATCGTACTTGATGAGGCGATTGGTGATAATAACACCTTACCCCTCCAGCTCAAGAAGAAATTCCGCGAATTTGTCACGGATCTTAATCTAGTAGCTCGAAATCACTTCGAGTGTCATGTCAGAGGCTCACCCCGTCCTCCTAATCCATACCTGGCAGCACAGGCAATACAGACAACACAGGCAACGCAAAAGGTTTCCCAATCAACAGCAAGCCTAGTCCCAACCTCGCAACCCTCAGGTAAAAAGCTGTTCGCTGCTGTTGCGGCAAACCCAGCTCCGAAACCAAGCCGCCCGCAGCCTTTATCCAAGCAAGCTGGCCCGCCTAAAAAGCTTTCCCAAAATACGAACAGAGAGAAACTCGCAAAGCCGCTTGAAGATAATAGACTCCTAGTTCGAGTTTCATCTGGACATCCAGCGCTGGATATATCTCCCTACGCCGTAATGGAACAGCTCAACAATTTTCTAGACCAAAAGCTCGTACGCGAAGTACAGACCACAAAAACTGGCTTCGCAATTTGCCCAGCCTCCGCAGCAGCTCAGGAAACGCTAGCCTCTAAAATTAACGAGATTCAAACGTTCTTATCATCTCGGGGACAGTGCATAGTTGAGAAACCGGAAAGTCATTCAGCCTACAGGATTTCTGGTGTTCCTCGCACCTATGTTGGGTACAACAAGGAAGGCGCAGTAGAGGCAATAGAGATCAATAGAGATCAATGAGGACTCTCTTGCAGAAGCTCTCACCGTCCTCACTCACGTCGCCCCATTGAACGTCCTCGAATCCCGAGGTACAGTAACCTCTGATTTCAGCCCTTGCAAGAGTTGGGTAGTTCTATACCCCAGAAGTACGAGCCTATCAAGATCTCTCCCACTCTTCGGCGTCCGCGTGGTGGCCAAACTATTACCACAAAGAACAAGAATTCCTCAGTGCGGACGTTGCTTCAGCTGGCACAATGAACGCGCGTATGCTCGAGTTCCTCGCTGCAGAATTTGTTCCTCAACCCAACACGTTGAGAGTGGTCATGTTTCCTGCAACCCTGCGGTCGCCCACAGCTGCCCTCCAAAGTGCGTAAACTGCCACGGGCCTCACCCTGCTGACTCCTTAGAGTGCCTCGTCCGTCCAAGAAAAGACAATACATTCCCTTCCAAACAATAAACCAGCGCAATCCGACAAGCTGCAGCTGCTGCAAGACTGCGCCTCAAAGCTGCTCACTGCGGGATAATACGTACGCAGCCAACAGAAAATACTAAATCTAATATTTCTACATCATCTATTTCGCAGGGCTCCCGGACAAATATTGGCCCCTCTGAGACCCTAGACATAGGATTAGGCAGGTACAAAATTCTGGCGGAGGACAGCCATCAGCGCAGACCCGACCAAATGAATGAGTAATACACCAAGTACTATTAAAATACTCTTAGTTAATGTTGGCCGCTCTTCCACCGCCCAACTAATAGCCCTCCAAAATGCCCTCGATGCACGCATAGACTTCCTACTGATACAAGAACCCCATATCTCTTCAGATACCGGGCGAAGAATCACGTGCAAATATCCCTCATTCGAATGCTACTCTCCAGTTGACGACTGGTCTATACGACCAAGGGTGATAACTTACGCGAAGCGTAACACCAATATAATTCACTATCAAGAGCGACCGATATCTTCTACGGAGCAGGGAATAGGCGATATCTTATGTCTCTCTGTCAAAGCCCCCAACAACCCTCGCCTGTTGATCATCAATGCATACAATGCACCCCCGGGCTCCACTAACCCAGGGGCTGGAGTATCTCGTCTCATCTCCATAGCAGATGTCTCCTTACCTCGCCAAACCATCTTGATGGGAGACCTAAACCTACATCACCCAATGTGGCACCCATCTTTCCGAGGCTCACCATCCCCCCCATCTGAAGCTTTCACCCGCTGGCTCGAATCGTGTGGCCTTTTTTTAATTTCAGAGATTGATAGACCTACACATAATCGTGGAAATGTTTTAGATCTCTGTTTTGGCTCAAGTCAACTGTTGGCCAAGGGGACCATCGCAACAGTTCAGGAGGACTTAGATGTGACGTCAGATCATCTCCCTCTACTTACTACTGTACACTGTGGAGCACGGGGAAACATACCAAGAAAAAGCTGTTACAGGTCTGGAGCCAGTGCGGTACAAGGCTGATGCCTGAGGTATCATAAGGTGGGTGAGACTTGTAGGCTTTGCGCTAATCCTCGTTTACGCTAGTGCGGCAAGGAAAGAGCCACTGAAAGAGTAACTCCTTCATCAACTTACAGACCATCATTAAATGGCATCTAGGACGGGAAGGCGTTAGACTGCAAAGGGGATCTGGTTCGAAGGGAAATATGTATATAAGGAATAGGGCAGGTGTCTTCGATCCTCAGATTTATTATACTCTTGATTTAATTGAACGATTAATTTTCTAATCTGATTCATCTTACGTTTCCTCACAAAAGCCTCCGCTTTGCTACCGTCGACAAGGATACCTTCCTATCGCTCTTGGCTCCTCAATTAGAAGGCATCTTGCCGCTGACAGACAAATCCATCACAAATATCGATAGAAGAGCAGAAAAGATCATAAGAATTTTGCACGTTTCATTCGCCGGATCAGCAAAACGGGCGCTACCTCATAATAGGGGACAGCCCTGGTGGAATCAGAATTGCCGGGAAGCGAGGAAGAAATATCGGGAGAAGGTCCGGAATGGAAGTGCAACTCAAGTGGATCGAAAGGACTTTCGAAGGGTCACCAAGCAAGCAAAAATCTCTTTTTTCCAAAAGAAAACTGGGGAGGCCGCCAACGGAAAAGACGTGTTTGAGATTGCAAGGTGGCACAAGTCGAAAGGCACCTTCCGTACTCCACCCCTAAAAGATCCACTTAACCCAGGAGCTCCCTTAGCCGAGTCTATCGACGACAAGAGAAATCTACTTGCGAGGAACCTTTTGCGAAATCAATCTGAAGCAGGAAACATTCCACTTTGGACTCCTACTGTAGCAAATAACTCCCTGCCTTTTCCTGAACTTACTATCGAGGAGGTCTCCAACTGTATCCTGAGAGCTGGTAACACTACTCCTGGGAAAGATGAGATCCCTACCGGAGTTCTCCGCCTCGCATGGCCTCACATATCAGCATTAGTGCACGACCTCTACCAATCATGCATAGATATTGGTCACCACCCTAGATGTTTCCGTACTGCGATCGTAGCAATGATTGGGAAACCAAACAAAGCTGATATGACATCCCCTAGATCGTACAGACCAATCGCACTACTCTCCGTACTTGGAAAAGGGTTGGAAAGACTCATAGCAAAGCGAATGTCATGGATAACAATTAATTTACAAGTACTCGCTCCTCAGCAGTTCGGCGCACTACCCAAACGCTCGAGCGTAGATCTAACAACTTGCCTCACGCACGACGTAGAAACTACGCTCTCCAAAGGCTTGACTGCTACACTAGCCACACTCGACATCAAGGGTGCATTTGACGCAGTGCTCCCGGGTAGACTTGTCAAACGTCTGAGAGAACAAGGCTGGCCAGCACATCTTTGTAATTGGATCGCCTCATTCATCACTGAACGCGAGGTCTGCATAAGACTAGATGGGGAGATCGGCGACCCCATCGCACTCAATTGTGGTCTCCCCTAGGGGTCCCCAATATCACCCATTCTGTTCATGCTCTTCATTGCCCCCCTCTTCACACTTACTGCCCTCAAGAACGCTTTCGGTTACGCAGATGATGATGCAGTCATAGGGATCTCGCCAACACTTGAAGATAATTCGAGCATGGTGGGGACTGCCATTAACCAGGCACTGGCATGGGGATCCAATGAAGGCATCACATTCAATCCCTCTAAATCGGGACTTCTCCACTTCTCACGCAAGCATAGGGATAAAGATTCGCGACCAACAGTGGAAACGAACAGTATCACCGTCTCTGAAGACCCTCTAAAGCCATATTTAACATGGCTAGGAGTTCACTTCGACAAGAAGCTTACCTTCAAGCACCACGAGAAAATACAATCTACTAAGGCTCTTAAGGTTGCCCACGCTCTACGCTGTCTAGGAAACACGATAAGAGGAGCTTTTCCTTCTCTATCTAGACAAGCCGCTTTTGCATGTGCCCTCCCTATTTCTTTGGCGCCGAGACTTGGTGGCCAAGCAAATCGAGAATTAATATAGGAAAAGCCATCTCTAATATGGCCAGTTCTCATCTCTGGCTGATAGAAAAGGTTCACACTGCCACCGCACGGGCTATCCTCCCTGTCTATCGTACCACTCCTACCCCCTCTCTTTTCAGGGAAGCTGGAATCAATCCCGCGGAGATAGCTCTGGACAGCATTTCCAGGAGAGCCGCTATACGCACCCGCGGACTAGATCCCCAACATCCATTGTACAAGCGTGCGATAAAGTCACTCACATGCCCTGCCCTGTCAAGGTTTGCTCGCTCATGCCATAGTATTCCGGCCTCAGAAAGCCACAATCCTCTTCTCTACCCTCCCTGGGACAGAGTTGAATCTCGTCAAACCACCAAGGCCCGTATCCGGGGTTCCGCAGGCCCAAGAAAGCTGAGAGCGAACTTGTTTCAGGAATTTCTTAGTACAATCCCGAGGAGCGACATACAAATATACTCAGACGGCTCCAAACTCCTGGATGGGAGCGCTGGTAGTGGCTTCGTAGTTTATCAATTCGATATCCAAGTGTGTACAGGAGCCTTCCCCCTTGGAAAGTTTAAAGAAGCATTCGATGCAGAAGCTCACGCGGTTCTTCAGGGGATTCGTGCTGCCTCCGCCGTACCGACAGCCCGCTTCTCCAACAACCTATGGGTGTTTCTTGATAATGAAGAAGTTACAGGAAAAGTACTAAGGAGGACCACTACCACTTCCTCTCAACCGGTCTTCTTAGAAACCCTTGACGCGGCAAAAATTTGGAAATCTCGATTAAGGCTGCCCCATACCTCGGAAGGACAGGTACACATCCGTTGGGTCCCAAGCCATGCTGGTATTGTGGGAGATGAAGCTGCGGATTGCGAAGCGAGGAAGGGGGCGGCAATGCCTTTTTCGGGGCCACCTGTGTACTCCTTTGCTGCACTGGAAAAATGGCACAAGGAACAGACTAAACTAGCCAGAGACAACTGGTGGCACACTTCATCTCCATCCAAATACACCCAACTCGAGATTGGAAAGGCCCCTAGTTTTCCTAAAGAGCTTTTCCTAAGTCGTAAGGACTTAGGTCGGGTTGTTGCAGCCAGAACAGGCCATGGGGACTTTGCAGCCTACCACAACCGTTTCAATCACCAAGATGCCACGCTAAACTGTCTCTGCGGATTGGCAAAGACACCTACGCACTTCTTGTTCTGCCGAATTCTCCGCCGTCGTGATGGCCGCCCTGCAGGGCCTATCAACTTGTTAATTCTACGTCTACTGGGCACGCCAGAAGGAGCAATATCTCTAACAAAATGGCTGGATCAGTCTCGATTTTTCGAGGAAATATGCCTCCGATGAGGCATACCTTTTTATTCTCTCTTTGTTGCTTTACAAGATCGGGGGCTCTAGGAAGAGCGGGTGAAGCGAACTGATTGATCATCAGTTAGGAGCTCGGGGAGGTCTCCGAAATTATGTAACCTTGTGTAAAAATTTTTCTCCTGTGCGCAGTTTCATACAACGCAGCACAGCCATGTTATTCAGACTTGGGAAAAAAGTCAGATCCTCTGGGGCTTTGGCCTTAGCGTCCTATGTCCTGCTTGGGATGGTTAGTCGCTTTTTCGTAAGATATAAGGCTAGCATTCAGACGTAAAATAAAAATAATAATAATAATACTCGGAGTAGGGCACCCACCCCACCCTCCCCTAAGCTGCTTCGTGCATTAAGCTGTAATTCCCCCCATTCTTTGTAGTAGGCTCTCCCACTAGAAGTTTTTTTTTTTCTACACAAAAGAATCCTAGCGGAAAGGTGCTCTTAATTTCTGTAATTAATACTATTCGGATGCTAGGTAGTGAGGCCTAGGTCCCGCTAATTTTTTTGGGTCATCTAGACACTGATTCGTCGGGTAGCCTTTTAAGGCTGGGCTAACCGGCACGTGTTACATAGTTTCACGCTGCTGTGCGCGGGCACGACGCTTAAGTAATAAAAAAAAATGAATAAATAAATATTCGGAGTTAGGCAACTTTGCGCGCATCAGCAGCGATAACGTTGTCCCTATTCCGTTTAACCCTCCTTCTAATTCGATACCAATTAAGAACATTTTTGTTTGGACATCGCGCTTGCGCTGGCCAAATCGCAACACCCACCTCCCTTGGCCCAGCGCGTCGCTGATGAGCTCGAACTTGTCCAACGTGTGGCAAAGGGTCGAGCTACCTGGGTTCAAAATTTTCACAACAAGTTCTGGTCAGCCGTTGAAGAGGCTGATCCTCTCATCAAAATCTTCGTGCGCGAGCAAATGGATGCATTTCTACTTGCGGTTGCCTCTGGGCACCCTATGCGACACGATACTCCAAGACAACCCAAGACGGCGAGTCCCCTTCCCAAGCCCAGCCAAAATTTACCATCACGACCTCCCGTTCCCATGCCAAAGCAACCTCAAAGCTGGGCAGCGACCGCCGCCGCCCCTCCTGCCAACAATCTCCTTACTCATGCGTCATCCTCGGCCCCTCCCAACGCAAAACACCGTCCTTTTTACACGCCAGCTCCTAAACAGGCTGTATCTACTACGGGCCTCAAAGCCATCTTTCGTCTCTCGGAGGAAGCTCCACTTCTCAGAGCAGACGCAACTTCAGTCAAGGCTGCTTTCATTCGCATTGTTCCTGGGCTCAAGGACGGCATAGTCTCCGTTTCTCGCAGCTCAAATGGATTCATCATCTCATTTTCCTCCGACACATCGCGGAAACTGGCGTTGGATAACGCTGACTCGATAAAGGCGTCTCTCTCTGGATCCCTCATTCAAATTGAGGACCGCATCGGGTACGTTGTCAAGCGTATCCCGCGCACTATCTGGAACCCTGTCTCCAACGTGTTCACCACTACACTTGATGACGTCAAAAGCATTGCCCAGGCTCTGACAGGCGTCGCTCCATCTGGCGCCCACTAGTCGTTGCATGAAGATTGTCATGACCCTCTGCACACAGCGGTCATCTTCTTCCGAAAAGAGGTGCCGACTTTTCGGATTGTTGACAGCGCCCCTTCTCGACGCTACATTCCTAATCCAAAGGTGGTTCAGTGCGACACGTGCTTTGGCTTCCATCCTTCCTCTCGGTGCCGCACTCAAGCTTTGTGCGCCCTTTGCGGCGCTCTTCGCCACCGTGGTGAGTGCTGCCACCAACGCCGATGCATCAACTGCCTTGGGCCACATTCCGCAGACGACCATAAGTGCCCTCTCTGCCCCCGCCCCTTCAAGGGCAAACTCATCAATCCTTCAGAAAAGACGATTACGGAACTCCGATCTCGTAACCGTATTAACCTCCGAAAGGAACGCCGCGCAGAGGCTGCTGCCGCTGCTGCTACCACTACCTTAGATGGCAGCTCCAGCGCGCCAACTCCTTCCACTGAAGCCTCCTCCTCTTCCCAACGTGCACCTGCATCCACCCAAAACCGGTTCACGTCATTTACATCTGCTTCGGATGGATCTATGGAAATAGACCTAGACGAGCATGTCACCAGCCTAGCCTCCAAAAGTACTTCTCATGAGCAGTAGAGCTTATTTCAGGAGCACCCCCCCGCCTCGCCTCTATTTCCTTCAAGCAAACGTTGGGCGTGGTGGATCTTCTCACCTCATTCTCTTACAAGCTCCATTTCAGGGAAGTATGATGTGATTTTTGTTCAAGAGCCTTGGACAAAAACAATAAATCTCAAGAATGTGACCAAGTCTCATCCTGCATACGTCACCTTCACTCCTCCTAAGCGGGACTGGAAAAATGCGCGCCTGCGCGTTCTGACCTATGTCCGCAAAAAGTCCAACCTCCGATCTGTTCAGTTAGATTCTGGTCTCTCACCTGATATTATTGCCCTTCGTCTCCAGAGCTCTCCCCTCATAGAGATCATCAACGTTTATTGACAGCCTCAAGCTCCCATGCCCGAGAGCCTATGCACACTCCTACAATGGCCGGTTAAACCGAACACCATAATTGTGGGAGACTTCAATCTTAACCACGAACTGTGGGAGCCCAACGTGTCCCGTTCGTCCGGCGTCAGCACCCTCATCGAGTGGATTGACGTTCATTCACTGAGGTCGGCAGTGCCTTACGGAGCTCCCACCCATCGTGCCGGCCATGTCCTTGACCTTGTACTCACGAACATGGAAGGACTCTCAGCCCGTGTAGCTTCGGAGGCACATTCAACTTCTGACCATGAGACAATCGCCGGCTTCGTTCAGCTCTCGCCATCTCAAAGGCGCCATCCACCGCTAAAACTGCCCAACTTTAACAGCGAGAATGCCGAAGTATTTCACCAGGCGCTCTCCGCTACCGCACCTCCCAGCTTTCCTCTTGAAGGCCCTTCACCTCAGCTCTTAGACACGGTGACTACATTAGGCATCGCCACTCTCTCGGCAATCCTGCTTTCAGCTAACTCGCTAAGGCCCGCGTGTGTCCCATGCAAAGATTATTGGAATCACGAATGCTCAGACTACCGCCGCCAATATCTTGAATCACGCCACAGCGGGGACCAAGACCTCATTAGCTTGGCTCATAAAAACTTCCGGAAAGCTGTTAGACGAGCCAAACGGGAACATATGCGAGCCAAATTAGACAGCTTGTCTTCGATTCTGGAGGCCCGTAAAGTTGTCGGTTGGCGCAAGATATCTAGTAGTTTTGGTCCCCCTCCAATTATTTTTCAGGTTGTCACTTACAGCACCCCGACTGAGCGTGCAGACATATTCTTTCGCACAAAGCTTACCCGCGCAACTAGCCAACCAGATGTCCCCTTGAACACCCCTACATGCTCACTGCGAGCGATCCCCGCACCTCTCTCCGTAGGTGAAGATGAGGTACGTAACTGTTTTCTGGAAGTTTCATCAACAACCCCGGGTCATGATCAATTATCGGTCTCAGCTCTCCGCCTCGTTTGTGGGGTTGATTCATGGCGCTCGTGGATTGTCCACCTTTACAGTCTCTGTCTGGCTTATGGTCACCATCCCAGTATCTTCCGCCGCGCCAAAGTGGTGATTATTCCTAAGCCACACAAGGATGACCTCACCAACCCCGCTAACTGGAGACCAATCTCGCTTCTCCCAGCTCTCGGCATAGGGCTGGAACGCCTCATCGCAAGACGCCTTGCTTTCTGGGCTTTGTCGAATCAAGTTAACTCCCCAACGCACTTCGGGGCGCTTCCTGGAAGGTCTGCCATGGATCTCGTTGAATGTCTAGTTCACGATGTCGAAAAAGCATGGGAGGCAAAGCAGGTGTGCACTCTCGCCACCCTCGATATTCAAAATGCTTTCGATAGTATCCAACCTGGCCGCCTCTCTGTCCGGCTTCGCGAACATGGATGGCCTTCAGCATATGCTAATTGGGCCGCATCCTTCGCCTCTCATAGAAAAGCCCGCCTCAGAGTGAACGACTACGTCGGCGACTTCTTGGAGCGTCTGGTTTTTTACTTGTAACCAATTGGAACCCTTGGTCATCGATTGCCGTGACTGATGACTTGGCCGCTGGTTTTTCTTCTTTTTCCCCTCGAATTTCCGCTGTTCTCTCAAGAAGTTCCAGTCGAGCTTTCTCAACACTTCCCTTGTAGACCTGATAAGTCCGACATGCTGCTCTCTGCCATGAACGGTGTTCCTTACCGCAGTTGCAGCAAGAAACCCTTTTTCTCGGACAGTTCCTAGTTTGATGAGCACCTGCGTACTCACCACACCTGGCCGCCTTGCCGCACGACGCTTGCGTATGGCCCCATTGACTACAGTTAAAACACTGCTTGGGCTGGGCCTTATGAGACCATACCTGCGCCGTATAGAGCATAGCATTAAGAATAATGCCATGCCGAACCACTTGCTCTTGAAGATACTCCGAGGGTAGGCTCAACACAATTGATCCCCTTGTATGACCATTCTTCATGGCCCGTTCGTGCTCCTTTCCGTCGTGTAACCACCTAACTCTGTTGATGGTGAGTCCAGGAATCCTTGCCCTCGTCGCAGCGCATATATCCTGGATGATGCCAGCATTGTTGGCGTTTCTTCCTCCCTCAATTTTCGTCCTCAACGGAACCCCGCAAACCTCTACAGGAAAGTCATGCCTTAATATCTTGAATTCCGCTGGCTGCGTCATTTTGAGTGCTGCATCTCTCTGGGATGCCGACTGAACGAACACTTCTGTGTCGTTGCTCTTTAGTTGTCTGACCGCGAATGCACCTGGGATGTGCTCTTTTGCTTTTCTTAGCAGCTCTGTTGGCTGCATATCTTTTGCGCCCTCGACGCGTATCCGTACTGCCGCTTTGTTGATAGGCGGCGCCACTACTGAAGCGTAGGTTCGTGGTGCCGGCAACCCCAAGACCTTTGTTGGTACCGCTTTGCGGGCGGTGTCCGCAAGACTCTTCTTCACGACCTCCTCCAATGCCGACATCCTTTCCTCGATAGGCGTTGACTTGGTCTGCATTCCCTCCTATTCTTTTTTGTGGGCGTTGAAAGCCTTGATGGCATCGGCCACCTCACCCTTCATGATCTCAAAGCCCTCGTCTAGATCTTCACTCGAATAAACAATTCTAATCTTTTTCAAAAGATTCCGTATGATGTCTAAGTTTTTATCCTCTGGCGGTTTAACTGCTGTCCTTTGCGTTGTTGGCGTAGCCTCTGCTGTTAGGTTCCGCGGTGTGTCGTGTTGGCCATTCTTTGCCTCACCTTTACCAGCGCCCGCCATGCCTGGGCACAGCAGATGGAAATGCGAGGGATAGGTAAAACAAAGATTCTAAATTCAATGATATATAAATTAAGGCTTCAGAGCGTTCATGGGACGTGGTGCAGCTATTCGTCAAATATGGTGTTTAAATAAATAAATAATTAATTTAAATAATTTAAATAAATAAATAAATACTCGGAGTAGGGATGTTGAGAGTGAGGAAGATATAAAAATAGAGTGTGGTAGCGTAGATAAGTACGTGATGTGTAGATAGATGAAGTGATATACTAATTTTACAAAGTGCGGAGAGTCTTTACATAACTACTAGTGTAGCCGAGGCAAGCTAGATGATTCAGCAATTCCTGACAGATCAATCATAATCACATTTATCACCATCACAACCGTTAAAACATGGGTCGGATATTGGAGTGGTACACCATCCGGGCTGTCCACTCAAGTAGAGTCTTGTGATGAAGAAGATGCATGAAGTTTTATTGTTAATACTAACTAGTTTAAATAGTTACGATTTATCATGTTACCATAGTCACGTGATACATGGTCTCCATTACAAGTCTGGTTAGCTGAGGCACATGCTCCATTCAAGACAGGAGAAAGCTGGTTCGGATCCGGCAATCCCTTCACGCCACATTTCTTGCGTGGTCACGCATGTGACGATGACGAAGGCACACTGGATAGTCATAAGGGGCTGAAACGCATCCCTGCGCCAGACACAGACGGTTGAGGGTTGAAAGGGCTGTAAGTCGCCTAACTTCGAGTTATGTCTTCAACTACTATTCGGGTATGAGTGCCCCTCATATCAACTTTTGCCAGCGCTCCACGTACTGAACCAGAGTCATTCGTGTCATGGCCTAAAGGCAGCGTACACAAGAATGATCTTGGAAAAATGCTCCTCCAGCGCCACGACGACGACCTAACCGTACACGAGATCAGATATTACAAGTACATAATACACTAACTTATTAAAGTAGATAAACTAAAAGATCAGTCATCGGCGTTATTTCTTAAGTCTTTCTTGTATTTGCAGTCTTGAGGCTATAACACGAATGATACTTGTACGATACATGGAGCGTTAACTCAACTTGAAATGAGAGGCACTCACACACAAATATCATTTGAAGACATACCTCGAAGTTAGGCGACTTACAGCCCTTTCAAACCTCAACCGATTATGTATGTCGCAGGAACGGATTTAAGCCAACTACGACTATTCAGTTTGCCTTCATCATTGTGACATACGTGACCAGATGAGAAATGTGGTGTGAAGGTCTTGTCGGATTTAAACCAGCTTTCTCTTGTCTCAAGTGGGGCATGTGCCTCGGCTACTCAGACTCTAGTCGGGAGAATGGCTCGGATGGTGTACCACATCACAATCTGACTCGCATTTCCTCGTTTACCAAGCCGGCAACTGACCAAGGTACATCTCAAAAGTTCTTTGAGTTGAGATGTGACAAGCTGAATACCTCATATGTTCCGGTAATGTCTCTCCGAAAAAGGGAAAGGGCAGTCCTCAGCTCAATTCAACGTAAGTCGATTAATGGAAAGACGTTTTTTTTCTTCTCTTCAGATACGTCAAATGTCGTTACTCAAGCTTGCCTCGATCTTTCTTGAATAGAAAATAGGCGTCAAGCCTTTGGGAATTACCTTATTGAGAGCAAATAATCACGCTCTCCTGCCAGAAAAAGTCTCCAATACCAGAGGAAAACAGGCGGATATGTGAGGTAAGGGATGGGGCTCATATTTACATAATCCGACTAGAATGTTCGTTTATCCTTTGGAACGATGAGATTTAAGATAAGCGACGACAACTTCATTTCCAATATATTACGCAAAAGACCAGATCCGTGGAGGAATGGTTGCAATTTTGCAGATTCATGATTCATGAAGATAAGTAAAGATTTAACAGCATATGCATGACAAAGAAGCAACGAAGTAATACTTCGTAGATTTTTTCAGGCTCTTTCGCTAAATGCCAAATAAGGAACTATCTTCTCTGAGAAAGAGAGTGAGTAAAATTATGCCGACAGCGATACCGAGCGCATATTTCCCCGGCTTGTGTACTGAACCAGGATCATTCTTAGACATTATGGTCGCCCGCCAGTTTCATGCAGCACAACGCACCCTCACATCGGGCAGCTTTGTCGAAATTGTACCTTCGGACCGACGGGATTAAAGAGACCTCTTGCCCGACTTTCTTGATGGATCTTAGTTCGATAGAAACCGTATGAGAGCTTTCATGGTTGCCGACCGATGGCCAGTAGGGTATCAGGCCTTTAATTAGTGTTTCTAGAATAAGAGATAGTATTTTTTGTCAGCCGGTGAAAACAGCACAATTTTTTGTCAGAGGAAATTTTCTCCCCAGTGTTAGCGCAATTGTAAGAGGAAAAGCTATTATTATGAAAACTTTTGGGCGCCAAGATTTTTTTCACCGATATCCTTAGTTTTAAGGATTGGAAGGTGTAGTGGTGCAGTGGTGCACTGTCTAGACCCTTCTCCGAAGTACTCTGATACTACGGTATTAATCGTGTATAGGCGCTAAAATTCGACTTTTACAGGGTATATAGGCTTTTACTAACTTGAATTAGCATGACGATAAGTAGATCTCCCCACCTAAACTTTAAATTTGTATGGCAAAAATTTCACGACGAAATATTCGTTGGTTTTGCTTTTTTGGTCCATTATAGCCCTCTATTCACTTTTTAATTCATTAATACATTTCATAAATAAATTATACTTCTATCTAGCTAATAATTTACATATCCGCCTTCAGCTTCGTAAACGGCTCTGATTCTTCGGGGCATCGAATCTATCAGTTTCTCCAAGTCATCCCCATTAAACCCCAGATCCCACGCCTCGTTCACTATTTGACAAAGATGCCCTTGACTCCGCTGCCCCCCTTGATCCAACGCTGGATAAAGACGCTCCATGTACGCTTTCATATAACTCCACAAAGTTTCTATCGGATTTAAATCAGGAGAATATGGCGGCCACTCCATTAGAGAAATATTCCTCCTTTCAAACTCACGCATAGTTTGCCTCGACTTGTGAGGAGGGGCGTTGTCCTGCATCACATCTAGTCCTGGTTCCCGAAAGACCGCACTCTCTATGAGAGGCACTATCCTCCCGCAGTAACTGGCCGCAGTGATATGGCCCCACTCCTTCTCCCAAATCAGGCAAGGCCCCTTCTATCGTCCAAAGAAAGATCCCCAGAACATCCACCCAACTCTCCTCCGCGTCTTGGCTAGGACACAGGTATCTTCGTACTCTTCCCCAATCTTTGACTTAAACTTAGCTCAAGGGAACTCTAAATCTTAGGAGCCTTTAAGGGACTACTGACCTTTCTTGTGACCCAACGATCACTTTGCCGACCATTCATAGCCCAAGTCTCGTCGGACCAGAGGACTCTCATCCAATGTTCCTTCCGCCAGTGGAGATGTATTCTGGCAAACTCATATCTCTTCAGTTTGTTGACTGAAGAGATAGGAGGTTTTAATCGTGCAATCCTGCGTGCATATCCCCTCTTTGCCAGTTCACGTCGGATCACATTCTCGCTCACACCAAAGTGCCGAAATATAAAATGTGCAAGTTGGAAAAATGACATCCGACGATTTTCCGATGATAAACAGACGAAAAATTCTATTTCATCGACCTGGGAACTACTTAGAATAGGTGGCCTACCACTGGAGTACTGAGGCTCGGTATTTTCAACGCTCATGGTGTATTGTACCTGTCGCCATGTAATCCCAAGGCGTTGAGAGATTTTGACGTAACTGTGTCCCTCACTGGCCAAGGTTCTAACCTGCACATGTTACTCTCTTAACCTTATCAATTTGTAGATTTCAGACTTACTTGAATACGTTGAGTTTGTGTTAGGCGTTTTGCATAAGTAGGAGATGCTGATGATGGAGAAGGTTGTTGAGGTGAATCCATCTTTGCGGCAATCTAGTACAGTAAATTAAAATCTTCTAAAGTAGTTGACTTAAGGTTCAGATGCACTCACATGAAGTAAAAATTAGATAGATGAATGAAATAAAAGTATGCCGTTGAGCAAAATAATAGTAAATAGCTGACAATGATTTAAACGAAACGACCTCAGGTGTGCGCGAGTGAAGAAAGGTGCAGGCATGAAGGTGGGCGTTGGACTTCATATACAGATGCATATCTCATATGCCTTAGGCCATAAGATTTTAAAATTTGAAGCTAACAGGGATACTGTGGATCTATCGTGAGGTAACCTGGAATATCACCACTTTATCTCCACTTTATCCCCGCTTTAACCCCTGTACCCTATAAGAAGCGGATCAACGAACAATACCCTATCATGAGAGTAATACCCCTTGCAACATGAAACATAGGCAAGTTCCGCCAAGCTGAGTCCAAGCGTCCTACCCTGCCGATCGCTTGACGGGAAGCTAGCATACCCGGATAGGGCTGCATTAGTCTGTGCATATGATGACCATCATATGCTACAGGAAAATATCGGCTTATCAGCTGTCACAATGTTTAGCCCTTTAGAAAGTAGCCCAAGGGGCATGAAGTCTATAATAACACTCTCGTCCGTAGCCATTGGTGAAAGAGTATGGGATCAAACAAGCCATTTTGTAATCAGATGTTCTATTAGAAATAAAGATTCTATTGTTATCCCAGCTTTTGCTTTAATCAAAAGCGGTGTTTCCGCCTATGGCTTTGTTGATGTAGAGTTCGTGCATACTAATGATTTGGACCTTGTACCCATGTTACAGCCTCGCTCGCTGAAGGTTTTCGACGGAACAGAATCAGCCCATGGAAAATTTACTCACATGGCCAAAGCTACTGTCAATATTTGTGGCCACGAAGAAAGAATTTATCTATTTGTGACAGCCTTAGCCAACTTTGATATTGTTCTTGGCCTTACCTGGCTTCAGCGTCATATTCCCGAAATTGAGTGGTCGAAGGGATATCTAGAATTCAATCAAGACAGCTGTAAAAGACATTCGAAAATCTTCCTGACTAAAATTCAGGCCGTCTCGCCAAACGAAATTGATCAACAAAAGAGAAGTTCATCTATCCCAATTTGTTTAAAGAAGTCTATGAATATTGATCACTGTTATTATCAAGATTTTGAGGATTACGTTAAGAAAGAGGATTTGAAAATTATGTCCGTGTCACTGGAAGACATTCAAGAGACTCTGAAAGAAAAGTCTAAGATTGACCCAACAGGGAAATTACCAAAAATTTATCATGAATACATTCCTGTGTTTTCAGAGACGAAGCTGACAAACTACCTCCGCATATACATAGTGATCACCGAATTAGTCTCAAACAAGAAGCAGAACCGCCTTGGGGGCCTCTCTATGGTATGTCTCGCGAGGAGCTTGAAGTCCTAAAGAAGTACATTTATGAAAATCTCGAGAAAGGATTTAAAAGATCCAGCTCATCCCCTGCTTCTTCTTTGGTTCTGTTTGTCAAAAAGCCCGGTGGGGGCCTACAACTTTACGTAGATTACAGGGCACTAAATGATATGACCATAAAAAATAGATATCCAATACCTCGGATCCACGAGACTCTATCTCTTTTAGGAAAGTCGAAGTATTTCACCAAATTAGATGTTATATCTGCTTTCAACCAAATGCATATTGCAAAAGGAGACAAATATTTGACCGCGTTCCGAACTTGTTTTGGATTGTATGAGTATCTTGTTGTTACGGGCTGTGTGTTGTGCTGGCTCGGCTGAGGTGCTGGTATCAGTAATGATAATTGTGCTTGGAAGAGATGAAAGTACATGGAACCTCATGGAAGTCAGCAGAAGTATCAACTCTGTTCTATAGAGAACACAAGTAGATGCTAGAAGATTCCAGAGGTCATGATCAGGAGTAATGGGACGGTGTGCAACTATAATCTTAATGTATATAAGACATATCTTTCTCTCATCATATCATTAGGCAGATTATCAGATCATTCATTATAATACGCATACAGTATTCATTCTATATCTATTCTGTTACGACGGGAGCAAGTTCAGGGTTGGTGGCGTCGTCTTCGAGGGAATACAGCAAGAGCCAGCTTACTAAGAGATGTGGTATTGATATAGAGATAATAAGATTTGGCTAGAGGTATCAATGAACCAAGGAAACAAACAAACAAGAAACGAACAAACAAGGTGAACACAAATTGCGAAGCTGGAGAGTATCTACATGCAGAATCCAGCTTCTTAAGTATTGCCGGACTCCAGATTCACGATCTGTCCTTGTCCAGTAGAGAGACAGCGTGTTTCCAAAAATTTCAGCTTGAACCCAGACCCAACCAACTCCCTGATGCTTTGATCGTGAACCAAAACTGAAAACCCAATACATAACACATAACACATAACACGTTAAATGAAACTCGCTTTTCCTGCCTCAGGTCACATAATTATGAACCTTAACAGTACCAGAATACTTGACGTGCAGCCTGCATGTGTTCATTAGATGGATTAACTAGGAATCTTGCAAGATGATTGACTGCAAATGCAATATCTGATCTTGTGTTGTTTGAGAGGTATTGCAATCCTCCAATTCATGAGTTGTACTCTGTCTTTTCATGCGACATGCATAAATCATTGTTTGGTTCCATCATGCGCTCCATTGGCGTGTTTGCTGCCTTGCAGTCTTTGAGACCATGTCTATTCAGCAGTGTGCGAGCGTATTGGCCTTGGGAGAGTTTGAGAATCTCAGGGGCTGGATGGCTGATCTCTATGCCGAGGAAAAGATCCGTACTAACAGTCTTGAGGTTATATTTACAATATAATGCGCTCATTAGTAGGTCTATCTTTGACTGATATGAACTTACTACTTGAAAGTCATCAACATGCATCAGTACAAAAATATCCTTTTCACTGTTAGTGTAGAGACAGATATCAGATGTAGTGGGAAGTAAACCCAGTTGGGCGAGTGTTGACTTGGCGTCATCATACCACAATGCCGCTGCTTGTTTGAGTCCATAAAGGCCTTTGCAGAGTCGGATGACATAGCCATCTTTCTCGTATCCTTTTGGAAGTTCCATAAACAAGTCAATATTGAGGTCAGGGTTAAGAAATGCAGTTGGTACGTCACCTTGTTTTCTATGCCAGCCTAGTTGATGTGCAAGAACGAGAATGATTCGTCCCGTTTCAGGTCTAGGTGTGGGAGCGAAGGTTTCATGGTAGTCAATGCCTTGTCGCTGAGTAAACCCCTTAGCTGTGCAGCGAGCCTTGTATTTTTTTATGTCACCGTTTGCGAGAAACTTCTTTTTAAATACCCACTTGCACTTCATAGGCTTGCGGCCTTTGGGTAGTTGCGAGTTCGGGATTATTTGTATGGCTCCCTTCTGCTTCAGAGATTTGAATTCTTCTTCAGCTGCTCTTTTCCAATGCGAGGCTTCTGGGCTGGTCATTGCTTTGTCCAATGTTTGTGGGTCAGTTGATACTTGTGCAGTCCTGCCATGGTGTAGACGATAATAGTCAACACGCTTGACTGCTCTACCACGTTGTGACCTGGTCATGCCATTTTCTGGTGAGTGCGGACGCTTGACTCCGGCCACTGGTTGTATTGGATCCCAGCCAGTCATAATCTGGTCATAGTGATCATCTTCGGTCAACTCTGCTTCTTTGTCTGATCTTTCCTCATTAGTTGAGTTGCGAATTGGAAACTGACATCACGTGATATATCTGGGGTAGAAGGGCACGCAGGCGGATCACTCGCCTAATTCCAAAAGCAATAGGAAGATCACTCACCGGGATCGTGTAACGCCAGATCAATCAAGTCATATTATTGTTGCTGGATCACTTACAACTAAATAGACATGTATTTAATGAGATGTTAGAATGTAGTTAGTTTACATAAGTTCATATTTAATATTCATCAAGTATATTTCACTCTCAACAGATTATGAGACCAATTCTCTGACCTTTTGAGACAACTTGATTTTTACTCTTCAATCTCTTCGAGCCGACCAAGTTCGCCTTGACATTTCTTGCCGTTTATCCTTGAGCACTAGTCCTGTTCGATTAATTTTGTATTAACTGGAGCCGTCACCAGTTAAAATTCAATCATGTCTACAGCTGATATCCTTAAAGGCGTCAAGAGTGCCCCAGTACTGAGCAAATCATCATATGCCAGATGGAGCAAGTTATTCAGAATGTGTTTGTTCGGGCTCAGCCTCGATCAGTATATTTTGGAAAATGTTCCAGAGCTCTCTGATGACTGCTGTCATAAGCGGTATGTAGACAGCGTGGGGAGACACAGAGGACAAGAGGTGGGTGTCAGGCTAAAGGTTGCCATCCTACATGATACACGAGATAGATGCATCACCACTCGGCTAAAAGGCCAGACCTGTTACAGGTCTGGAGCCAGTGTGGTACAAGGCTGATGCCTGAGGTATCATGAGGTGGGTGGGACTTGTAGGCTTTGCGCTAATCCTCGTTTACGCTAGTGTGGCAAGGAAAGAGCCACTGAAAGGGCAACTCCTTCATAAACTTACAGACCATCATTAAATGGCATCTAGGATGGGAAGGCGTTAGACTGCAAAGGGGATCTGGTTTGAAGGGAAATATGTACATAAGGAATAGGGCAGGTGTCTTTGATCCTCAGATTTATTATACTCTTGATTTAATTGAACGATTAATTTTCTAATCTGATTCATCTTACGTTTCCTCACATTATAATAAATCTCTTCGCTTTATAGACTTGACGACTATAAAACGACATATCGTGAAGTCGAATAGGTGGCCGAGACTTATTTACTACAGAAGGAGAGTATTTAACTGAAGGAGTGAAAGTAGGGCTCAGAAGGAGTCCGACGTGTGTTGCCAAAATTTTTCTACAAAAGTGGATGACTTATCGCGAACCATCATCTGACTCCGACGACGAAGTAGAGTTGACAGATACTGTGAAAAATCAACCTGCTTATCCTCTTGCAAAACCGAAGATAGTAGCATGGCCGGATCGGAGGGACTGGTGGTGCAGAAACTGCAAGAGATGATGACAATGATGGAAGAAATGAATTGTAAGATGGGAGCTCAGGAGCAAGAGTTACGGTCCCAGGCTGGAAAAATAAATGAATTGCAGCAGAATAACAAAGAAAAGGAGAAGATAGAATGTGTTTCTCAAGAAGATAGAATGCAAATTGACAGAGAGTCAGGAGAAGATAGAGAGAGGCCACGACATCGAACTGGAGAGCTCAAATATTACACTGGAGATCGATCAGAGTGGGTAGCGTGGAGAACAGAGGCACAGACAAAGTTGAGGACGGATGGTCGGGCGATTGGGAATGATGAGGAGCAATTCGGCTATTTATACATGCATCTCCAGACTAGTGCCCAGAAAAGAATACAACAATGGTATAACATGAGCTTAAAGTTGGGCACTAATTGCAACCCAATAGCATTCTTGGAGAGAGCGGAAGGTAGTTTTGGTGACCCTAATGAAAAGAAGAACGCCCGGACACTACTCAATGCGATGAAGCAGGGCGATAATGAGTCATTCTCCGATTTTATCACCAGATTCAAAGAATTGCTGGCCCAAGCAGGAGGTGAGGAATGGACTCAGGATGTGCAAGTGAACACATTGGAAGAATCAGTCAATAAGGAAATGTAATCTCGACTAGTGTCCTACAATCTTGATGACCAGTCATACAACGCGTTTCGGTCGGCCTGTTTAACTATTGATGCTAAGCTCCAAGCTATGAGAATGCGCTCTAGGATTAACAACAATTCGAGGCCTAATCATTCACCAAATGTTATCAACAGGAACCCAGAGAAAGTTCCTCAAGGGAGTACTGGTGGCCGATCCCGAGAGCGCGCGGCCTGGACATCAGTGGAAGAGAGAGAGACGGCGTCGACTGGGTCTTTGTCTTCGATGTGGTGCAGCCAACCATATGCAGGGAAGATGCCGGTATTTGAGTGCGTACGACACTCAGCGGCGAAGTGTTCAAGCCAATGAGGCTCGAATGAACGAGGTTGTTAAGGGGCTACCACAGCAGATGAGAATTGAATCAGCTCCAAACCATTCGGAAAATGTGTAGCTTCTGGAGAAAGTCGCATCCAGAAGCCAGTTAATGATGTAGCTAAAATTAATAAAATTTTTCCACTTACATCTTGCGCTAGCGCCTCGGCACGTAAATCATCAAACTTGAGTCTTACGTTGAATAAGTCAAGCAGAGTGAGGAAGGAAAAAAGTAGAGAAGTAAAGACAAAATTAAAATTAAAGGAGTTAAAATTGAATGACGCGAGTCTGGAGAATGCCCAGTCAACAAATTTGCAAGCAAAGATGGAGACAGTACCGATGAAAGTAGACATACAAGTAAATGATGTGGCGTATGAAGAGGCTTTGGTAGACACCGGGAATACATGCTATATCACTATCAGTGAGAAAATGGCTCAGAATTATAAACTTC
Source organism: Podosphaera xanthii (assembly GCA_028751805.1). Lineage (NCBI taxonomy): Eukaryota > Fungi > Ascomycota > Leotiomycetes > Helotiales > Erysiphaceae > Podosphaera > Podosphaera xanthii. Next base: position 2,667,459 of record JAPWIX010000006.1, on the reverse strand, counting down.
CAATGCAAGAACTTAGCCGACCGCGACAAGTCCAAGGGGTTAGTCAAGACATGGATGAATGGATTACCCATATTTCTTGGGCAAAAATTGATGTTGGTGGCTATCAAGTCAAGAAAGCCTATATGTATGTCATACCCAAGCAGCGGCAAGCAATGATACTCGGATTAAGATGGATGGAAGAGCATGCAGTAACTGTAGACTGCGAGAAGAAAGTGCTATACTTCAATGAATATGGTATAGAGGTAAAAACGACTGACCACGAACGGAGTAAAAATTGCATACGCTTGAGCACAGCTAAATTTTTAGAAAATACCGACGACGCGACACAGGTATTTGCAGTTTCTATGCATGATATTGAAAAAGCTTTGAGCACAAAAGTACCTATCAATCCCCAAGAATTGTTGCCGGATTATTTACTCTCACTTGTTCAAGCCTTTGAGCCAAAAAACGCAGCCACATTGCCCCCTCATTGCCCAAGGGTTGACCATCAGATGCCATTAGAGCTGGATGATAACGGCCGAGAAAAACAGGTGCCATGGGGCCCCCTATATAGTATGTCTCGGGAGGAGTTGTTAGTGCTAAGAAAAACGCTCACAGAGCTACTTGATAAACAGTGGATTCGGCAAAGTAAAAGTCCTTGCGGCTCACCTGTTTTGTTCACGAAAAAACCTGGAGGAGGATTGCGATTCTGTGTTGACTATAGAGGTCTAAATGAAATCACCCGGAAAGACAGATATCTAATCCCCTTGATAAAAGAAATTTTAGAAGCTGTAGGAAGGTCAAAGTGGCTAACCAAGTTAGATGTTAGCTCAGCCTTCCATAGGATAAGAATCGCGAAGGGTGAGGAGTGGAAGACGGCTATGAGGACACGTTATGGCAATTATGAGTGGTTAGTAACTCCATTTGGGTTGAGTGGTGGCCCTGCTACTTTCCAGCGTTACATCAATTCGGTCTTGCAGCTGTATTTGGATGAATTCTGCACGGCTTATATTGACGACGTACTCATATTTTCGAATGAATCCCATGCAGATCATAGGGAAAAGGTAAAACTGGTAGTGAGGAAGCTAATGGACGCGGGACTGACTATTGATGTTAAAAAATGCTTGTTTGAAGCATCCAGCGTCACCTACCTGGGTTATATATAGAGGCAGGAAAAGGACTCCGAATGGACCCAGCAAAAATTCAGGCTATTCTGGAATGGCGAGCACCGACGACAGTAAAGGGAGTGAGGGGATTCTTGAGATTCGCTAATTATTATAGAATGTTCATCCCACAGTACTCACGGATAGCTCACCCACTTACTGCGTTAACAAAGAAAGGGGTGAAGTTCGAGTGGACAGCAGAGTGCAACGCAGCATTCGAAAATTTAAAGCAGCGATTTATTTGTGATCCAATACTGGCACCATTTGACCCTGAAGCTCCAACAAGAATTGAGCCAGATGCTAGTAAATGGGCAGTGGGTGGAGTGCTGATGCAATGTCAAAATCGGTCTTACGAGGAGCAGGAGAATGCCGGAGCTGTTTGGCGACCTGTCGCATATTTTTCCAGGAAGAATGCTCCAGCGGAATGCAATTACGATACGCACGACAAGGAATTGCTGGCAGTAATACGTTGTATAGAAGATTGGGATTCAGAGCTAAGAAGTCTGGCAAATCCGTTCCGTATCTTGACGGACCATAAGAATCTGGAGGCTTTCACAAAGGTTAGAAGCAAACCTCTCAATGAACGGCAAATAAGGTGGCAGGAAAAACTTTCTCGTCATCGATTTTGAGTCCAGTTTCGGCCAGCCTCAGATCAAGTGCTTGCAGATGCACTCTCTCGGCGTGATCAAGATGTCCCAAAAGGAAATGACGAAAGACTAATTCACCAGAAAAATATATTGATCTCGCCAGATCTCATAGTATCGCCAGTTCAGGTCACGGATGACTTGCTCTTTGAGGAGGAGGAATTACAGATGTTGTGGCTGCAAGGAATTGAACAGGATACTTTATATCAGGAACTGGTAGATTCAGTGCAGCGAGGCGACCGCAAACTGCCTCAACCCATAACGCGAGTGCAGATATCAGAGTGTACGGTCGGTACCTTAGATGGGTTGCTCAGGTTCAGAGATCGGATTTGGGTACCGGTATTTGAGGCGCTGAGAACAAAGTTGATACAGAAAGCTCATGACTCAGTATTAACAGGACATCCAGGCAGAGATGAGACTTATAGGGTTATCTCTCGACGCTGGTTCTGGCCAGACATGCCAGAAGATGTAAGACGATTTGTTCGTAACTGCGATGTCTGTGGCAATGCTACTGTTTGGCGTCATAAGAAACAGGGCTTATTAAAACCTCTCCCAGTCCCGAACCGAATATGGAATGAAATTACTATTGATTTTATCAGTGGCTTGCCCTAGTCAAATGGCTGCACAACAATTCAGGACATTACAGATCGGCTAAGTAAGGGAAAAACATATGAAACAGTAAAAGAAGGCAAACTTACAGCTGAAGCAACCGCATCCAGGTTTGTAGACAGGCATGTACGGTACCAAGGGTTTCCAAGAAATATCGTAAGTGACCAAGGTGTTCAATGGGTGAATATCTTCTGGAAAAGGGTCTGTGAACTTATAGGAATACAGTGTCGTCTGTCAACAGCGTATCATCCTGAAACAGATGGCGCAACCGAAAGAGAAAACCAAGAATTAGAACGATATATTAGATGTTTCGTGTCGTACAGTCAAGAGAACTGGGCAAGTTTGCTCCCAATAGCGGAATTATCGGCCAACAACCGGCGCAGTGCAACTACTGGATTTAGCCCATTCTTTCTCACACATGGCTATGAGATTGACCCTATCAAAACACGAGAAGATGTAGTTGCGGTGGCTGAAAATACAACCCCGGTCCAACGAGCAGAGAATTTAGTCTCGAAGCTAAGAGAAGCGCAACAAATGGCAGAAGCATCAATGGCCTCGGCGCAGCAGGTTCAGGAAGCAGCAGCTAACAGATCAAGAGCGGCAGCCCCGCAATACAAAGTAGGAGATAAGGTCCGCTTGAATTTACGAAATGTTCAAACAGACCGGCCATGTAAAAAGTTTGATTGGGTACATTGGAAGTACACAGTCACAGAAATAGTGAGTAGTCATGCATACCGTTTGGATGTCCCAAGAGCTATTCATAATGTCTTTCACACATGCCTGCTAAAGCCAGCGGCAAATAACCCGTTTCCATTGCAAATCCAGACGGATCATCAGCCGCCAGCAATTGTGACTGGTGAGTCGGGTGTAAGAATAACCTCTTTCTTCTTTCTTCTTTCTTCTCAAGCATTCGGATGAACTTAGTTTCGGTGCTAAAACATATCTTGGTCGTGTGTTTCAGTCGCTTCGGGATTTGTTCGGTCTCGGAACACTACCAACTCCAAGGGCGTTTTAAGCTGAGCTGTAACCATAAAACTTATTCCGTTTCGCAAAGCTCTCAAGTTGGGAAACAGGATGTATATAGACAAGCTGAAGGCCTGGTAGTTAGTTCCTTACGCTTTGTTTTTGGTCAACTTCTCGACCTCAACACCCTTAATATTATCATTCGTACCTCTACCATTCGTACCTCTACCATTCGTACCTCTACCATTCGTACCTCTACCATTTGTACCTCTACCATTCGTACCTCTACCATTCGTACCTCTACCATTCGTACCTCTACCATTCGTACCTCATTACCATTTGTACCTCACGACCAACCTTAAGTTAGACTCACGTGCTGGCATCACGAGTGACATCGGGTGAGGAAGAGTGGGAGGTGGAAACTGTCCTTGATGTGCGTAAGCGCAAATGGGGCCGTGGTTTCCGGACAGAGGCTTTAGTTAAGTGGGCAGGGTATCAATCGCCAACCTGGGAGCCTATAAAGAATGTTGAAGACACTGTAGCTATGGAACAGTACAATAATCGCAATAATCGCACGGTTTCAGACGGAACCTAGGAGGAGGGAGGGGTAATGTTACAGGTCTGGAGCCAGTGTGGTACAAGGCTGATGCCTGAGGTATCATGAGGTGGGTGGGACTTGTAGGCTTTGCGCTAATCCTCGTTTACGCTAGTGTGGCAAGGAAAGAGCCACTGAAAGAGCAACTCCTTCATCAACTTACAGACCATCATTAAATGGCATCTAGGATAGGAAGGCGTTAGACTGCAAAGGGGATCTGGTTCGAATGGAAATATGTACATAAGGACTAGGGCAGGTGTCTTCGATCCTCAGATTTATTATACTCTTGATTTAATTGAACGATTAATTTTCTAATCTGATTCATCTTACGTTTCCTCACAAGACCAGAATCATAGAACACTATGATTTGGCAATCTCCATATATATATTATACAGTAGAGGCTTTCCTGACAACTGCAAACCAAAACCAGCAAAGGCTTTTCAGAAAGTGGTCAAAATTAATGACAATAACGTGAAAGCCGCTCTACTTCAGCTTGTTCCCGAAGAGGTGTACTTTATTGTTGAAGGTAAATATACTGCTAGACAAATGTGGGTAACGTTAAAATCCTATTATCAACCCCAGGGAGATGGAGTGGTGGATACCTTGTTGGAGGAGTTTTGGAGTTTCTCTATGACTGAGGAGGCTGACGTCGACGAATATGCCAACGAGCTTACTCAAAGACAATCTCAAATCGCCTCACTCGATCCCGCAAAGCGTCCCTCAGACACAACTAAAAAGAGTCGACTCCTTCGCCACTTTGAATCGACTTCCAATGGTTACTACGGAGGGGTAGTTGCGTACTTGAAACTCAACCCTACAATCACTTTTAGCCAATCGGTTAACACTCTGAGGGAGGCTCAATTAGGGCTCAACCGTCGGCATGAAGCTGCGACCGTAGCCCACGTTAAGCAAATTGAAAGAGATGGACCACATCGGTCAAGAAGAACGTGTGCTTATTGTAATGGTACAAATCATGTTCGTGAGAGTTGTTTTGATTGGATTGGGACTCCAGATGGAACAAAATGGGCTTCTAAGAATCCTTCAAAAGCTGTAAGTGTATTTAGGCGAAAAGAAAAGTATGCTAAAAGAAAGGAGCCGAAGATAACTGAAGAGACACCTAGTGACGGGGCATGAACTCTAGAAGAAGAATTTGCTTTATCCTATACTCGTCCCAAGAACTCTGACGTGATCCTTGACACTGGTGCTACTTGCCATATATTCCACGATAAATCCCTATTTACCTCCATGTCACCTACCGAAAAAAGCGTCCAAACAGCCTTGGGACATTCATCAACTGTATCAGGAATTGGATCGGTTATTTTTTATGTTGCCAGCATCGAAGGTGAGAATAAATATCGGGCTCTCACACTTAATGACGTCTGGTATTTACCAACGTGTACCAGAAATCTAGTCTCAGGTTCAAAATTAATACAAATGGATTTAATATTAGAACAAATCAAGTTGGTTTAGGAGTGTATTCATCGGAAAACAGGCTTATTGCAAGCGCCCGGATGGAAGAATGTCTATTCCGTTTTAGCATCATAAAACTGAATAGAACAGCTACATCGATTTCCTTGGCAATAGATCGAGCTCTTATGTCCCAGAGCTCTAATCAACTGACATCCAAACTAATTCACCATCGATTTGCTCATGTTGGTTTAGGCCTTTTGAAAAAGATTTGTGCCTCTGATCTCGACCTACACAACGCCAAGAAAAGTGACTTGCCAAACTTTCATCTTACCACAGACCTAGCTCAAAATTGTGACACCTGTAATTCATGCAAACAGGTTGAAAAAATAAATAGAGGTCCAGTATCGAGAGCTTCCAACCCTCTTGACCTAGTTCATTCGGATGTTTGGGGAAAATGTCGTGTGAAGGGAATCCAGGGCAATAATTTTTTCGTTTCCTTCACAGATGATGCCTCCCGAGAAAGTTAGATATATCCGATTAAATCTACTAAAGAGGTTCAATTAAAGTTTCAAGAATATAAACAAGAAAAAGAACTTCAAACTGGCCTGAAGATAAAAGCGATGCGGTTCGATGGAGGAGCGGAGTACAAAAGTATAAAGTTTAAGGGTATCACCAAACAGATAAGTGCTCCGTACACGCAGCATCAAAATGGCGTCGCAGAGCGACTCAATCGAACCATAATTACTATGGCTAGATGCATGCTTCAACACGCCAAGCTTCCGATGCGTTTTTGGGACCTTGCAGTCACTACTGCGTGCTATCTTAAAAATAGAATGCCCATTCTACCGGAAAATAAAACTCCATTTGAAATCATGCATGATAAATTGCCCATTGTTTCGCATATTCGGGTTTGGGGATGCATTTGTTATACATTAATTGATACCCAAAACCCCCGAAGGTACAAGTTGCTTCCGACCTCTGAAAAGGGATTTTTCATCGGATACTGTGAGTCTTCGACTCAGTACCGTGTTTTCATTCCCTCTAAAAGTGGTACAGATAAGATTGTCGTATCTGCAAATGTTTGTTTCCTAGAAGATTTGTTTTGGGATTGGAGTAAATCGGACAGAGAGCAGCTGAATATTCAACAATTAGAAGATCCAATTAATCCAGATGATAATAATCCAGAACCAGATACGATTTCTTTGTCGGACTCGGACTCAGATACCCCTTCTGTTTCAGAATCAGGTTCACTTCCCTCCCCGTTCCTCCGACCTAGAGAAATATAGGCTGATCAACCCCTTCCAACTCAAGTCGATACTAGCACTGATCAACCACCATCGTCTCCACCTACCCCATCAATTCCAGGCTCTTTTGATCTCACAGAAAGTTCGCAAACTCAGCTCCCCAGAAGCGCCAGATTACGCAAACCAATCGAGCCAAGATCTGCGTGGTAGCCAACAGTTCATTACGTTGGAGGAAACAATATAATTCCTCAGTCATACAGTAGTGCTGTAAGTGGAGTCGATAACGTAGAATGGAAGACAGCAATTCAGGATGAACTTGAGTCCCTCAGGTCTAAGAAAGTTTTCACACCGGTAACTCATGTTCCTCATGGGAGGAGACCTATTGGATCGCGCTGGGTATTCACTGTAAAATCAGATGGAAGGTTTAAGGCGAGGCTAGTAGCGCAAGGATTTAGTCAAGTGCCAGGTGTAGATTATTTTGACACATACTCACCCACACTTCGTATGGACTCGTTGAGGATCATGCTTGCCGTTGCAGCTTTTCTGGATTGGGAAATACACCAAATTGACGTCAAAACAGCATATCTAGAGGGAGATTTATCTGAAGAGATTTATATGAGGGCTCCTGAAGGTATGCCAGGTTCAAAATTTGTCAGAGTTAATATAGCTCTACATGGCTTGAAACAGTCAGGGAAGGCCTGTAACAATAAACTCTGCAGTACACTTATATTATTTAATTTTAAGAAATCCAACAGCGACCAATGTATTTACATACATAACGAAAGACCACTAATCATTGGTGTATATGTCGATGATCTCGTAATTTGCGGAAAAGATATTCGGGAAGTCTCCGAGACAAAAGGCTGGCTATCCTCATGTTTCCCTGTAAAAGATATCGGAATAATTGACACGGTAATCGGATGGAAAATTACCCGCGACCGACTAACGCGTACATTAAAGATTTCGCAGGCCACTTATATATCTGATAAAATCGATTCGCTCGGATTAACTGACGCCAAGGTATTCAAATCTCCCATGGAAGGATACGACGCAATTTTACCAGCAAGAAAGGAGGAGCTTCTAGCTGACAACTCAGCGTACCCTAGTGCAATTGGTAGCCTAGGATATGCCTCCAACAGTACAAGACCTGAGATCGCGTTTGCAACGTCACAGTTGGCAAGGTTTAATTCATCACCTGTAGTTCGTCATTGGAACAGTGTTTGCAGGGTTTACAGATATTTAAAAGGTTCTAACGACAACTGTATTACTTACAGCTTCGGAATGCCCCACTCAAAAATTCTAAAAGGATCAATGGCTTTGATATATTCAGACTCTGATTTCGCATCAGACACAACCACACGTCGTTCAGTGAGTGGATTTCTTATGATGCTAGGCAGAGGACCTGTCAGTTGGCAGTCCAAGAGACAAAAATCAATCGCCACTTCAACAACTGAGGCTGAATATATCGCTATTTTTGAGGCATCCAAGCATGCTGTTTGGGCTACTCGGTTTCTGGAAGAACTAAATGTTGCCGAAGAACTTATTGGAGATAAAGGACTGAAAATTTATACCGATAATCAGAGTGCATTAGCCCTAGTTAATGGTACTCACTCTACGAAAGCCAAACACATCGATGTCGCCTACCACTTTGCCAGAGATTGTATTCAAGATGGTATCATTCGGGTCGAGTATATACCCTCCAACAAAATGTTAGCTGATATATTAACTAAGCCGCTCACTCATTCGAAAGCAGAACCTATCTGTGATAAAATTTTTCAATGTTTTCAAGACTGACCCTTTATACTATTATACGAGTCAGAGAAGGTATCACTGGATACTACATATCTCAACTTCATTGTTTACATTTTCTGTAAAGTATTCCCAACGAGTTCATTGATCTCGTCAGTCAGGAGGAGTGTTGCGAATTGGAAACTGACATCACGTGATATATCTGGGGTAAAAGGGTACGCAGGCGGATCACTCGCCTAATTCCAAAAGCGATAGGAAGATCACTCATCGGGATTGTGTAACGCCAGATCAATCAAGTGGTATTATTGTTGCTGGATCACTTACGACTAAATAGACATGTATTTAATGAGATGTTAGAAAGTAGTTAGTTTACATAAGTTCATATTTAATATTCATCAAGTATATTTCACTCTCGACAAGCTGTCTCCCTCTGATCAGCAAGGTCGTGATTATGTGATAGGACTTGTAGATCTCTTGAACTTGAAAGTATAAGACTTGAAGATGGCAAGTTGGGCACAGTGTGAACATCATGTGATTCAGACTGTGGGGTTATGATGGGAGAGGATGGAGCTGTGTTATACGCCTCTTCTGGTCGCATGTTAATTGTTGAGTGATTGGATATGGAAGGGTTGTGCTCCCTTTGATTGTTTGGATGAGTCTGATAGAATGTAGGTGTATTAGTATTGTACTCTTCGGGTCGTGGAGATGGGCCATTGCTAAAAGTGGGCACTGGGTGTGACGGCTGAGGAGGGGCCTCTGAAAAGATGGAGTCGATGTTTAACTAGTAACTGGTTGTATGTTGCCGCTCGGTCGAGTTCAGCTCGTCGCCAAATACTATATCTTCATTAAAGGTTGCGTGGGGTGTGACACCTTCTAGCCATTTCCAGCCATGAACAGGAGTCCAATAAGGGTAGTATATAAGGAAATTCTTGTTGGTATTTTTCTGAAATCCTACAAACCAACCCATACTCGCCCTTGGCTCAAATTTCCCTGGTTTTGGGTCAATGAGCTTATATGCACGACATCCAAATCGTGGGAGACTGGTGAAATCGACTTGGCTTGGGTGAGGCTGTTTTAGTTCTTGGAGGAAGCTTAACAATGGTACAGATTTGGTACGTAAGCAGTACAGGCAATTGGTGATAAAACAGGCATGCTCGATAGCCCATGGCCTGTAGCATGCGGGCATTTTGGCATCAATGAGCATGGATCTGGCTCGTCTAAGGATGACTTTATTGGATGCCTCTGAAGCGCCATTTTACTCTGGTGTATCTGGGGCAGAGAAATCTGTCCTTATCCCTTGCTGGTCACAGTAAGATTTTATGCGGGAAAATTCTGAACCTCCGTCTTTGAAGATGGTGCGGACTCTTTTGCCGTATTGATGATGCTGATGTTCAACCCATTTTACAAGCTCAGGTGCAATCTGGTCTTTGGTGCACACAGTGATAGCCCATCTCATGCGTGACTTTGCGTCGGTGATAATAACAGCATATTGATGACCGTTGCATGCTGTTGTTAACTTTCCAACAGTGTCAATAAATACCTCATCAAGCGGCTCGAATGGTGTTGGTCTGGGTTCACGTGAGACGTATTGTTGCGCTTTACTAAGTTGGCAAGTTTCACAGGTTGATAACTCACCAGTGTCTAAGCCTTCCATGCCTTTGGAGCATTGTGCAGTCTTCTTTAAAATCTTTTGCCCTGTATGGCTGAGTCGCTGGTGCCAACGTTGAGCGCTGGTTGTCTTTGGAACTCTGGCAATGCCTGGGGCCGCGATGTGGGTTAACTTCGAGGAATGAGGAATTGGGAGAATATAGTAGACGTCGTTCTTCTGACTCAATCTTGCAAGGGCAATGTCTTGATGGTCAGGTCTTTTTCTGATTAATGTTGTCATGTTCTTGTCTGGTATAATACATCCAAGTCTTTGTAACCTTCCAGCAGAGAAGATTATGCATGACGACCTTGGAGAGTAGAGTGAATTGCGTAGCTCAAATGTGACTTGGCCTATTGTAACATGTGCAGTGCCTTGTCTAGTCAATACTGTATCTCCGACCGCTTGATCGAACTTGATGGGTTTACTTTTGGTGATTAATTCACTGAACATAGATTCACAGGGGACAAAATAGTGCGAGGCACCAGTATCATAAATGGCAATGGTTTCATTATGAGCCGCTGCAGTGGCAGCTATGACTACATTGTTCAACCCTATATCAGAGTCACAGTTAGTATCGATGCTGTTCACAGTATTGACATTTGCTTCATTACTCCCACTTCTCGCTAAAGCTCTCCTAGCTAACCATCTTTCCCCTGCGGGCCCGACGGCAAGCTCTGGGTGTTGTTTGAAACACTCCCTATTCTTGTGTCAGTGTCTGCATCTCTTGCAATCGTCATTAGGGCCATTGGCGTTGGAGGATGCGTGCATGGCAAATGCAGGATTAGCAGGGTTAGCATGGATGGGGTTAGGTGGGGTTAGGTGGGGGTACCCTATGCCCGTCTACCACTCGGATGGTGGACATCATTGATTCTAGGGAAATGTACAAATTTTCATCCATACATGCTCTAAGGTCTCTCCAGTTACTCAACCATGATACATGTTATGTCCCTAAGACAAAGATTGCAGCCGCTTGGCCGTTGGTCATGTGGTACTCTGTGCCAGTTGTGGCATGCAGAGTATCCGCGGCTTCATTCAAACTTTGGAGATTTGCCTGGAATCTGTCTATGTAATCATCTGCCTGGGATACAAACCTAGTGCGAAGGAAGGTCTCCAATGCGAGCGCATAGGGCGCCGTTGCAGTTTCCTTGCGGGTGTTTGCGACACTATCATAGAGTTGACGTGCCGTCATGTGATCGTGCGTGCGTGGGCACATGCTACTCTCAAGACGGTTAATTATGATATTCTTTGCAGATATCTCACCTAGCGTCCAAACTTCGAGATCATGCAAATGACCCTCTAATACGGCGTTGAACTTGGGGTCGTCGTGCGCAAAACCTTTGGTTTGGTTGGCTGGCCGGACAATTGGTCGTATGCCAGGATAGTTGTGGAAAACGTGGCCTATCACGTTGTTCTTTGCTAATTTCGCCTGTAGGCCACTCTTCCATTTACTCAGAGAGACGCCTGTTAACAAGACAATTTTGGACGAGTTGTGATTGTGAGTTCCAGACATAGTGCAGATGATTCCTAATCTTATCGTTAGCATATGTCCTTACATGCATAGTACTGCGCCGGGCTTATAACCTGTTTTATCAGGTGTATGATTTGGGAACATACTTATGTGAAGGCAGCTAAGGATAGTTTATGGGAATAGATGTGTGAGGTAGTGATACTTGAGAAATGTGTATCTAAAGAAGATGAGAATGATACTCTACATAAGGGTGACCTGCTGCCTATTTATACCCAAATAATGTCCGTGCGTCAATAGTGCAAACAGAGCGAGCATACACACCCGTGAGCTCCGGATCTCGCCTAACACGTCCTGGTGCTCTAGCCCAACTGTGGCAGCATCATCCCTTCCATGGTCTGCTGATCTGTTCCTCCATGCCCACCGATGCTAAGCACAACAGCCTCTACAAAACTCTTTTAAGTTACCGCAACCTGTGTGTTGTGCTATCGACATCGGCGATCTACATAACCGTGATGTGGATCGCATCAGGTGCACCATACCGCAAGTGTGAGGTCAGGTGCTAAGTGGATCATAATATGTTTGATGTGTTTGACACGGTGGGTCAAACACTAAGCGAGAATATTCGTATATAAATAGTGGGCTCCGCACAATGTATTTAATTATATTCATCATTCATTACACATCAATTATTACACATTATCTTCTCATACAATATCCTACAATACCATAGTGACATCTTTGCAAAGGTCAGCACATGATGATACCTCCCAAATCTCATAACTGTAACACTGTGTCTTGGCTTTTGCTGGGCCTGAGGGTATGGGGCGGAGGTCGCAGTTGAGATCGTCAGCAGGGTGAGGGCCATGGCAATATATAAATCACGGGGAACAGGTATGTTCTGATGACGCCGCACACTGATTGCCATGATCTTTTTCGGAATGCAAGAAGGATCTGCAGAGTCGGCATCTGAGGGGAGACGCACAGGTCCGGGTATTATGCCAAAGCCAACATTGAGAATACTAAACAGTTGTAAACCGCCTGGGGAGGATCCTTGTAAGCGTTCTGCAACCAAAGAGAAATAGAAAAGGCGGAAGGCGGAAGGCGGATGTGCTCCTCTTGAAATTGCACAATCCATGACGTTGAAGGATGTGACAGCTGGTAAGCTGAGTTATTCCTGTAGCCTATGTGGCGCATAGGCGTGCACGAACGCCACAGGAATAAAGGTGTGGCGCATGGGGCATGTGGCAAGGGGTTATGGTACAGTGAAGCAAGGGGGGCCTTACTTATCCTGGAACTTCCTGGAACATAAGAACTGGCTTAGACACGAAGGCAAACTGAGACGTGAAGACTCATTGATACACGTGGGCTTCCTGATTCAAGGACCTTCTGATATACAAGGATTTGCAGGAACCTTCAATTATGTTAGGGTTAAGGCGAGTTCTTAGATTGGGGAGATATTGTATATATACTTATTGAGTCACAAAATAGTTCACATGCTTATAGATTTGAATATTAATTATCTCTACTCATTTAGCTGCATAGGCGCTCTTGTTTAGACTGTGACAAAGGGGAGTTTGGGTCTAACTCATTGTCGCGTGATGGTTGAATTGCCACTGGAGCAGCTCCTGCCGCCTCGCTCAGCGCTTGGTGCATTGCATCTATTGTTACCGGGTTATGAGAATACTTCATATCATCATTGATTGTGCCATATGTGCAGGGAACGTGCTTGATTCTATAGGATATCCAAGGCGAGGCGTGTTCGATAGCCGCATTACCAAAGATTCCAGTAGAAGAGACTTTTTCCCTGAGGTTCGAGGTATCTCCATGCTTTGGGCATAGAGCAAAGCCAGTTTTTGTTGCCTAGATGTTAGATAGTAGCTGGCCGTCGTTTCCTAGTTTTGCTTTTAGATGAGAGTGTAGCGCGTGCGCTGATAGTTCCCTAAGATTATCACTTTCTGGTTGTGAGTAAAACTCAGGCAGCAGTCCAACGCTATGAGGTCTACACTACCGTTCATAATGTAAAAGGTTGTTGTTCCTGTATTTGGCAACTATAGTGGGCTGGTTTATTTGTTGCTTGTATCCATGTATATTTGATTATGTAAGATGTGGTTAGTGCAACTATAAATTAACTCATAGATTAGTATGGATAGGAGATAGATAGTTTTATATACTTTTTGATATCGTACTTATTATACAATTACATCCCACCTGGTATAGTTATACTGACACTGATAACCGTACGAAGAGGCGGTTGTCTGCTTGTTGTTGGGTTTTATGGACCAATTTAAGCGGAGACAAGGTCTATTGAGGGTGAGAGGTGTGGCCAGCTCGGCTATTAGAAGCGCGTTGTGCTACATTTGCGTATGATGTAGTTGTCGGAGCCCGCTTGACGCGGCTATATTCTATGCAGAAACTATATCCATCTCGGGTGCAGAAGCACCGCTCAGATATGCCTTGAAATGGCGTGTTGCAACTTTGGCAAGGTCTTGACAGAAGTTCTTCAGTGCCAAAGCTTGGTTTGGAGGCAGCGAGGAGCGAATACAGTGATTATCTAGGATATTTGTAATGTCACCAAATAGACTCTGCGCTTCCATTGTCTGGGTTTCTACTGCATTGATATATTTTGTTAGAAATGCATGATAAATTACTTGCATTGTCTTAGAAGTTCCCGACGAGACCAACGATATGAACCCGGGTGTTTCATATCATGGTATCAGATTACATGACTAAGAACAACAATGACATTGTGTTTCAGAATAGATGCGACTCCCGGAGTTAGTAAGTTGTAACAGATGTATCAGGGTATGCTTGGATTACTTTGTTGTAAGAAAGTGTGGTACTTGGAATTACTCTGTATATAGTCATTGTGCTTCCGTTATATTCCGTATGATTTTATTGTGATACTTTTAGATATACAAAAAGACATTATTACAACAGATTATGAGACCAATGCTCTAACCAACTGAGCCTGTTGTTTTATTTTTTCGAATTATTTTAAAGAAATTTTGAAGTCAACATCTTGAATCCCCATACTCGGATTTATACTCAAGCAAGCCACCTTACTACTTGGATTATTTTGTCTTTTACGTTTAAGAAACTCTTATTTTCAATCATCATTATGTCGACATATGAGATTTTAAGATCCCTGAAACACGCTCCGAAGTTGAGTAGAAACATGTTTTCGAGATGGAGCGCTGTTTTTATTCAAGTACTGAAAAATCACAGAAGGGATAACTATATTTTTCAAGATATGTTAATAACGACAGAAAACAAGTCCAAATCTTCTGGATTAAAAGTACCTTTTGATCAAAATGCTATCGAGCAAGATGGTAATATAAAAGCAGCACTTCTCCAATTGGTCCCTGAAGAAGCCTATTATCTTATTGATGATAAGGCAACCTTGAAAGAAATGTGGGACTCATTGAATGAGTATTTCAAACCCCAACAAATAGTATCAATCGACAAACTCCTCGAAGAATTCTGGAGTTTTTCTTTGGAAGAAGGCACTGACATCGATAAATTGACCCAAGAACTTATCAAGCTACAGTCAAGAATTTCTTCGGTCAATAAATCCTATCGGCCCAGTGACGCAATAATGAAGAGTCGTTTACTCAATCATTTTGACAGCTACAAGGACGGATACTATAATGGTGCCGTGACAGTGCTCAGGAATGATCAGTCAGCTTCATTTTCCCAGACCATTGATTCTTTGATAACTACTCAATCGAGTTATAAGCGCAGCCATCACGATCAGCATGTTGTTGCCCTCATCACTGGAGAGAAAGTCCAAGAGTCTCATTCAAGCTCTAAGAAATGTGCTCAGTGCAATCGAACTGGCCACATTCGAGAATCTTGTTTCTACTGGATTGAAACGCCAGATGGTACAAAATGGGCTGCCAAGAATCCAGAAAAGGCTGCAAAAGTCAGAAAGATGAAGGGACAAATGGAACAAAGGAGAAGAAAAGGGAAAAACAGAGAGAATGGGAAAATTGACCACACAGGAAATCCCTCCAAACATGACGATCAGAAGGGAATTTTTTCTAATAGTGCGTGGGTAGTGGAGGAGCACGTGCTCTCCTCAGTTACCACTGAAAAGACGAACGACATAGTACTCGACACTGGTGCGACGCATCATATCTTTCATGACAAGTCCCTATTTACGTCAATTTCACCTATCAATATCTCAGTTCAAACAGCAGCTGGACAACTTTTATCTATTTCTGGAGTTGGTTCTGTGAACTTTGAAATTTCTAACTTCGACGACTCCACGGTTGTAAAGACGATAAGCATAGAAGATGTGTGGTATATCCCAGAGTGCACCAAAAATCTTGTCTCAGGACCACAACTTCTGGCAAAGGGGTTCAAATTCCACTCGAATAGTAGGGGCCTCGGAATCTACTCTAGTGATCACACACTGCTCGCGACTGCTGCCATCAGAGACAAGCTCCTTTGCTGTAACATCTCCTTGTTCGACAAAAGATCAATTTGCTCGGATATCCCCTCGAGAGTTCTCCTTTCTCAAGTCAATGAAGAAAGGATGACCAAACTAATACATAACTGTTTTGCTCATGTCGGACCACATTTGATCAAGAATCTCAATGTTCCTCGACTCAAACTCAAAGACATAAGTTCAAGGAACGTCGCCAACTTAAAATTGAGTACGGATTTCATAAATGAATGTGAAGTTTGTAACTCTTGCAAACAAGTCGAGAAGATCAATCGAAACCCTAGGGTAAAATCCTTGACTAAGCTTGAATTAATTCACTCCAACACTTGGGGGAAAAGTCGAAAAGCAGGGATTTATGGAAGCCTTTACTTTGTCTCATTTACTGATGATGCGTCTCGTGAGTGCGAAATTTATCTTTAGAGAAGTACAAAGGAAGTACCAATTCGGTTCAAGTCCTATAAAGAGAAAAAGGAGCTGCAGTCAAATTCCAAGATCAAAGCCATGCGTTTTGATGGAGGAGCTGAGTACAAGACCATCGAATTTGGTGGTATAACTCAACAAATTAGCGCCCCATACACCCAACATCAGAACGGGGTTGCCGAGCGATTAAATAGATCCCTAATAACAATGGCTAGATGTATGCTCATGCATGCTGGACTTCCACTTCGGTTTTGGGATGCTGCCGTACTTAAAGCATCGTACATTCGGAATAGATTGCCCCTACTTGCTGAAAAACGTACGCCTTTTGAGGTCATGCATGACTCTCTACCAATCACCTCTCACTTGAGAGTATGGGGATGTTTGTGCTATGCATTGATTGACACAACTGATCCTCAGAGATACAAGCTGTCGCCAACTTCGTTAAAGGGCATCTTCGTGGGATATTGCGAGTCTTCTTCTCAATATCGTGTGTATATCCCATCGAAAACCGGCCGCGAAAAGGTTATAATCTCCACTAACGTGTGTTTTCAAGAAGACAAGTTTTGGGATTGGGGGAAACCAGCTTCAGAACAATTTGTCGAGCCCGAAGATACTGTGCTAGAGAATGATAATACTTGGGAATCTGACAGTGATGACGATTTGGAAGCTCATCCTCAGGGAGATACGCAATCAGTAGCTTCCTCAGTTTCCGAATTCCACTCATCACCGCAAGCCTCGGCCGCCATAGAGCAGGGTGATTATAATGAGACAATCGGAGATACTTCAATTCCAGAACCTACCTCACATTCATTGTCGGAGGAACGCGATATCTCTCAGCCTCATCCGCAATCAAATGAGGATTATGATATTGAAACTTCAGAAATACCGGCTCTCCGGAGGAGCAATCGGGTGCGTAAACAAATTGAGCCCAGATCCGCGTGGCAGCCTAGGCCGCGAGCCCTGCATATAGGGGGCGATATTCCTATTCCTCGATCTTATAGAGAGGCCATCGATGGGCCCAACAATTCAAATTGGCAAATTGCAATCGATGAGGAACTTAATTCTCTGAGAAAAAAAAACGTCTTTACGCCTGTAACCCATGTCCCTCAAAATAGGAAACCTATCGGCTCACGGTGGGTCTTCACTGTTAAATCTGACGGAAGATTTAAGGCACGATTAGTCGCACAAGGTTTCAGTCAGGTCCATGGTGTTGACTATTTTGACACCTACTCACCAACCCTGAGGATGGATTCTCTAAGGACTTTGTTGGCAGTCGCAACTTTCCATAATTGGGAGATAGACCAGGTAGACGTTAAAACAGCATATCTCGAAGGAGATCTAGACGAAGTAATCTTCATGAGGTCACCGGAAGGTATGAAAATGTCTAAATACGTTCGGATAAATAAGTCATTATACGGCTTGAAACAATCCGGCAAGGCGTGGTATGAGAAGCTTGACAAGAAACTAACCAGTATTGATTTCAGAAGGTCCGATTGCGATGGATGTATATATATACATGCATCAAGGGCGATAGTTATTGGTGTTTATGTGGATGATTTAGTGGTATGCGGTAGTCATACTCAGAATGTTGAATAGTTGAAAAGACAACTTGCTCTTTATTTTCCGATCAAGGATTTAGCCCCAATCGGCACAATTATCGGCTGGAAAATTTTTCGGGATAGATCCAGAAGGATTCTCAAAATTTCACAGGCTCCATATATCCGCGATAAGGTCAACTCATTTGGACTAACAGATGCAAAAACGTATACATCTCCTATGAACGGTTATAGTGGTGTTTTGCCCATTCAGGGAGGAGAACTGCCAGCCGACGAGTCTGCCTATCCAAGCGCTATTGGCAGTCTTGGGTATGCGGCAAATAGTACAAGGCCCGACATATCATTCGCCACCTACCAATCAGCCAGTTTTAATGCCTCACCAGTAGTTCGACATTGGAATTCTGTGTGTAGGGTGTTTCGTTACTTGAAAGGAACAGAGGATTACGCTATTACTTACAATTTTGGTCCCCCCACTGACAAAATCACGGAGGATAAAATGGCTGTGATTTACTCTGACTCTGATTACGCATCGGATATCTCCACCCGTCGCTCCGAAAGCGGGTACATATTGATGCTTGGAGGAGGCCCTGTTTGTTGGCAGTCAAGGAAACAGAAGTCAGTTGCCACTTCCACAACAGAGGCTGGGTATGTTGCTCTGTTTGAAGCTTCGAAACAAGCAATTTGGGTTAATAGATTTCTGCAAGAACTCCACGTCGCAACTCAGCTAGTTGGTGATAAAGGTATGCTTGTTTATTCAGATAATCAGAATGCGCTGGCTCTTGCAAAAGGAACGAATTCGACAAAGGCCAAGCACATCGATGTTGCATATCATTTTTCGAGAAACTGTGTTAGTGATGGGACCATAAGGGTCGAATACATACCTACAGAAGATATGTTAGCTGACATACTTACAAAGCCGTTAAGTCAGTCCCGGACAAGAGCACTGTGCCAGAAGATATTTCGATCTGAATCTTCTAAGGTTGTTGATCTCATTGGTCAGGAGGAGTGTTAGAAATGCATGATAAATTACTTGCATTGTCTTAGAAGTTCCCGACGAGACCAACGATATGAACCCGGGTGTTTCATATCATGGTATCGGATTACATGACTAAGAACAACAATGACATTGTGTTTCAGAATAGATGCGACTCCCGGAGTTAGTAAGTTGTAACAGATGTATCAGGGTATGCTTGGATTACTTTGTTGTAAGAAAGTGTGGTACTTGGAATTACTCTGTATATAGTCATTGTGCTTCCGTTATATTCCGTATGATTTTATTGTGATACTTTTAGATATACAAAAAGACATTATTACAACACATTTATGAAGGACATTACGGATAGGAGGGGTAGGGGAGGGGACCGTGAAAGGATCGCCTCGAGGTTTGTCGTCGTACTGTTGAGAAACGGCCGGCTTGTGTGGTGGGCTGAGGCTAAGGCTGTCCCAGTCCATATTTAAACCAGGATAGGGCCCGACCGACCCAGGCAGCTGGATCTGGCCAGTCACCATTAGTGGCCGTGTTGTGTGCGAGGCACAGATTGGGTGTGGTATTGGTTTGGTTAATATCAAAGGTTTTTGATGCGACCCGCAATGACTGAGTGCCGTGGGTGCCTGAGTGATGTGATTTGAGGTCTTTAGTGAAGCCAGAATGAAGTGGAGTATGAGTAGATCGAGAGATGTATCTGTTATGATATGCGCTAACCACATCTAGCTCGGTTGGCCACGGCATAAAGCAAGGGCCTGAACAGGGGCTCCCTTAACATTGCCGATCACTACGTTATCTGATGGAATCTTCTGGAACAAGCTGGGGGTTTTTTGTACAGAATAGAATGGAATCATGTAGAACATCAAGGAATCAGTCTTGAACACTGAACTAGATGCAAGGATGAAACGGAAGTATCTAGAAGTGATAGATTGATGTATAAATAGCCCTAGTATCTCTACAAGTAGAATATAACATTAAAATTGTGCAAAAAGGCCTCCATCAACTTCTATTCTCACTCAATCACAACACACGCATCGAACAACACGTTATAGCCCGGTCGGCTGACACACCCACTGATAGTATGTCTACCCAACCATTTCAGTCAAACAATAATCTAGCTCCCGTAGCTCTCAAACTCGACCGACTTCCTATCCTAACTGGTAGTGAAAACTATCGGAGATGGGCAGGTAGTTGGGAGATCTCTTTTGACGCCATGGGACTTCTAAAATATTTGACTGAAGAGGTTCCCGTAAAGTCGGAAACAGCATTGGTACAGTACTCAAAATGGGAGCACGCAAATAAACAGCTTCGAGGTCTTCTCCTCAGTGCGGTTGACGAACCATTGCAAGTAGTTGTGATTGACAGCCCAATGGCGAAAGAAGCATGGGACCAACTCAAATCACGTTTTGATAGGGAAACAGCAAATTCAACAATATCCTTACTCAAAGCTGTCACCAACTTATCATTACGCGACGGCAAGGATATATCCGAATTCCTTACAACCTTTAACAATGCTTGGGGCCGCTTACGTAACCGTTCTCTGGCTTCCACCACGCCCCTCGCCAAAGCATTCAAAGATTTGACATCATCAGACGACGCAAAAGGTGCTTTTCTGCTTTCCTCGTTGCCCGAATCAATGGAAAATGTTGTTGACAACCTCGCCACTAAAGAAATCATTAGTTTCGACGGCGTCTTGGCAAAACTTATGGACATATCGGCTAATCAAAAAACGCCAAACGTGGACGAAAAAGCCTACTCGTCGACAAAACAAGAAATCAAAGAATGTTCGTGGTGCAAAAGTCGAAAGTACAAGTACGAAGGGCATCTTTTCACCTAGTGTCGAAAGTTGAAAGCGCACCAACAAAAGAAGGACAAGAAAAGCGCTGCCAAAATTGCCCAGTCATCAACCACCGCCGAACAAGAGACTGAAATTTTTGATACGGCGTTTGTGGCAGATTCTTCAACCCACTCTTCTTACCCAAGGTGGATCTTCGACACCAGCGCATCCGCTCACATGACAGGTTGTAGTCACGATTTTGAAACACTCACCCCCCTGCAGAACCATAGTGTGATAATCGCAGACAACTCCCACGTCCCAGTAACCGGAAAAGGTACAGTTTGTCTAAATTTGAAGAACCGAAAAGGAGAGGTCTTCTCTACCATCTTACAAGATGTTCTTTTGGTACCTTCATTCAAACAGACACGACTTTTTTCTTGGGACGCTGTGAGTCGTAAAGGCTATACATTTTTTGGTGAAGGAAAGGATATAATAGTTAAAAATAAAACTGGGCGAGAAGTATTGTGGGCAAAGGCAGGAGTTAAGGCGCATATAATCCAGCTAGAAAAATATAATGCTTGTTTCTCCTCTTATTACGAGCTCCATCAGGCGTTGGGACATTCCGGAGTAACAACCGTTAAAAACCCTTCTAAGCTATATTCACTGGCTAACCTTCCCTCACCACCCCCAAACTTCCATTGCCCTACATGCGAAAAATCCAAATCTAAGCACATTATCCCTAAGCAAACTCATGACAATGCCACGAAACTATTCGAATTGATCCATTCTGATCTTTCTGGAAAATTTTCAGTTCCATCATTAGGTAAAAGTTTTTATTACATAACTTTCATTGATGATTACACTCGATACTCATGGGTCAAATTCCTGCAAAAAAAGGACGAAGCAGGTCAACACATGATCGATTTCGTACGCTTCATGCAAACGCAATTTAACGAAAAAATACAACGTTGGAGGACCGACAACGGAGGAGAGTTCATCAACCAGACAATATCGACGTTCTTTCGAAAGAAAGGAGTTGTTCACGAAAAAACGTCACCTTATGAACATGAACGAAACGGAGTTGCAGAAAGATTCAATCAAACTGTAACAACAATGGCTCGGGCATTACTCATGAACCTTGGACTCTCGCTGTGGGCGGAAGCTATAGCTACCGCTTGCTATTTAAAAAATCGCCTACCTCATTCTCGGCTACTCGAAAACACCACGCCTTATGAGGCACTATACGGCTCAAAACCCACGATACACCATCTCTAGCCCTTCGGTAGAAATTGCTACGTTAACATTCACGAGGATTCGCGACCTCCTGGTTCAAAGCTCCTACCTCGGGCACTGGAAGGCAAGTTTGTGGGATACACGAACAGTACTAAAATATTCCGGATATGGA
Source organism: Podosphaera xanthii (assembly GCA_028751805.1). Classification (NCBI taxonomy): domain Eukaryota; kingdom Fungi; phylum Ascomycota; class Leotiomycetes; order Helotiales; family Erysiphaceae; genus Podosphaera; species Podosphaera xanthii. The sequence goes on along the minus strand of JAPWIX010000006.1, from coordinate 2,645,396 downwards.
TCCCATCCAAGAATAAAATAATCGAATCTCCTAGCGTCAAGTTTGCGCCGCACGATTCAGGGGAAGTCACAATTAACCTTGATAGTCGGGGCAACTCCCTACAAGCGGAAAATGACGAAGCAGTATTCCCATATCAAAAACCTCAGCCAGCAACGGTTGAACCACCTCACTCTCTCGATGACCCCTCTCAGCAACTCCTAAAAGAGACACAAGCAGAACACCATGAACCCCCAACCTCTCCGTTGCACCCTACACAGGAACCATGTGAAATACCAGGTGCCTTTCTCGAATCACCTCAAACGCAAGGTCGACCAAAAAGGCCATCAAAGCCCATCCTGCTATGGCTTCCAAATATGGCATGGTCCAACCATACGAACACGAGAAGAGCACAACAGCGAGCGCAATCGCCTGCTCGTTGCAGAAGAGATAAAAGAAGAAGTTGGACAAAATGCAGTGGCTCTAGCGGCTCGAACCGCACCGGAAACTGATGAGGAACCAAAGAACATTGACGAGGCTCTTTCAGGGCCTAATGAGAGTAAATGGCGTGATGCAATCGAAAAGGAGTTACAATCCCTAACTCGAAATCACACCTGGGAAGAAGTAGCTCGGCCATCGAAACGCAACATTGTTGGATCCAAATGGGTTTTTAAAGTCAAGCGAAGTGCGGATGGATCTATCGATCGGTACAAAGCACGCTTAGTGGCTCAAGGATTCAGACAAATTCCTGGTCACGACTTCGACGAAACCTTTGCTCCGGTAGCACGATACGACAGCCTCCGCATCCTTCTCCGCATATCATCCCAGAACAGATGGATACCCCAACAAATGGACGTAAATTCAGCATACGTTTACGGCACGTTGAAAGAGGAGATTTACATGGAACTCCCTCCTGGATTCCGCACATCCGGAAAATGTGCTGCACTTCGTAAGTGTATCTACGGTCTAAAACAATCAGGCCGTGAATGGTACGCTTGTATCTCGAACTCCCTTCGACAAAAAGGGTTCGAAACAACCACCTTCGACCCATGCGTTTTTGTTCACCCAACAGAAAACGCCTATGTTGCGGTATACGTTGACGACATGCTAATCTTTGGACCAGATAACGAATTTCGCCAAAACCTAAAGCTTTCTATTGGAAACGATTTTAACTGCAAAGACTTGGGAAACGCGTGTTACGTCCTGGGCCTAGAGATTATACTAGGAACAACCGGCATTAGACGATCTCAACAAGGTTACTCCAAGAAGATTCTTAAGCGTTTTGGTTTCGAAAATGCTCATAAAGTCAGCACACCTCTTGATCCGAACGTAACCCTCTGTAAAGGATGTGAAGAGGACCGTCTCGAGAACATGAAGGAATATCAGGCCATTGTTGGATCTCTAATGTACCTCGTCATAGGAAGTCGACCGGACCTAGCCTACACTGTTAAACTCCTAAGCCAGTTTGCATCATGCCCAAACGACAGCCATATGCGAGCCGCCAAACGAACACTTCGGTACCTAGCGGGAACCGCCGATTGGGACCTATTTTACCCATTCGGATCGAACAAACTTCTTGAAGTGTATGCCGATGCCTCCTATGCCGACGATCCTCATAACCGAAGATAAACATCAGGATACATTATCCGGCTAGGCGATGCCGCAATATCATGGAGCAGTAAACAACAGCGATCCGTAGCACTCTCAACTACTGAGGCTGAATATATGGCCATGTCGCTAGCTTCACGACAGATAACATGGACAAAGTTTGGGCTAGATCAACTTCGCCAAGAGTATAACACTGTGCTCTACACCGACAATAATGGAGCACAAGAACTGGCAAGAAATCCACGAATTCACAATCGCTCAAGGCACATCGACGTACATTACCACTACGTCCGCGATAAGTATAACAAAGGAGATTTTGAACTTCTCTACGTAAAATCTGTGAACAACCTTGCCAATCTGTTAACAAAAGCCCTACCAAAGGCTACTCATCACCGACTGTCTAACCACATTAGATTTGCTAAGCGAGGGGAAGTGTTGTGATATGCGCTAACCACATCTAGCTCGATTGGCCACGGCATAAAGCAAGGGCCTGAACAGGGGCTCCCTTAACATTGCCGATCACTACGTTATCTGATGGAATCTTCTGGAACAAGCTGGGGGTTTTTCGTACCGAATAGAATGGAATCATGTAGAACATCAAGGAATCAGTCTTGAACACTGAACTAGATGCAAGGATGAAACGGAAGTATCTAGAAGTGATAGATTGATGTATAAATAGCCCTAGTATCTCTACAAGTAGAATATAACATTAAAATTGTGCAAAAAGGCCTCCATCAACTTCTATTCTCACTCAATCACAACACACGCATCGAACAACAATATCCCTCTGAGCCTTGGTCACGGTGAGGAGTGTGTTCACGTCTTATATCATTCATCTTCTGTCTACCATCTAATACCATATCAGTCACGTGAGTTATCATTACCGACAGAAATGGCTGGATGGGTGTCTCCCTATTCAAAAGCCTGCACTTTGAGGAACCCACCTCCCAACTCATAGATGCGTTGACATCCTCTGGTATTTCTACCCTATCAACTATTCTACTTACAGCCAACCCCCCGAGACCCGCATGTGTACCGTGTAAGGATTATTGGAGTCAGGAATGCTCTGACCAACGCCGACGGTATGCTGATGCGCGGAGAAGTGGTGATTCTTATCTCATCAGTGAGGCGCACCGAAGCTTCCGCAAAACTATTAAGCGAGCCAAACGTGAGCATAAGCGCGCAATTTTGGATAGCGTGTCTTCAATAACGGAGGCCCATAAAGTGGTTGGATGGCGAAAGTTCTCCAGTCGCTTTGGTCCCCCTCCGATTCAATATAAAGGCGTCACGTACAGTACCCCAACTGAGCGCGCCGACATCTTTTTCCGCACAAAGCTCGCTCGCGTAAGCAGGGATCCTGATGTATCCATGTACTCCCCTACATGTCCATCCCGAGCGATCCCAGCACCTCTTTCCGTAGACAAAGACGAAGTACGACATTGTCTACTCAGTACATCGTCCACTACTCCAGGCCACGACCATCTTTCGGTTTCTGCTCTCCGCCTCATCTGGGAAGTGGAAGCTTGGCGCACATGGATCGTACACTTATACAGTCTCTGTCTGATATACGGTCATCACCCAAGTATTTTCCGCCGTGCTGAAGTTGTGGTAATACCTAAACCTTATAAGGATGATCTTACTAACCCTTTGAACTGGCGACCAATTTCACTTCTTCCGGTCCTAGGGAAAGGACTGGAACGCTTATTTGCTAGACGCTTCGCCTTATGGGCCTTGTCAAGCCGGATTATCTCCCAAACGCAACTGGGGGCACTGCCTGGAAGATCGGCCATGGACCTCGCAGAGAGTCTTGTCCACGATGTCGAGAAAGCGTGGGACGCGAAGCAAGTGTGCACTCTCGCTACCCTCGACGTAGAAAGCGCTTTTGATAGCATCCAGCCTGGTCGTCTCTCTGCCCGCTTGCGCGAACAGGGATGGCCTATTCCTTATGTAAATTGGGCTGCTTCTTTTGCTTCTAGCAGGAGAGCTCGCCTTCGGGTAGACGATTTTGTTGGAGAGTTCTTGGAGATACCGCATGGTTTGCCCCAAGGATCTCCTGCCTCACCCATTCTATTCCCCCTTTTTCTTGAGCCTTTATTTAAACAAGGCTTTCCCACATATTGCTACGTTGATGACGTGGCAATTCTTTCGGTGGCCAAGTCTCTGGTCGAATCTTCGCGTCTGACTGCCGTCAGGGTTGATACTGTCACCCACTGGTGCAATAAAAATGGCCTCTCGTTAGCTGAGAACAAGATGGAGATCCTGCATCTTTATAGATCCTGCATCTTTATAGATCCTGTCAGCTCCCCCCTTCCCTGACCATTAACGGCGTTTTAAGGAATGCTAGCTCATCCATAAAGTGGCTTGGTGTTCTCCTTGATACCAAGCTTTCCTTCAAAGGACATGTCCAGGAATGGAGTGCCAAGACACAACGGATCAGTGCCTATATACGGCAGCTTGGCAACACCAATCGTGGCGTACCCACTGCCTTCCTCCGCAACGCAGCACTGGCAGCGGCTCTACCTGTCCTCTTATACGGTGCTGAGGTCTGGTGGCGCGGTCACTCCTATCTTTGTCGAGGACGTCCAACCTCCACCCGATCTCAACATCTTGTAGATATGATCTCTCGAGCGCTAATTAACCTGGCCCGAGCGATTCTACTGGTGTACAAGACCACGCCCTCTCCAGCACTCCTAAGGGAGGTATGCCTCAAGCCTGCACATATATTACTTGAGGAGATCCGCCTCTGCTCTGCTGTTAGACTGGCCGCCGCGGACAGTTTTCACCCTGTGGCTCGAAGATCTATCGTCTCCCGTCCACACACCCGCCTTACCAAAAAACTAAAGCTCATTCCTCTCATCTCTCGACCCCAGCTTTTACCCCCCTCCTATAAATCTCCTCGCAATCAGTCTCGAGCAGACTTCTCGGCCCAAGAATTTGCTGAGCGTATTGGAGAGCTGCCACCATGGGATATTCTTGTCTTCTCGGATGGCTCAAAGCAGGCAAATGGTTCCGCGGGGGCAGGTGCCGTAGTTCTGCACAGAGATATCACTGTGGCTGAAGTGAAAGTGCTCCTTAGTCCCGACTTTGAGGTCTACGACTCCGAGATCATCGGCGCTCTCGCAGGCCTTAGGGCTGCTATAGCAGCTCCTTCAACACATCTTGCAACCAATATTAATGTAATCCTCGACAACCAAGAGGCCGCACATTGCCTTCTCGATTCCTCACCCTCCAAGTCCTCGCAAATGGAGATTTTGGAATTTCGGGATCTTGCTTCTCGCTGGCCTGCGAGGAGGATTCTTCCCATTGCATCTCCTGGCAAGGTCCAAGTAATGTGGTCTCCCGGCCACATGGGCATTCCAGGTAATGAGTTGGCCGACAAGTTGGCAGGAGAGGCTGCTCGACAACCAGCCCCCTCTGGCGCTTCCCTTGCCGGAGTCCGCGCAAGGATACAAAGGCAGATATGGGACATGACCTCAGCATGGTGGCAATCTCATGCTCCCCCCACCTATTCTGAACTGGGTATGCCATTTCCCAAGAAACCCCCAAAGGAACTACGTCTTCCTCGCCGCTATCTGGGGTATTTGATCCAATGTCGTACTGGACACGGCGACTTTCGTTCTTATCACGAAAGGTTTTATCATAAAGACGCCCTCCTGACTTGTTCCTGCGGGGCCAACAAGTCGATCACACACCTAGTTTTCTGCCCCCTCGTGCGAGATAGACTTGCTTCTGCTGGTTTTCGACGAAGCCTGGGCCCACTTGACGTTCTCCTCGGCACCTCTCACGGAGCCAATCGTTTTGCCACTATTTTGGAGAAGGCCAGTTTCCTGTCAGAAATCTGTCCCATCCGCAACAGATGATGTATTTATGTGAGGAATTTGCTGCATAGCACCCGCTGTACCCATACCTAATTTAATGGCCTCGCTGCCAGAGCACACCTTTTTCCGTATCATGTATCGCAGTCACCATGTCCCCTCAGGGATGGGGCTTAAGTATGACTGGCGCCCGGTAGACATAAAAAACACTTAAATAATATAAATAAAATCTCCCTATTCAAAAATCTCAAGAGCAAAAGGAATAGTGTGTAAAATCCAGTCATACACGAAGTTTAGGCGAAGAGAATTTATTTTCGTGCTTGGAATACGTGTTCCTGAGCTTGCCCTGCTTGTTGTCATGATAATCGGTCTCAAGGGGATAAGATTTAAGAGAATACGGAAAGATTGTTTGCTGGGAAGCGTGTGGTACGTATATTTATATAATTGAAGTTGGCACAGCAGTAAGGTAGAATCTACATAACTTTGGTCATTTAAATATAATCGTCCCTCTCTAACTCGATAGTGGGTCCCGGTGTAAGTGTTGAAAATATTCATTGTAACTTGGACTTTTATATTTGAGACACTTACCCTTACAGGCCATTTTGTGTGCAGGGATAAGCATTGCAAATTTAAATGGTTGAATTTCAATAAATATTTTCAACACTTATACCGAGAACCACTATCGAGTTAGAGAGGGACGACTGTATGTGGATAGAATTGCCGACCGTTCAGTTCGAGTAAGTGAGATGGTAGGGTCGGATAGTGCAGTGGTACACTTTCCGGGCCGTTCTCCCAAGTAGAGTCTGGGTAGTTTGGACACATGCCCCACTTGAGACAAGAGAAAGCCGGTTCGAATCCAGCAAGACCCTCAGACCACATCTCTCGCGGTGGTATTGTATTTGTAGGATGACGAAAGCATGCTCGGATAACCACAGGTTTTTCTCGCTTTTCACTGTGGTGGGTAATCACGGAGGAGGGTACATGTCGTAAGGCGTTATCCTCGTAGTGGTATCTGCAAATGAAATCTGAATATGATTGTTCCAAACGTCAAACTGGGTTATTCTGCGTAACATACATATCTTCCGTAATCATACGCGTCATAGCCTCAGGCTGCGTACACAGGAATGATTTAAAAAAAAAAAAGTGAGATGGTAACTGAAAAGGTGATATAACCTACAGATATTTCAAAATCATTAAACTAGACGTTCCAGCTCAATACAATTTGTGTACGGGGCTCTGTCTGCACGGAGCTCTAGATCCTTACGCAAAACGTTAATCTACAACCTTAGTATGAAATATTGCCTATAACTGCGCACGAAAAGAAACACTTCAGTTACTGCCCAATTAATCCAAGACTAAGGTTTTAAAACTTGCTTAGCTTTCATCCCGTCAAACAATGCCCATCTAACTTCCAACATCAGTCCATCTCAATACAAGAAATAGAGCCGTAAGAAGGACCATCATCCAAATCTACCAACCACAAGCTAACTTGAGAAACATCTGTAGCAGCATGGATGTCTACAAACTTTTATCAAGATCTACAAAACTTTCAACTAATCCACGCAATGAGAATTCTCCGTCGGCTAAACTACCGTCCTGTGGAATATCTGGCGATCCTCAACTCTTTCATAATGTTGTACCTGATTCCCGAGGAAAGAAGAGGAAGCGAGGGATTGAAAAGCCGACGGAAGAAAAAACTATGGAAGATGAAGAAGAGGTAAACTTCTTTGCAACAAAGGTTGAAGCGGTACAGCCTCGGGAAAAAAGCGCTGAGTACACAAAACAAGAAGCGCCCCAATTGCTGGATAACGAGCAGTGCCGAAAAATTTTACGTTCTCATAGAATAAAAGTTATTCTTCTGAAATCTGGGAAACGTGAAGACAAAGCTTCCAAAACAAAGATGAAGAAGGGAATGGATATCTCAAAAAAAGTTAACGCTAAAGAAGAGCATCAACAAATTTTCCCACAACCATTAACATCATTTATCGAGCTGCGGAGCTCGTATGGAATTTCAAATAGACTGGCTGAAAATTTGGCAAACCAGGGATACAAGATTCCTACTGAAGTTCAAATGGCTAGCTTACCCCTTCTTCTACAACCCCAAATCGCGCTCAGAGATTACGCAGAAAAGGTCGGAGGATCAGATATTAATATTTTGGCCGTTGCTCCTACGGGGAGTGGCAAAACGTTGGCATTTTTAATACCCACTTTCAACAAAATTATACAACGTCGGAGGCAAAATAGGGATACTAGAGAACATATACTAGATGCTGTAATCGTTGCACCAACGAAGGAACTTGCTGATCAGATTGTACGTGAGGCTAAAAAATTAAGCATTGGTACAGGAGTCAAGGTTAGTGGTATGCGGAAGGGAATGAGGATAGCCGAGGTGGATGAAGACAGCATGGAATCGCTTTCAAGTGAGGGAGAAGAAGATTTAAACGAATCCTCGCCAAAAAATGTGTCTGAAAATCCCATTACTAAATCAGATGTATTGATCACAACTCCAGGACTGTTTCTCGGTGCTTTAGCCACTAAAAAGTCATCAAGTTTTCTTACCTTACCTACCGTAAGCACTTTGGTGCTTGACGAAGCAGATATTCTTCTCGATCCCCTCTTCCGTGAACAAACTCTATCAATCTGGTCGGCGCTTACTTGTCCAAATCTTTCTGTATCTCTCTGGTCAGCCACGATATCGTCATCGATCGAAAGCCTGGCCCTCTCAACAATTTGTACACGGTCCATATCTCTTCCACGCCCTCTGATCCGAATTGTGATAGGACTCAAAGATTCCGCTCTTCCAACCATATCTCATAGCTTAACATATTGTGCCACTGAGTCAGGGAAGTTACTGGCACTACGTAACCTACTGCACGTACCTTCCTCTAATCCCTCAAACTCTATTCAAGTCCTCCGTCCACCTATCATAACTTTTACTCAAACCATACCACGCGCTGCAGCTCTCTATGCTGAGCTCCTGTATGATATTCCTCCAATTGCCGGTGGATCCTCTCGCATTGCTGTCCTACACTCATCACTTTCTAATACCGCTCGAGCTGCCATCTTAGAGCGATTTCGTCTCGGTGAAATCTGGATACTTGTCACCACAGATCTCCTTTCACGGGGTATGGACTTTCGTGGAGTCAATGCAGTTGTTAATTACGATATTCCCAATGATGCCGCTGCATATATCCACAGGGTTGGGAGAACCGGCCGGGCTGGTAGGGAAGGTGGTGTTGCAGTTACATTTTATACGCGTGAAGATATTCCTTACATTAGGGGTGTAGTAAATGTAATTGAGGCTAGTCGAAAGGCTGCAGGAAAGTTTGAAGGGAAATCATTTGGGAAGGATTATGAATGGTTGCTAAAGCTTCTCCCCAAAACTTCTAAAGAAGAAAAAAAGAAGTTGAAAGTAAAAGGCGTGGAAGCCAGACGAACAGACGTCTCTGATACTAGAAATACCTCTGATGAAAAAGGTAAAAACTCGTCAAGCCGAAAACCGAACACGCGAATCGGCACCAAAAGTGGTTATGAGCGTAAGCTAAAGAACCGAAAAATCGGTGCTATCCAAGGAAGTCAGAGACGTGCCTTCTGCAACACAAACTCTGATGCCATTGTAGATACGGAGCTTGATCTCGAAACTGCCGAGAGTGAATGGAGTGGTATCGATGAGTAGAAGCTAATTGGGCTATTTTACGTGAATTCAAGAACAGGTCTGAGTTTGATGACACATGAGTTTGAATTTGATTTCATTAACCTGAATTGGCTGATCAGTGGCCAACGCAGTAATCTAGCAACTGTATATATACAAAAGGGGAAACCTTTTGGTAAAGCCCCCTCACTCTTGCCTGGCTGCTAATCTGTACTTATGTGTTTTACCTTCAGTAAGTGCAGTTCACTGAAGACTGTTTATTACTTACCTTCATCCGACCCTTTATCGATTTCTAATACCTTCGCCTTGATTGATAGTATTGTCAAATATGTTAAAGCAGAATTATTTGATGGTCTTTCTCGCAAAAACGTTCTTTTTGACTGCTACCTAGTAGGGCACAGTGGGGCCTGAAGCTCCATGCTGGCATCATTTACTTATTTAAACTGTAAAGGGATAAATGTATTAACAGATAAGTGAGCTTAATTGACTACTTCAGGTCGTAAAAGTAACAGAACGATCGCATGGTACTGACGATACTACAATAAAAAGTCTGGATACCACGTTCCCCCGATCGATATCTTCTAACGAGTTACGTGATCACTATGTATAGTCTCCTTATTATCCTTCCTCGAGCTCAAGACTCCTGTACACTTTGTACTGCCACATAGCATGTCCATAGCCTGTTCCATGTAGCCAGCTGTAAAACTTCCCCATTTTCTCCCGGTACCTACCTGAGTCTCGTACTTGATCCTTATCCCGTTACATTCCGTTTGACATTCTATCTGTCAGTATCGGCTACACGTGACAACGTACATATGATCACGTTTGATCGTTTTACTTAGGGCAGCGGGCTGGCAAAGTCGAATTCTCTTCCCTTCACGCGGGGCCGGCTGTTAACGCCCAGTATGTTCCCATCTATGAGGGAGCTAAGCAGCATCGCAGTCTTCCCCTGAAGATCCCCATTTATCCACGTGGGTCTCGGACGGCTTCGACTCATCACCCTGCCTAGCAACCTGTCTACGAAAAACTCTCACGACTGTGCTAGAGAGATAGGGCGAAGGGCTCCTCTGATCACAATTACTATTCGTCTTTAAAGTTTATTATCGCGATGTATGTTTTAACGATTCGTGATATATAAATCCGAAGTTATAAATTTAGTGACGGTGGTACTCAAGACAATATAGATCACTATAGGAATGAATCATGATGATGATTGTAGTATATTTCTCAAGAATGAACCTAAACCGCACCACTCTCATGTAGATGGATCGAGAGGCTATTTATCTACATGTAAGGCTCGCTAGTAGCTATATTATTTCCTTGCCATATTTCAAAATAACAGTCTAAAGTTAGATCCGAAACATCTTGACAATAGCTACTGTATCATGACAGAAACCTGGAACGCCACCAACGATCTTGGTACATTGACAAAACGGATTCCATCTCGAACAATTGCCCAGGTGGTGGAAACATCACCTATAATTGGCGGTTGGGACAACTGGTTAGGTGCTGGTTGAGCCTTCTAGAGGCGTTAGGATCAATTCCCATATGGCTTATTTTGAAAATGACTGCAGATGCTCATCGAGGATGAGCACTAGAGGGGTGGCCCAGGTTTTCCTCACGAGGGCTTTACCACAAAGCTTACTATGAGTTTTTCCCTCGGCCCGTGGCCTTTGAATCATGGCAGACACGTTCCCATATTCAACCCCATGTAACTCGCTGGCTCAAACGTAAGGCTCGGGAAAATTCGGGCACTGCTGGAGCATGAAGGACTATGTATTCTAGGTATCTTTCATACGTCTTATGTTTCTGTGGTACGGTGGTCTGGTCCACAGTAGACGGTAAATGGTGCATACAAACAATGCTAAAAGCAACAGCAGCTTCCCGGTTTTATAGATTTCCAGTTCTGAAGGGTGAAAACTAATTTCGGTTCTATGTAAAAAATCCCTTTACTCATACCACATGCCGTACAGCCTTGCTTTTTTAAATCACTCATGCGTATGTAACCTGGGCTATGATGCGAATGATTTCAGAGAGTTCGTTTATTTCGCAGAATAACTTAGTTGACGTTTGGAACACTCACGCTCGGATTTCAGCTGCATGTACCACTACTAGGATAAGGCTTGATAACAAATACCTTCTCCCGTGAAGGTCCAGCGCAGGAAAGTGCGAGAAAGCCCTATGATCATCTGGTTATGCTTTCGTTATACTATAATTACGCCATCTCCGCGAGAGACATGGTGCATAGGCCTACCTGGATTCGAGCCAGGTTTCTCAAGTCTCAAGTAGGGCATTTTTCTCAGCTACCCAGACCCTATCGTACTGGAGGGTAGGATTTTTTGTTGGTTGATATTAATTCTGCATGTCGTTCAGAGATAAGGCATGGGAACGACATACTAAGTCAACATAAAGTTACAACTAGATCAGTCTAAATAGTATCTTACTAAAGAGGACGGCCTAGGTGGTATGCCACTCCACCATCCGACTTGAGTACTGTACCTATACGCACGGGTAACTTCAAAATGACTGATTCGCATCACACAAGACTGAGGGTTGTCGACGCACGCTGTCACAACATGTACAATTTCCGCTGCATTGAGATTATTGTATGTCAGGAAGATATTCCGGTGAACCAGGTGATTGGGCGGGGTCTAGAAACTTTTCACTGCCGCTCGGCTTGAAGATGCATAATATCAGGCTCGATTTAATTATCTGGAGCACCTGCCCCATCAGAAACAGCATGAGGTATCTGTTGGCCGTGGAACAAAGCTTCGTGAGGCTGCTGGTGCTTTTTACGAGTCCTGAGGCGGGCCCAGGAGAGCCTATTTTTGATCTGTACCTTAGAAGTCTGGACACTGTCCTTGCTGTCTTGAAAATCTAAGCGGTAGTCTTAATCCATCTACTATTGGGATGCTACACAGGCAATATTGGTATCTTAACACCAAACTTACAAGGAAATTCCGCGTGGACAGCATGGAGAGCTGGGTCTGAAAAAAAATTCAATTGGAGAATTGGGAGTGGGAAGATGAACATACTTCAGTAACTCGTACAACAGCCGAATACTCTCCAGGCAGGATCTAATTTGAAGGCTGCCTTATGATTGATGAATACCCTACAGGATCTGAGCCATCTCTTGTAACGTAAGTACCGGCACCTGTAGTGCCACTTTCGAAAGTGCTGGAAGACCGTCACTGCGGTTACCGCACGTTATTTGTCCGCGAGAATAAATTGATGATTACACGATTTTTTTTATCAAGTTGAGAGTACCGCAAATTTTGAGATTTTTATGATCTGCAATCTGAAGTACGATGTTTTACATGTCCTCAGAAGACTGAATCCAGAGCGCGTTGTTCGTATGAAAGAAGTACCCCAGGAGTGGTAGAGAGTTACGGTAAATTTATGTACTCTCAACTCTTGCATTACATACAGCTTATGGATGAAGGATAGTTTTCGATTCCCAGAAATGACAGGGCGTTCTAGTGCTCGTATCTTTACAACTAGCGGTCCAATTTCGACCTGATATTCTGTGAAAAACTTGACTTAGACGGCATTTTACTGTGAGAATGAAATTGATTAAATGAAGAATCAGTATCGTTTTAAATAGAAGGCTCGATCATGTCCGGGTTGCACCGTATGTCATTAAACCAGCTTTTGGTGGTTGGTTTAACAAAAAAAAATTTCCGAAAGGCGGCGAGGTGGTATGAGCGGCAGCCCATACACAATCAGGCCTTGTAGAAGTTGGATAGTCGAGTTGCTAGACAGACTCGTTAACATTTAGGGATTATCCACAAACTATCTATAACATCAAAGTCTTATATTTTTGGGTCTTAGTTGCCGTTGACTACTTGACTTGTTGGCCTTTCCTTAATTTTTGTATATTCTAGATAATCGTCTATCAGTACAAATAAACAGCAGGGGGACGAAGACGGCGTTTCTACCTGTACGTGGTATCCCCTACGAACCTGGAGTTTATCTTCAGAGCCAACAGAAACACGCATTACTTGGTCACGGAGGAAAAGTCATCCAAACGAGTTTCCGGCGCGTACCCAGCTCCCGTTATGGTGGTGAAGGATCAGACTAAGTTGGCCCTTTTTATCAAGATGTATTCTCACTGTTTACAGATATTCTGGCATTATACTGTCTCCCGAGGAAAGAGCACCGCTACCTGAGCGCTGGTGGTGTCGGTATAAGGAGGATATCTGGACTATGGGGTATTAGGGAGATACAGATGGGGATACGCACCTCGTGTGACTCTGGTGTCTAGGCCTCGCCTGGCTGGAGTTGCAGGTTTTTTGAGACTTTTTCCCGCGTACCGGTTTCCATGGCTGCTCTTTTTCAATTTTTTTTTGAGCAGAAGGTTCTGTAGAAAAGGTGGTTGAATTCTACGGGTAATTACTGAGCTAAATGGCTACCCGTCATGGGTCAATGTATCAATGATCTTAGGTTCGAGGTAAAAGGGGATAGGAGCACTGTAAAAGGTGTAGCCTGGGTCAGAGAGGAGCCCTAGTGTTATAATAGTCTTGGACTCTACATAGCACGAATAAACAAAACTAGTAGTAGCAGTAGTACAAATAAACATCGTTACTTAAGGCTTCAAAATTTTAGGAGTTTTTATCTCTGAACATTACCATATCATGCTACGCCCCGTCCAAACCCCTATTTCCGCACGCCGCATGGACAAGGCTTTTATGCATAGAGCTTTTGATGGGATCCTCCCTTTCATGTCAACCAGCTCCGTTAATAGGCGTGAGTAGGGTGGCTTCGATGGTGACGCGGATCTCGGAGTCGAAGATGGGATGGATGTACTGGAAAAGGCGCCGCTCAACAGGCCGCTGGACGAAGGCTTTCCAGTCTAATGATCGGCACACACGTACTCTCAGATGTTTGATCTGACAAATAGGTAAACAAGTTAATAGATTCTTCTAGCTATCGAGAGTAGTAAAAAGGACTCCTAGAAAAATACTCTACAAAAGTCTCAACGGCGGTACCCCCTCGCTCTCCGAGCCTTCGCGTCTATATAATCCTGCCATCTACCCTCATGGACCCTCGCTTCACACCCAATTATCTGAGTCCGGAATACCACCCGCTCGGTGTCAATATGAAACTGAGGTAGTCTCGAGGAGGATACCGTGTCTGGATGGGGTCACAGAGCTACGTATAACTGACCTGTGCGCTGTAGGAACTACGTGTCAGACTAGGAGTCTCGCTTAACTCATTTTCTACTCCCGGGCATACGCAAGAGCGCCCCCGCGACTTAAACGGCCCTACTGTGTTCCGTGTCTTATCGGCGAGATGGTTCATACTCAATCTCCCGCAGGCTTCTCGGCAATCGGACTTTAGCCCTTCCCAGACGTATGTTCTGGTACACCGGCAATGTCTCTTCTAACCCAGTCGCGAGATATCCTTCTCTCATCCGATATTTCTTCAGAGAGTCTCCATGATAGTGCCTCGGTATCCTTGCACCGTTAATTTGTCGTAAGGTATATGACTTCCCTAGGTCTCCTCCGAAGCCGTCTATCACGAAAGGCCCATGCCATGTCGGTAGAAGCTTCTTGCCCGATTGCTGATGATCGAACAGCATGACTAGGTCTCCTGGGACAAACTATCGTGGTGCCATAACCCCCAAGTCATACTTTGCTGCTACCCTCTCCTTTTCCTGGTCTGATCTTTCCAAGGTAACCCCTCGTATATCATCTCGTTGTAGTAGAAATTCGATCACTTGTTCTGAATGTTCTTCATCTTCCAAGAAAACATCTTCATCCCCAACCTTCAATGCTGCTACGAGACTCTGCCTCTTGCTACCCGGAAAGTCTGCTTCCAAGTTGCTCGCTGGATCAAAACCAAGGAAAATTTGCGCTGGTGAATAAAGTAGGTGTGATATCTCCCGTTTGTTCACTTCGAAGGTCGCTCGTCCCAAAAACTTCGGCCAGGAACTCGGCTCCACCGTGATCTTCTTCAATACTCGCTGTAGGATATCCACAGCCTTTTCTACCATCCCGACCGCCCTCTTCGCTGCCACCGGAGAGTTACACCAGGTTACTCCTCTTTCTTCCGCAAACTTCCTCGTTTTCTCTCCAAAGTGAGACCCTGGATCCATATACATTCCTACCGGAACCCCTACTTTCTCAAATATTTCTTCCCCCAGAAATTCGATTACGGAATCTGAGTCGTTCCGCTCGGTCGCCTTCGCCCAAACGTATCTCGAGAAATAGTCTATTGCGATGACTATCCAGTACTTCTTCGCTCCATCATATTTCGGAAATGGACCAATAAAATCGATTTCCAGTAATTCCATAGGCTCCCTTACTGCCACACGGGCACTATGTTGTGAGCGCGCCGCAGTTCCAAATCTTGCGCAGGTAAGACAACCTCGAATATAATCCCGAACGTCCACCGTCATCCGCGGCCAGTAATACTTCCTAAGTTTCCGCTGAGTGATTGTTTGCGAAAAGTGTCCTCCTTCATCATGAGCTTTTCTCAGAACCGTAGAGACTTCCTCCTTCAGCACACATCGTTTGTTCGCACCCATAACCTCGTGGTATAATGTCCCATCGCTCCCCATCGAAAATCGTGCGGCCCTCCTCGCCAGCGCAGCCTTCTGTACCTTCGTCACACAGGTCTCCGGGACCTCATTCCGATGTAAAAACCTCACAATATCACCGTACCAACCGGACTCAAAAAAACCTTCTCGTGGTGTGTTTGCCTTCTCTGCCATTTTCCCATCAAGACTCCTGACCAGTTTTAAAGCCATTAAATCCTCCAATTCCAGACCTGCTATTACCGACATACTCTGCCCCTCTGTCCTCTTTCCTTCTCTTACTTCTTCAAATCCATTCCCAAATATCATACGGAACCATTTTTGTGATGTATTGTACTTGGTAAAATTCTCCATCTCTTGTATTCTCAGCGGTTCAGCGACTCTCTTCAGTAGCTCCTCATACCCCCCTATTTCATCCTTCCACACCCATATTGGGTTATCATGTTCGTCGATGACCAGCTCGCCAAATTCCTCCATAGGTGGCGTACCACATTCTGCATCCGGGAAGACTGTACGAGATAACGCATCCGCTACCACATTTCGACTCCCTGGTATCCATAAAATTTCTACTCCCAAGCAACGCAACTCTGATGCCCATCGTGCGTAGATCCCATCGAGCACTGATGATTTAAGAAGTATATCAGTGGCTTATGATCTGTAAGTATGACCGATGGACTTGGGCTCCTCAACATGTGTTCGTACTTTCGTGCGAACTCAACAATGGCACACAGCTCCTTTTTGTACATCCCATAGTTCCTCTGAGACTTCGAGAAGGTGAATGCGTCGTATGCTATGGGTACCTCCACTGTCTTTCCGTCTTCTCTTGTTCTCTTTTGTGTAATAGCGCACCCCGCTCCATAAAGACTGGCGTCGCTGTACATCTGGACTGGTTTTGAAAAATCCCATCCGTGCATCTCTACCGCTTCTGCGCATTTTTCTTTGAGTAGTTGGAAGGCAGCCTGTTCTCTTGCTCCCCAACAAAAATCCACGTTCCCAGTTAGTCTTGTCAATGGCCTCTTCATCTCTGCAAAATTCTTTACCCAGTTACGAGTAATTCCTATAGCTCCGATAAACTTCCGTACTTCCGATGCATCCTTTGGTGCCGGAAATTTCCTGATCTTTTCGCATCTCTCCTTCTTTGTCACTAAGACTCCTCCTGCTTTATGCGTTACCCCCAGGGCAACTGTTTCTGTCACAAATAGCTCCATCTTCTTGAAGGATAATCTTAAGTTCGCCCAGTCCAGTCGAGGTAGAAGCTCATTTGCCAATAGATTGTATCCTTCCTCAAAATTATCCATGCCGCTAAATACATCATCAATGTAGAATGTGGCTTGAGGCAACTTATTCTCAGATCTTGGAAGGAGGATTGATTCCATCCCGGGGAATTCGTCTGTCGGGGGTACTTGGCCCAATACCAGGTACGTCAATTCTGTGAAACTGAAGCTCGCTGAACATGAGCCCTGTGGCATCTGCGTTGGCTGCAACTGGCCCATTCCTGGCATCGAAAACGCAAATAGATGCCGGTCTTCGGGGTGAACCATTATCGCCCAGTACCCATTTTTCAAATCCAGTTTGAAGAACATCTTGTGATTCGGATGTCCTAGGTAGTCATGACATCTGGACATAAGCTCCACAAAGCAACCTGGTTTATCCTCCACAACATTCTGGTAATTGAATGTAAGTCGCGGCTCATCCCATTCTCCCGGTTCCTCCGATTTGTCGACCATTTGAGCCATAGCATTCCAGTCCGAGAGGCATCCGTTTGCTTTAATCTTTTGTTCATATAATCCGTAACGAAGACCATCACTAATGATCCTTCTCATCCAAAACTCCTTGCCCGGCGGCCAGCGTCGTTGTTTCGGTCTTGAGAAAGGCAATGTGCCTTTCTTCAATCGTACTCGGTGTACATAAAGGTCCGTGAATGGTAAGTTCTTGAGGTCTGTCGAGTCCAGATGCCTGTATGTATACAATAACCTTGTTATCCTTTTCACCTTCTCTTTCGATAGCTCCCCCAATTTTACGCCTGTTCGTTTGAACCACTCGTCAATCTCCGCCTGCGATGATTCGGAAAGTTCTCTCTTGACTGGTCGCCGTTTTTCCGGGTACGTCGGCACCCTCGCTGATTTCTCCGATTTCTCTTGAAGACCTGCTCCCAGCATGCTACTTCCGGGCACACACGTCGACGGCCCTCCGTCGCTAAGATTGCCGTCAGGCAACTCCCTGTCACACAATTTCTTTTGCATTCTTGTTGAATCAACCTGTCTCTGTGTCGATTCGGTATCGTCCTCGGAATCGGTATCACATTGGACCACTTACGGTACATGTAGTCCAGCTGAATTCGCGTAACATCCAAAGTAACCTTCCTTGCTCTTTCTCCCTATCCTAGGAGCGTTCCTCTCCGGCAAGCCCAAAGGCACATATCTTACTGGTGGAGAGAAATTTTCCAGCGATATGTTCAGATGCTTTGTTGATTGTTGCCTTTTTACGACTTGCTCGGGTCGTGTTAGTTTCGCGAGTCCTCGGACTCGAATAGATCTCCGAATCCCTCATCCTGTGAGGATCCCTCGGAATCAGCGTCTGAAATTTGCGATTCATCGCTGCTTTCGTCGTCGTACTCATCTTCTATCCTCCTCAATTCCAGTGCATCTACTGGACACAGTACCAGCCTATGCTTTTCTCCTTCAATAAATTTCGGCCCCTTTATCTTTACCACTGTTTCGCCTCTTTCTGAGTCTCCTATCTCGATTATGGAGTCCCTTACCCGAATTTTTGCATCGACTGCGTGGAGCCATGGTAGCCCTAACAACAGGTGAATATCCTGCTCATTTTCTTTTCCAAAAGGTCTCACAAAGGCTTCGACCTTCCTCCAAATTCCTAGGACACCGATTTCTATTGTTGCATAATGGGTTAATTGCGCAGAGGTCCCGTCTGCCACATTCATGGTCATCCCATTGAAACCTTTGTTCGATAGTGGTATCATCGGAATGTTTAGTGCTTTAAGAAACCCAACAGTGACAATTGTCATATCCGATCCCTGATCGGCTTGTGCCACGTCCGTCGGCAAAGTTACGTTGATTGCTTTGTTGTTTTTCTGCGTCTTCACCACGAATGGAATTCGAAACGCCTTTTGATCGATAGTTACCCTGGGTTTGTGACGACGCCCGCGTTGCACAGAGAAGGCTGACTTGGCCCTCGGCTCCTTTGACCTCTTCTGGCGCTCATTCATCCTCGTCGATAATGCTCTGAAGGCTTTTGATAGGTCTGGAGAGATCTGAAATAAATCCATCAAGGAGACTTCCACCTTGATCTGTTCTGCCAATTTCTTGTAATCTATTGGCCCCTTCCCTTGTCTTCCAAAAATCTCTCGAAGTTGTCTTAGAGTTCTTCTTGCTTTTTTCTGTTCGGCTTTTCGGAACTTGTGATTGTTACCGTCTTGATTTATCAAACTTTCAATGTCCATCGGTCTAGGACGTTTCTTTTGGTCGCTCTCATTCAGATACGCATCCAGTGCGATCGTGGTTGGTTCGACTTCCTCAAACTTGACGCGCTTCTCCTTCCGATCAAGCGCCAGTCTGCCCTCTTCTGCATTCGTGAACCCTAGAACAACGCTTAGACATTTATTCCGCTCTTGACTGCTTTGTACGTAATCTCTTCCCATAAACTGGTGAAGATCCGTCGTTGGCGTGTCGTATTCGGCCGATTTATTTTCTCCTACATCACTGTCTGCACCTTGATTCCTCCAGTCTCCAGAGCTATAGGCAGCTACATGGCTGTCTTGCTCCTGTGGCCTCCTATTTGCCCATTGGCTATCCCCAACTTCTCTGAAACGAAGACCGCTTCCCTGTTTTTGGAATCCCGCAAAGTTTGATGATGCTGCAGGCCACAGTAGCTCTTTCAGGTAGGATTGCTCCCACCATTCTAACGGTGCTGATGAACACCTTGGTTTTGCGTGGCCTATCTCCCCACACTGGATACATAATGGACCCAGCTCCTGCTTGTAAACCACTGAGCCACTCACGTAAGGGTTCCTCGACAAGCTTTTTGGCGGCATAGGCCTCGTGTTGCTTGCTTGCTGCCCTCCTCGGGTCCCGGAATAACCTCCACGACCATTATATCCTCCTCTGTTTTGCATGGGTTGGCTGGGAGGTATCCTGTTCTGCCTTGGAGCCGACTGCTGTTAATCCTGGAAGGTCTTGCTTGGCTGCTGTGGACCCCGTGGCACCAAAGATTGCTGCGTGTTGCCTTGAGGGGTGGCTCTTTGCGGCCCTTCTATCATCTTCGCTTGTGACTCCGGTGTACGTGGATAACCACTCGGAATTCTGCCATATTGGTATGGCTGGTTCCTATGTTGCCGATCGCCCATCTCAGCTAACGACGACCCCAGTGGGTACCCCCATTGTATCAGGTGTTGGTTCCTGACATGGTCCAATTCCATCCGCTCTACTCTTTCTCGTTCGATCTCCTCCCTCTGAGTGATCGTGTCCATCGCCTTCCTTGTTTTTTCAAAGGCGTTCTTCAAGCTTCCGGACAGGGTACTTGACTTCGTGAGTATTGTATACCTCAAGTCGTCATCCCGGATTCCCCTCGCAAAAGATTTCACGACAATCGAGAGTATCGTCTTTTCTAGCCCATTCAAGGGAGCATCACCTTCCTCCTGGTCCCGTCCGTGACTTCTCCTCAAGAGTTCCTGCGCTCTTTCATGGTAGGCCCCCAGCGCCTCAGTCTCTCCTTGCTTTAGATTTTGAATTTCCTCTTGGATGTTCCCCTCCTCCACTCTTGCTACCGGTCTTGGGAACTTCCTCATCGCCGATGTTCTAAACTCCTCCACATCACTGGCCGTTGGCTCCTGTTCCAGGTCCACGAATTTGACATATAGAGGCTTGGTCTCCAACCAATCCATTGATTTTCCTACGAAGAGCCTCGAAATTGCGTCGAAGAACATCGCAGATAATTCTGTTGCAGGTACTTTGTTGTATGGCCGAAACTCTGTGTCAAGGAATGCTGCTTTGTCAGCCTCTCGCTTAAGTGGAAACTCTTCATGCACTTACTATTTATATGTCCTTACCTTTATGTTATTCATAAAATTAATCAATATACTTTATCCTTATTATATTCATATATTTATCTTCCTATCTGTGACAACGTGACTGTCTACGACACTCATAATCTAACACTCTGCGTCCAGCCGCTTAAACCACCTGACAACTGGTGTCGAATCGTCATAATCTCCACACCCCTGAAAGGAGGGATATGTGCCTGAAGACATCGTTTGATCTTCTGAAGTTGTTATCTTTTCGGATATATGGAAACCTTGGAGATCCTCAACCAGCGAGTCCAAGAGTAGTGTTATGTTCCGAAAGTTTAACCTGCTCGATTCCAACTTGAAATCTTTGTACTTAGTCGTTTGATTGATAGTAGTGAAAATGCGTATTCATTCATAACCCATATCGTAGTTATAAATCAATAGTTGTTGAAAGTAAGGTTTTATATTCGATTCTATCGATAAGATGAATATGTATTGAAGTTCCAGTGGTTTTCCAGGACAATAATCAACTGAAAAATAGAAAAATATAATAATAAAATGAAGCAGAGACAGGAGATATTATCCCTGCGGAGGTCACCAGATGTTTGATCTGACAAATAGGTAAGGGCCTGTTTGGATAGGAACTGCGCGCAGGTGCAGCTTTTCATAGAAATGCGCAGTTCGTGTCTTGGCAAAGTTTGCAGGAATAGCTGCGAGTAAACCTGCGTTGTTTGGCTTCGCCAGATCGCAGATCTTAGAAAGCTGTTCATAGCATGATTTGTCAGCAAGGCTGCAGAGTGCTAACCGTGACACCATGTTATTGATGACATCATCCGCCTCAGCAGTCAATCTTTACTCTGATACTCTTCGCCATATCTCTCTTCGCTGTATCATTAGCAATGTCGCAGCTCCAAAGGACGGCCACTAAAATAGCGATGAAAGCCAGACAGCCCAATGCGAGATTGACAGATGAAGATGTTTTGACAATGATTGACATCCTGAAGCAAGCGACAATTGATGGCAACACTTCAGAGAATGGGTTTAAAGAATCTGTTCGGCAACAAGTTTCAGACAGCCTCAACGATGAATTGAAAACAAAGCGCTCCTCAGAATCAAAGTTTAGCAGGGTGAAGAAAGATTTTAAGGAAGTGAAGTTTCTCAGCGAACTTTCTGGATTTGGGTATGATTCAGCAAACAAGCTAGTTATAGCTGAGTCTCAAGTATGGGATAGTTTATTAGAAGTAAGTCATATAAGCATGATGCTACGAAGATTGCTGTCATGTTACCAATAGAAACGTCCACATCTAAAGAAATGGCAGCGAAGCTCCTTTCCTTGGTACGAAGATATGGATCAAATGTTCGGTAATAAGCTGGCGGTTGGGAAACATAGCTTCTTTGGAGGAGAAGACGATACGCCACACGAGATCTCAAGTGACGAAGAAGAAGAGTCAAGTTTCGAGTTTATACGAAGCCGCTCAAACTCAGTCATACCAGTTACACCTACTCCCCGTCCACGCATCAGCCTCAACATCAATGAAAGCGCATCTGGCAGCGAAGAAGGTACACCACAAATTTCCAAAGCTACGAAGAGACACCGGGATTCTGCAAGCATTCACCAACCTACGAAGCGTATTCGAGTAACAGGTGTGTCTGTATTACAGGACATGTCGGAGAGCCTCAAAGCTGCAGTCTCTAACGATGCATCACAGCTACCAGAAGATGCGTCTGCTTCGTTAGATGGTCAGGCTTTTACGAAGATACAAAGTGAAACATGCTTGACGGATAAAGGGATTTTGGCTATGCTGGAAGTTTTGGCGGATACCTCGATGGCACGAAGATATTTGCTATTACAGCGAAAGAGTATTAGAGAGGATTGGATTAAACAAGAGATGAGAAAGCATGCAGCGAAAGTAGACGAGGGTTTGGCAGAGTTCATTATCTACGAGACATTTCAGGAGCTTTTATAGTCCTAATCTATTTCTTCGTTGCCGCTTAATAAGATGAGCTGCCTACATATCTTCAGCGATATTGTCCCTGCGGCTGTTTGTACGAAGTGTCTCACTTCGTGATATGTTGTAGGCTTGCTCTACTCTGATGGGCTCTTGCTCGTTTTCGTAACTATCATCTATATTGAGCGAGTGTCCTTCTTCGTTGATATCAGAAAGAATGTTGTGAAGCACGCAGATTGCAGCAACTACTCGCACTTGAGCAGCCAGCTTGAAACTACGAGGCCGTGTCAAAATCTTGTACTTTGCTTTCAAGACTCCAAAAATTCTCTCCACGATGTTACGAAGCTTTGAATGCTGATGATTGAATAGCTCCTCTTTGTTCTGCGGTGCTCTGTTTCCTTTCCCCCATTTTTGCAAGTGATAACGGACACCTCTATAAGGTGTCAAACAAGCATCACAGTTTCGGAATCCTGCATCTCCAAGAAAGTACTTGTCCTGGGGTAAGTTGATTGCCTGACATCGTATAGCCTCAAACCAGAGAGTAGAATCCGCAACACTCCCTTCCCAGCCACAGAGCAAGTTCGTAAATTGAAGATCAGAGTTGCATGCGGCGAGTACATTCTGCGAAAGAAAACCCTTCCTGTTTCTGTAAACAGCTCTTTCACTATCAGGTGGTGAAATTGGTATATGTGTCTCATCAATTGCCCCTATGCAATCTTTAAACCACGGATAGTAGTCTTTCGTATTATCTTCAATCACAGATGATAGCGGTGTTTCGTTCGTTGCAGGCTTGATTGTAGCTTTGTATAAGTCTGTGCTAATGAAGCACCGCATAACTTTATGATATGTTCGCTGTATTGTTTCAGTGCTTCGTTGAAAGCGCTCTGCTAGTTGTCGCATCGAGAGATCAGTTCGTATCGCGAACAGAAAGATAGCCAGCTGCTCCTTTGTCCCCATTCTCCGTGTGGGTTGGAAAGCCGTTCTTCTTAATAACAGGTTTTCTACGAAGTAGAACCCTTCTTTTGATACACCAAGATTGGTAATGCGTTCTTCATGGCCTTTGAGCATTTCGTTCACCCAGCTCTCTCCTTGTAGTTTTGAGTCGTGTTGCCGAGCTTTATCATTGTGCGTATTGTGATAGTACGAAGCAGCTGCAATACATGCAATCGTAGTACAAAGAAAGGTTTTACGCCTACGGCGTTTACGATCACTCAAAGCAGAATTAGATGTTGTGTTTCGTTGCATCATAGCGATAAAGAAATAGCTGACGTCACTGATAATAGAAGGCTGAGATGTCAAAGTGAAAACTGCAAAGAAGTCAAAAAGTTGGAGCGAATCGCTGCAGTTTTCATTTGTGTGGTGCAGGAATGGATTTTACGAACTGCGCAGGAATTGCCGGGAAACTGCGCAGTTATGGTTCGTATCCAAACAAACCGTCAAAAACTGCGCAGTTTTGTAACTGCGCAGTTTTTCGCGGTGCACTTTCGCTGGTGCAGTTTTCCCGCAGTTCCTATCCAAACAGGCCCTAAACAAGTTAATAGATTCTTCTAGCTATCGAGAGTAGTAAAAAGGACTCCTAGAAAAATACTCTACAAAAGTCTCAACGGCGGTACCCCCTCGCTCTCCGAACCTTCGCGTCTATATAATCCTGCCATCTACCCTCATGGACCCTCGCTTCACACCCAATTATCTGAGTCCGGAATACCACCCGCTCGATGTCAATATGAAACTGAGGTAGTCTCGAGGAGGATACCGTGTCTGGATGGGGTCACAGAGTTACGTATAACTGACCTGTGCGCTGTAGGAACTACGTGTCAGACTAGGAGTCTCGCTTAACTCATTTTCTCTCTCATACATGGGTCCGGAATGTCAAAGAGGTTTTCCCTGTCCATTGGGCTTTGTACAGGGTCTACCCCTAGTAATATCTACGGGCTAATTTACAGTAATTATCCATCCATCTGACATAACGCCTACTCCTCATCCAGTCACCCAACAAGAATATATCGCCAACGTCTAGTTTTACACCAGTCAAAAATCCGAGCGACTTACACTGAATCGTTGTTGAAAGTGAGGCATGCTTTAAATGACCTTAACGCTATATATCGTACCAATTGTAGCGATAGATGAACAGCGAGGAAACATCTCCTGCGAGGCGTAGCTATTCGAGAAGATCTTCAGCAGATAAGTGCCTTCAGGTCATTCTTTACTGGATTTGGAAAGATCTCAGCTAAACAACTGCAGGTAATTACTTTACACAATGCTGGCCACGAAAGAGGCGAAATTGCATCTATCCTCGACTTGAGCTACAAACAAGTTATTCACATCATCAATAGAGGCACTACCTCTCCCAAAAGAAATCCGGGTGGAAAACGAAAACTGGATCAGGCCCAAGCTGATGAGCTAGAAACATTTGTGCGACTTTCTCGAAGGAATCGTCAGATGACGTATATAGAGCTTGCCATGGAGTTTAGTTGCTGAGGCGCTGGGGTTTATGCGATCAGAAGTGCGCTCAAAGATAGAGGTTACTCCAGGAGTTTGTCTCGAGCAAAGCCACCTATATCCGGGGTCAACATGATAAAAAGGTTAGAGTGGGCTCTAAATCATCGTCACTGGACCATTGACGATTGGAGTCAGATCCTTTGGAGCGACGAGACATGGGTAACAGATGGTAGACATCGAGATGCCTACATAACGAGAAAGGCTTGTAGCGCGTGTCATCAGATAGGATTTAGATGGCTAATAATATACAGCCTGGTGACGAGCTTGAATACACCTGGCTCGTCGACAAGGCTAGAAAGAGCACAGCCTGGATGTTCTGGGGGAGTTTTCACGGAACTCAGAAAGGGACCTGCTTATTCTGGGAAAAAAATTGGGGTTCAATAACAGGTCCGAGTTATTGTGAACACATTGTTCCCCATGTGGCTGACTACATGCAGGTGAATCCTGGATTGCAATTCACGCAAGATAATGCACCGCCACATAAAGCAGCCTTCACTCGGGAAAGTTTAAGGGTTAAAAATATTGAGCCCATAAACTGGCCTCCTTACTCCCCAGACCTCAACCCTATTGAGGCTGTGTGGAGCGAGATGAAGGATTATATTGAAAATCAATATCCTGAACTCGAGGATGGGCGGGAGCGGTCTTCGACTGAGCTTCGTATTATCATACTGGAAGCATGGGATTCTATAAGTCATAACTCTTTGCAGTATCTCATCGGAAGTATGCCGGCGCGATGTCAGGCGGTTATTGTAGCTGGTGGGGGAGCTACGAGATATTGAAGATTTATTTTCACGGCTAGTCACTAGCTTTAACATTAGTCGTATTTAGCGCGAAATCTGCTATAAAATTTACCAGATTAAGCTTAGTCTCATGAAAGCTCCAAGGTCCTCCCTTTTGACATTCGCGATTTCGAGTACACGTAATACACACAAATTTTCGAGTATCCCTTCCATAGTGGGCCTAGATAAATATTTTTATAGAAATTTGTATGGCGAGACCCTGGTCAAAAAGTGGGTTTGACATTCAGCACCCATCAACGAGAGTACAGTCGTCCCTCTCTAACTCGATAGTGGGTCCCGGTATAAGTGTTGAAAGTATTCAATGTAACTTGGACTTTTATATTTGCAACACTTACCCTTACAGGTCATTTTGCGTGCAGGGGTAAGTATTGCAAATATATACGGTAAAATATCTATGAATCGTTTCCGTAATTATACCGGGACCCACTATTAGCTATGAGAGGTTCTACTGTATTCTTGATAGCTAAGGGTTGCTGGTATGCATTCCCGTGATATAGATTCAGGGTCGAGGGATGAAAGGGTCGTAGAAGGTCTTAGCGAATGATGTTTTCAAATGCCGTTCGGGTGAGAGTGTCTGTCGTATTCTGCTGAGTCTTCGCTACATGTACAGTAGCTGAGTTATATGCGTGTCATGGCTTAAAGATCGCAAACACAAGATTGATGGAAAAAGACATTTGTTTTTTGCAAATTAGGATCGGTCGTGAAAAGTCATCTTTAGCATCACCATGCCCTATTGGCAATACGGTCGAATATTTATTCTGAACTTTCCTAAAGCCTATTCATAATATACAACTGTTGGGTCGGATGGTGCAGTGGTATGCCGTCCGGGCCGTTCTCCCAAGTAGAGTCTGGGCAGCTTGGACACATGCACCACTTGAGACGGGAGAAAGCTGGTTCGAATCCACCAAGACCCTCACACCACTTCTCTCGCAGTGATATTGTATTCGTAAAATGATGAAAGCATACTTAGATAACCATGGGTTTTTCTCGCTTTTCCCTGTGGTGGGTAATCACGGAAGAGGGTACTTGTCGTAAGGCGTTATTCTCGTAGTGGTATCTGCAAATGAAATCTGAGTATAAGTGTCCCTAACGTCAAAATGAGTTGTTCTATAACAAAGAATACGTATCTTCCGAAAAATACCGACGTGGGCCTTCAGGCGCCGAAATAGGAAAATAGAAAAATTTATTTAATATACAACAATTGAACCTGGATAAACCGATAGTGGGTCCCGATTTAATTATTAAAAAGAATCATTGAAATTTTACAGTTTATATTTGCAATACTTATCAATACATGAAAATTGTATGTAGGGGTAAGTGTCGCAAAAAGAACAATGAAAAGGTTCTTAAATGTAAACAATAATTATACCTGAACCCACTATCGACTAAGACAGATTCGACTATAGCATCATGAGCCTTACCAAAAACCCACATTTAATTATTTCAATTCCGAACTAAACTTACTAGTACAAAAACTAGTAGTACCGACACGTGCTTAAGGTTGCACGTACAGCATATGTACATTTTACATCATCATCATCAATAAAATTCCCTTTCGACCCCAACAAAACCGAACTCCAACACTTCTCGCGCCGCCGCGCAGACAAAGATCCTGCCTCCACACCACGTATCTCTTACAAGGAATTCACTATCGCCGAAGATACCACACGCCCGTACACAAGATGGCTTGGTGTCTATTTTGACAAAAAACTAACCTTCAAATGGCATGCCAATATTCTCGCAAGTAAGGCTATGAAGGTAGCGAACGCCCTCCGAAGTCTAGGTAATACAACCCGCGGGGCTACACCGAGTCTGCTCCGCCAAGCGGTAACCGCCTGCGTAATGCCTATCGCATATTACGGCGCCGAAACCTGGTGGCCTGGACGACATAGATCAACACCACAAAAAGCCATAGTCTCAAACCGAGTGGAAGGACATATATCCTTACTGCGCCGAGTAGCTCTTACCAGCGCTAGAGCAATCCTGCCGGTCTACCGAACGACGCCAACTCCTGCCCTATTTCGCGAGTCCGGACTCCTCCCCCCCGAAATTCAGCTGGACGCAAGAATACGTCAGGCTGCTCTTCGTATCCATCGCCTAGACCGCCGACATCCTCTTCGCCGACGTGCGGAATGGACCCTGCAACATAGAAGGAGTATATCTCGCTTTTCTGTTGGAATCCTCAGCCTCCCTGACGTAGAGTTCATAGATCCTCTTATTCTTCCCCCATGGCACAACCAAGAAGGTTGGCGCGCTAGCATTAAGCGAGTTACCAGGTCTCCCTTTCGAGGCTCCGGCGAAATTCCATTCCAAGATCTGGTTGCTTATGCAGACGGCAGCCGATCAGATTCAGACTCTGGTCCTCAAGTAGGAGCCGGAGTAGTTGTGATGCAAGCGGACCGGGTCATTCTCAGAAGACTTATCCCTCTCAGCCCTACACTAGAAATTTTTGACGCCGAAGCCACCGCCGTACTACATGCACTGGAACTAACCTTGTCACTACCATCAACAAGATTTGCTAATAATCTCTGGATTCTTACAGACAACCTAGAAGTAGCCCGTCGTCTCCTGTCATCCCCTGTCTGCTCCTCGCAGAAGCTCTTTCTAGACTTCACTAACAAGACCGCTGCCTGGCCTCAACGGGCACGCCTTCCTCACACTATTCCGGGCAAAATCGAAGTTCGATGGATTCCCAGTCATGCCGGCATCCGTGGAAATAATCTAGCAGATCAGGCCGCGAAAGAGGCGATGATAATGCCATCTCCTCCCCCTGTCCCTCTATCTTTAGCCGCTGCGAAGCGCTGGGCTAAAAAGAAAATATCTACTGCTGTAAATAACTACTGGGAACAAAACGCACCCCAGTCATATCGGGATCTCGGCATTGGGATCTCTGAAAGCTGCCCCGGAGAGTTGCACCTACCTAGGACATTCGTCTCTCATATTTATGCCGCTCGCTCAGGGCACGGAGATTTTGCCTTGTATCATGAGCGGTTTAATCACGAAAATGCGCACAACTATTGCAGTTGTGGTGACCAAAAATCTACAAGCCACGTACTACAATGCAGACTGTCGCCCCAGAGGCTCCCAAAGATCCCGGGGATGTATGCGAATAAAACTTCCTACTTCTTCGGCTCATTAAAAGGCGCTAAAAAATTGGCCAAATGGCTGGAAGCCACAAAATTTTTCACTGAAATCTGCCCCAGATTCCCCCTCTCAGAGGACAGCCAAACACTTTTCTAATTAGGTTAAAAAAAAAAAAAAAAAAACACACACCGGCGTTTTGGAGGTCAATTATTCAGTTCTCTAGTCTTTGCGTAGCAGATGACCATCATTACCTTTATTAAATCATGTAATTTATCATTAGACTTTGTTTTTAGCCTTCTTGTTTAAACATAGGGCAAATCTCGCCAGCAAACCGGGCTCCACTTCTTTTGTTTGGGAAGCGGGGCGCCTCAGCCACTAGGGCAGTAAGCCCTAGCGTCCTTTACCTTCGGGTGAATGTAGCGCGGCAAAGGCTTACGCCTTTGCTTGATAGACGTAAAATAATACAAACAAACAAACAAACAATCAATAAAATTCCGACAGTGCTCCTATCCCCTTTTACCTCGAACCTAAGATCATTGATACATTGACCCACAACTCTCTGAACGATCTCACATTGAATGAATATTTCGATCCTCAAAAAGATATCCAATATTTAAACTACCATGCCTAATCCCCCCCATATCCCTCTCATTCCCCCTAATCCTCTCCTTCCCCATCCACCTATAACCGTTCAGTCGGTCGGAAAAGGCTCGCTGGCAGAAACCCTACTGCAAACAACTTCCGCCGCCACTAACAGGATCGAGGAGGCTACGTTAATGTTCCAAAACATAGTATCAATTCTAGATGATGCACTAAAAGAGATTGTACTTCCACAGCACCTACATAAGAACTTTCAAGACTTCATCACCGATCTGAATGCAGTTGCCCGACAACACTTTGAATGCCACGTCAGAGGAACTTCTCGCTCTCTCACATCTTATCCTGTAAAATCAACTTTAACCTCTTCGGCAACTAACCCCCAGCCAAAAAATAAAACTCAATTTGAACCGGGCCCAAAAATACATACGTCCTACTCAAATGCAGCCAAGAACAAAGTTCCAGAACAAGGACCTCAATCAAGATCGGTATCGCGACTACCAACAGTACAGCCACCAAGGCTCAGTTCCATTAAAACTCAGCCCAAAAAATCTCATGAAGACAATCGAATCCTTGTAAGGTTATCTTCCGGACATACATGCCTAAGCATGTCCCCATACGCCATAATGCTACAACTGAATGGATTTTTGAAAGGAAAGCTTGTGCGCGAGGTTCAGAAAATTAAAACAGGATTCGCCATCTGCCCGGCATCTAACGATGCACATGAAACATCGCTAACACGCATGCCCGAGATTGAAGCCTTTTTGTCAACAGAAGGAGACTGCAAAGTCGAAAAACCTCAACAATTCTCTGCTTTTAAGCTTTCTGGCATACCTCGCTCATACTCAGGGTATAATGGCTCGGGGATAGAGCTCATAGATATTACTGCCACCACTATTGCCGAGGCTCTTTATGACCTTACAAACGTTCGACCAGTGAATGTGCTTGAATGTCAAAGCTCCACCGACAACCAATTCTCCCACAAGAAGAATTGGATAGCTTTCTATCCTGAAGGTTCAAACCTCTCAAAAAGTCTACCACTATTTGGCGTCCGTGTCCCTGTGAAACTACTACCGAAAAGGATTAAAACTCCTCAATGTGGAAACTGCTTTGGATGGCATAATGAGCGGGCTTGTTCAAGAACTGCTCGATGCAGAATATGCGGCTCTACCCAACACGTTGAGTCAAACCATACAACTTGTGACCCCACCAGAGCTCATGAATGCCCACCAAAATGCGTAAACTGTCACGGCCCACATCCCGCTGACTCACTCGAATGTCTCATCCGTCCTAGGAAAGACAACTCATTACCTAATAAGACACAGATCACACAGATCCGAAAGGCAGCAAATGCAGCTAGACTCCGTCTTAAAACAGCACATTGCGGAGCCTTAAGTACTCAAATCACTAACTGCGAAAATATCGTACAAGGAACACAAGCTCCACTAGGTACTCAATCTCAGGATCAAGAAGTCTTAAGACCTAGTTTTGGATCCCAAAACTGTTTTGCAGCTCTGGCAGAAGACGCCCGACAGTACTGTGAAAATTATACTATTACCTCTACATGAACAATATAAAACAGAACGTGAAGATACTGTCCATCAACGTTGCCCGCAGTACCGCTGCACATACACTTTCACTTGAAACTGCCTTCAGATCCAATATCGACATCTTGCTGGTTCAAGAACCGTACATTCATAGGGATGTAAGTAGAAGAATAACTTGCACACACCCCGCTTTTGAGAGCTTTACCCCTACCGATGATTGGTCAAATCGACCCCGTGTTATAACGTATACGAAGAGAAATTCGGGACTCACCTTCACACAAGATCGTCCCGTGCCACACATCAATCAAGGCATTACTGATATTTTATTTCTAAAAATTAAAACCTTTGGTAATAACTATCTCACTATCATTAACATTTACAACGCCCCCCCCGGAGCTAATAATCCAGGTGCTGCACTAAACTATTTATTTTCATTACCAAATACTTTCTCTTTTAAAAAGTGTATTGTTGCTGGTGACTTCAATCTACACCACCACTATTGGCAACCGTCTTATCCAGGAAGCCCCTCACCACAATCAATACCTCTTGTGGAGTGGCTAGATGCTAAAAACTTTTCCTTTATATCAGAAATTGACACCCCCACACATAACCGAGGAAATGTACTAGATCTATGTTTTTCATCACACTCTCTATTGGCAAAAGGTTGCACGGCCTCTGTACAACAAGATCTGGACGTCACTTCTGACCATCTCCCAATACTTGTACATGTACCTTTAGAATTTCCTATCAGATATACCGAACCGAGGCTACGAATCGCATCATTAAACGAAGAAGTTTTCAAGACTCTACTAACTCTAAGTGTTGCCGATATAGATACACTGGAAGATAAGTCCCCCTCATCTATTGATAAGAGAGCTGAAAAGATAGTTGAAATATTGCAGTCCTCCTTTGCTGGATCCGCGAAAAAATCCTTGCCCCATAGTAACGGGAAACCCTGGTGGGATCTAAACTGTAGAGAGGCACGTAGAAAATATCGAGATAAAATCCGCACCGGAAATGCCACCCAAGATGACAAGAAAGAGTTTAGGAGAGTCATTAGAAGTGCAAAGCGATTATTCTATCAAAGAAAGATAGACGAGATCAGTAAGGCAAAAGAAATTTTTGACATAATCAAACGGCAAAACACAAAAGGTGTCTTTCGTACTCACCACCCCTTCAAAATCCTCTTGCCCCAAATGACCCACCAGCACACAATCTCGAAGACAAGAGGGAGGTTCTCGTCAGAAATCTATTATGCAATCAATCTGAAGTTGTAGATTTTCCCTTAGATACTCCATCGGTTCCAAGACAGTCTCTTCCTTTCCCAAAACTAACAATGTTAGAAGTGTCTCTGGCTATCTTGGAAGCTAGGAATACGACACCAGGTAAAGATGGGATAACTAGCACACTGCTACGTATTGCATGGAAATTTATCTCTAATTTGGTTTTGGACCTTTTTCAGGCGTGCATCGATATTGGGTACCATCCTCGCTGTTTCCGCACTGCCATTATAACAATTATTGGAAAACCAAATAAAGCAGATATGAGCAGTCCCAGATCCTATAGGCCAATTGCATTACTCCCAGTTTTGGGCAAAGGTTTAGAAAGGCTTGTTGCAAGACGTATGGTATGGATTTCCATCAAATATAGGATCCTTGCAAATCAACAATTTGGTGCCTTGCCGCTCCGGTCGTCAGTAGACCTAACCACCTGTCTCACTCATGACATTGAATCCTCCTTAGCCAAAGGTCATACAGCAACAGTCGCTACTCTTGACATTAAAGGAGCATTTGATGCAGTACTCCCAGGGCGACTTACCCACCGATTAAGAGAACAGGGCTGGCCAACACAGCTATGTAATTGGATTGGATCCTTCGCAACAGAACGCAATGTTTCAGTCCGATTAGATGGTCAAAATGGGCCTCTCAGAACAATTCATTGCGGTCTACCTCAAGGTTCTCCGATTTCTCCTATTTTATTCATGTTATACATATCTCCCCTATTTCGTCTCAAAGGCCTTAACAAAGCATTTGGATACGCAGACGATGTTGCACTTCTTCAAACCTCCTCCACACTTGAAGAAAATTCATCAAAAATACAAACAGCCATTAATAGTGTTCTAGCGTGGGGAAACAAAGAAGGCATAACATTTGACCCAAGCAAATCGGAGCTAATGCATTTTTCAAGAAAGCATAAGGATAAAAGAAACAGCCCAAAAATATATACAGATCAATTTGTGATTTCGGAAAACTTTGAACGGCCATATCTGAAATGGCTAGGCGTACATTTCGATAGAAAACTCACATTCAAAAGCCACGCTTTAATTCAGGCCTCTAAAGCTCTGAATGTCGCACACGCTCTAAGCTACCTGGGAAACACGACAAGGGGAGCGCCTGCACGGCAAATTAGACAAGCTGTACTATCATGCGTCATACCAGTAGCATATTTTGCGGCGGAGACTTGGTGGCCGGGAAAAACGAGAACTAAAAACTCAAAAATAGTCAGTAACAGGGTTGGGACACATCTTAAAGCACTGAACAAAGTCTGTACAACAGCAGCAAGAGCAATCCTACCGGTTTTCCGGACAACACCCATACATGCTCTGCTAAGGGAATCAGGATTAAACCCAGCGGAGATATCTCTCAATAGTATAGCGAAGAAAGCGGCGATCCGAATTCGTCGTCTTGACCATCGTCACCCACTCTCTCAGCGTGTAGAGAAACTGACCTCAACACAACATTTGACACGCTTTGCCCGAAATGCAGCTTCTATACCATCGTCAGAGAAAATAGATCCACTGATATATCCCCCGTGGGATATTGGAGAATTAAGAAATAGTTCCATCTTTCCTACAGACCAAGCTTCAACATCCAATTTACTAAGAACTAGATTTTTCAAGAATATCTCAACTACCTCCCGAAGAACGATATTCAAGTCTATAGTGACGGATCAAAACTTCCTAATGGAAACTTAGGAGCCGGTTTTGTAATATTTCAGCACGGACGACTAGTATGCTCAGGCGCTTCACCTTTAGGAAGCTCGATTGAAGTAGAAGATGCCGAAGTTCGAGCAGCACTCCAGGGAATAAAAGCTGCCATTGCACTTCCAACGACTCGTTTTTCAAAGGACTTCTGGGTTTTCATAGATAACCGTAACGTGGCAAACAAAATTCTTTCCAAAACTCCTGTGTTCTCGTCTCAATCAACATACTCTGAGACCATAGAAATCACAAAACTATGGAAAACAAGAGAAAGACTCCCACATATTTCAGAAGGTGAGATTAACATACGATGGGTGCCCAGTCACTCTGGAATCCATGGCAATCATCTAGCAGATATTGAAGCAAAAAAAGGAGCATCCATGCACTACAATGGGCCACTAGAACTCTCCTTCTCATCACTACAGAATTGGCAAAAACAAAAATGGACAGCTCAAGAGAAAATTGGTGGCAAGCTGAGTCTCCCTGCTCGTATAAGGACCTTGAAATTGGGTCTGCCCCATCCTTACCTAAAGAACTTAGTCTAGGCAGAAAATTTTTGGGACACTTGATTGCGGCGAGAACAGGCCACGGAGATTTTGCTAACTATCATAAACGCTTCAAGCATCATGATGCAAACCTACACTGTCATTGCGGATCACTCAAGGCACCGCTTCATTTATTCTTTTGTAGAATACTACGTCGCCGAGGCGGACGCCCTCCAGGACCAATTAGCTCTCTCGTTCCTACCCTACTTGGAACTCCAGAAGGAGCCTTGAAATTATCGAAATGGCTCGAGAAAGCCGATTTCTTTGCAAATATATGCCCTCGGTAAGATAATAAAAGGACAACATAAAAACTGAAGTTTGTTTGGTATAGTAGAATAAACCCTTTAACCCTATTAAATGCTGGCTGTTTCACACAACGCCTTGCATCATACATGCAACTGCTTATCTAAGCCTACCGCTCTAGAGCCCTGGCTCTAGCGTCATTTGTCCCTAGTTAGGAATAGAGTTGAACGTGCAAGTCACGTGAGACTTAGTTTAGACGTTAAATAGTAAAATAAATAATAAAATCAATAAAATTCCGCTCTGTATGCAACTTTTGATTTCGGCACGCTTGGAGCGGAGATTTAGACATTCTATGTGCCTTCCCTTCAACTAAGTGAAATTTAATCCAGGCGCGATTGTTTATTTAGGGCATGCTGATGTTCTATAGAGAAGAAGATATCTAATTAAGAATCTTGTCACCACATTTATCATGAATCTGTTGGTTTGATGGTATGATAGGGTGGAAGTTAGTGCCGCATGACCATTGAAACTGCACGTTCACAGTGGTAAGGGAAATCGAGTGTCCCTGTAGTCCCCCTCTCTGATTATGTCTGCCCCTATTTCCATCAAAATTTGTACAGTCGTCCCTCTCTAACTCGTTAGTGGGTCCCGGTATAAGTGTTGAAAATATTCATTGTAACTTGGACTTTTCGATTTGCAACACTTACCCTTACAAGTTATTTTGCGTGCAGGGGTAAGTATTGCAAATGTAAATGGTTGAATTTCAATAAATATTTTCAACACTTATACCGGGACCCACTATCGAGTCAGAGAGGAACGACTGTATGATACTAGCGACAAAAATAATAACCGAAAAGGACTACAGGGACCTTCGATTTCCCATACCATAGTGTATGCATGTGTAGTAACTTTATTGGTAATCCTTGGCTATTACCGATATGTATACCGTAAGCGAGGGAATAAAGTAATCGAAGTTTGAGTGAGATAAGTTCAGTTTTGAATGCTGATACTACCGATTTAGGTTTGTACGTCGTTGCCATGCAGTCGCTTAACGTGTTAATGACACAAAAATTGAACGTCTATTACTACAGTAGAACCCCTCTTAGCTAATAGTGGATCCCGGTATAATTACTGAAGAGATTCATAGATATCTTACCGTTTATATTTGCAATACTTACCCCTGCACGCAAAATGACCCGTAAGGGTAAGTGTTGCAAATATAAAAGTCCAAGTTACAATGAATCTTTTCAACATGTATACCGGGACCCACTATTAGCTAAGAGGGGTTCTACTGTAACAATCTATAGGGCTGAGACGCTGTACAAACAGTAGAAGAGACTAAAATTAATATAATTACGATGAATCTGATCTTGTGTACAGATAAATATATGAAGGTATAACGTTTTCATATGACTAGGCAATCTAGGCCCTAAAGATAATAGACTATCGACCTAAACTGATGATAACAATGTGACAAGATTCAGACCCTCAGGTCGACACGCTCTCCCTTCAACTCAGAGGTCTCCAGCCTCTATGTATGCACTTTTCTTCAGCTTCCCCTAGGCCCCAGACTTCTGCCAACCCTTTGTAGTTTCATAGCCCGTCTCTGGTGAGTTCCACATATATCTGATACGAGCCACCCTTTGTCTCCCATCTCATGACTGCGACCCGCGCCAACTATCTGTAACCATCTGTCTCATCTCAGAGTATGCACGCCGGTATCGGCCCCAGATGACTCTAATGTGCTAGTCGCGTTTCGCAATTTCACTACTCCCGGGCCTCATCCAGAAGCGCCCCCGCGACACCAAACAACACAACCGGCCAAGTCGAATATTCTCAACTTTCCTATATGGCACCAGGCCGAACCTGTCTTGGAAGCTTAAATTCCGCTTTTTGAAGACGGATGTTCTGAAATACCGGTAAAGCTTTCTCTTCACCTGTCACCAGGTAACCTTCCCGAAGGCGAAATCTCTTCAATGAATCCCCATGGTAGTGTCTCGGGATATGCTTGCCGTTGATTTGTCGGATCGTGTAGGATTTTCCCATGTCTCCTTCAAAACCGGTGATTACGAACGGTCCTCTCCAGGAGGGCCTTAATTTCTTTCCAGCTTGGCGATGGTCGAATAGCATAACCAGCTCACCTGGAGCGTAGGTGACCTGTCCACGGATGCCCAGATTTTGTCGCTCGGCTGATCTATCCTTTGCTCTGTTGGATCTTTCCAGTACTTCCGAGTTTCTGGTTGTCCGCTTCGTGATATAGTTTACTACTTTGTCCGAGTGTTCCTCTTCGCTGGGAAGCACATTTACATCTACACTTGACAGACCTGCTGCCAATTTCTTATAGTTGACTGGGCCTTTCCCTATTCGGCCCACAATCTCCCGGAGTTGCTTTACAACCCACTTTTCTCTCTTTGCTGACTTCTTCAAAACTTTTGCAGCGTGCTCGTCGTTGAGTAAGTTCTCAATATCCATCGGCCTCGATCGTTTCTTCGAGTTCGCCGTATTCAGGTACGACTCCAAGGTGAGCCCTTTGTCTTCCATTTCCTCGGTCCCAGATATCGATTGTCCAATTCTCTGTCTCTCGAAGCCAATTATGACACTCATGCACCTGGCTGAGTTGTTTGACCTATTTATGCATGGCTTTCCATCGAACTCCTCGCAAGTCATATGCTGGATTTCATCATCTCTTCCTATATCCTTATTTGGTCGATCATTCTGTGGGCGCACTCGCTGTACTGCCGCCTCTTCCATCTCTCGATTCCTCTAGTTACTGTTCTGGATCTCTCTGTATCTGAAAGTTCCGGGACCTGATCTGAATCCCACAAAGTTTGACTTGAGACCTTGGTACATTGTCTCTTTAAGATAATCTTGCTCCCAAGATTCAAGCGGCTTGTAGCGACAATCAGGCCTCCTGTGCCCGAGGTCTCCGCAGCGAAAACAAAGACCGCCCATCTCTCTATTGTAGATTTCCGACCCATTGATTACTGGGTGCCTGGACAAATTTCTTGGGGGTGTTGGCCTTGCATCGGTCGACCGATTCCACTTCCCCGAGTGATTCTCTTTCGGCCTATAAGCCTGTAGTGCAGAGCTTCTTTCCGGGCTCTCGTTATGCACTATTGGCTCTCTTGTGACTTTTGGACCTCCAGCGCCAGGCTGTGGTCTCGCCGCCTCGTACTGTGCCTCTTTCTTCACAAGCGAGTAGTTGTTTTGGTGTGGCTTCTCCTCTTGATTTCTGAAGCGTGCTGATGCTGAGACAATTGACTGGCCCAATTGCCCCTTGTAATGGTCCCTCAGCATTACGAACTCTTTCCTCTCTTCGATTTCGCGTTCCATGTCGCTGTTTCTTTCCAGGCTAAGCCTTAGATCTTCTGCCATCTCAAAGGTTCCACGAAGACTTCCTACCCTTGTACCTGATTTAACGATACTTTTTCTGAGTTCTGGATCTCG
The DNA here is from genome assembly GCA_028751805.1 of Podosphaera xanthii. Classification (NCBI taxonomy): domain Eukaryota; kingdom Fungi; phylum Ascomycota; class Leotiomycetes; order Helotiales; family Erysiphaceae; genus Podosphaera; species Podosphaera xanthii. The sequence goes on along the minus strand of JAPWIX010000006.1, from coordinate 2,607,093 downwards.
TATACCGGATACGAAGATGTAAATGAGGTTAGAGAGCACTTCCGCTTCCAGTGGAGTGAGAGCCGGCTCTCCAATCGTAGGAGCGTCTCTTCCGTGTCCTCGCCAGAGCAAGTCTTGTGCTCTTTCGTGGTACTTTGCCAATGTCTCTCCTTCTTCTTGGCTCAACTTATTTATTTCTTGTTGGGTGTTTCCCCCTCTCTTCTGAATTTTCGCCGCATTGTTCTTGAATCGATCACACAGCGCTCGCTTGAATGTCTGCACGTTTGCCGCAGTCGCCTCTTCTTTTTGCTCGATAAACAGTTCCATCCATGGGTTCGAATCCAGCCAAGCTGCTGCATCTGATTCAAACAGTATCTCAACCGCCCGGAAGAATTCTAATGGAGTGTCCGGCACTCGTGCTCTCATTCGTTCGTATTCCAGCTTAGCCAACCACCGGCTCGCTGGTTTCTTTCTATCGTATTCGCCCACCTTCGACAGGTCCACCAAGTTTGGAAATTCGTCGTTGTCTGCCATTTTCTTCTCTCCGACCGATAATTTTCGGAACTTTTCGATCAATCTCGTGATTTCTTCGGAGTCAATTCTCGCTAGTCTCAGGACATGAGGTCAACTCCCGTACTCTCAAAATGAATAATGACTTGTTGATAAATTGGTTGTCGTAGAAGTTCTTTAAAGAATAAAAAGAGTAAATTTTAGAATAACTGTAGATTTTTGGCAAAGAGCCTCTTCGAGTCAGGATAAAGTCCGTAAAGTAAAAGAAGATAATATAAACGTATTTCCTGTGACAGAGTCTCTTCAAAGCAGAAAGATAGAGGTCCCCTGTGTAGGTCACCAGATAAATATATGAAGGTATAACGTTTTCATATGACTAGGCAATCTAGGCCCTAAAGATAATAGACTATCGACCTTGTACAAAAATTGTATTGTACTACGCTATTATCTCAACCACGCGGTAAATGTGTGACATTTTACGCAAATTTTGCATGACGAATACGGTACTGACTGCACCAGTACAGTACAATCTCGCTATAATAATGTAGGGCGAAACTTAACCATGGCTCCCGATTGGCCAATTCATTTGAATCCTCCAATCGAGAGCCTTGGTTAAGTTTTGCCCCACATTGTTATAGCGAGATTGTATTGTACAGTCGTCCCTCTCTAACTCGATAGTGGGTCCCGGTGTAAGTGTTGAAAATATTCATTGTAACTTGGACTTTTATATTTGAAACAATTACCCTTACAGGTAATTTTGTGTGCAGGGATAAGCATTGCAAATTTAAATGGTTGAATTTCAATGAATATTTTCAACACTTATACCGGGACCTACTATCGAGTTAGAGAGGGACGACTGTAGTCATATTTTGCAACGTTAGTGATAACGTTGGATCTCGCTTAGTCAAGCCAGAAGCCCGGTCATTGTCAAGACGTGGAATAAATCGTGCAGGGGGACAAGGGTAAGTTAACAAAGGTTAGGCAGTAAATTCTGTTTATTCCGATAGTATAAACATATAAATATAGCGCACATAACTTATTCTCTAACCTTCGTTATCTAGCCCTTGTCCCCCTGTACACCAAAACTACAAACGGTATTTTTCGAGTGATCCGTACAAATACATGAAATTAAACGAAGAATATTCGTTTCAACAATGGCAAATCCTTGCCGACTGGGCATGAAAGGAGCCGATTACCCATCTATCTTCAAGAGCCGTATAGCCAGGATATCTTAAGCGGATTTTAGGCCCCACCTCTTCCTACAAACGAGTACAGTAAAACCTGTGTAACCCGATATTGTTCCCGGTTTAATTATTGAAAAGTTCATTGTAATGTTAATATATTTATTTGCAATACTTACCCATGCACGCCAATTTGTGTGCATGGGTAAGTGTTGCAAATGTAAATGGTTGAATTTCAATGAATATTTTCAACACTTATACCGGGACCAACTATCGAGTTAGAGAGGGACGATTGTAGATTGGTAACGGAAATTTTCTTCATACAAACTCTATTGACCTTTGTTGACCGCCACAGTTCGATTGATTTCGGCCAAGGAATAATTACCATGAGGGTATACGAGAAAAGAAGGAAGATCGGCATGTTACCCCGTACAACGAAGGTTAAAGAAATTTAGCGGTACATCCTGAGGCTAAGTATCAAAAGATCTCGTCTCGTAGTGCTGATAGGTACAATTGTTCTATCTCAATGGTATAATATGCTCCATGGGGATAACGAAAAGTGTGCATTCGGGAAACTATAGAACTGTTATGGAGCTATCGTTCTATTATCAGTACTAAAGTGTTATTAAAATGGACATTCTATCATCAACGGTGGAAAAACAATCAAATAAAGCTTGTCCCTTTGATTGATTGTAGTGGTGTTTATTCGTGCTTTGTAGAGTCCAAGACTATTATAACACTAAGGCTCCTCTCTAACCCAGGCCACACCTTTGACAGTGCTCCTATGCCCTTTTAGCTCGAACCTAAGATCATTGATACATTGACCTGTGACGGTTAGCCATTTAGCTAAGTAATTACCCGTAAAATTAAACCACCTTTTCTACGGAACCTTCTGCTCAAAAGAAAGTCTCGTCCCCTTAATCCGCTTATAACTTTCTCCCCTTGGGACAGAGGACTACGAGTAGCACACAAATCTTGTACATGTGTCTATCTGTCACACTTGTATAAATAGTAGTTTACGTGTTAGAGTTTTAGGCCGCTTTGTCATAATTGATCCATGTAGTCAAGATTTATCGCGCTTCTCCTGAATTCTGTAGAGGACATCCGTGTACCAGAGTATTTGCTCATTTAGGGCACCAATGACCAATCGTATTATATACAAACCCACCATTCTCAAGGATATAGCACGACAATAATACTGTGTTTATATCTCGAAATTTATAAGTTGCAATATTTCTTTAACGTCACAGCACTCGTTTAGTTATGTGATCATGTTGCACGATGTCTAGTATTTGGCACTGAAAATCGATTAAATTCAACTTGTTGATACCAAGATATCTTATTTATCGACTTCCATAGAAATTATACCGGTCCTGGCATTCCAGTAGAAGGTTATCACATAAAGTATACATGTAAATTTAAGTGAGTTCTGATGAACATGGCATTTCATCTCGAACATTTCATCTCGTCTTGAGACAAGTCGGGATCCCAATACACAAGAAGTTGCATGATATCGAGTCCAAGGGAACTGATAGGTAGAACTCCATGCAACCTCTGCATCTGATAAATTATCTGGATAATGTCTTCTGCCAGAGTAGGGATGTCATCAATCATGCATATTTTCTCTTAAATCTCTCATCTACTCCTAGTAGTCATGATAGTTACTCATATCGTAACCAGGTGCAGGGACCTGTATTTTGTAACGTGGATGAGCATGAAGTATGCAAAATAGTAAGAGAGCATGTTAGATAATATCCCTGAGCATATTCCGGTTATGGTGGTCATTCGCCGAGTGGTTTTTCCTTTGTCACTGTGCCGAGGAAATACGACACGCAAGGCAGATTTATCCTGATGCCTACTAAAAATCTCCGAGGATTAATATTATGAGCCTGGAGTAAGGCAGTTGATGAAATTTCTCAGCCATGAAATATACTCATGGTATCCAGGGCTCCCTCAATCGACTGTGAGCATTACGAGGAGGAAGAGGAAACGCAAAGATCCGTTTCTAGATGTTGCGGTTGTTGTGGCAATGGCCCGAAACAATACTAACGTTATATTAGTCCTGAACTTTAGATTAAAATTTCTTTTACCCCTGCCCTGATATTCCGCAATGTTTTTTTTTAGAATTTCAGTCCATCCGTCATCTATACAAGCTAGTGACAAAAGAAAAAGACATTGCCTTTGATTGGCACGAGTAAAGGCAACTTTATGCGGCCCTAAGGATTCGAGATTGAATATTTTACTTAGTCAACTACAACAGCACTAAACAATAAACTAAGACGCTTTTGTAGCATATCGATTGTTCAGCATTCACTCACTCACTCATGAAGAAAAAACTGCTGTCATTTGACCACAGAGTATCTTATCTCAAATACCTGTACTCATCAGGACCATCAACTCTGTGAACCAAGCTCGCCCTCGAAGTCAAAAACAATGGAGGACCGAGAAAGTCTTATCTCGCGCTCTAGCTCAACGCGTATGACACCGAACTCGAGTAGTAGTGCTACATCTTACTCACTTCAAGGCCGAGGAGGTACGCCAGGATATAGAGGGACCAGCTCAGGTGGTAGCTTGTTGCAAGAGAGGCTAAGGGAAAGGGATGCAGAGAAAAGGAGAAGCATCCATTTTATCGATAAAGGTGTGCAGAGTTCTCCCGTGCGATCGTTCCACCCACGCGATGATAGACGGCCAAGCTCAAGTGGACTCGGGGTGAAGGGAATGGGCGTGAAGCAGTGGGAAGAGGTAGAGACATAGTATGCTGGAATTTTACCAATACTAATTGCCTACAGCAAACTTCGACTCTCCATAAACAAAATTACAACCTGAAATTAGAGCTTTTCCACCGCCGCGACCGGCAGAGTAAACTAGAAGCCGAGCTAGCAGCGGCTCAAAAAATCATCCAAGAACAAGTCGAGTACCAAGAAATGAACGATATGTTAATGGTCGAGTTGGAGAGGAGGGATCAAGCCGTAGATGAAGCGGTTAATCTCATTACTAGTTTAGAAGAACAGGTAGAGCTGCTTAAGGAAGAGAACCACAGACTAAGACAGGGCCGTGATGATTTGAATTCGTTTGATGATGAATATAATCTGTCGTCCTCCCAGATTCATCATACAAGTAGCCCTCAAGCACATAATCAGGAGCAAACTCTCAATTCACGGCCCCTCCCAAGGATACCTTCGTTCCTCTCTGATCACAGTGAGAGCACAGAGGCATTGCGCAGCCTATACATAAAATGTAATGGCCCCAGCGAATCAAATCTTTCTAAACTAGAAGAAGAGGAGGACGAAGAAGGCTCACAAGATAGGATTGACAGTCCACGGCTCAGTGTTCTGAGTCGATTGAGTGAAAGCTCTTTTGTCAGTATTTACGGTGACAAATTTGCCCCTGAAGAGAATTCTGATGACCAAGAGTCGCTCCAGTTACAATCTACCGTACTCAATTGGGTCGAAAAATCACCGATACCCAAACTAAGCACATCGCGACATTCATCTGCGCAAAGCAGTCAGCCCAAATTATTAGAAAATGGGATTAAGAAAATTCCAGAAAAGAGGTTCGCTCACCTCAGCAATCATCTCTTACTGAATACCCAAAAAATAAAAGAAAATTCTAACTTTAAAGAGCGCCACGCTCTTCCGCCTACACCAGATACCTGCCGGACGGCAAATCTACGTAACAATTCCAATAATTCAGCTGAGACCCTTGACCAAGAAAGTAAACCTCTCTCCAGGTATTTTTCATATCCGTCGCGAAATTCTCTTTTGCTACGACCACAAAGCGCTTGTGAAACAATCACAAGCCGTCGCTACGGCAATGGATGGGATACACCTACGGAGACGGACACCGCAAGTATCGTCAATGCTGAAGAGGACGCTTTGAATCAAACTCGGCCTAGCCAAATAAAAACTCCAAGTCTGTTTACATTCAACGAGAATGATTGGGAAAGAGACTCTTCTTACAGCCATGAACATATTATCTCACAACAGTATTGCTTGCGTCAACTTTCAACGACAAAAAATATCAGCAGCAAAGGGTTCAGTCCCAAAAATAACAGTAGGGAAGAGTTTTATCCCCAAAAAGAGGATGTAACAAAACATGATAATTTAGAACTCTACAAGTCACCTGACAATTTAAAGATACCTGAACAATCCGATCAGCAATCATCACAAACTAGTCCCTACACTCAGGATATGATTGAGACCAATGAAATATCTAACAGCATCCAAGGAAACTTAGTTAATCCCTCACCGGCATGGAAACGCAATCCAATTTCTCTGACGCTTGCCCGATTCCGCCGTAATGATCAATCTTCACAAAACACCCAGCAATCATCAACCAAGCCGAAACTTGTGTCTAAAGGCTTCCAGGTGAGCATAGAAAGACATGCGACCCCGCCCCCGATTCTGCGACATCGAGAAGTCACCCCAACGTATAGACCGTCCTCTGCTGGGAGCGGAAAATTTCCCCGACATGATGTTGTAAGAGATGTTATTAAAGAAAAAAGAGAAGAAAGACAGAGACGGATTAGTGTGTGTGTTACTGGTAGTACAGCACCAAAAGAAGGTCAGTGTACTGATGCTGAGCGGGAAGAAGACAATTCAAAGGGTGTTAGAAAATGGCTTGGGCTAGGAGTTGGGAGCCTTAGAAAAAACTAAACTAAAAATCTCTGTATTATCTGAGTAAGCTCCTTGAAGATGTTTTGCAGGAATCACAGAACATCAACGCCTTCTGAATCCCTGTGAAGCTCCCAATCGCAAAAGGAGACACTACGATCGGCTTTGCACCACAGGAAATACAAGTCGCAAAATATCAGTTAGTACAGATAAAAACTGAGCCATGCATATGCAAGGATATATCGGTGTTTCAATCTTGTTCATATAAAGAGCATTGCTCGGAAAAGAATTTCTTGTTGGGGATTTTATCGGAAAAACTTTTACTTTTGGAGCAGGACATGGCGTTCGGAGGGTCTTACGATGGAGTAAGTGGGAGGTTGCTTGAGTGAACTAAATCTGTTAATGAAAAGAATTATCTGTTCCATACCTATGATAGATGCCAAATTCCCCTGGAACGCCTGTAATTTTTTGTGAAATGATGCACGAGGAGAATATCACATTCTGTTTTTCAATCCTAATGTGCTTCTACGCGTCAAATAAATTGTGGTATCCGATCGTTTCAATACGTAAATTTTTTATGACCAGTTAATTACCGCTGCTCTTGCCATTCGTTGATGTATGACTTTGGCAGTGAATGAGAAAAGTTTTACTGTGTGACGTCATATTACCGATAGCGCGCAGTCCTAGCCACAGTCCCTTGTCAAGCGAGATTATTATGGATAGCACAGATGAATCCTCCACCTCTCGGCTGAATTGCGATTGACGCGACTCAAGATATCTCCAAGGCAATCGCCAGGGACGCGACCGCAAGAGACGTGAGTCGTGATACAAACACCCCCTTTGAGACATACTCCCCCCCCTTTGAAAACCCTATTTTGCCTGGAAATATGGATTTATCGATTAGCTCCACAACATTTACGAAAAAAACTGACTAATTATAAACTGTAAACAAATACTGAACGCACGTACAAGTACATGTGTGCTTAATTATTTTTTGTACATCTTTGTTGAACGACATCTCAAAATATTACAGCCTATTTATTACGTCAGGGTTTCTGGACAATGTACGGACTATATTTCATTTGGGATAAAATTAAATCAGTTACTCTATCAACTTGGTAAATCTACTGCACATAAACTCTTCGGGTATCTAGTATCATTTACATCTATTTCTTGGTCAAAGTTCGATTCAATTACACAGAACATTTTTGCTCCGTAGTATCGTTTCAATTTAATGTGAGGAATATCCCTACTTATTAGGCCATGAACTACGAGTATGGCCAGTTGCCTTACATCCTTGATATCTTGTTTTAATTTGTCCGAGCTCAACATAAGCTGTGCAATATCGTAAAACCTTTGGCATGATCTCGTGTTGAGACAGGCTCGACCAGCTGCTTATCATGCACCCTAATATGTTTATAGTTGTGTTTAATCGTGCTATCTTGAGCCTAAAACTATCATAAGACTCGGGTTCCTCTCTGGCCTTATAGCTGAAAGGACAGCTGGTATTTTGCGTCTATCTACGTCGTTTCCTGCATGTCTCGTCCGCTTCGTTGAGAAACATTATACTTTTCTAACAGGCTGGGAGTTTCTTTCTTCGCCCTTTTCTCTATTCTGAGATGCTGGTAGTAATGGCATATCCAGCAGACCTAGCGTGATTTTGAACCGCCTCATACAGTTTTTTAATAGAAACGTAAGATCCGGATAGATTAAATTTCAACGAAGTAATTTTGCCATTAATAATTTAAGAGCTGGACGTCGATTACGCTTAAATTGATAGCAACGTTTATGGAAACAGTTAGAAGATGTATTAGTATTGAAGGATTACAAGATAGAACCTTTGAAATTGAGAGGCTGTGGTACAAAGGGCCTGAAGCACATGTGTTTTGTGAGTTTTTAATATTTTACATTTCTTGATTCATCTTGCAATCAGCCTCCAAGTTACGACAAGCATTTAAAGAGTTGAATGTAGCCAGAAATCCTTCGCCGGTTTCGATGTATGCGGTTGTTGATTAAAATTTGCACATACTTTTACCGGACCTAATTACGTCTGCTGCTGTAGCGACGCGGATATCAAACTCAGTTTAATTAGTAATGCAAATTGCGTTCCCCGCTCGACGGATTCAGCATCAAAAAACTGTTGCGACAAATTTTCAAGGGGGGGAGTGTATCTCAAAGTGGGGTGTTTGTATAACGACTCAGAGACGTAGACTTGGCAAGCATCGCGGAAATCGCGTCGCACATCCGACGACGCGCAAAGTCAGGTCACCGCCAGCGCGTCCCGGCCACGCTCGATGACCGTTCGTGCATCGCTTGCAAGATATCCCGTGCGCTAGGCCCCAACCGAGAGTGTCGATCCCCATCTATCGCACATTACGGAACCCATGAGCCTGAAGCCGATCTGCATGACACACCGCTCCCGGGCTCAGATTGGAGTGGTAAGGGACCGGGAATCGAAGAGCGTCCCTGCATTGTGTGCTGCGAGAGGGAGCGGGATGACTTTTTTGGGAGGGGTGTGCGGATGTAATGGATTGCTCTGGGCAACGACGCAGAGACATGCTGGACGGTGTCTCGATCTGGGCGACGCTCCCGGAGGAGCGCCGGCTGAGTCACGTCGACCGTTTAGTAAGTGAGACGCTTAGCCGACGGGTTGCGTGGCCGGGTGACTACAGTAGAGCCCCTCTTAGCTAATAGTGGGTCCCGGTATACATGTTGAAAAGATTCATTGTAACTTGGACTTTTATATTTGCAACACTTACCCTTACAGGTCATTTTGCATGCAGGGGTAAGTATTGCAAATATAAACGGTAAAATATCTATGAATCTCTTCAGTAATTATACCGGGACCCACTATTAGCTAAGAGGAGTTCTACTGTATCATGTTGAGCGCTGACACCGCGCTTACCTTTGTTGAGCCTGGGGTCCGCGATTGCCGAGCGCCTTCATCTAATACCCATGTCGGTCCTTGCATACGTCATTGAGGACATTCTAGTACATTTCCTCCTCTGGTACAGAGACGTACATGCATTTTGTTCCTGTACCAGGGCAGCGATAATAATAGTTGCTGGATCAAAGCGGCATGATCATGTCGATCTTGACTTTTCCAAGCTAGACTTGGTCTCTCCCGGTATCTTGCCTCGTGCAAGATTTCAGAATATCTGGTAAAGTTGCTATACGACACAAAGGTCAGTCTTGCGCCTTAGCGCTCAATTTGTCGCGTGTCTCATGACCCTATATCTACTTTTGGCCTGGTCCATGGATCTTCATACCCCAGTTTGATCATGTGATAACATATTAGTAGGGCATGATAAGGCTTGGTCTTGTCACAACTGTGCCAGATGGTGATAATCCGCCGAAGAACCCGCCCGTGATTGTTTCGCTGGGTCCTGGTAGGCATTTACACACCACTAGGCATTCATTTGTTTGGCTGCTGTAGCGTGAGTAACTTGTAGTCCAAAGACTAGCCTCGATCACCATCACATAGGTCACTTTGGTGACATGTCAGAAGGTATCGAGCTCGTTGCCCAGTCCACTCCCATTCAGACGGGGCGCGGAACAGGCTCTGGTAGATTATCTCATTAGGCCGTCTAGTAGCGTCTCTAGGGGCGCTATGGAGTTTCCGAGGTGCTGGAATTCTGGATCACTACCCATTTCACATTTTGCACGCGCTACGCCGCTAATTAGTTTATCCTGTCCAGAAGATCGCAGCCCTAAAAATAAAGTGCTTGTGTTTTTCTATTAGTCCTAATTGGTAGACGGTTTGTTTCACTCTGGATCTTCATTTACTCTCTACGACTCTGGGACCTAGCGTGGACTCGAACATAGACCCGAGCACTACACGCGGCGACTGGACCCTGATATTAACATCTACGGTACTGCAGGGGTTAAACTTATTATAAGATGATATTAGTTGTGTACTTTATTCCCATGGATGGTGTGTTGACGACACTCAAAATTAATATTAGCTCGCATCATGCTCTACCCCTACAATACTGTACAGTCGTTCCTCTAACTCGATAGTGGGTCCCGGTATAAGTGTTGAAAATATTCATTGTAACTTGTACTTTTCTATTTGTAACACTTACCCTTACAGGTCATTTTGCGTGCAGGGGTAAGTGTTGCAAATGTAAATGGTTGAATTTCAATGAATATTTTCAACACTTATACCGGGTCCCAATATCGAGTTAAAGAGGGACGACTGTAATTATATATTCAGTCCGGATCTCATTCGCACAAGAGACAATCTTAATTACCCATCGGAAACTCAATTTCACATCTTCAACGCTGGGATCATCATCCACCAGAGCTTGAAGTGTAGTACCTGCGACGACAGTGAATTGCGACAGCGACGGCAATGGCATGGAGACTAGTTGTTTCGAACATTTGTTGTTGAATTTGCAGTACCGTAGTAAATATTGTCGATGTAAAATCGTAAATTGAGGCACTTCATCTGAAGTAGCGTTTAAAACAAAACAATAGGTGTAGAACTTCATGCATGCTGATACTAATTTTGTACGTCGTTCCCCTGTATTATCTCCTAGCGACGTACGAAATTAGTATCAACGTGCAACAAGTTTTACCCCTGTAGTATAGTGAGGCCCAAGGCTACATGTTAAATAAATTATTCGTCATTTCCTGTTGCCTCAGATCAAACCGTGATTCGCTGTTAAAATACACTATGGTATGGGAAACCGAAGGTCCCTGTAGTCCTCTTCTGTGATTATTTATTTCCCTATTTGATGTAAATTTGCATGATACTAAGAACTAGACTAATAACCGCAAAAGACTACATGGACCTTCGATTTCCCATACCATAGTGTACAATTGAAGACTCAAATGCTGACACGGCGAATTTGGTTCGAATCAAACCGTTCAAAAAAGTGACAGGGGACTACAAATAACGTTTCTCGGAAATCGTAAGGATGAACAATACTTACGTTGATAAATTATCACTAGCACTGGCATATAAGGTTAGATAACACTTCCTGGCTTAATCTTCATCCGCGAGTACCGCTGCCCTGTTCGTCGTTCGAAACCCTTTTGTCTACGGTATCCGGGTCCACGCGTAGTGCCGAAGGCCACGATATGGCGTCGGCTGTGCCTATTACGCACGAAGGGTCTGGTTAATGTGTGTCGTCTAGGATAGTCAGCCATATACTGTCGGTGATGCTCGGCGAGGTTCCCGTTACCTGGGAAGACTTCATCCTGAACTCCATCTACAACTCGTACCGCTGCTGATATCTCTCTGCGTCCTCCGATACACGCATGGAAATTTTACCCAGTCCCATGCAAATTTGTATGAGACGATGGAGAACGTTCATTCTGTGCCGAAGTATAACAATCGATGGGTGCAATGGAGTTATTGTTGAGATTGATCAAAATTTTTCCAATCATATTTTCAATACTAGTACTGACACAACAATTTGCATGCAGAAATAAGTATTGCTAATAAAATCTTTCAACTTTTGATCAGTCTCAACAATAATAATATGTGGTGCACCTTTTATTGTAGAGAGTTGACTGAATATGTACCGATACAGTACTGTACTATGGAACCGAGACAGTTCGGCAAAAATCTTTAAATGCGAGAATTCAAGCTACATTCACATGCTCAGTACTGCAGGGATAAAACTTGTTGTAACTTATTCTTAATTTTGTAAGTCGTTAACCGATAATGCATTAAAATGACACACTATGTTCAGATCAACTTGCTGTGTATTGTACACCTACCATACGGTACGTGAGGCCAAGTTATTCGAGGTATGGTCGTATCACATTGACAACTCGTAATTACAGGTAGAGACAAACCCTATAAGCTACGATGTAGTCCGTTCCAAAACAAGCTAGCAACATTCCGAGTATATTGATATGACGAGGCTTCGACCGTATGTAAAGTAAATTCGAGCAAGACAAAAACATCGACATAAAATGGGAAAAATCAGTACCTTCATACAGATCGTTATAGCAGTAGTACGAATTTATCTTCGTCTGCATCATGTTATGGATTTATAGGAAAATTTGCGGCCTCGAAAAATATTTCCATAAATAATGCGGCTTCTGTGGATCGAACACAGTACCTTCAGATAATTATATCTGATATATCTTCAGTCTGACGCTCTCCCAAGTGAGCTAAAGCCGCTTCGTATCTAATAAAAAATATTAAAATATATATACAATAATTTACAGTAAATCAGGGAAAACTTGATTTTGAAACCTTAGTTAAAGAACATGATCGAATTTAATTTGAGGCTTTGCCAAAGGTCAGATGATTGTGGGAATTTGTCCGAATATCAGATCCATATTATTGGTGACCATGAGACATTTATTAGATCTACGGTTCTTGTCACGCTGGAGTGATTGCTTTTCCAAACGTCGGTCAAGCATGAATTCTACACCTAGTTCAAAACACATGTGTATAGGGCTAGGTGTAAAGATCATGCTTGTACCTGAGGATGCTCTACCTGTCTCAAAGTGCTCGCTAGTACTGTTACGGGATGACGACGCAGCAAAATAAAGGGCATACGACGACTTGGCATCTTCCTGGCTGTAGTGTAGTCATATTCATGACTTGGTAACATCACTACAGCAGAGCCTGTCCAAATCCAAAGTGGGTCCTGGTATAGATATTAAAAATATTCATTGAAATTTAACGGGTTATATTTGTAGTACTCAGACCTGCATACAAGAGACATGTAAGGGTAAGTATTGCAAAAGTAAGTACATATGATTCAATAAATCTTAACAATAATTAAACCCGAGATCTACTATGGGTCTGGACAGGTTCTACTGTTTTCCGAATAATTGGAGAGCGCGCTAACTAAAATAGGTCTTTTGTCTTAGTAGCCAATCATGACTTGTACTTGTCAAAAAGGGTTGAGAATTTTCTCGATTTTCATTGGTACGTTGCTTTCATTGGTTCTAACTTTTGTCTTTTTCATTAGCGAGTTATCAAAGACAAAATATAGTTCAATTTCCCATGCTAAGGATTGTCTTCAACGTCCCGCCTTGCAACCTCCACTCTACTTTTAGGAACTTGGTTACCAGCCTTGCAAAGATTCCGACACTTAGTACAGACCAAAAAAAGTTTGATCGAATTAATTTTCCCGGGGCTCAGATTTAGATTGGACCTAATTACATCTCTCGTTGGTATAACGATCCGATTGTCTTACAATTTCCTACCATATTGCTGGAAAACTAAGCATGAAAAAGGTCTTCGGGGCTACCGGATGATCACCAGAAATCCAAACTTTACCGATTCTATATAGTTTGGTTTGGCTTGGACCAGGAGTACTCGGTAGTTATTTCATCATCTAATTCAAGGAAATCTTGAATCTTGGCCATATCATCAGAAGCTAAAGGGATATCCTGTGTGTTAGCACCTTGAAGTCAAAGTTATATGATTAAATACCCAGAGATCAATCTCTATTGGATTAGATCTAGCACCAATCATATTGTTCACAGAAATTTCCGAAACAATTGCCGAACCTATAAATTGCATGACTTCAATATCTCACAGATTATGCTTATTACAATGGAGAAGATTAGCCGGGTCAATGGCTGGTTCCTTCCACTGAGACCTAGTGCTGAATGGCATAATTTTTGCTTATTCGATATTGCCCATAGCGATCTCCACAGGACCTTCTTTTAGAGACTGGAATCAACGGCAAGCAACCAGCCTTATAATCTATCTCATTTACGAGAAGATTAGTATGATTATATCTATTCAGAATCTCTCTATTCGTCTTTACAGATCTGATCTGGAGCGGGCGTGTAAGACAGTTTCAAGGCTTGAACAGCCGAAAACTTCAGATCGATATCTAATAAGAGGTGCTCAGACAACAGTGTACAACAAGATCTCATTCATCAACTCCAATCACGAGTGTAATAGAAGCAAAGATGTCATCATTTATCAAAATAAACCTTTTAGCAGATTTTTGGGTGTGGCCTTGCCCTTGAAATTTTTGACAACTCATGAGCACCTCCAAAACCTCGAGAACAGTTTGTTGTAAAATAACTACCGTGTTACGTAAGACCTACTATGAATTATTACCGTGGGATCAAACGACGGTGGTAAATACCAGAGCAAGTCCAAATATAAAATCAGTTAATTATTAAAATCTACCGAAAGAATCTACAATGCCTACCTTCCTTCTTTTAACATGTCCTTCACCGAAATGGCAGGAAGAGATTTAATATCCATCATCCATCCCAATTATCGGCTACAGAAGTATCCGCCACTTTATTACCAGCCACACGAGTTCACGTACCAGCCCCAGAGTCACCAGCCACACTCCAGAGACTCCAGCCTCACAATAGTGATTACACAGCCTCGTAGGAGCCTATAACAACCGAGAAGGTAATGGCGCAGACAGTACCTGTCTCGCGGGTTCATCCCGTAAAAATTACATAGAATATACGTAGAATGAGCGACTCCATTCCCCGTCTTATTATTTGAAATATTCAATTCTAACATACACCAACTTACATGGGTGTGCCAAAAAAATCCAGCCTTATGACAATGGTCTACACCAGCAAAATACTCTGACACTTATAATCAGGTGCTTGACCCCACCCATATCAAGATACAGCACTAAAATTGCTGAATTGACGTCAATTGTTAATGCAGTAAAATCTGGGGATAACAGACTTGACTCAAAACAAAGCTCCCATACAAGGTTATTCGAATGTGTAAACATTTTGAAAACTAGTGTATCCAATCCAACTAAATATTTGCTAGTATACCTCTGTGCAAACTAGAAGGCGGTCTAAGCTAATGAATAGTTTTCAGATGCAAAGAATGACCAACAAACTAGACCCACAACGCTGAGTTTGTACAGTACAAATGTTATTAATGGAAGTTGGAAAAGCAACCTTTTAAGGTTTCTATCCCTCGAATCACCGAAGGCGTCGAGGGAGAAAGAGAAGATTGAATTAGTGAAATGGGAAGATGTTGATTACTCACACCCGAAACAGAGTGTAGTAAGTAAACTAATTATATAAACAGGGATAAGCAGAAGAGTTTTCATGTTTGTTATGGTCCAAGTGTCATCTTGTTCCAACAAACCAGACTCATACTTATCACGTGTATCCTTGGATCTCTACCGGATACTGTAAACCAGGAACACTCATCTCAGGCTGGCAAAGTCGAACTCTTCACCTACGCGCGGTGCCGGCTGTAAAAGCTCATTATGTTCGCTGCATATTTGAGATAGCCAAGAGGAGTCGCATACGATCAGGGTCAGAGGTCCACTAGCATTCTCAGTCGGAGCCCTCTCATCACGTCAAGCGTTCTCTTGGCCATAACTTGATTTCAACCTCACGTGCATCTCTGTCAACTTTTCAACCTATCGATTATCTTCCTACTTTGGACCACCCCCCGGTGAAATTGACGCTGTGCTTACCTTGTTAAGATCCCCAAATATATGCCTTCGATGATATGGATACTCGATGGAGGATGAAAGTCGCTGGGCACAAATTTGGGAACGGAAATTGCTCGTGACAATCTAGGAAAGATACGGTTCTAGTTGGAATTTATGAGAGACGGAAGGACAAGTAAGCAGGACGTTGAGGGAGGATAGGGTTTCTGGAAGGAGAATTTGAGGGGATACCTCAACTTCGAGAGTTTTGTGCGCACCAAGGCCCCAATCGACAAACGATAGTTTTGTGTTCCGCTATCTGGGTCATGTCCAAGTTGAAAGTCCTGTGGTTTGAACACCTGCTACGACAAGATGCTGGGACGTTGTGAGATCACATCTCGCGCGGTTGCGAAGGACAGGATAATGAAGCATACTATGGAGCTCGAGGTTTTTTGTATTTTCCTTGGAAAGGTATTTACGGTTGAGGGGAGAAGCGGGGCGTAAGTCTCACCAAGTGTAACCCTTTAGTGGTGCCAGCAAATGCCTCCTTAGTATTGTTGTAAAATAAACAGTCCAGCATCTCACGCGATGCGTGTCTCACACCGACTCGTACACTATCACGTGACCATCATCATCTCATATGTTATATTTAGATTTCCCACTTAATTTCTATTTATATCATCTATAACTATGGATGGTACGAGCTAACAGCTACACATATGAGCGTCTTACACCTAAGTATTCTGGGGGAAACATTCAGGTTTAGGACTTACTCATATCATGATAATATTGTTATATTGGGACATCAATGTCTATCATGAATAATGCTAATTAAAGTCCCATAAGGGTTATACTCCTGTATATAACGAGCTCTCTTCTCCTTCAGAATTCTTCAGTCAATCAAATTGCTGAATATCTCTGAAGGTAAGATCTCATCCAGTAGCTAGCCCAATACAGTCAATCACATTGCTGAATATCTCTGAAGGAATCTCTCTCTTTGTCATCTCACCTATTCTATAATAGCCTCATTTATCTCAAACACTACGCTGCTTCTCTTACACAGATATCTTGACGTCTCGCCTCTCCGATCTGTCCCCATTACATTAACTATTTCAGAGACTTTGGAAGTTATTTTACCTTCGAATCCAAGAATGTCGATTGATGGATTGACAGGCTGGGAGCCAAGGGTTAGATGATTACACATGTAAGCGGAGATTAATGCAAAACCAGATGCGCCAGTATCCACGAGAGCGACTAAACTTTCATTTCCTATCTTAGCATTTACATACATGTGACGAGAAGATGAAATTTCAGGACATCCCAAGTATACAAATGAGTGTGACTCCAACGAGCGACTTGACGTTGGAGTTAATCTTTTAACTGATCCTGCCCAGCTGGCTGGATATCCATAGCTGCTACTATTCGCGGTCGGGGAGCGCAATTTTGAGTCGTGTGTCCAGTCCTATTACAGCGAACACAACAACCTAATGCACGCCGTGCGTTTTTAGCTGGCTGCGTAAGTCGACCATTGGGTATTCTTTGCTGCAATATAGCATTGAGGTCCATCGCTGATCCGCCCTGCGAGACAGTGAGTTCAGATCTAGCTGAAGAATTAGGGACAGGAAAAGGTGTGAAATTGGATGAATGCAAGGGTCGAGGCGTTGGTACGGTCTGTTGAACTAAAGGAGCATGAAGAGGGGCGTTAATGACCTGGATATTGGCATCCTTCTTCCTCAGGTAATTAACGAACTCGTGGTAATCTGTTGGAGTATCACTTG
The DNA here is from genome assembly GCA_028751805.1 of Podosphaera xanthii. Classification (NCBI taxonomy): domain Eukaryota; kingdom Fungi; phylum Ascomycota; class Leotiomycetes; order Helotiales; family Erysiphaceae; genus Podosphaera; species Podosphaera xanthii. The sequence goes on along the minus strand of JAPWIX010000006.1, from coordinate 2,589,676 downwards.
CGGCGTTCAGCAAATTCCTTAATTCCTTTGAAAGTCTGCGCTCGAGCATCGTTTCCCACTGAGATTTATCGTGATTGGTGTATGTGGAGTCCGCCAAATTGTCTTAAAAAATTGATATGAAGTCGAGAAACTTCATATTTTTCTGGTACAGAGTTTTGACTGTACGACTGGCTCGTTCCACGAGACCCGGATCCTGGCAGCGTTGGCGGAGAGCCGTAAAGAATTGCTCGATCGTGGTAATCTCGGGCGGTACTGATACGTCCTCATAACAGCGAAAAGAGGACCGCATTTTGCCGAGAGCTAGAGGACCTAGGCATCGATATGCGTATCTAACTTTGGAACCTTCATTAGGGAAACATTCAGGTTGATCGAGGAACTGGTTTTGGAGTTGAGAACAGAATGATCTCAAGTTTGTGGAGGAACCATCGAAGGGGGAGATTGGAGGGGCTATAGGCGGAGGGGGAGGGGGAGGAGGAGAGACGTAAGTAGGAAGTGCGGGCGCTGACGCGGCTGCAAAGACTTCTGATACACGAAGACCATTTGCCCGTATTGCATTTTGCAGGACACCAGGGACAGTGAGGTAGGCTACACTCCATAATTCTGGAGGTAGTAAAATGTAATCAGATTTGGTAGTATCCATGTAACCGCTTGGTGGGGAAGGAAAAGAACTTGTCATAGCCTATCGTGGCATAATTTGATTTCTTTAATTTTTTTAGATGCTTTGTAATGTCAAGCGTCGGTCTGGGGAGACGCGGGTTTGGGGAAAGGAGAACCGAGAGGGCGAAGAGCCAAGAGGGTAAAGAACCGAGAGGACGAAGAACCGAGAGGGCAAAGAACCGAGAGGGCGAAGAGCCGAGAGCAAGAGGTGACAGCAGTCATAGGAGAGTAAAGGTCAGATGAGGAGAGTAGATTGGAAGGTCTACCTAGAGGACTGACAGGTTAAGACGGAAAACAAAGCATAAGGGTTTCCAGTAATTGAAGGGGAGATACTTATGTACATGAAAAGAAAACATTAAGCGAGATTAAAGAAAAGGCAAACAACAACAACAAGTAAGCCTTAGGCGTTAACTTCCTATGATCCTATATCCAAAATCCCGAATCCTGACAGTCATTTATTCTTATTTTTGCATTTCATCTCTTTCAAGTCTTGAATGTTAGAAAAAAAAAAGCCATCTGGGGATTGAGGGAGTTGTGAGTTGGGTCCGGCGCACGGGGGGGGGGGCGCGAGGAAGCTGTTTCAACCCCTATACGGGAGTCAATCCTTACATACGAGGAGCAGCTATGTTAATGCGCTTTCTCTGATATGTATAATTTTAGACTTTTTTGAAGCCCAGGACTCACATCCTGGCGTCCTTTGTCCCGTCAGGGAATAGTTAGAGCTCATGCTACGCACGTGACTCGATAGACGTAAAATAAAGTCAATCAATCAATTAAACTTGATTTTTTCTAAGCAATACTTTAGCTTTCTTATCAGACAGAATTATTTGTAGAAATTCACACATATCCTACACGCGCTACTATCTAATGAAGCTCGGTATCATGCCAGCTATTTAACCCTCCCAGCACCCCCCTGGGGGCGGGACGAGATCAATAACAGAAACTCTGCTGTTGACAACTGCCGCAACCACGGCCAGAACCGAAGAAGCTACGCTCATGTTCGGAGGAGTAGCTTCTGCCTTAGATGAAGCATCCCGCGGCGCTAATGCCCCTAATATCCCTCAACATTTGACAAAGATTTACCAACTTTTCATCAAACGCGTCCAAGGATTGGCCCAAGAATTCTTCAATAATCATGTCAGGAGCTTACCCAAAACTGATTTTATTCAAAGGAGGAACACTAGCATAAGATCAGCTCGCTAAGAGACTCCAGCCGTAACAAAGCATACCCCGCCACCAGTCCCCAAATCTACGAAGCCTTCGTCCTATGCTAATGTAGCTGCTAGAGCACAGGGAAATTTTGCTAGTACTAAGCCATGCAGGACAGCTAGAGTCCAAAAGCAAAGCAATATCTCGCAACCTACAGATGACCGTCTTTTTCTCCGCCTAGAGCAGGACACGACGTGGCGCCTAATTTCCGCATACCCTGTTCTCCATTACCGCAAATTTTTAGGTGCAAACGCTGCCCTATTAAAAGAAGTCCAATATGTTCCATCCGGTATTGCCCTGCGCCCATCCTCTGGGGATGCCGCATCTAGACTTGAGTCTCTCTTCTCCGTAGGAATCAAAGAGGGTAAACTGAAGGGCGCCACTGGAATTGAAAAAGCTCAGAACCTTGTGACTTATCTCCTCACATCTATCCCACGATCCTTCACTGCATTGGATGATAGTAATCAGCTCACAAACTATCCTATCACAGAAGAACTTGTACGCGTAGAGCTTACCAAAGAAAAAGGACTCTCCCCTATCCCAGTGCACGAAACAAATGGAAGCATAGATTCTCCTTATTACTCTTCGGCAAGATATATAGCTCGCTTCCCTATTGAGACCACTCTTCCGCGAAATTTTACCCTTTTGGGGTCGAAGTATTATCTCGACAACTAGTAAAAAGAACATCAGTCATCCAGTGCAATCGTTGTTTCTAATGGCACAATGAACAAATATGCTCTCGTGCCCCCCGCTGCCAACTCTGCAGCTCAGTTGAACACTCGGAGGCAAACCATCAGCCATGCGGCCCTTATCCACACCATTGTACTCCACGTTGTATCCACTGTCAAGGACCTCACCCAGCGGACGCCACGGAGTGCCCCCTCCGACTCCACCGCAATGGACTAAAGCTATCAAAAGAGCAGATCTCTCAGATTTGTCAAACCTCTGCAGCAGCACGTCTGAGCCTTAGTGCAACCGTTGGATGCCTACGCCACTCTTCACCATCTATGCCAGAAAATTACATAATGACGGAAGATACTGCCCCTAATTTTTTCCCAATTTATTGTCTATCCTCCCCGTCTACTACTGCAATGCAGCTGGAATTGCCTAGCTCAAATCAGTTAGTGCGAGCCTCTTCCCCTCCTATCCCGCTTGCTATGGTTATTACCAAGAATTCATACGCGCCTTTATCCGACAGAGATGAGTTATAGAAATCGTAGAAGCAAGAAACCGCTGCGCATTCTCCAAGTAGACGTCTGTAAAGGAGCCGCTTCACATGAAATTGCCCTGGAATTTGCAAAAAAGCAAAAATATGATATTATCCCCATCCAAGAACCATTCATCAGTCGCGATCGACAGCGCCGAATAACTAAGCGTATTTCTTCATGTGAATGTTTTGCTCCATTGATAGCTGGGAAATCCGTCCGAGGGCCCTTGCCTACGTTCGAAAGGGCACCGGCCTCCAGACCCACCAACTTCGACCCCTATCCTGCCATAGCCCTGCCGCGCAAGACATCGTCTTCCTCGACGTCAGAGCTCCATCTGGGGTAAATATGCTAGTGGTCAATATTTACAACGCACCTTCTGGTTCCATTGCAGGGGGAGAAGCTGTAAGAGCTCTCTTAGAACTCCCTCGCTCTATCCTACGGGGCCGCATCAGTGTCCACTAACCAGTCTGCCGCAGAAAGCTTACTTGAATGGACTGATTTTAACTGCATTTCACTAATTTCCGAAGCTAATTGTAAAAGGGTCGGCTAGATTGTAAAACACAAGGAAGTCGGCTAGAAAGATCTATATTTCGTTCAGGTCTAAATCTATGTACAGTTACATCCCTTATATATATACGCGTATCATGCCTCCGAGATCGTGGAATTCGAGAAGGTTCTACCCAACTCCTTCAGTGGTAGTAGGGAATTTGGGAAAATTCCGTGATCCTCCCTACGCATCATAGAAGCTTCCATGGGCTTCTGGACGATACCAAGAGTTCCCTGGCACCACACGTGGGTCCCTGCTTCTTAAGCGAAGTTATGCGAGATTACGCGATGGTAGATCGGATCCGGCTGAGCGCCGGATTAAGTCCCGGGGCTCTAGCCCCATGACATGCCTCCTTCTACTTCCCCTCTAATGCACGTCGAGGATCATTCGTCTTTTTTTTTTTTTTTTTGAAACCAGTCTTGCAGCGGACCGTCATTGGACTTAGCGCTTCCGTACTTTTCCTCAAACCTGTCTAAAGCCTCTGTTTCTTCCAGATTCTCTAGTGGCTCCCATGCTGGATCTGCGAACCCTTTCCATCTGACCAGTACCAGTCTTCGGCTACCTTTACCTCTCTTGACCGTTCTAGCACACAAGATTTCTTCAACGTACTGCTCTTCTTCGCCGTCGGCAGTTGTTATCGGTGGTGGCTGCTCATCGTGAAGTTCTTGGGCTGGAAGAGGGTCGTCGGACGCTCGACGAATTTGGTCTACGTGGAATACGTTGCTTATGTTTTTAGGAAGTCCAGCCAGCTCAACGTTATGAGATCCTAAAACCTTTGATACTGTATACTTTCCTCGCAGCCAGTCCATCTTCTTTTTTGGTCTATCGCTTTCGTAGTGTTCATAGCTTAGCCAAACTCTATCACCTATCCGATATGATTCTGATGCAGATCTCTTGGAGTTTGCGTGGAATTCTTGCTGTTGTTGAGCGGCCGCCATGGCGCTTTGAGAGAATTCTTGAATTTCTTGAATTTCTTGAAGGCGTGCCAGGTAAGTTTCGGCTCGTTTTTCTTCGGGGTGAGGAGAATCACTAGTTTGAATAATTTCAATTGGTGTCGGGTGAAAACCGTGTATGATGAAAAACGGCGATAATCCAGTCGTGGAACTCGGTCTGTTGTTCAGCGCTACTTGGGCAGAAAATAACCATCTTGCCCAGTCTTTTTGCATATATCCAACGTATGCTCTAAGATAAGCCCACACTTCTTGATTCCACCTTTCTGTGCTCCCATCCGTTTGTGGATGGTAAGTTGATGAGAGTAGTTGTTCGATTCCTGCTAGTTTACAAAGATGTTTCCAGAAACGTCTCACCCACTGCGAGCCCTGGTCGCTCGTGATAGACTTTGGAAATCCATGGTATCGATAGTAGCAGTGCATAAAGCGCTCCGCTACTGTTTCAGCATCGATTACCGGCAGTGGTTCCAAGATAACATTTTTTAGGAGTTGATCCGTGATTACAAGAATATTTGTAGCTTTTTCGTTGCTAAATGATGTACGTGAAGAGGGTAATTTTGTGATAAAATCCATAGCGATGTCTGAGAAAAATCGGTCTGGAACTGGTAGTGGTTTCAAAAAACCTTTCTTGTGCTCTCTCCAAACTTTTGTTCTCCCACAAATATCACAGTTTCTCAGAAATTGACGCACTTGTTGATGCATCATCGGCCAATAATAGTCTCGAGAAAGGATTGATATTGTACCCTCTCTCCCTGGATGCCCTACGATGGCGGAGTCGTGCGTTTTCTGAATTAGTTTAGTTCTTAATGAGTCGAGTGCGTCGTTTGCTGCGGTCGGTTTCGCTCCGGGAATCCAAATTCTGTCACGAAAGAGAAGCCTACCCAAGGGGTCAATACTGCATTCTGATATTTGCACTTTCAATTGCAACTCAGCAGGCAGGCTCCGCTGCTCCTTTGAAACTGCTTCGAAAACTCGGAGATAAGTTTTGTCTTTTTCACGGGTATTAACCCAGAGATTATGCAGCTCCTCATCTTCGAAGACCCGGCCTTTTGATGGTGGAATAATGAAAGTATTGCGAAGAAATGTCTGACATAGCCAGTCACTCAGAGCACTTTCGGGTATCAACTGGTCTGTTCTGTCCTTTATTACTTCGGCGGCATCTGGTCTGTCTTGATCTTTCCGTGATAGAGCATCCGGAACGGTCGCTTCTCTCCCTGGCCGATATAATAGTTTGAAGTTAAAACGAGAGAGATACTCCGCCCATCGCGCTTGGCGTTCGGACAGTTTTTGACGTGTCATGAAGTACTGCAGATTTCTATGATCTGTCAAAATAGTAAATTCTGCGCAGCTTCGCAGCTCTGCGTCCCATTGCTCTAAGCATCGAATAATAGCCAACATCTCTTTGTCATGTATTGGATAGTTTCTTTCTGCTGGGTTGAGCTTCTGAGAATGAAATGCTACAGGCTTCCTTTGACCAAGACCATCCGATTGTGTAAGAGTTCCCCCGAGAGCGTAACCCGAGCAATCCGCTTCTAGAAACGTCGCCTTTTCGTGATCCCACTGGGTGAGAATAGGAGCCCGCGTAAAAAGAATTTTCAATAACTCGAAGGCTTCTTGCTGTTCACTTCCCCATTTGAATGGTACTCCCTTGCCTGTCATCGCGGTTAATGGGGCTGCTAACTCAGAAAATCGAGGTATAAACATCCGGTAATAGTTTGCAAAGCCAAGAAAACTGCGTACCCCTGTTGTCGACGTAGGAGGTATCCAATCTACGATTGCTTTGATCTTTGCGGGATCAGCCTGTAAGCCTATGCCTGCTTGAATAATAAACCCAAGATATTTCACAGATTTTACAGCAAACTCGCATTTATCAATATCCAAATAGAGTCCCGCCTCCTGTAGTCTTGTCAGAATCATTCGTAACTTTTGGTTATGTTTGTTTTTGGTACCACTGGTATAGATTAATACGTCGTCCATATAAACGGTGCAGAAGTCATCAAGATATTCACGAAGTACGCCGTTTATGTAACGCTGGAACGTGGCCGGCGCACCCGAGAGACCGAAAGGAGTGACCATCCATTCAAATAAGCCATATCTTGTGCGGAACGCGGTTTTCCATTCCTCTCCTTCTTTCATCCTAATTTTATGGAAAGCTGCTACCACGTCCAATTTAGTGAACCACATCGCCTTGGATAGATTACGGATGGTATCACTTATAAGCGGGAGGGGATATCTATCTGACCTAGTCACGGCATTTAAGCCCCGATAGTCACAACAGAACCGGAGGCCTCCTCCTGGTTTCCTAGCAAAGAGGACCGGTGCGCCCGCTTCTGATTGGCTTGCCCTTATGTACCCTTTATCCAGTAAATCGTTGAGAGTCTTGCGCAGAACAAGGAGCTCCTCTCGGGACATATCATATAGAGGGCCAAATGGGATTTGCATTTCATTTCCATCATTATCTCTTTTTAATTCGATCTGATGATCTATTCCAACCCGGTGCGGAGGAAGCTTTGCTGCCTCCTTAGGCTTCCATAGAGAAACTAAGTCGTGAAATTCAGGTGGAATAGATTCTTTTAGCTCTTTTTCTAACTTAACATACTGTTTTGATAGCTTCAAGAGCGCCTTATCGATGTCCTGGATGCTTACTTTTCCCAGAAACGGACTGGTATCCCCCACCTCCCTGGAAAGATGTTTTACCCATGCCATGAAAACGGAGCCGCTGACCAGACTGGCTGATCTTAATTCGCTTATAAACGGCTCAACCGGTTCATTTTCCAGAGTTGGAATATCTTTTCTTGCTTTTCCATGTCTCACAATTTTAAGATGTGGTATCGGATATGCTTCGTTTTGTGTCATCCACGGCTTACCCAATATGATTGGGTGTTCGAGCATCGGAACCACGTAGAAATACATAGTCTGTAGATATCCACCGATTTCTATTTCTGCATAAGTTACTCCTTGAATGAATGCTCCTGTCATAGCGCCTGATGCTCCTCGAATTTCTCGTTTGGGTATTGGTATCACAGGGAGATTTAGTTCTTCAAACAAGGTCTCACTAATTGCGGCATAGCACTGACAACCGTTATCTATCAAGGCATGGGTAAGAAAATTTTTATTAATGATTATTCTAAGTAAGGTAGGTTCATCATTCATATTTTCCCTATGTTTCTCCCAGCCTACCAGTGCTAATCTAGAAGGCTCCGGTGCCCGTCTTTGCCCCGGAGCTATTCTTTTCCCTGATCAAGTTCAGGACCAATGATTTCGGGATGTCCTTCTAATTGATGAGGAAACTCTGCAACAGTGGCTCTGATTTCTGTTGCTGGGCGTATAGGTGGGAGGTAAGGGCAAGCTGCCACGAAGTGAGTATTCGTACCACAGCGGACGCATAGCTTGTTGATTTTTCGACGCGTGAGCTCAGCTTGATCTACGTATTGTGCCCGTAGTCTCCCCTGCTTGCTTCTTCCTTGTCCTTGCTGGATCCGATCTGACTGATTCTGACTTCCCATAGGACTCATAATAACATCGCCATCGGCGTCGATTCTTGGTACTGAATCAACGCTAGTAGCATGGTCTATAGTCGGGATGTTCAAAGGATTAGCTGGTCCTTTGTTGCCTTTGAAATGCCGTGAATGCTCAAATCGATGGGCGATCACTTCAACCTGCCTAACAGCTGCATAGTAGTCTTCAGTGTCGAGATTTGTAGTAAAAAGCTGATCCTTAAAAGATTCACTCAATGATCGGCGCAGCCACACAACTTTGAATCCTCCGTCCAGCTTTCGCCTCCAGCGCCCATTAGGACCTCATCGAACTTTGGGAAGAAGTCGCAGAATCGCTGCGATTCTTTTTGTCGTAATTTGGACAACAGTTCCTGTTTATCCTCCTTTTCTTGCCTGTTGCCAAAGGTTTGTCTAAGATGCTCGAGAAATTTGCGATAATTCCACTGGACTTGGGCGCCAGAAGCGTTGAAAACAGCGACTTTATTTTTCGCAGTTGTCGGTAAGGAATAATTAATGTCGTACCACACTGCTCTATCTGTTCCCATCAAGTCTCGGTCAATTTCAATGCAATCCTCGACTTCTCTAATGAAAGTATTGAACAACCGTCTCTCGCCATCCCAAGATGGGAATTTTCGTCGCTTTCGGGATTCTCTGGGTAGAGCTCCTTTTAATGTATCCATTGTCGCTGGGCTAGCTTGTTCAAGTACTTGCTGTGGCGATGGTTGGCTCGTCGCGATGATCTTGCTCAATTCGTTGACTTTTGAAGAGAGAGGCGCCACTAAAAGCTGGATTTGCTGCGCGATCAACCTAGCTAGATTTTCTTCACTAAATGTCAGAGATGATTCTACTGTGCCACCTGCACGCCCTATTTCTGTCTGTAACGGAGGATGGGGCTCTCGTTGCACGCGACGGGTTTGAGAGCCCCCTGCGATTTCGGGAGAATTATCAATATCCATTGAGTCATTAGACATTCTGTCAAATTCCGTACCTTTTCCAGTACTATTTCCCATGTAATATTCCTATCTTTGGCCCAATACTATCTCCAATTTCACTAAGGAGTTATTCCAGTAGCTTCCAATCCTTTCTCTTTTTTTTTTTTTTTTTTTTTTTTTTTTTAATAGTTCCAATAAATACCAATAATCTCCGGTGAGATCCTATAGAATTCCGATGATACAACTTTGAGAGGAACGAAATATATGTAAAAGGGTCGGCTAGATTGTAAAACACAAGGAAGTCGGCTAGAAAGATCTATATTTCGTTCAGGTCTAAATCTATGTACAGTTACATCCCTTATATATATACGCGTATCATGCCTCCGAGATCATGGAATTCGAGAAGGTTCTACCCAACTCCTTCAGTGGTAGTAGGGAATTTGGGAAAATTCCGTGATCCTCCCTACGCATCATAGAAGCTTCCATGGGCTTCTGGACGATACCAAGAGTTCCCTGGCACCACACGTGGGTCCCTGCTTCTTAAGCGAAGTTATGCGAGATTACGCGATGGTAGATCGGATCCGGCTGAGCGCCGGATTAAGTCCCGGGGCTCTAGCCCCATGACACTAATGTACCCACCATCAATAGGGGAAACGTACTTGATCTCACCTTTGCGCCTAACTCGCTACTTCTCGCTGGTGCAGAGTCAGCTATCATACCTGAGCTTGATGTTACGTCTGACCACCTACTGATCGGCACCAGTATCCCCTGGGACAGTTGCTTCCAAGAGCCTGTGACCTGTCTCAAACTTGATACTCTAGACGAGAAACTCTTTCACTCTCTCCTTTAAGTAGAAATAGCACGTATGCCTAGCTTACTGGTGCACCCACAGCCGGAAACCCTTGACACTTACGCTGAAAGTCTCTGCACCTCCCTACAGAACTCGTTCAGAGGATCAGCCCGTCGGGCGCTCAGGAGAGGAACTGGACATCCTTAGTGGAATGACGAGTGTAGAGATGCAGCTCTAGTCCACAGGGCTGCGCAAAGAAATTGGCAAGATCCAATAGCCTGTGCCGCAGCAAGAGAAGAGCTTCGGATAGCTGTTTGCAGGGCAAAGAGACAGTTTTTTCGAAACTTACTGGACCAAGCGTCTTCAGCTAAGGATGTATTCAAGATGGTCAACTGGCACTGCTCGGTCGGATCATTCCCATCACCACCCCTTAGAGACCCTATGAACCCTGCCGCCGCCCCTGCGGTTTCTCTGGAAGAGAAGCGGGATGTTTTGGCTAGGAACCTCCTTCAAAATACATCTGAAGCTGACGATATACCGCTCGACGCACCCGCAGTTGGGCGCGCAATCCTTCCGTTCCCGGATCTTACCCTCCATGAAATAAGAGAATCAATATTTGGAGCTTGCAATACAGCACTTGGCGAGGATGAGATTCCTACGACAATCCTTGAAAAGGAGTGGTCTCTAATCGAGTCTTCAGTATCGGATCTCTTTAGATCCTGCCTAGATGTAGGACATCACCTTACCTGCTTCTAAAAGACTATTCTTGTCATGATAAGTAAACCAAATAAATTAGATATGTCAAACCCACGCTCATTTTGCCCAATAGCCCTCCTTTGTGTCTTGGGAAAGGGCCTTGAACGCCTTGTTGCCCGGCGTCTATCTTGGGTTGTGATCAATGCAAAGGTATCGGCGACATAGTGGTTTGGAGCTACTCCTCTCCGCTTAGTGACTGACCTCACAACCTGCTTGATCCATGATATGGAGACTGCATTAAACAGCAAACACACCGCCTCGGTATTAACTTTAGATGTGAAGGGTTGTTGTAATATGGTGTTATGGTGTTTTACTCCAGCAAACGTGTAAATCACGTGATATGAGTTTGACATGTTTGATTATTTTCATTAGCTTATATTAGCCGAGGAGCGGCCGCACAAAGGTATAAATAGGAGCTTCGCACTCACGTCTTAGATTAATCATTTCACTTCAATAGTCATCACCTGTACATACAAATCTACTAGATTACAAATACAACACTCTTACTCTTAGCTCACAAGGTCAGCATGCGTAGTACTACTTCCCTAAACCCATAACTTTAACAGGTTATGAGCCCGGGCACTTCCGTGCAGCATGAATAATGCTAACCTTACAAGTAGTATCTATGGCCAACAACCAGAACAAGATCATCCTTGAAAATGGCACCCCCTTCAACATATGGTGATCCAGTCTTCAAGCCAAACTCGCCCAAAGAAATGTTATTGGTCATGTGTTTCATGATTTTCCTGGGATCAAACTGGTTAAGTGTCCTATTGACCCGTCCTTGTCAGAACCTGATGTTGAAGCTTCACTGAGTGAGCTATATCTTACTAAATTAGAGCAATGGACACTCGGAGAATTGGAAGCCAAAAACATCATCACAAGTAGACTAAGTCCCTTGACATGTCCTACCAACTACGATCATATGACTGCCAAAGAACTGTATGAAACAATCGCCAATACGAGGAAAGAAACTGTGACAGCCACTTACACAGCCGCATTAGAAAATTTTATATCAGTTAAGTTTCTTTCATCTGCGGACAACTACATTGACAAGTTTTTAGTCGCATATCAAAGTACTAATAATGCTGCAAACGCAATGAGGCCAGGATTGATAGACTCTGCTCAATCATACTGGATTGGCAATGGTCTAGCATTGGCATTATTTGTGATGGGAACAAAGCACATTGAATGGCTGAATAACTGGAGGGACACTCGGGTGTTTGAGGCCAATAATGAGTTGGCTTCACTGCCGTTGCTAATGTCTTCACTCCGCGCTATTGCAGGGAATAGAATCCAGCAGCCCACCGTGGCCTTTGCGGCTTCTTTCCCCAACGAGCGCGGATTGGATCCAGAAGCCTACTGTACAAAATTTTGACACAGACATAAGAATAAATATTGTTACAGACTTCACCCTGAATTAGCACAAAGTAAGAAAAATAATTCAACAAATGATGCAAAACAAAAACAGAAAAGGGCTGCAACATCTATTGATGTAGATAGTGAATTTAGCGACTCAGATAGTACTGGAGTTATAGCTGCTTCTTCTAAAGTTAATGAAAGTCTTACCATCTATGATACGGGTGCCTCGCACCATTTTGTGAACAATAAGTCTATGTTCTTAACAATCAAAAAATCTGACAAGCCATTTAAATTTGACCAAGCAGTTGGTTCATCATCTCTAGACAGCACTGGAACGTCATTACTTACTATCGGAAATTTAAGACTCAAACTCCATAACGCAATCTATTCTCCATCATCAACCTGTAACATTGTGTCCGCAGGTCGACTAGAAAGAATCTCAAATATTGTCCCAAACTATGATGATATGATCCTAATTAAACGAAATTCCCATACGCATCATGAAACAATAGCTAAACTCATCCAAAAGAATGATGTTTACTATGTAGCTCCCATCACCAGCTCAACTCGTAAAACCCAAATTGTAGCAGCACCTGGAGTCGCAAGGCTTCCCATAACCACAAGTGCACAACAATGGCACAAACGCCTTGGTCACACAGGTCAGACTATATTAAAAAGAACTGCACAAACTTCAAAAGGACTTGAGGGAATTGACCTCAACGATTTAACAACCTGCGAGGCCTGCCATCTCAGCAAGGCTCAAAGGTTTGTGTCAAGAGAGCCAAGACCAATACCTAATCAGCCACTGGATGAAATCTATGTCGACACAGTAGGGAAGGTCCCGGCTGCCCTAAATGGTCACCAATATGTAGTCGTTATCACTGATGCAAGAACACGAATGCGCTTGTGTATTACAACTGGAACAAAAGATCAAATTGCGCCGCAACTAATTCAATGGGTGTCACAAGCGGTATGTAGACAGCGTGGGGACAGAGAGGGGTCAAGAGGTGGGTTTCAGGCTAAAGGTTGCCATCCTACATGATACACGAGATAGATGCATCACCACTCGGCTAAAAGGCCAGACCAGAATCATAGAACACTATGACTTGGCAATCTCCATATATATATTATACAGTAGAGGCTTTCCTGACAATGGGTCAAAACCCAAGAACATTAATATGGCAAAATGGTGCGTGTTATTTTCAAAGACGGAGGTACTGAATTTTCTCTTATCAAGGTCTACTGCAATCAACACGGCATCCGAGCCAACCTTTCAGCCCCATATACGCCGGAGCAGAATGGCATCGCAGAATCTGCTGATAAAGTTGTGCTTAAAAAGCCCGATCGATGCTAATTGATGCCCGCATGCCAGCTATTTACTGGCCATGGGCAGTCGAGTATGCGTGCTTTATAACTAACAGACTATACAATATGCGAACGAAGAAAAATCCATTAATTGATTTCATGCAAGGTTTAAACCAACCACATACTGATCAAGTGGATTTGTCTCACGTTCCGCGCTTTGGTTGCAGGGCCTATAAATACATTGATCCAAAACCTGGAAAATTCGTACCAAGAGTTCAAAAAGGATGGTTTCTCGGCTTCCAAAAAATACCAGCAAAAACTTCATCATTTTTTATCCCCACAAGACAAACTTGCATGGGTGGAAATGGATAGAAAGTTTCACTCACCACGCATCCTTCAATGAGGATGTAATGTTCGGAGATGAACTGAGCCCTATTGCACAGCAAAACGCACTCAGTAATTTGACTAACAATAAATCATTTCTTATTGACGTTGAAACATCCCAAGATACTACGTCAGACAACGTCCTAAATCAACAAGCCAGGGGAGAGCAATTACAGCCTCCTCCTCCACCAGCTAAGCACAGGGGAGAGCATATAACACGTCCCCCGCCAACTGAAAACAACGTAGAGCATTTATCACCTCCACTGACTAACTACAATGACAATAGTTTAATCCCTCTTGAACCACAAGGCACATTAATTGAACCAGATTCAACAAACCAAGCCCTAGCTCAGAATCCAGACACAGCAAACGATCTGAGTGATACGGAATCCTTCCTCTCTGAAACAGAAGAAGAGGGGGAGTCGTCATTACCTTTCACAAAGCCTAATGAAAACAAATCCAAAGAATTAGAGCCATCATCATCAGCATCATTACCTGATCAAAATAAACATGAAATTGAGGTATATGATAAAATCATGACTGGATGAGATCCAGTTCCCCTGATGGCAGGTCAAAAACGTCCTTGTTCTCCAGAGCAGCAAACAATGCGAACAAAGCGTGGTAGAAAAGTCACCAGGCATGATTATCAGCGACTACATCACGGCAGATCTGCACTAATATCAATAAATTCCAAGACTTGGAATGAAGCAATGACTTCACCAGAAGCTAAGCAATGGAAAGCTGCTGCAAACGAAGAATATCAATCGTTAATGAATAAAGGAGCAATAAAACTAGTTGTTGGTATAATTTGGAGTTTGGAGTCTCTAATCATGTATGGTAATTTTACGTAATAGCGATACCCTGTATATATACTGTGGGAATATAGGTCACGTGTAACGCTAGTAAGCGAAGCGATGTAAATTAGTAACGCACACGTAATTAATGAAAGGACAATTCACCACCAAAACCTTACGTATTACGAATCTTGCCACAGCGAGCGAGGTTCACTAATCTTAGGTAGAGTGGGCAACCAAAACTGATCAGTAGACGTACAGATCAGAAGACTTTCAGAAAACTTTCAGAAAACTTTCAGAACTTCATATATCGAAAAAAAAAAAAAAAAGAATTCCATTTACATCTTTATTTCAAATCGATTTATCTTCTCTTTACAGGTTCAGTTCTATTTCTATTGAAAAAAAAAAAAAAAAAAGCTTTATACTTCATTCCGAATTTTCATCTTTTTTCAAACGATTACTTTAAGGCATCGATTGGAAAATGGGTGACGAGAATAATCAAGTTAGAGCCATTCTAGGCGACAAAAACCATGATTCGGACAGTGTGTCTGCTTTATCCATAGTTTCAGCTCGAGACCTCGACCCCTTACAAGCAGATGGGGCTGGGTTACAATCAATAGTTCAACTAATACTACAAGACTACATATCATGGGGCTATCAAGACCATGACTTATGGGACAGATTCAAGAACCATTTCGAAAACTGGACCAAGGAGATGTGGGATAAGTTAGGGCAATGTAGCTTAAAAGTAGACATGAGGAACTATCTGATAATGAATGGAGTGAGCCTACCAGTTCACTATGGAGGCCATTCAAAGACAACAATGAGTGGAAGCCTGGTAAAGTTGGCTCAAGCCGAGAATTGGACCCCTCTCACTAAGGAATTAATCGACTGGGGGACCAAGCAGGGCCTCAACATGGATTCTCCATCAATCAGACGAATCGAAGAAGGGAAGAGTCCAGAATGGACTCAAGAAGAACTTCAAGGAATTAGAGAAAGAAAAAGAAGATCGGCGATGGCTAAACGCAAACTCATGGCCCAACCGGACTTCAACAGATACACTAATGACAAAATAAAAGACAAAAATCCCCCGAAAATAATTTTAGAACAAGAACATCAAGCTGAAGTAAATAAGCAAATTTTAGAGGAGCAAAGACAATACCAAGAACATAACAAATCGGAAATCTCAGGCCAGCAGCATGAAGAATCTCAATACCGGGCCTATAATAATAATAATGGGAGTAAGTCGGAATTCTCTGCCTCAGCAAGTCGACCAAATCCAACGATAAAATTTCAAAGTGGGGACATCAGAAATCCCAACTATGGTACTACACAATGGTACAACCAACGTCAGTCCAGGGGAGCGCAGTATCTCTCCAAAGACAATGACAGAGAAAACAATTATGCCGAACAATTGGACTACGCGAAAACAGCTGCAAATGTCGAAAGAGCTTACAAATCTGAAAATCGCTACGAAGGCACGGGTGATAACTTTGCCTTCAAAGTAAGAGTCTTCAAGGATGCTTGCCAAAGGATGAGCTTGCCGCCTTCTTAGTATATGAGAGCATTTACAGCGATGCTCAGCGGCATAGCTTTATCTCATTATCATTCTAGTAATCTAGCAGACAGGACCTTTGAGGAGGCAATCCACGAAATCAGGACTCTCTGTGAAGGTGAAAATTACAGTGAACTAGCGCAAGCCAAGTGGAATGAAATTTCGCTAAGTTCTATCATCCAAGAAAATCATTCAAAGTCTGTTTCAGAATGTTTCACAATTATGACTTCAAGATTAGGACAATTGAGAACGGAATTACCAGTGGAGCTACAAACAGTCGCTTTTATGCGAAGTAAAATACTTCTTGCATGCACAGGAAATGACCACTGTCAATCAACATTTGCAAATCCACCTAAAGAACTAGGAAATTTAATTTCCAGTTTCGCAAATTCGATCAGAGCAAAAGAAGCAGTGGACAAAGATTCTTCGACTTTTTGGACAGACAGAAAATTCCACCGCAATGACCAATTTAAGAATAATAATACTCCATACAAGAATTTTTACAAGCCAAGCTGCTACGTTTGTGGCAAGGAAGATTGCAGGTCGTGGAAACACAACTCGGAGAAGGAGAAAGAGGAAGCAAAAAGCCGACATATTAACCACAGAAGATTTCAAAATTTTGATAAATCGAGCCCCAGATTCAAAAAGAGATTTAACCAGTGGCTATGTGAATTCGAAGGAGATGCCGACGACGAGGAATATAACAGCGCGTTTGCTTTGGGTTCGATTAACGAAGAAGAGAATAGCGATTGTTATAGTAGTGGAGGAAGTCCTTACCAGGGAAAGTCAGACTCCCACTATCATACGTTGTTCGGGGACATCTCTAGTGTAGAGGCCAAAAGAACGGTGAACACTTTGATTGAAAATGCATTTCAACATAGCATTTATATCGGTAGAACTGATGATCGACTTAACACTGATATAAAAAGATCCAAAAATCTATCTTCGACTTTTACTTCAATGCTCAGTCGATACGGCCCAGATAAGTTTGCGGGTTTCCTTATTGATACAGGTGCAGCAAGGTATTCTTCTGTTGGAGCACCTCAAATGTTGGCTCTACAAAAACTTAGTCCAAATATAATCATTTACGAATTGAATCCCTCCGAAGAATGGACCATTCACTTTGGAATAGGGGAAAGCACATCAAAGCGACGTGCAGCAATTTCTACAGCAATCAGACAAATTACTTTTTACATTTTTGACACGACTACCCCATTCCTCATATGCCTTGCTGACCTCAAAAGGTGTGGCTTCTATCTAAATAACCTTGAAAATACTTTAAATAACGCAAACGGGTCAATAAAAATCCCAATAGTCGTCCGATGGGGACATTGTTTTTTACCACACATACCAACGCTAGCCACTTATATTATAGACGCAATAGAAAGCGAGAACGAAGCTTTCTTAACACACCAAGAAATTTCACAGCTACATAGACGCTTTGGGCACCCATCGGCAGATAGGTTGCGTAGAATTTTAGAGCGAACAGGCCACGAATTCAACAGTGATTTCTTAAGCCGTCTCAACACTATTTGCCATCACTATCAAAAATACGGAGGTCCACCTGGCCGATTTAGATTTCATCTAAAAGAAGACATTGACTTTAACGCTACAATTATTGTAGATATATTCTATATTACCGAGGACGGTAAAGCCCAGCCGGTGCTTCATGTTTTGGACGAGGCAACCCGATTCCAGAATGGAGAATTTCTGGTTAATGAGACAATCAAGGAAGTATGGGAAACACTAAAAATGTGCTGGATTGACACTTACCTGGGTTCACCAGATAAAATTGTTACTGACGCCGGGAAGAATTTCACCAGCAAAGAATTTCAGTACAGTGCAGGAAATTTATCAATAAGCGTGAAGACAATACTGGTCGAAGCGCATAATTCAATAGGAATGGTTGAAAGATACCATTAGCCAGTTCGTCGGGCATATTCTATTATCAGAGAGGAACTTCCAAGTCTCTCCAAACGTGCAAGCCTGAAAATGGCCTTTAAAGCTATAAATGATACAGCCGGCCCGAAAGGATTGATTCCAACACTACTAGTCTTCGGTGCCTACAGCAAAATTAGTAACACAGAGGCACCAGCTGTATCGGTTGAACAGCGTGCAATGGCATATAGGAGAGCCATGGAGGAAGTTAGAAAATTGTGCGCAAATCGACAAATTAAGGATGCGTTGAGAATGAGAAATGGACCTATAACATCACCAATAAGGGATTTGGCACTGCAATCGAAAGTATTGGTATGGAGAGAAGGAAACAACGGTAAGAAAGGCTCTTGGGAGGGCCCAAATGTACTTTTGGGCATAGATGAAAATACTTGCGTAGTACAAGTTCAAGATAATAACAATAAACCGACGGCATTCCGAATAACATTGGTTAAGCCGTATATGGAGGAGACACAATCAGAAAGCGATATCTCATTTGATACTAACAATAAAATTTATGCTAATACCGAAATTGAGCAAATAATATCACAAAACAGTCAGGGAAAAACAGCAGGGTCTCCGCCATTGAGGAAACAGCCAAAACGTTCAGCAGGCCGCCCAAATAGATATGCCATCTATTTCAAAAACGAGCCGGTATTTGAGACATTTCTCCAAAACAATTTACCGAAAGATGGTTTTAAAACATCTTGACAAATTGAATGTCAAGGAATTGTCAACAGAAAGGTAACATCTTACGTTACCAGAGATCAGATCCTAACTGGATCACATATTTACAAGACAAAATTCATTGATGATATCAAAAACAAGGAGTCCGAAGAATGGTTTGAAAAGTCAAGACTCTGTATAGCGGCATGGGGAGACAACGACAAATAGACTGTCTTAACTCAATCGCCGACCATTCAAAGAGCTAGCCAACGTGCAATTCTGGCAATTGCACCATTGATGTTGGCAAAAGGAATGTTTATTTATGATAGGGATGTCGAGCAAGCATTTACACAATCAAAAACGACAATTAATCGACCTTTCTACTTCTGGGCGCCAGTCGAGCTTTGTCAGGAGATGGGAATTTCCACAGGCTCTATTGTAAAACTAAATCTGCCACTATATGGAGCACCTGAATCCGCAAATCACTGGTTTAATACCTATCACAAACACCACACAATAAAACTCTGACTTACTAAATCATCATACGACGCATGTTTATTAATTCGTAACGGTAGTAGATACTTTGGTGTGATAGGAATGCAAATTGATGACACTTTTGGGCTCGTCAACACAAATTTTGCAGAATTAGAAGAAGAAATGATTAAAGAGGCCAATATAACATGCAAAAAGCGCGGAATTTTAACGGTGGATAGACCGTTAAAGTTTAATGGGGGACTTATAAGCCTTCTGCCCAATGGAAACATCACACTTACTCAGGAATCACACTGCAAAAACCCAAAACCCGTGAACTTAACAAAAGCGATTTCAAAAACAAGTTCGAGGGGTGTCGTAAAATCAAATCTTACACCGAAAGACCAGTATGTGGCTCAAAGAGCTAGTGGCTCATATATTGGAACTATGTGCCAGCCAGAGGTGTGCGCAGCACTTTCATTTGCAGCTCAAGCTATCAATCCAAATGCTGAAGACACAAAAGAATTAAACAAAACTATCAAATGGCAAATGGAAAATTCGAAAAGGGGCCTCACTTTCGTGAAGATTGAAGAAAATTTCGAAGTTGCCGTCTTTGTGGATAGTTCATATGCCAACAACAAAGATTACACATCCCAACTAGGCACTATAATAACCATCAGAGATACAATTGGAAATGTTAATATCGTTCACTACAATTCTGTTAAGGCTAGAAGAGTAGTGAGAAGCGTGCTTAACGCTGAACTACAAATTTTGCTTCTTGGTTTCGACATGGGAGCGTGCATAAAGAAAACTTATGAACAAATATACAATAGGCACATACCTCTAGTGATTTACACTGATTCAAAATCACTTTACGATTGTGTTATCAGACTAGGTACGACCTTAGAGAAACGCATGATGATTGATGTCATGGTAATTCAAGACGCTTACGAGGAGCGTGAGATTACAGGAATAAAATGGATTGCAGGCAATACAAATCCAGCTGACTCGATGACAAAAGTAAAAGGCAATAACAATGCTTTGAAAACATTAATAGACACCAATTTCATGGACATTATGATTAAAGAATGGGTTATGAGACTTTTACTGGAGCACTGAGATACCCACTGGAGTTGGAGTTTTATAGTTGATTTAAGTTTCTATTTTTATTTTTGAAGTACTGCCAGTGTGGGAATATAGGTCACGTGTAACGCTAGTAAGCGAAGCGATGTAAATTAGTAACGCACACGTAATTAATGAAAGGACAATTCACCACCAAAACCTTACGTATTACGAATCTTGCCACAGCGAGTGAGGTTCACTAATCTTAGGTAGAGTGGGCAACCGACACATACTTTCACAGCGTAAGGAGAAATAGATAACTCAATTTGCAATACAATTATCAACAGTACTGTACTTGGGAACCCGGTGATTCCAATACTAGTTAAACGCTCCAACCTTCCCAAGAATCAAAAACCCATGAAATCTAAGTGGGTCTTCAAAAAGAAGTTCTATGCAGACGGTAGCGTCGAGAGATGGAAAGCTCGTTGTACAGTCAAAAGATATACACAACGAAAGGGAATTGATTATCAAGTAACATTTGCACCAACGCCAAGAGCCAAAACTGGTCGGATTTTAATGGTTCTCGCTCATCAATTTGGATGGCACAGAAGACAGGGCAATGTTCCAACAGCATTTCTAAATCCGGATCTTAATATCGACCTCTACATGGATATCCCACAAGGGTTTGAAAAGGAAGGATACGTTGTTAAACCGTGCAAAGGATTATATGGACTAAAACAAGCGGCAGCATTGTAGTATGACAATGTGAGAGCAACTCTTGCCAAGCATGGCTTGCATCCGACAACATCAGATATATGTCTTTACACAAATTCCGAAAAAGATCTGTTCGTAATGGTGTATGTTGACGATTTTCAGGTAATGGGTCCTAACCTGAAAAAGATTGACGCCCTTATGTCGGCACTCTGCAACAAATACAATCTTAAATCAGTAAACACGGATATGTTTCTAGGTATAAATATAAGTGTCAGGAAAGCCTCTGCTGTATAATATATATATGGAGATTGCCAGATTATAGTGTTCTATGATTCTGGTCTGGCCTTTTAGCCGAGTGGTGATGCATCTATCTCGTGTATCATGTAGGATGGCAACCTTTAGCCTGACACCCACCTCTTGACCCCTCTCTCTCCCCACGCTGTCTACATGCCGCTTATGACACAGTCAAACCTTCAGTAGAGAAAGAGATGCCATTATATTCATGTACTAGTGGCGAGGTAATATCACAGATATTATCCTTGTCAACTTGTTGTGCTGACTCGGTTATGACTCAAGGATAACGTGCCAAGTGATGCGCAACATTGTATCTGGCGGATTCCTGCATACATTCTTTCACTCCATTATGTCAATCAATCCGCCAGATACAATGTTGTGCATCACTTGGCACGTTATCCATAAGCTTCAAACTCCAGATATTGTTGAGTCATAACCGAGTCAGCACAACACAACTCCGCATAATGATCACCTTCTTCTCTCCTGTACTATAGAATCAAATAGAATGAGCTGTCAAATACAAGCATTTCTTGATTGTGGGGCCACTGATGAATTTTATGACTTTGATTCTGCGCAACGTAAAGGCCTACCAATGAATATACTTCCACAGCCCCATCAACTTTATCTTGTCGATGGTAGGCTGGCCGCCCAGATTACTCATTCAACAACACTTAAACTTGAAATCCTAGGTCATGTGGAAACAATATCTTTTTTCCTTACGAATCTCGGCAAGTATGAACTTATTCTTGGCCGTAAGTGGCTTCGGAGGCACAATCCAGTCATCGACTGGTCCAATGATACCGTCTGCTTTAACTCAGGTTATTGTAGAGATAATTGCCTCCCAGCTCAAATTAATCATATTACTATTCCTAGTTATAAAGATCACATATCTGATTCCGTACCTGATATCGATAAAACTTCTAACAGTCGCCCTAGAAAAGTCGGAGCCGCTGCCTTTCAGACATTATCGAAACAAAAAGGTGTCAAAATCTTTTCTTTATCCCTTTACGAAGTAGAGGAAAGACTCAAAAAACTTGGGGCCAACCCTACCTCGCAGCAGTCACACCTAATGCTAAAACGTTTACCAAATGACCTTACCCCTATACAGAAAATGTATCGCGAGCTATATCCCCAAAATAGACACACTGATAATAGACAATCCCATCTAATGGCAAGTGATATGCACTTTGCTGGAATCTCCCTTGAGGATATTCAAATCGCTCTACAAACTAAGGATCGACCCGATCCTTCTATGAAGCTTCCGCTGCATTATCACGAGCACCTACCGGTCTTTGACCATAAGAACGCCGATAAACTCCCTCCCCACCGTGATTGCGATCACAAAATCGAACTTAGGCCGGGCACAACGCCTCCCCATGGCCCACTTTACAACATGTCGGTCGAAGAACTCAAGGTGCTACGTAAATATCTTAATGAGCAATTGGAAAAAGGATTTATTCGCGTCAGCAAATCACCAGCAGCAGCGCCTGTCCTTTTCGCCAAAAAACCTGGAGGAGGGCTACGCTTTTGTGTAGATTATCGTGGCCTTAATAATATAACAATTAAGAATCGATACTCTCTCCCACTTCTACAAGAAACCTTAGCCAAGCTTAGTAATGCTAAATATTACACTAAGCTAGATATAATTTCCGCATTCAATCATATTTGAATTACAGAAGGACAAGAATGAATGACAGCATTCAATACACAATACGGCCTATTCGAGACGCTTGTGATGCCTTTTGGACTATCAAACGCATCTGCTACGTTTCAAACCCGTATCAAATAAGTCTTACAACCGTACTTAGATATCTTTTGTACAGCTTACATTGACGACATCTTAATATACTCACATGATCTTCTTCTACATAGGACTCACGTTAACATAGTACTTGATGCGTTGAGAAAAGCTGGGCTACACTGTGATATAAAAAAATGTGAGTTTGAAGTTCAGGAAGTTAATTATCTTTGTATGATCATTTCAACTACAGGTGTTAAAATGGACCCTCAAAATGTACAATGTATAGTTGACTGGGAGCCTCCGTCGTGTCTAAAAGATGTACAAGGCTTTTTGGGATTTTCAAACTTTTATTGCCGATTTATCAAAAACTTTTCTAAGACTGTCAGGCCTCTTGTCGCACTCACCTGTAAAGACGTTAAATTTGTCTGGTCTGACACCTGTCAATATGCTTTTGAATCACTCGAAAAGTCGTTCGTTTCGGCGCCGGTATTACGCCATTTTGACGCATCTAAAGAGATATTTGTTGAGACAGACTCCTCTGATTTTGTTTCTGCGGGTATTCTTTCCCAAAGAGATAAAAATGGAGAGCTACATCCTGTTGCATATTTGTCAAAAAAACTTGAGAACGCAGAATGTAACTATGAGATCTATGACAAAGAACTCTTAGCTATTGTTCGATGCTTTGAAGGGTGGAGAGCGGAGCTACAAGGAGCTCACTACCTGATCACTGTCCTTACTGACCACCGCAACCTCGAATACTTTATGACTACCAAAGAGCTCTCTCGTCGCCAAGTCCGTTGGAGCGAGTTCCTATCGCAATTCGATTTTGTGATCAAATCTCGGTCAGGAAAAGACAATAAAAAGGCCGATTCTCTCACTCGGCGCTCACAAGATCTCCCAAAAGATGACTCTGACCCACGAGTCCAGCATCAAAGCCAAATACTGCTCCCTACTCAGAAGCTCCATAAATCAGTTTTTGAAGATCTAAAGAATAACAATATTTCTTCCGACCCAGTATATAATTCCAGTTCTCATATTTCTCCAGCTATCCTTAGGGAGCTTCAAGAAGAACTGTTAAACCACAAAATTACCCAACTGATTAATCAAGGTTATGATGACAAAAGAGACAAATGGCTGACTAAAATAATCGCAGAGCTAACAAAGCCTGTAGGAATCCCACATTCAAAAGAGATTTCCCTTTCGGAGTGCGAGCTTCGTAACGGCCGTCTTTTCTTTCGTGATAGATTGTACATCCCAGATAACGAGCTAAGGCTCCTTATTATACATAAAACTCATAATAGCTGCGAGATGGGCCACCCAGGAAAAAATGCTTTGTACCAAGCAATCTCAGATCACTATTGGTGGCCTCACCTCTCCAAACAAATGGACCAATTTGTCAGAAACTGCCATAGTTGTCTTCAGAACTAAGTCTCTCGTCTTCGGTATCAAGGAGCATTAAAGCCTTTCCCCTTGCCAGTACAGCGCTGGCGCAATATTTCGGTTGACTTTGTCGGCCCCCTAATTGAATTTGATAATTTTAATTGTATAATGGTGATTATAGACCGTCTATCCAAAGAACGGCATTATACGCCATGCCAAACAAAAATGAAAGCAAAAGAATTAGCTAAACTCTTTATTCGTGATATCTGGCGCCTGCAGGGACTATGTGACTCTATTGTGTCTGATAGAGGACCTGTCATAAGCGGCATGTAGACAGCGTGGGGAGAGACAGGGGTCAAGAGGTGGGTTTCAGGCTAAAGGTTGCCATCCTACATGATACACGAGATAGATGCATCACCACTCGGCTAAAAGGCCAGACCAGAATCATAGAACACTATAATCTGGCAATCTCCATATATATATTATACAGCAGAGGCTTTCCTGACAGGACCACTCTTTGTTGCAGATTTCTAGAAAGCTATTTGTTATTGCCTACAAATAAACGTCTCGCTTTCAACAGCCTACCACCCAGAGACAGACGGCCAAACAGAAAATGCCAATGCATTTATGGAGCAGTACCTCAGGCAATACATTGATTATTCTCAAGAAGACGTTTATGTATGGCTGCCAATGGCCGAATTTGCAGCTAATAATACAGTAAACGCCTCTACACAAGTCTCACCCTTCTTCGCTAACAAAGGCTTTCATCCACAAATGAGTTTCGGCCCCCCGCAAATGACTCATAGAATTTCTCCAAAACACCTTCGTGAATAAACCACTGTAGGTAAAAATTTTGCTTTCAAGATGGCTGAAGTTCTTGACGTGCTGCGCATGAATCTCACACGTGCAAGAGAAAAACAGGAAAAGGCCTCAAATGCCAATCGCTCAGCAGTACTGGCTTATTGGGTAGGAGATGAAGTATTTCTTGATTCCCGTAATATCACAACATCACGACCAATTCAGAAGCTTGATTGCAAATTTATCGGGCCATTTAAAATAACAAAACTAATCAATTCGCATGCATATCAGCTAGGACTTCCTTTTGAATATGGAAAACTATATAATGTTTTTCACACAAGCCTTCTGAAACCAGCACCCACAAACCCTCTCCCTGGACAGCTCAACCCTTCACCGCTGCCTGTAGCACTTGATGCGTCGGGTGAAAAGTTATTTGCTATTGAGGCTATACCCGACTCCAAGCGTAGTAAAAATAAAAAGAAATTTTATTATTTGATTCTGTGGCAAAGCCAAGACCCAGAAGACAAAACTTGGGAGCCCCTTGAGAATGTCGTCAATGCTACATCTTCCATTCAAGAATTCGAAAGACGCTCCCCAAATAAAGTTCAACCAACTAAGAGCGAAACTGAGAGGGCAAGAAAACTTGCAAGGGCTTCCATGAAGAAAGTGTTGTCAAATACAAATTCTTAGGGAAGAGTAGAAGGGGACCATATGTCAAGGTGTGGAGTAACTCTGACCACGTGATATCGCTTGTCTTAGCATTGGTTTAACAAATTGTAAATATGTATCAGAGTGCTCAGTAGAACACCTTCTCTCCTTGTAGACAATCTAATCCACCAGATCTGACATTGTCGATCAACCTCCCATTCCCGTGACAACTTCCTTTGTTACTAACCGAATAGTTAGGATTCGACTAGATGGTTCGTTTGGTCCCGAAACCAAGGTCCACTGTGGGTTACCCCAGGGATCCCCAGTATCACCAATTCTATTCATGCTTAACCTTTCCCCCTTTTTTCTAGGTTAACCCATAAATAAATCTGGCTACGCTGATGATATTGCTCTCCTTTAAACTTCATCCTCACTTGAGGAAAATGCAGCATTATTTTCCCGGGACCTTCAAGAGGCAATCGATTTGGGTCAGAGGGAAGGCATAACTTTTGATTCTGGGAAATATGAACTACTCTACCTTATTTGCCGTAGAGTAGATCATGTTGTAATTACCGCTCATGTCTAGGGTGCTTAATGAGCCATGCATGGACTTGAGCACTGATCATTGGTGTCGCTGTGCCGACTCGATCTATGC
This sequence comes from Podosphaera xanthii, assembly GCA_028751805.1. Taxonomy (NCBI): domain Eukaryota; kingdom Fungi; phylum Ascomycota; class Leotiomycetes; order Helotiales; family Erysiphaceae; genus Podosphaera; species Podosphaera xanthii. The sequence continues at coordinate 2,563,366 of JAPWIX010000006.1, read as the reverse complement.
AATGAGTCTAACTAGTCAGGATCTGTTAGATTGCACAACTCGATAAGAGTAACAAATAGTGATAGTAATCAGATATAGGTACAATGGGATTGAAGCGCAGGCCAATCCTTAGTGTATATAATCACATAGCTCAGCACCATTCGGTGTGACACACGAGTTTTCATATAATACTAAATACACACTTTCATAAGTGTTGTGCTGACTCGGTAGAAACGTGACAGAACAGGGAGAAGGATGAATGGCTGTCGAATAAGGAAAGGGTGTAAGACAGGCTGGTGCACGGGCGTTGTCAATATACGACAGAATCTCTTTACCTTCTATGTTAAGTTTGTATCTATCTCATATACATGAATATCATTCTTCCCACCATCCATTAGAAGATATCATCCATTGTTGGAGTGCGCAACAAGTATCTTCTTTATAGATCATCATTTATCCATCGTGCCGTCAATCCAGCGTGAGAGCATTATTCTGCAACTCACCACCGCACCCGAGCCCGTGTAATTCCGCCAAAGGACAGCAGAGTAATATAATTGCCATACCCCTCCTAGCTCTTAATTACAATAATAAGGCCCACCTACACTTACTCTATATTAATAATAGGTTTTGACCCCGGTAAAGCCTTTTCACTGAATATTTCATACCTTATTTTTCAAACAAACAACACCATGTCTAAATCTAACGTTATCATTCTTGGAGAAAACACCAACTATTCGACTTTAAAAGTTTATTATGGCGATGTATGTTTTAACGATTCGTGATATATAAAGTCGAAGTCATAAATTCGGTGACGGTGGTACTCGAGACAATATAAATCACTAAAGTAATAAATTATGGTAATGATGATTATAGTATATTTCTCAAGAAAGAACCTAAACCGCCCCCTATCATCTAGATGGATCAAGAGGCTATTTATCTACATGTAAGACCCGCTACTAGCTATATTATTTCCTTGCCATATCTCAAAATAACAGTCTGAAGTTAGATCCGAAACATCTTAACAATAGATACTGTATCATGACAGAAACCTGGAACGCCACCAACGAGCTTGGTACATCGACAAAACGGATTCCATCTCGATCACCAACTCTTACAGCCAATGGGACGCCTCACTTCGCGCACGTTTGGCGAAACGTGATCTCACAGGCCACGTGATTCACGATGACGAAGATGTTGAGCCGGTCAACAAACCAGCAGCACCTCTCAGGGCGGCAGATACCACGGACTCCGAATGGGATCTCATCTGGAAAGGGCACCAACGAGAAGTACTGACATGGAAAAATAACAAGACAGAGGCTCGTAACATAATCCTCGAAAGGTTAAGCACCAAAGTTTGGCCCAGAGACTACGTTAGGCTTTCAGCCAAGAATATCTACGACAGTGTCACGAAAACACGGAAAGAATTGGCTTTGAAGCTATACCTCGAAGCCCTACAACAATTTTACAACGTCCGACTTAACAGCACAGCCAACCACTACTGTGACGCATTCCTGATGGCGTACCAAAACGTCAATACAGCGGCCGAAACTCTCAGTTCCGGTGACAAAAATTCAGTCGACCGCTCCATTCCGGAAGCCACTGCTGCTGGATTTTTCATAGTTGGCACCATGCACCTCCCAGGATTTAGCACGTGGAGGGACCACAAGGCCGTTGACAGTACGGACAGGCCCGTGAGCCTCCACTTAATGATGTCGTCACTTCGAAACACCACGATCTCCGAGTACAGCGAATGGCAATCCACCCCAGCCCACGCAGCTCCAGCACGACCTGTCAACCCGAACGCCCCCTGCCGCAAGTGCGCCCACAAGCACCTTAACAAAGAGTGCTATAAACAGAACCCGGACCTTGCTCGCCAAAGGTACGGCAACAAATGGCGGTATGGGAAAGCGAAAAAGGAAGACAAAGGGAAAGGAAAAGCGGTAGCAGAAGTCGAAGGGATGGACGAGTCGGAGGATGAAATGAGTTTCAAGTCATATTTGGACACAATCTACGACAGGAACACGGGTTGGAAAAGAGACACTGATGGTATAGCTGCTACAAGCTCCAATAGTCACAATAAAAGTACTACTGTCAGAGTAGTGACCAGCACGTGACTCGACGGCGAAAGGCTGAAGACTGAAGGCTGAAGATCGGAAGCGCGGAAGCGCAAGGCTGAGGTATGGAAACTTAAGGGACGAAAAGGTAGCTCTAGACTAATGCTGAACGTCCAATAAAGGAGTAAGGGAGCGGAGGTAAAGACAAGAGATTAGGAACTGAAGAAGTCTGAGAGCTGAAAGACACTGAAGACTGAGAAATACTGTAGGCTAAGAGACACCAAAGGCTGAAAAATACTGAAGACTGAAGGTGACTAACTTGAATTCTATAGTCTCGAGATGACGGAAAACTAAGCGTAAGGAGCTCATCTATCAATCAGTGCCCTACTATATATCCGGAATAACATCTCAAACTACTAAAGGTATCTTGTCACACTGAAGGAGAAACATTGGGAGAACTTCCAAAACGCCGGGGTTCCTCCGATACCCAATACAACACCGGAATACATGAAGCCAAACAATGGAAGACATCCGATGCTAACCCACTCGTCTAAAACATAACTAAACATGGGCCAAATGATCTGCGAACTCTAACAACTACCATCTATGATACCGGTGCATCACACCATTTTTTCCCTGTGAAATCTGTATTCAAAAATCTGACTAAAAGACATAAACCATTCTAATTTGATCAAGCTGTAGGAGTTTGTTATAGTTATGAGCTTACGAAGGGGAATTATCTTTAGAGGTGATATCACAGTTGACTGGACTAAATGTGATACTCTAGATCTGGACGTCAGAATGCTTGATGTAGAGAACTGTATTCTTTCTAGGTTGGCCAGAGCTCAGCTAAATACACTAACTAATTGCCCGTGCACGTGCCCTAGTAACAAATTGTGAGCCATAGAAGCTTCTAGTAGCTTCCCACTTATAGCTGATCTACATGAGTTAATATCCAATCCATAATACTACTAAAGCATTGCATCTATGGAATTCCCGCTGACCGCCATTTACAACAGAGTTTCCTCACTCACAGAACAAGGTACAGCACACATAATGATTGGAGACCACAAACTAATCCTCCACAACTCACTGTACTCACCAAACTCTGAATCAAGTATAATCTCCGCAGGAAGATTACAAAGAATTGGAAATATTTATCCAGACTACAAAAATAGACTCCTAATCAAACACTCACACAACTATCCCGACGAACCCATTGCACGCCTTGCTCTCATCAACGATGTTTATTACATCCATCCACTACAATCTAATAACACTAATACAAGTAAAGTCGTTGCAGCACCAGGTGTGGCTAGGATTCCATCAACTACTAGTACCCAGCGATGGCATCAACGTCTTGGACACATAGGACAGCAAATCTTAAAAAGAACCAAAGATCACACCATAGGGCTCGAGGGCATTGACACCACTGAACTTAGCACCTGCGAGACCTGTCACCTTAGCAAGGCCCAACAATATGTATCAAGAAAGCCAAGGCCAACACCACACGAACCCTTGGACGAAATATTTGTTGACACAGTGGGCAAACTAGTCCAATCCCTCGACAAAATGCAATACGCCACTATTATTACAGATGTGAGAACTCGGATGCGATGGGTTCTCACCACTGCAACTAAAGACCAAATAGCACCAACGCTAGTAAAATGGATCCAGTCTATGCACCATCAATACGACAAACGTGTCAAAGCAATTTTCAAAGATGGCGGATCCGAGTTCTTTAGAATCAAAACATTTTGTGAACAGCATGGCATACGTACTGACACTTCTGCACCATACACTCCGGAGCAAAATAGACCATCAGAATCCGCCAATAAAGTAGTACTTAGAGTAACAATATCGCTACTCATAGATTCTAACATACCTCGATCTGGCTGCAGAGCGTATAAACTCATCACTCCAAAATCTGGAAAATTCGAACCAAGAGCAGACCAAGGATGGTTCTTGGGTTTTCAAGCTAACACGTCCCGAAACTTTCTCATTCTTCATTTACATCAAACACCTTCTCAAGGTGATAAATGGGTTGTCAGCTTTACGCCCCACGCCTTGTTCAATGAAGATGTTACTTCCGGTGACAAAATGAGCTCCATTGACAAACAACGTACAACGAGTTACTGGGCTAATAACTCCTCGTATACAACATCACCAATCATCTCATCACACGATTTACCAAACACTAAAGCCAACATTAACCAAAATCCATCATCAAATCGAGGCCAGACTCCTTTAACACCAGCTGATAATGCTGCGAGCTCTAATCTCAACTCTGAACCTAACACAACTATTGAGACTATATTAGATGACATCACATATCAAGATTCGCCATCTATAAATAGCAATGCTGATAATCAGACCAATCAATCAGCAAAGACTCCTCTAATACCTACTTCAACATGGCAAGAAACCACTCTAAGTCCTTTATTGCTCGTAAACACTGAACCAGACATTGGACAAGACAATCTTACTAACATTACCACTTTAATTCAGCCTCAAGTTGCTGTTACAAATAATGGTTTAATACCACCACCAACTAAAAATACTATTACTTTACCAGATGAAGCATCTGAAACATCAGAATATGATAACATCATGACTGGATGGCATCCAGTTCCTCCAATAGTAGGCCGTAAAAGAGCTCACTCGCCAGAGGGAGACACCATGCGAACCAAGCGAGAACAACAAGTTAAACGAGTAGACTACTATCGCCTGCACCATGGAAAATCAGCAATCGCATCAAATGATCCCAAAACTTGGGAACAAGCAATTTCAAGCCCAGAAGCTCGACAATGGAAACAAACTGCACTGCAAGAAATGAAATCTCTCTTCAACACTAACACAATCAAGATTATAAATCGCAATACACTACCGAAAGGTCGAAAACCAATGAAATGCAAATGGGTTTTCAAGAAGAAAGTTCTCGCAGACAGCAGCGTTGATAAATATAAAGCTCGCTGCACCGCCAAAGGTTACAGACAGAGACCTGGTCTCGACTATCATGAAACATTTGCTCCGACCCCACGACCTGAAACAGGTCGAATCATGCTAGCACTAGCCCACTGCCTTGGATGGCATAGATGTCAAGGCGACGTCCCCACTGCATGTTGTAATTTTTAACAGACCTGCGCCTGTTACCCTGGCCATACACTATCTTGTTTTTTGTTTCTATTTTCTGTATCTTATTTTTAGCGCTTATTGCAAGATACGTTGGACGTTATGACATATGCATGGTCTTGTCTTTCTCAGTTAAACTTGGAGGCCTACTGATGATCAAGACATAGGCACACCTTGATAATATCGCCACATTGGGACACTGGCGCATATCTTGGTTATTTTCTAAATTCGTCCCACTAGGACTAACTTTTGTATATATCTAGTGTTCTTGTCCTTTAGAAATCTTCAGTTCATTACGTTTACTGAATATATCTGAAGGTAAGACATCTTACTATAGTTACTTCAATTAAGTTCATTACGTTTACTGAATATATCTGAAGTCATATTCATACCCACTTCGAGTTAACCTCTCAAGCTTTATTTCTAATGCTCTATTCACCTGCTTCTTTGTTTGACTGTCATTCTTCATTTCTCTCTGTTGGTGTCACAGGGTAATCGGTATATCTACTGCAGTAGAGGAGGTTGGTCTTGTGGTAGTGATTGAGTCTATTCTAGGTAGCTAAGTTCTAGGAATATACAAGTGGTTTTACCCCGAGTCATGTGACCACAGATAATTGTTGAACCGACACTGGCAACTCTTAAAATAAAAAGACTAGTGCCTGAAGAGGCAGCATGTAAACAACCATCCATAAGAGCGTTACCCTCCAATCGAAATTTGGGATGTTCCCGGGTAGATCCTCAAGATCAGCAGTATTACAAAAGAAATGCCCAATGTGCAATTTGGTGGACAGAATAGTGAAAAAAAAAACAAAAACAAAATTTATGCAAAAGGTCAAGTCCACAGACCCATTAAACTTCGATCATCTTTTCACCCATCCTTCGACTCGAATCTCCACTGAATTCGTATCCACAAGAGTCTCTAGAGCTTTGTTGGGGCTAGCCTTGGTCATGGCGTCAGCTGGGTTGTCTTTCCCATCGATCTATTGAACTTCAAAGATCTCCTTTCGCTCATATGATTGGCGCAGTGCCATGATATCGATCATAAGGCGCTTCTCCTTGGTAGTGCCTAGCTTGACAAGACATTCGTAAAGGGAATAGGAATCTGTGCAAACGATTAACGGCAATAGCGCTAATCCGAGCTGCTTCATGACCATGGAGATTGTCGTATTCAAGGCAAAGGCCATGTCAACTCCGGCGACCATTCCGTAGATCTCAGAGGCAAGTACAGAGCGCGTGACGCGCTTCGATTTGGTCGAGCTGTAATGGACGATATTGCCGCTGAAGATAAAAGAATCGTTTCCGGGCTTCTCATTGCCGATGGCTAACACGAATCCAATCTGGGAACTGAGATCATCATTGTTGGCATGTGAACCATCAACAAAAACGTATAGAGCAGCACTGTTAAGTTGCAGGGCAATTATATTGAGTCCCTGATCTAGATATAGCTTTTGCCATTCAAGGCGCTTGTCAAGTCTTACCACATCTGCCTTGGTTGGTGCCTGCTTCTGTGCAGCCTGAGAAAGGTCGAATGATGCCTCTGGTTGACAAATCTGAGCTATGTAAGCTCCTCTGGCTCTCTGTCGAGCATATTCGCTGTACATATCAGGACTCGCGATGTCCGAATTTACTCCATTTTCAGGAATAGGGGCTTTAGCGAAATTTCTGCCGACCAACTCGATCTTCTTTCCTTGGTCCTTTTGCCGAAGAGATATTGAAAAACCGTCTTTGGACATTGTCAACGTACATCCATTGAAGGACAGGGAAGTCTCAGGTGTCAATTTAGTCTTCGGCTTCGCCGTGAATTTTAACTTGCGCTCCTCAAGTTCAGAGAATTGATTTTCAGACAAAATCAGGGTATCGTCGGTTTGCATTCCCACAATGCCCAGTGGAGCCTTGTCCTTTGTGATGAACAGACAGGGATCATACGTCGACGGTTACATATTGAGATCATCCTGATGGTGACTCTTGTAAGTGAGGAACCAGTACAGACCGCTTTCAGCGATACCATACAATGGCTTGATCATTTCCATGATCAATTTGTTGCCGTTATCATCCAGGTACTTGGGACGCAGCGCCTCAGGTAAACGGACGAAGAGGGGTTGCTTGAGCTCACTCACAGACTGGGTATAAGCTTGAGTGATATCTCGAAGCCATACCGCAAAGGATTTGCTTTCCATCGATAGGAGTGATGGCGCTAGCGCTGCAATCAATCTCTGACTTGCACGTTGCAATGTGGGGGATTGCGTCAAGATGGACGTCTTCTCAGTATCTCCCCATGCAGCTATCACCATCCTAGTCTTCTCAAAAGGATTTAATGTACCCTTGCCCTTGATCTCACGCACAAATCGCGCTTTGTACATTTTGAATTTGTCATGAATTTTCGGGTCGTATTTGACGAGCTTAAACACGCCATTTTGCATCAACGACGTGAATTCCTTGTCATCTGAAAGCTTGAATGGTTCTCCAGGTGTCCTGATCACACCTTCCTTGCGTAGCTTGACCGCAAGTTCCCAATCTTCTTCTTCTTTGGCCGTCAAATAGATCACCAAATTGTTGATATTCTTGATCTCTGACATTAGATGTTGAATGTCTCCAAATTTATCGGATTCCGCATTGGGAAGTTCATTGACCAAAGCCGCTGGTGACACGTTTGGATTAGCTGGCTTCAGACGGTTCTTTGAGCCCTTTGGGCGACCTCTACGGCATCGTGGTGGTTCAGGTTCAGGGTCGTATACGGGGGCGAATTCGCTGTCATTATCACCATCTGAATCTGAGGCTGACTCACTTGAAGTTTCAAGAGTTGCGGTAGATTTTTCATCACCAGGTTGATTAGATTGGTCACGATGAAAATCGCCATTTGAGGTATCTGGGTTGTATGGCAAAACCTTGGTGGTAGAAAAATCTGTTGGGCCTTTCTTCATCTTGACAGTGACTCTCTCGCGGTCAGGGTCTACCGCCATCAATCGGTAGGGGACTTTCCAACCTCCCTTTTCTCTATTGACGATGACGAGGTTACCAATTGGCCAATCCAGAATGGGAAGAGTGTTGGGACCGTTTCTGGTATTGATTGCATCATTCAGGGCGCGTCGTGCACGGAGGTGATTGAGTTCCTTCATGGCTTTCCTCATTGCAGCTGCTCGGGCTGATGTTGACGGTGATGGAGCTGATGCTTTTGAAAGACGGGGATAGGCTCCATAGACTAAGAGAGTTGGCACTTGTCAAGAGCGGCATGTAGACAGCTGATAAGAGCAAGAACAAGATCCATGATGTCAGGCTATCGATGCTGTCCTACATAATACACGAGATAGATGCATTACCACTTGGCTTAAAGACCAGACCAGAAATCATAGAACACTATGCTCTGGCTATCTCCATATATATTATACAACAGAGGCATTCCTGACAGCACTAAACCCTTCGGGCCGACTGAATAATTGACCGCTTTGACCGCCATTTGAAGCATGACATCATTGGGAGCTGAATGTCCCTTTAACTCATCGAGAATGATATCATATGCGCGCCTCAGGGGGGCATGTGCTCTCTCCACCTTACCCACGGTGTTATGGGCCTCTACAGGAGCCTTGTCAATGGTAATGTCCATCGAGGTTGCATGAGAACGGAATTCTTCTGACGCAAGATTTGTCCCTGCGTCATGACGAATGATATCGGGTGGACCCAAATACACGTCAATCCAACATGCTCTGAAGGCATTCCACACTGCAATTGCAGATTGACCTCCTACCGGCAGCCATCGTGCTGCTTGGTAACCGGTGGCTTCGCAGATCACATGGAGCAATGGTTTGCCGTTGAGATACATGTTGTCAACATATACAATGTGGTTGAAATTGTACTCTTGCGGTAGTCTGAATTTGAATCAACCAGGTGATCGGCGGTGAAGTTGACAGTAATGACAGAACTTATTGATTTCCTCGATCAATGCTTGAGACACATCTTCGCCAGCTCTGCGGAGAACAGCTACCAGTTGTTGTACAGAAGGATGTCCGAATCTGCGGTGTACGCGCTTCAATTCGCTTTCCGTAAGGTTGCTAAAAGCGAGCACTTTTTCGGGTTCATTCAACATCAAGAATGGGTGGCCGTATTTGACCAAGATAGCTACAGCTTTCTCCGTTGAAAACAGCATGTTCTTTGTCGTATCGAGGCTGATACCAAGCTTCTTCATGTCCTAAAAGCATAAGAGAAAGGGTGTAGGTATAGGGACAACATGAAAAATAATATCGCCAAATGGAGTGTTCACCTCGATGGTGCCGATTGACTTTGCACTGCCTTTTCCGAATCGAATATCGTGGCTATTAGCCGATGATCTGTCCAGCAGTATCTGTGGGAATAGCTTCTGTAATGCAACCACTTGAGGGTATCCAGCGGTCGAAAATCCAGCAGCTCCAGTGTCAGGGATAATACCTTGGAAAGACTCTTCAGAATATCGCGAATTCACAGAACTCGCCTCAAAAATTTCAGCCTTATCAAACTGAAGCTCCCACTCTCTCTCTCTACTGTACTCTGTCGCAAAGACATCTTCCCCTGTAATTCCGTATCTCGCCGATTGGTAGTTCAATTGTTCAACGATTTTGACATGGTTGATTGTCTGAGAAACAGATAGTCAGCTGTCGAGCTGCTCCCACTCTTCCTCATCAGAATCAGGGCCAGCTTCAGCGTCAACATCCCAATTGGCGTACAGGTATTGACCGACGTCATCGATAGAGTCATCAAAACCTTTAACACCTTCCTAATCGACCAAGAAGGCTTGGTAATCAGTCATGGTAGGCAGGTGACCCGATTCCTTGAAATATTGTTGATTCTTGAATCTGTCGAATGACTCACGGCGTTCCTCGTCGGAGTGATTTGTTGACCAGCAGCCGTCCTTTCCGCACACAAAGCACTTCTTTTGCCTGTCTCCACCACCAAAGTATGGCCGTCGGCCACGAGAACCTCGGAAATTGCCCCAGTTATTACTTCTATCTCTTGACCCGCCGCGATGTCCGTAACCGCCTCGATTTCCTCGATTCCCTCGAGTACTCTCAAACCTTCGCTCCAGGTAGTTCTGTGCATTCTTATCATTAGTCGATGACTCCATTACAAAGCTTGAATTGATCTCCTTCTCATTGTAGATGGCAGTGCGGATGTCAGCTTCCAGGGCTTCAGCGCTGAGGGGAGGCTTGAACAATGCCTGCTTGCATTCAGGAACACTAAGGCACGCGTTGTAGACCTTGTCACGCATAGTCTAGTCGGGTTGAGCTTGATGCGAATCACTCAGTCCATTGAGGACCTTGCAGAGAGTAGTGACAAGATGCTCGAAACACTGGGAAGTCTTCCATTTGGGGTTCTCCGCTTTGATATTACCCATGCTGATTCTCATCCAGATGTTGAGATACTCTTGCTTATTAGATTCTGTCTCAAATTGCCGCCGCAAAAGCCATATAATCTGGTCAAAGTTGTAGCCTTTCGCAGATATCTTGTCAAAGAAGTAATCCCAAGTTTTGTCTTTCAACATAGACAAAATTGCGTTGTAAAATTGCGACTCTGGTAGGCCAACCTTTCGTGCATTGTCATGGAAAATCCGAAGCTTCTGCCCAAGGGTATCAAACAATTTGCCGCTCCATTTGTTCTCATTGTTGCTGAATAGCTTCGACATGTCCACTAGCTGTCTTGTGTAATTGTCGGATGGCTCTAGAGGTGTTGACAGTGGCCATGGGTGGGTCGGGATTTCGCCATTCAATATTTGCTTAATTTCAGGTGGGAGATTGTTCAAAACTAAGTTGCCTGGTGAGTTCGATTGCCATTGATTTCTCTGCCGTTCATTGTTGGAATCGATTAATCTTTGGACGTCCGACAATGATAACATGTTGTCACAGATCAGATAGTGAAGCAATGGGCTTTCAGATAAATGATGGTATTCTATAACTCAATTATGGAGAGAAAATCTACAGTAGACAAGTCTAATATTTATACAAAACAATGACCCCTGTAATACCTTATTCTCGTGAACCTACTTGTTATCACCGTTCTCTCCAGTTCTCTCTAGAAGATTCTCCAGACTTCTCTGAAGTGCTTTCAAATTCCAGCCATTGCTTTGCTTTGGCATCTTAGGAATAGTGGGGGGCCCAGATCATATGATCTGTTTCAAGATGGCCCGTGCCCACTCTCCAATAAATGTGCACATGCATAGCATCTTCTAGAAGGTTCCTGTCGAGCTACACATTCAGCCTGCGCTAGCCAGCGTAGGCTACAGGGAATCATCGGCTAGCAAGCCGTTATACATGTTTAAACTTTGTTGAGGTGTCAGAGCTGGATTTGGGTTGGTAGAGATCTCGGAATTCTGTGTTTTGACCGCAGGTTGAGAATCTGAGTTCGGAGTGTTTGGATTCGGAGTAACATCATCTTTCTGAGGTGGATTCTCTTCAGATTTCGGTTGGGGATCATCTTTGATGGTATCTGGGTCACTTTTGACAAACGGTGCATGTTCTGAAGGAGGAATGGAAGATGCACGCTCACTCCAAGCCTTTGCACTTGTTAGAGTTCGTACACCTATTCGACTTTTGTTTAAGTTGTGTTTTAGGTCAGGGGAATAGCGTCGGATGTTTTTAATAGTTTGGCTTCATGTATTCCGGTGTTGTATTCGGTATCGGAGGAACTCCGGTGTTTTAGGAGTTCTCCCGATATTCTCCTTTAGTGTGACAAGATGTTTTTAGTAGTTTGAGATGTTATTCTGGATATATAGTAGGGCACTGATTGCTAGATGAGCTCCTTACGCTTAGTTTTCCGTCATCTCGAGACTATAGAATTCAAGTTAGTCACCTTCAGTCTTCAGTGTTTCTCAGCCTTTGGTGTCTCTTAGCCTACAGTATTTCTCAGTCTTCAGTAACTTTCAGCTCTCGGACTTCTCCAGTTTTTAATCTCTTGTCTTTATCTCCGCTTCCTTACTCTTTTATTCGATATTCAGCATTAGTCTTCAGTTAGCTTATAGTTACCCTCTCGGCCCCTTAAGTCTCCATACCTCAGCCTTGCGCTTCCGCGCTTCCGATCTTCAGCCTTCAGTCTTCAGCCTTTCGCCGTCGAGTCACGTGCTGGTCACTACTCTGACAGCACTTTTGGCTTCCATGATTTGCTTGTAGAGGCTCTTCTTGAAGGTCTCTGCTGCCAAGATATGGTCTTTCCATGCCTCTGATAGACCGAACGCTTTGTTGATGTCGTCAACCATTGGCTGGTTCCACTCCTGGTACTCTTCAAGTTGAGCGAGGGTAAAAAGGCGCTCATATATTGGTCTGGGCCAGCCTGGGGTGCCGCCAATATAAACACCATTTGCAACAAGAGTCTTCCTCATGAACTGAACAATGTTTTTGTGGATTCCCTTCCATGTCTCCAGTGTCCAATCACAGAAGTCTTCCGTGAATTGCTCGAATAGGTTCTGGCCGATGAATTTGAACTCAAGGTATTGGTTTAGCTGGTAGGCCATATATGCGTACTTCTCTGGGGCCAATGCATCGTTGGATGGGGGTTCTCCCTTCTGTTGACGGTATAGTTCAATGTCAACCTGATCCTTGATCTCCTTCAAGTGCAGAGGAAACGTACTCAAAGTCTTTGACATGGTGATGTGGACCCGCTTTTTCGGCTCGCGGAAGTTGGTATAATAAACAAATGCTGGAGGTCGGGAAATATTGCCACGAAACAACAATTAATCGTATTGGGTTCTCAGACGCTCACAGATGTCAATCGGTTGTTAGGTATTGGTTCCAAGTGCCGGAGACCGAATAGATACGTTGGTGGCTGAGAATTGAACGCGGTGATTGGTTGGCGTGATGGACGCAATATGCAGCCGAGTCAAGCTTACAATTTGAAGCTTTGAGTAGGCTGAATACCTTCGCAATCTAACTCAGCACGGAACTGCTAATGCAGAGCACCCTGAGGTTTATCCGAAGTAGTATTAGCACAGGATCCTGACAATAGGGGTGGTGGGGTTGGTATCCCAAGCCAATCTCTTTCCAGGGCTGTCTCTTCTGCTTTACCTCGCCGCTCTGTGATTAACCTGATAGTCAATCACTGATCAGTGTTGGTGTCATAGGGTAATTGGTATATCTACTGCAGTAGAAGGGGTTGGTCTTGTGGTAGTGATTGAGTCTATTCTAGGTATCTAAGTTCTGGGAATATACGAGTGGCTTTACCCCAAGTCATGTGACCACAGATAATTGTTGAACCGACACTCTCCGCCTTTTTTCAGTATTCCCTCTCACAATCCATAGCCTCTCAACACCGCATTCTTAAACCCCAATTTAAACATTGAACTTTACATGGAAATGCCACGGGGCTTTGAGAAAGACGGCCATGTCATCCTCCTTCAAAAAGGACTCTACGGGCTCAAACAAGCAGCGGCGCTATGGTACGACGATGTCAAAACCACTCTAGCGTCACTGGGTCTCCATCCAACTACCTCAGACGTTTGCTTATATACAAACAAAACAAATGATCTTTTTGTACTTCTCCACGTTGACGATTTTCAAGTCATGGGACCAAGTCGCGAAAAGATAACTAAACTTATGTACTCACTTCATAAACAATACAAACTTAAACCAGTCAACACTGATATTTTCCTTGGAATAAAAATATCGCAACCTGACTCAGAGACTCTCGAACTAACACAGGGTCAGTACGCTCGTCTACTTCTTCAGAGACATGACTTGGACAAATGCAAACCCGTAAACTCACCACTAGAGAAACTCGCGAGCCCTAATGACTCAAAATGCTCCAAAGAAGAACTAAAAGAATACAATTTGATCATTGGAGGACTGCAGTACTTAGCAAACAACACCCGGCCAGACATCACGTTTGCAGTTAACCATCTCACACGCTTTCTGGCAAACCCTTCACTGAAACAGATACATGCAGCTCGGCATATCCTCCGGTACGTGGCTAAACAGCCAGATAAGGGTATTACATTCACGAAAAACGATGGAAAACCAATCCTAGAAGCATACTCTGACGCAGACTTTGCAGCAGACACAACGACCAGTCGGTCTACATCAGGCTCACTGATCAGGCTCGCATCAGGGCCCATATTCTGGAAATCACGCCTGCAAAAGGAAGTGGTCCTTTCAACGACTGAGGCTGAATACCTAGCAGCCACTGAAACTTGTCGCCAGCTGCAATGGACCAAAGCTTTATTCCAAGAGCTAGATCTCACTAACCTTATTGAAGGTTCGGAATGCACCAATCTATACGTTGATAACCAATCAGCCATATTCCTGATTAAAAATCACGATAACCACAAAAGATCCAAACATATAACTCTAAGAAATCACTACTGCAGGGAACAGCACCAAAATGGCCTAATAGCAGTTACTTACATTCCATCCGCCGAACAGTTATCGGATCCACTAACAAAGATAAAATCACAAGTAACAATCCACTGAAGGATAAGATCCCAACTAGCACATCGACAGAGGGAGCGTTGTAATTACCGCTCATGTCTAGAGTGCTTAATGAGCCATGCATGGACTTGAGCACTGATCATTGGTGTCGCTGTGCCGACTCGATCTATGCAATGAGTCTCACTAGTCAGGATCTGTTAGATTGCACAACTCGATAAGAGTAACAAATAGTGATAGTAATCGGATATAGGTACAATGGGATTGAAGCGCAGGCCAATCCTTAGTGTATATAATCACATAGCTCAGCACCATTTGGTGTGACACACGAGTTTTCATATAATACTAAATACACACTTTCACAAGGCCCACCTACACTTACTCTATATTAATAATAGATTAAGATCCATGACTCACAACCAGGGTCACAGCTGGTTCACTGACGATATCCGAAAACATAAGTCATCCATACACACGTTGGCTTAGGATTCTATTTGATAAAAAACTTTCTTTTGAGTGGCATGTTCGCTCGTTAACAGCGAAGGCCCTCAAAATTAGTGATGCCCTCTCCTCGCTTGGGAACACAGTGCGTGATATCCCCGCTCACTTGCTTCGCCACGCCGCTGTTGCTTATGTTCTGCCAATAGCATATTATGGATCTGAGGCTTAGTGGCCAGGCAGATTCAGGCAAGGAACCCAAGGGTGCATTTCTAACTGTGTAGATTCCCTACATGAATTATTGGATAAAGTTATTCTTACATCAGCTTGTGCAACTTTACCCACATATTGCACCATCCCCACAGACGCACTCTACCGCGAATCGGGGCTTCCTCCCTCAGAAATTGGGCTTAATGGACGGACTACAGCACTTACCGTCCGCCTACGCCACCCCTTACTACGCCGCGCAGGTAAAATTATCTCTCTCAACCGTCCTACTTCACGCTTCGCTCGCCGCGCACTAGCCCTTCCTTAGGCCAAGCAGATTAACCTGATGGCCGTTACTCCTTGGACACCGCGAGAAAGCCGTGAGGAGGCATACACAAGGGTTGGGGGCCCATGCGGTGCTTCAAAGCAAGTGGCCAAACAAGCCTTTAATTTATTTATCAGCATGATCCCTTCTGGAGATATAATGTTATATACAGATGGTTCGAAACAAGTTGATGGCTCTATGGGTGCCGGCTACGTAGCCTATCAAGTTGGCATACAAGTTCTTCAAAAAAGCATCCCTCTTGGCAAAGGGGTCAAGGTCTTCGATGCAGAAGTAAGAGCAGCCTTAGCCGGTGCAAAGCTTGCACTGGACTTACCAACGACAAAATTTGCGACAAATCTCTGGATATTCCTAGATAATTTGGAAGTTGCCACTCACCTACTTGCTCCTTTTTCTGGCACATCTCAGTCTATACTCGATGAGTTCCTCAAGATAGAGCCTGAATGGTAACGTCGATCACGGCTTCCTCATACTAGACTAGGAAATGTCAAAGTCCGTTGGGTCCCGGGACACTTGTCCATACCTGGTAATGAGGCTGTGGATAAGGAAGCTAGTAAAGCCTGCTACTTACCTATCGAATCAGAACCACAATACTCGAATGCCGGCCTCAAACAGTGGGCTAAGTCATCCGTACCTCAGGCATCAGACAAACTTTGGAAATGTCTCCTCCCCCAGCTAGATACCTATAGTCAATTAGGGATCTGTTTAGCGCCCATATTTCCGAGGGAATTATACCTTCCTCGACATACTCTGGGACGCACATTAGCCATAAGATCTGGGCTCGGAGACTTCGCCGATTATCATGAACGCTTCTCGCATTTTGATTCCCATCTGCACTGCCGATGCGGTCGCCGCAAAACACCATAACATTTCTTTTTTTGCCACATAGCCTAGAGGCGAGCCAGACGTCCACCTGGGCCCCCTTCTAAACTACTACCGTACCTACTTGGCACCTATGACAGCGGCCTTAAGCTAGACAGTTGGCTTAAACAAACTCGTTTCTACTCAGATATCTGCACTCGAGATGCTCCTTTGTTAAGCTAACTCACCGCACAGTCTCTTTTCTTTTCATTTCATATTCTTTGTGCGGGTATCTCTATTTCTTTTGTTGCTAGTAAAGTTTTTTTTTTAAAAAAAAAAAAACAATTGAGGGGATTGCGAAGTTCGGAGTTGGCCTGGTGCGCAGAAGATAGCGCGAGAAAGCTGTTTCAACCCCTAGACGGAAGTCAAACCTAACCTGCAGGAAGCAGCTATGTGGACGCGCTTTCTCTTTTGTTTATAATTTTAGACTTTATTGAAGCCCAGGACTCACCTCCTGGCGTCCTTTGTCCCGTCAAGGAATAGATAGAGCTCGTGCTACGCACGTGACTCGATAGAAGTAAAATAAAGTCAATCAATCAATCACTACACTTGATCATCATCAACTTTGCGCGCATCAGCAGCGGTAACGTTGTCCCTATTCCGTTTAACCCTCCTTCTAATTCGATATCAATTAAGAGCATTGTTGTTTGGACATCGCGCTCGCGATGGCCAAATCGTAACACCCACCTACCTTGGCCCAGCGCGTCGCTGATGAGCTCGAACTTGTCCAACATGTGGCAAAGGTTTGAGCTACCTGGGTTCAAAACTTTCATAACAAGTTCTGGTCAGCTGTTGAAGAGGCTGATCCTCTCATCAAAATCTTCGTGCGCGAGCAAATGGACGCGTTTCTACTTGCGGTTGCTTCTGGGCACCCTATGCGACACGATACTCCAAGACAACCCAAGACGGCGAGTCCCCTTCCCAAGCCCAGCCAAAATTTACCATCACGACCTCCCGTTCCCATGCCAAAGCAACCTCAAAGCTGGGCAGCGACCGCCGCCGCCCCTCCTGCCACCAATCTCCGTACTCATGCGTCATCCTCGGCCCCTCCCAACGCAAAACACCGTCCTTTTTACACGCCAGCTCCTAAACAGGCTGCATCTACTACGGGCCTCAAAGCCATCTTTCGTCTCTCGGAGGAAGCTCCACTTCTCAGAGCAGACGCAACTTCAGTCAAGGCTGCTTTCATTCGCATTGTTCCTGGGCTCAAGGACGGCATAGTCTCCGTTTCTCGCAGCTCAAATGGATTCATCATCTCATTTTCGTCCGACACATCGCGGAAACTGGCGTTGGATAACGCTGACTCGATAAAGGCGTCTCTCTCTGGATCCCTCATTCAAATTGAGGACCGCATTAGGTACGTTGTCAAGCGTATCCCGCGCACTATCTGGAACCCGGTCTCCAACGTGGTCCCTACTACACTTGATGACGTCAAAAGCATTGCCCAGGCTCAGACAGGCGTCGCTCCATCTGGCGCCCACTGGTCGTTGCATGAAGATTGTCATGATCCTCTGCACACAGCGGTCATCTTCTTCCCAATAGAGGTGCCGACTTTTCGGATCGTTGACAGCGCCCCTTCTCGACGCTACATTCCTAATTCAAAGGTGGTTCAGTGCGACGCGAGCATTGGCTTTCATCCTTCCTCTCGGTGCCGCACTCAAGCTTTGTGCGCCCTTTGCGGCGCTCTTCGCCACTGTGATGAGTGCTGCCACCAACACTGATGCATCAACTGCCTCGGGCCACATTCCGCAGACGACCACAAGTGCCCTTTCCGCCCCCGCCCCTTCAAGGGCAAACTCATCAATCCTTCAGAAAAGACGATTGCGGAACTCCGATCTCGTAACCGTATTAACCTCCGAAAGGAACGCCGCGCAGAGGCTGCTGCCGCTGCTGCTGCCGCTACTGCTACAGCTACCTTAGATGGTAGCTCCAGCGCGCCAACTCCTTCCACTGAAGCCTCCTCCTCTTCACAACGTGCACCTGCATCCACCCAAAACTGGTTCACGTCACTAACATCTGCTTCGGATGGATCTATGGAAATAGACCTAGACGAGCATGTTACCAGCCTAGCCTCCAACAGTACTTCTCATGAGCAGTAGAGCTTATTTCAGGAGCAACCCCCCCGCATCGCCTCCGTTTCCTTCAAGCAAACGTTGGGCGTGGTGGATCTTCTCACCTCATTCTCTTACAAGCTGCATTTCAGGGAAAGTATGATGTGATCTTTGTTCAAAAGCCTTGGACAAAAACAATAAATCTCAAGAATGTGACCAAGTCTCATCCTGCATACGTCACCTTCACTCCTCCTAAGCTGGACTGGAAAAATGCGCGCCTGCGCGTTCTGACCTATGTCCGCAAAAAGTCTAACCTCCGATCTGTTCAGTTAGATTCTGGTCTCTCACCCAATATTATTGCCCTTCGTCTCCAGAGCTCTCCCCTCATAGAGATCATCAACGTTTATTGACAGCCTCAAGCTCCCATGCCCGAGAGCCTATGCACACTCCTACAATGGCCGGTTAAACCGAACACCATAATTGTGGGAGACTTCAATCTTAACCACGAACTGTTGGAGCCCAGCGTGTCCCGTTAGTCCGGCGTCAGCACCCTCATCAAATGGATTGACGTTCATTCACTGAGGTCGGCAGTGCCTTACGAAGCTCCTGCCCATCGTGCCGGCTATGTCCTTGACCTTGTACTCACGAACATGGAAGGACTCTCAGCCCGTGTAGCTTCGGAGACACATTCAACTACTGACCACGAGACAATCGCCGGCTTCGTTCAGCTCTCGCCATCTCAAAGGCGCCATCCACCGCTAAAACTGCCCAACTTTAACAGCGAGAATACCGAAGTATTTCGCCAGGCGCTCTCCGCTACCGCACCTCCCAGCTTTCCTTTTGAAGACCCTTCACCTCAGCTCTTAGACACGGTGACTACATTAGGCATCGCCACTCTCTCGGCAATCCTGCTTTCAGCTAACCCGCCAAGGCCCGCGTATGTTCCATGCAAAGATTATTGGAATCGCGAATGCTCAGACTACCACCGCCAATATCTTGAATCACGCCACAGCGGGGACCAAGACCTCATTAGCGTGGCTTGTAAAAACTTCTGGAAAGCTGTTAGACGAGCCAAACGGGATCATTTGCGAGCCAAATTAGACAACGTGTCTTCGATTCTGGAGGCCCATAAAGTTGTCGGTTGGTGCAAGATATCTAGTCATTTTGGTCCCCCTCCAATTCTTTTTCAGGGTGTCACATACAGCACCCGACTGAGCGTGCAGACATTTTCTTTCGCATTAAGCTTGCCCGCGCAACTAGCCAATTGGATGTCCCCTTGAACATCCCTACATGCTCACTGCGAGCGATCCCCGCACCTCTCTCCGTAGGTGAAGATGAGGTACTTAACTGTCTTCTGGAAGTTTCATCAACAACCCCGGGTCATGATCAATTATTGGTCTAAGTTGTCCGCCTCGTTTGGGGGGTTGGTTCATGGCGCTCATGGATTGTCCACCTTTACAGTCTCTGTCTGGCTTATGGTCACCATCCCAGTATCTTCCGCCGCGCCGAAGTGGTGATTATTCCTAAGCCACACAAGGATGACCTCACCAGCCCCGCTAACTGGAGACCAATCTCGCTTCTCCCAGCTCTCGGCAAAGGACTGAAACGCCTCATCGCAAGACGCCCTGCTTTCTGGACCTTGTCGAATCGAGTTATCTCCCCAACGCAATTCGGAGCGCTTCCTGGAAGGTCCGCCATGGATCTCGTTGAATATCTAGTTCACGATGTCGAAAAATCATGGGAGGCAAAGCAGGTGTGCACTCTCGCCACCCTCGACATTCAAAATGCTTTCGATAGTATCCAACCTGGCCGCCTCTTTGTCTGGCTTCGCGAACAGGGATAGCCTTCAGCATATGCTAATTGGGCCGCATCCTTTGCCTCTCATAGAAAAGCCCGCCTCAGAGTGGACAACTACGTCAGCGACTTCTTGGATATTCCGCACGGACTGCCTCAAGGGTCCCCAGCATCCCCTATACTTTTTCTTCTCTTCCTCGAGCCCTTAATCAAACTCGGGTCTCCTACTTTTGGTTACGTTGACAACGTGGCGATCCTTTTGGTCGCAAAATCTCTGGTCGATACTTCTCGTTTGACTGGCAATAGGATTGAGAGCATCACCCGCTGGTGCGGTCAGAATGGACTCTCTCTGGCACAAAGCAAGGCGGAACTACTGCGTCTTCATAGATCCCGCCAGCCTCCTTCTCTAGTAGCTATCAACGGCGTCTTAATGACCGCCAATCCAACTTTGAGGTGGCTAGGCGTCTTCCTTGACACGAAGCTCTCTTTTAAAAGACATGTGCAAGAATGGAGCGCCAAGACGCAACGGGTCAGTGCCCACATACGGCAGCTTAGAAATACCAACCGTGGTGTACCCACATCCTTTCTGCACACTGCAGCCCTGGCTGCGGCCCTCCCTGTGCTTCTGTACGGCACTGAGGTTTGGTGGCGTGGCCATACCTACAACCGCCGCGGCCGCCTCACTTCTACCTGGTCTCAACACCTAGTAGACACGGCGTCTCGAGCTCTAGTCAATTTGGCTAGAGCAATTCTTCCAGTATACAAAACTACTCCGATTGCAGCGCTATTAAGAGAGGTGTCACGTTGGTGGGTGGATATTGTGACTTTCAGATACCCGTGCTGTTGGGAATGTTATGGGAGATAGAGGAGTAGAGAATAAAGAAAGTGACAAGGCAAAGTGAGAAGAAATGTGGACTGAGATAAGTGGTATCTAAGGTGGTAGACTTCTAAGGTAGTTGATTTCTAAGGTGGTGGATTTCTAAGGTAGTGATAGGATGACAGAAAAGACAAAGCGTGAAGAGAGAAGAAGGGAAGGCTACAACTCCTTATGTACAGTAGAATCCAAATTCCTAGAACCATTATCCTGAAGATTTGCCATAAATTATTCAACCCAAGCAAGTTAAAAATAACGAAACGAAAATAGAATATCTAAATAAAGCTTGTTGCGAAGATTACTATTAATGCGTCGGTCCTAAAATAGATCGGCATAACAGATCTTCAGGGTCCAGCAAGGAGATATTCAATTTGAAAGTACCGGGGCCTGACAAGTTCTGACAAGAGGTTTGGCTCAAACCTGCACACATCCTTCTTGAGGAGACGCGCCTCAACTCTGCCATTAAATTAGCCGCCGCCGACAACTTTCATCCTGTTGCTAAAAGATCTAAGGAGCCCCGCGCGCACACCCGTCTAACGAAAAAATTACTGCTCGGTTCCCCTTTTCCCCGCCCTCAGCTCGTACCGTCCTCGTATAGAGCCTCTCCCATCCTTACCCGGACTGATCTCTCCCTCAAAGCTTCTTCCCGACGTATTAGCGAGTTACCTCCTTGGGACATCCTTGTCTTCTCGGATGGCTCCAAACAAAAAGATGGATCTGCTGGGGCAGGTGCCGTCGTTATCCACAAGGGAATCACCCTAGCAGAAGTGAAAATTCCGCTAGGCCCTGACTTTGAGGTTTATGACTTCGAAGTCATCGGCGCGCTTGCAAGGCTCAAGGCTGCTACAGCGGCTCCCTCTATCCACTTGGCTACCAACATCCACGTCATCTTAGACAACCAAGAGGCAGCTCGACGTCTTCATGATGTATCACCCTCGAAAACCTCGCAGCAAGAAATTATTGATTTTCGACATCTCCCCTCCAAGTGGCCCACCAGGAGAATATCATCAATTGCGGCTCCTGGTAAGGTTAACGTGATGTGGTCTCCTGGCCACGTCGGCATCCCTGGGAATGAGCTAGCAGACAAGCTGGCTGGAGAGGCGGCCCGCCAACCGGCTCCCCCTGCCGCATCTCTCGCTGGAGCCCGCGCAAAGACCAAAAAGCACATTTGGGACCTGACTTCTGCATGATGGCAAAACCAAGCGCCGTCCACATATTGTGAATTGGGGATGCTGTTTCCTAAAAAGCCCCCCGAGGAGCTCGGTCTTCCCCGCCGGAATCTTGGGTATCTCATTCAATGCAGAACCAGACATGGCGATTTCCGGGCGTACTACAATAGGTTCCAACATGGCGATGCCCTCGTGACCTGCTCTTGTGGAGGCAACAAGTCGGTCACCCATCTAGTTTTTTGCCCTCTCGTTCGAAAAAGATTGGCCTCTAATGGCCACCGTCAAAGTTTGGGCACACTAGATTTTCTCCTCGGCTCCTCCCGTGGTGCTAAGCGTTTTTCTGTTATAATGGAGAGGAGTAGGTTTCTGACAGAAATCTGCCCAATCCGTGCCAATTAATCAACCTTTGTGAGGGATATGCTGCACAGCGCTCACAGTAACTTATCTAGTTTGTGTATAGGCTTGATGGCTTCGCATAGGATGGAAAAGAATGTAGAATATAATAGTCACCGTGTCCCCCTAGGGATGAGGCTGTAGCCTTTGATATAGCCCGGTAGACCTGTAGAAATAAATAAATAAAATCACTACACTTGATTTTGAATGTTGTAATCACACAATTTCACTTCATCAAATAATTGCATCAACCACACTAACATTAACGCTCCATTCAAATTATCCAGTCTTTAAGGTATAAATTCCTCCTGCATTAAAATAAGTTTGATTTTAGCGAACAGTTAGTCCTTCGTGATAGCTATGACAATGTTACCGTCTTTAAATCGAATCCGTGCTATTAGCAATTTAATTGATGACTCTGAAAAAGACAGTGTGAAAGCATTTTCAAATGAGGAGTCATTTAATTCATGGCTTGACGACGAGAGAAATCAAATCAGATAGAATAATTACTGTAATAATGTCTCCAAAACAGGCTTGGATGTATGTGATATTGCCCCAATTTAAGCAGCAATATCTAATCTGGTCCCAATATAGCCTCTCTCAGGGTCAACTCGTACTAGTGGATGGACCAAATACTACAGGTGTCCATTCTATGGCAAGCCTAATGTAAGAGTGAAAAAAACAGAGAAAGATTCTGAAGGGTACAAACGAAAAGTAGCAAAAGAAAAATAAAGATGTGACTGCAAGGCACGATTCAATGCGAAGAAAAAAAATGGAGAAGACGAAGTTCTTGTGACCATGTACCTTCCTCACACCGGCCACATCAAAAACTCATATAATACATGGGCAAGGCAGCAGATGCCACCTTCATCCCGACAGTATCTTCAAAAACTTGTGGAATCAGGGGCGACTCACGCGCAGCTCAAGGCAGCTATAAGAGAAAGTGGCCTGTCCAATTTTAATTCAGAGGATTTAAAAGAGAGTGCTCCTGTCCTAATACTTGAAGCCTTTCGGATCAAATCCAAGGACTTCCATTCTTGTAAGCGGAACCACCAAAAAAAAATAATGCAGCTGGATAGCGACATTTGGAAAATCCTCGAAAAATATAGAGAATGAACTATATTTGAAGGAGGCAATGCTATCCTCAGAATGATTCCAGAGGCCGATGATTTGGACAAAAGATGCTTTTTTTTTGCTATTTGCACTAGATGGCAGTGTGAGTTACTTCAAAAGTACTCATCCATACTATTTCTAGACTCTACACACAACACGTGTTCTTCACCAGATGGTCGTGATGAGAAGGCTTTTTAATCAACAGTCCTGATCAAGAATGATGAGGCTGGCTGTGGACTTCCGGTGGCATTTTTCCTGTCAAATTCTGAGTCCCGGTGGCCACAATTAGAAGGGCTCAGGTGGTTTAAAGGCCTTACAGGACTAGATGAGGCACCGACCTTTATGATAGACTGTTTTCAGACGGAAATAGCTGCAATTAACATGGAATTTAGCTCGCCTGAGATTCGATTCTGTCACTGGCGTATGTTCACGGCAATGTGAGCTCAAGCCAACAGCAAAATTACCAACTATCATGTTGAGAATGTGTAAATGGCAAGAAGATCTGCATTGTCAGACTTTAAGATACTGGCTTATACTAGAACCGTGAAAGACATCGGCACTACATGGGCAAATTATCAAGCCCAGTTTGGACATTTAAAAGAGTGGATAGATTATGTTGAACAAACATGGATGTCTGATCCTATACCCTGGTGGGTTGGGTCTCGAAGGGTAAGTGATACTGTTGATACATTCAGAGTATGTGTTAATATTAATTAAAAATTACAGAAAATGCTCGGCATCAATACTAATAATAACGTGGAATCCTGGCACAGGAATTTGAAGACGAACTATCTTGGCAAAGATAGAAAAATACGCCCCGACGCCCTCATCTACAAACTATTGGTAGAGGTTCTCCCAGACCTTATGGTAAAGGTGCTAAGCGTGTCCATGGGGCTTGAGGCCAGAAGG
The DNA here is from genome assembly GCA_028751805.1 of Podosphaera xanthii. Classification (NCBI taxonomy): domain Eukaryota; kingdom Fungi; phylum Ascomycota; class Leotiomycetes; order Helotiales; family Erysiphaceae; genus Podosphaera; species Podosphaera xanthii. The sequence continues at coordinate 2,538,672 of JAPWIX010000006.1, read as the reverse complement.
ATTGCCACAAATGAGAGCTTTCAGCTGGAGGAATGGATGAAGGCACCCATGGAAATCGCATCTGAATACGTTCAGATTCCAACAGTCGCTCTAGGAGATGACCAATGCGAGAACTCAGTGACGGTAAGGTCTTTTCAGAATGATCTTATGTTCTACAAGATATCCATGACAGTTCTTGGTTACCTATCTGGCTGCACATGCCCATACATGGCTGCGAACCATGTTGTCTGTAAACATATGTTTATGGTAAAGCGCAGGTGTGGTTACACTGTTGACCATGACACAAGGGAAAATATTGGAGAATCAAGTAATTTAATGTCGTCTGAAAACCTCCCACAGCCTGAAGAGGGTGGAGGAAAAGAACTTCTCGAGTCGATGTTTGATCAAGTAGTTGGCGGTCTATGAAAGGGCTTTTTTTAATCTAGGAGCAGAGGAACAAATGGAGATGATGGAAAAAAACTGCACACTGGTGGAGGCAAGTACAGTATTCGGATGTATCTTGGTCATAGAGGCAGAGATAATTTTTTTAATATATAATAATAATTCGTATCACTCAAAAAATAATTCTGTATTGCAAGTATTATGATAGCATTTATAACATAGTCCAGACGTGGGCCAAGAGATAAGAGTAAATATTTTCATTTATGTGAAAACCAAACCCAGAGATGGCTAAACCTGAAAGGTTGAGAATGTGTAGAATTTAAAATACCGTGTTGCAACATTCCTGATCATGTGGTTCAGGTGTATATCGGCCCAAAAACTCTTATCCAGATCATAGAAGGTGGATCAGATACGTTTTTAATGGAGGGATGAAATTGGGCAGTGTTGATATCGGGGAGCAGACATGTCAGCTCACAAGTTTATACCCATTTTACTTTTGAATATGTTTTAGCTAATTCGGAAACAAACAAACAATAAATGATACAATCCTTTCAGAAAACCCCCCTCCGTATAACACATTTTCATCCCAATCAAGATTTTACAACCCTACCTTAAATGCCGTAAATGGATACCCCCCTTCCCAAAACAAACCCGACCATTCCAGACAAATATTTCTGGTTGCCGACCAACAATTCACACATTACTATCACCCCCCAACTCTTGCAAGAGAGCGAGAGTTGGCGCCCCCCTTCCTCACTCTGCTCGACATCCCCAGATGTCGAAATGGTCGACACACGACCTGACAGAAACAATACCAGCCCACCCCAAAATTCACAGAAAAGCTCTATCGAAAAGAGCATGGCAGACTTCATCGACGCGGAAGTCGAGAGATTCCAGAAACGCGTCGAGCAAGCAAGACTTATCCTCAGCACGTTCTGCAGCCTAATGGACGCGTTAGATGATGACGAACTACGAAGCTCAATGGAAGATGCAACAGTTGGTTTAGAGAAAAGATCCGCAACATCCTTTCGGGCAATTCAGGCAACGTTCAGCCAAACAATCAGCCCCTTCAAAAAAGGACCAGAGCCAAGCAAGGCCCTGGGCCAGCGTTCCAGCCTTCCACGCAGCGCAGAAGACATACAGTAAATGCTGAAAACCACCAAAAACCCATCCCAGCTGCAGCTACTCCTCGCGTTGCTATGACAGCAACGGCACCAACTGCACCAATCACAAAGCCAACAGAAGGCTCATGGTCAGTAGTCGCCCGTAGAAACGTTGGTCGGCCGAAACAGGCCTCATAACCTGCCAAAACTACCACACCTCTCACACCCCTACCCATCCCATCCCGGAGGCCGGCAAGGGCACACCTGTCACCTGCGGCTAAACCCGACGAAAGGCTCTTTCTGCGACTCAGGGAAGACCATCCATTGCGGAAATCGTCACCCCACTTTGTCAAGTTGAGCTTAGCAGCAAAACTCCGAGTCGCCAACTCTGCGATTCAGCACGTGACTATTGTCAACTCGGGATTTGCTATTACTGCTGACAACGAGGCAGCCAGAAACCTTCTCCTCAGCGAAGCCTATCGCCTAGAGAGTGAGGGAAGCAACGCTGACCCCCTAATGACGGACCTCAAGTTTCATAGATTAGTGCACTTGATGCTGATATTAATTCTGTTGTCGGATGATTAGTTTCTCGAGTAATTGGATCAATACGAGTCAACCATGCATAGAGGTTGGAAATGAGATCACTAGTCAGGAAGCAGAGGATAATAAGGTCAATCTAGTTCTATTAGGCAAGTCCTTGAATTATCTGGTATGGTTATGCAGTGTAGTAGAGGAGGTCATGTATATATATATATATATATATATATATATATATATATATATATAGGTTCAGCGTGTGAGAGATTTCCTCTGCACGCAACGTCTTCTGAATATACATTCACCACATACCTTTCACATCTCTTCCTTGAGAAGACCGATTTACTTCAATTCCAAATCCTTACTTTTCTCCTTACGCTTCTTCCTCACTTTGTCTTTCCCTTGGGAAGACCACATCCATTATCTCGCCTCAGATCTCGTTATCACATTTACCTCCTTTAACAGTGCCCCACGGAACGCCGATTACCCTCTCTCTGAGATCAAGCTGGAAGCGGCATTCAAATGGATTTCAGTCCTTGCCCCGAATGTCCCTGATTACTTGCACTCTTTTGAATTCCCCACAACGACAGAGCCTGGCGCAACTACCAGACTCCAGCAGATAACCATACCAGTGACCAGGGAAATGGTTATTGAGGAAGTTAGGCTCAAAACAGACATGGCACCAATCTCAGCGCGAGCCCTCGCGTCTAGCACAAACCGACCCGCAAGCGACTGGATAATCCATTTCCAAGCTGGCATCCCCAAGCTCGGATAGCGACTTTTCGAGGAAAGCGGACGCCTTACAGAATTTCACCGCCGGCCAAAAATTGCCCAATGCAATCGCTGCTGGGGACATCACCCAACCAAAATCTGCTCTAGAGCACCGAGATGTATCAGATGCGGCTCCATAGAGCACCAATGTGGGGCGTGCAAGCAAGAGATCCCCCGCTGCATTAATTGCCACGGCCCGTATAGAGCTGATGATCCCGGCTGCATGGCGCGCCCAGCACGCCTAAAGGGAAAGACAGTGCAGCGGACTCAGGACCAGCTGACTGTCATTCGCCAAAGAGGTCAGAAAGACAGAACAGCAAAAGTTCGAGAAGCAGAAGCCAAGCAGAAGCCAAGCAGAAGCCAAGCAGAAGCCAAGCAGAAGCCAAGCAGAAGCCAAGCAGAAGCCAAGCAGAAGGCTGCCGAAGCAACTGCAGACAACAACACTCAGTCCGCCCCTCAATGCCCGTAAGGGATCACGACTGCACTGGGACAACTCTCAGACCAACAATCACATTTCTTTGCGCTAATGTGGCCAAAGGAGGGTCCTCAAACGACATAATTCTACAATCCGCATGGGAGGCCGGTACCGACGTTTTGCTCATTCAAGAACCCTGGGCCTCACGATGCGACAATAATTGGCTAATCAAGTCACATCCAGGTTTCGAGAAGCACTCGCCAAACACTGGAGGAGCAGATACGCCTCGTCCAGGATCGATCATATACACTAGAAGGGGAAGAGATATCTAGCAGAAGTTCCTATGCGGCACATCCTCGGACTTTGTAGCAGTGACAATAGATGGCGTGACATTTGTTCCCATATACCGGGCCCAGGGGTACCTCTTCCACCGCTGCTAGCATGAAATCCTGATGGACCCGCCGTAATTGGCGGAGACTTCAACTCCGTACATCCAGAATGGCAACCTCTAGCGGAACGCTCACACGGAGACGGCCACACTTTGGTCCAGTAGATTCTCGACAACGGTATGACATTGTCCTCAAGTCCAGGCGTGCCAACTCACACTAGAGGCAATACCCTTGATCTGGTATGTTCCAATGCTGGGGCAATTGCCGATGTAGCGCCAGAACTTGGATCTACCTCTGACTATATGACATTAGCAGGCGACGTTCCGCGGCCGAACGCCAGGGGAGCGACCACTATCAGACTAAACAGCCCTATCCGGGTGAGCGATGACGCACTGGAGGATTTTACCAAGGTGGTGGCCGAATGGAGCAAATACATCGGAAGGCATGAATTGCAGACAACTAATGATGTAGAAAATCTCGGCAATGACCTTGTAGAAATCCTTAGCGACGCAATCAAAGCCACTGGGAGACGAAGCTCTCCTCAGCCAGGCCAATCAGCACTGTGGTGGATAGAGGAGTGTCGAGAGGCAAAAGGCCTATATAGAGCTCTCGGCGACGATGCCAGTAGGAAGGCTTTCCGACGTACAGTCAAGAAGGCAAAACAACAGTACTGGCGCCGAAAGTTCTCCGAAACAAAAACAGACACTGACATGTGTCGACTGGCTCGATAGGCAAAACCACGTCAGCAAGGCGCCACAGCTCCTCTCAGAACCGTGAATGGTTTTGAATCAGATCCACGCCGCCGAGCAACCCTCCTCCGCGACTTGCTTCTTGCTAGGTTTACGAGGGAAAATGACATCGAAGTCACTAATGATCTAACAGACTTTGAGCCTGACGCCAATCATTTACTATGGTCGACGGAGGTCACTGAGGAAGAAGCTAAGTGGGTAGCTACATCGTGCCAAGACAAGGCCCCAGGAGCTGACAACATCACTGTTCGACTACTGCGTACAGCATGGCCAGCGGTTGAACACGCAGTACGTGCTCTATACGAAGGGTCACTCCGCCTCAAGCACTTCCCATCAGTGTTCAAACTAGTCGAGGTGATCCTAATACCCAAACCAGGGCGCGATCTCAGTACAGCTAAAGGATGGCGACCTATCGCACTCCTTTCGTGCCTCGGAAAAGGGCTCAAACGCCTTGTCGCCTAGCGGATAGCACATACGGCGCTCTGCAACCAGAAGCTACCTCAACAACTGATTGGGGCACTACCCGGCCGCTCAGCCAACGATCTGGTCGCGTGCTTGGTCCATGACGTCGAGCATAAACTGAGGCTCCGACATAAAGCAGTGCTGGTGACACTTAACGTCCAAGGGGCTTTCGATGCGACTCTTCACGGACGACTATTGCGACAAATAAAAGAGATGGGGTGGACACCTGAAACAATTAGCTGGACAGCCTTCTTCCTGCAGGGGCGATCTGCTCGTGTTAGATACGACGGAGGCGTTACGGATGCAGTAGAACTCGGGTGCAGCCTCCCACAAGGGTCACCTCTATCACCGGTCTTGTTCCTCCTGTACATGTCAGAGGTAGCAGGGGGAAGTAACTGGAGATTTGGCTACGCTGATAATATAGCCGTACTCGGTATAGGAGCCACGGCGACCTTAGCAGCAGAGGCCGCCCAGCGTGAAGTTAACACTATCACGGCCTGGGCAGAAAGCAACGCCGTCGCATTTGACCCAGCCAAGGCAGAAGTCTTATACTTTCTCGGCCCCCGAGCAAGAATTACAGATCTCCCACCGATTATCATCGGAGATGTAGCGATTCAAGATTCCGAAACAGTAAGATGGCTAGGAGTTTTCTTGGATAGAGGCCTCACCTTCCGCCACCACGTTTCCGAGTGGACAAGAAAGAGCACTCGACTGATGCAACATCTTCGTCGACTCACCAGATGCACCCAGGGACCCCCTCCAGGACCATTGACCACCGTCATTCGAACAGTCGTGATGCCGATCGCACTACATGCCTCCGAGGTTTGGTGGCCAGGACTTACTCGAGACACATTTAGAGGCGAGGTACACAACTCTTGCAGGATGCAAATCGACGCAATAGATAGAGTGATTTTAGCAGGAATTCGCACCGCTTTACCGACATGGCGGACCATGCCAACTTCCGCCTTACGAAAAGAAACTGGAATCCCACCCGCGAAGGATCTGCTCAAAGAACGGCGCCTTTTGTCTGCCGCACGAATCCGCCGCCTAGATGAATTTCACGCGCTACGACTCCGAGCTTTAGAGAGTACCGAGGCCGCAAGACGTCGGCTCGGTCTACGAGCATCCAACAGAGGCCGGCAACCTGCCGATAGAGTCCACGACTCTAGAATACAAAGAACATCGAGGCTATTGCCCGAGACAGAAAGTCCCCCCACCCCCATGGAGGCCCACTCCGCCCCGGCGGCTATGCGGAACAGACAAAGTAACAGCTGCCAGAACCACCATGGAGTGGCTCAGCCGACTCCCCCCAGACAGTTTATGCGCCTACAGCGACGGGTCCGGCGGGGCAGAATCGCGATCGGCATGGGGCTCCACGATTTACTTCGGCGGGACCACTACCAACCTCGAGCTCAGTGATTCCGGTTCCTTAGCAGGGGCTGAGGTCTACGACGCAGAGGTACACGGGGCCATGGCAGCTCTCGAAGCAATCACCGCGAATCTCAGCAATCGGAACATATCGGCAATATATGTCATGCTTGACAACGCCGAAGCTGCTCAAGCTCTACGAACGGGAAAACTACATCCTCCTACTGGCGGGTCCGCAGATTCCGAAGAGCTGCAGAAGCTTCTACAGCTCCGGTCTGTGTGAAGTGGATACCAGGTCACTAAGGTATACCATGCAATGAGGCAGCAGATCAACTAGCACGAGAAGCGCTAGCACTAATCACTGCCACCGAGGTTTCAGAGCCTCTCAGCATAGGCTCAGCTGGCCGCAAAGCTCGGGCACTGGCGCAGAACCTCTCCCGGGACTGGTGGGACTCCGCGTGCCCGAAAAGGTACGAGGATCTCAACTTACAAATGCGTCGCAAGAAACCACCTGAACTGGCACTGTCAAGGGCGGTTTACGCGCGCCTTCTGGCAGCCCGAACCGGTCACGGAGACTTTGCGTCATATCACCGCCGATGGAATCACGCCACCGCACCACTACTATGTGAGTGTGGCAGGGAAAAGTCCGTCGGTCATCTAGTACAGTGCCGAAGAGCGCTGAACAGATGGCGCCAGATTAGTGGACGACGAAGAGCTCCCCCACTCCAAACTCTCCTTGGAGCACACGGGTGGCAGATATTCGCGGAATACGTCCAAGGGAGCGGTATCTATGAAGGGGTTGTTTTTGGTATGGCCGGAGTAAGCGCAACTGAGAACGGCTAGAATTTGCTAAGGGGGACGATACTGGCAAATTAAGGCGGAACAGGAATGGAATAGCTCGGGCGCGTGGTGGCCGAGATCGAAGAAATGCGAGGAGTACAGGGGATGTAAAGGCGTAAAGGTGCGTGACAGATTTTCTTTAAGTTGTTTTATTTGTTTCTCTGGGCTGCTGGGGTCAACTTGTTCGACTCATTTATGTTTTCTAGCATGGTTCTGGTCATTATTGTGAGACGAGGTAGAGCAGTCAACCTGATCTCACCCGGCCTCACCCGCGTCTGACCCACTAGGGGTATTATGGCACGGCAAACTACAAAAATAAAATATATATATATATATATGTTTTAGCTGCAAATCAAATATCACGTGATACGTAACACAAATATTTATGCAAAGAGGTAATGGGGTAGAGTTGAGTTGGGATTCACGCAACAAGGGGCTGACTAATCCAAAAATGCGTGTGAAATTGCCACACCCGAGAATTTGGGGTTACATAGCCATATTTGGTGCGATCTCATTGGCTGCTCTATGTGGCACTACTGTGGCGCTGGGGGTCTAATATTTTTTCCCTCACCAAAATAGGTCCCACATGTAACAATTATAAGTCCGCGTCGCCCGCGTTGATTGCTTAATCCCCGCATGTATTTGTTCATCTAATGGTTATCTATCGATTCATGCCAGCTCTTTGGAATTGAAGGCTTGTAGAGGTTGTCGTTTTTTTTTTGTAAATGTGGTGCTTTGACATTTTCATGAGGGCAGGGAACAAAGTTCCGACACCATATGTAAATAAACTAATCACCAAAATTTTTTTTTTAAATCATATCTGCGTATGCAGCCTGAGGCTATGACGCGCATGATTACGGAGGACATGTATATCTTGCAGAATGACTCAGTTTGACGTTTGGAACACTCATACTCAGATTTCATTTGCAGATACCACTACGAGAATAATGCCCTACGACATGTGACCTCTTCCGTGAATACCCACAAAAGGGAAAAGCGAGAAAAACCTGTATTATCAGAGCATTCATTCGTCATCCTATGAAAACAATACTATCGCGCTAGAAATGATGTGAGGGTCTTGCTGGATTCGAACCAGCTTTCTCCTGACTGAAGTGGGGCATGTGTCAAAGCTACCCGGTCTCTACATGGGAGAACAGCTCAGACAGTGTACCGCTGCACCATCCGACCCTGATCACCAGGATGCTCGTGCGTGTTAAATTCCTTAACATCAAACTCACATCCAAGGTTGATAAACACCACTGTTAAAAAATGTATCTGTCAATTTTAAGAACTCAAAATTTATTCCTGCAAAATTTAAAAATCTCCTTGAAATAACGAGATTGATGCTGTCGGAAAAGGGGAATTTATTTATTTATTTTCTGTGTCTACCGGGCGCTAGTTACAACTAAAGCCCCATCCCTGGGGGGACATGATGACTTCTATATGTAGTACGAACAAGGTGCTGTGACAGAGAGGCCATTAGAATACATGTAGATATAGTGAGCGCTATGCAGCGGATTCCTCACATGACTAGCTCATATGGGACGGATTGGGCAGATTTCTGAGAGGAAATTAACCTTCTCCAATATGGTGGCGAAACGCTTGGCTCCATGAGATGTGCCGAGAAGAAAATCGAGTGGGCCCAGGCTTTGTCGGTGACCAGCCGAAGCCAGTCTCTCTCGCACGAGGGGGCAAAAAACCAAGTGGGTGATTGACTTGTCAGCCCCGCAGGAACAAGTCAGAAGAGCATCAGTATGATTAAATCTTTCGTGATAAGCACGAAAGTCACCGTGTCCAGTGCGGCATTGGATTAAATATCCGAGATAACGGCGAGGGAGTCGTAGTTCCTCAGGAGGCTTCTTGGGAAAAGGCATCCCCAACTCGCAATAGGTAGAGGGAGCATAAGATTGCCACCATGCTGTGGTCAAATCCCATATTTGCCTTTGGATCTTAGCGCGAGCTCCGGCAAGAGATGCAGCAGAGGGGGCCGATTGACGGGCAGACTCACCTGCAACTTATCAGCCAGCTCATTGCCTGGGATTCCCATATGGCCAGGAGACCACATTACGTTGACTTTGCCAGGAGCCGCCAATGGAAGAATCCTCCTCGTAGGCCAGCGTGACGCGAGATCTCGAAACTCCAAAATTTCTCTTTGGGAGGACTTCGAAGGTGAGACGTCCAGAAGGCGTTGTGCTGCTTCTTGGTTGTCCAAGATTACGTGGATATTGGTTGCAAGGTGCGTTGAAGGAGCCGCTACAGCGGCCTTAAGCCCAGCTAGGGCGCCAATAATTTCGGAATCATAGACCTCGAAATCGGGCCCGAGAGGCACTCTCACTTCAGCTAGAGTGATGTCCCTGTGGAAAACAGCGGCACCTGCCCCTGCAGACCCATCTTTTTGCTTTGAGCCGTCTGAGAAGACAAGAATGTCCCATGATGGCAGTGCTCTGATACGCTCGAGAAATTCTTCGGCAGATAAGTCTGCTCGAGAGCGGTTAAAGGGGGCTTTGTAGGAGGGTGCTAAGAGTTGGGGGCGAGGGAAGGGCGGAACGAGCTTCAGCTTTTCGGTGAGGCGAGTGTGTGCCCGGGAGTCGATTGCTCTTCTAACTGTGGGGTGAAAGATGTCCGCGGCAGCTAGCCTAAGGGCAGAGCGGAGGCGCATTTCCTCAAGTAATATAGGAGCAGGCTTGAGCCAAACTTCTCTCAGAAGAGCTGCAGTGGGGGTGGTTCTGTATACAGGGAGTATTGCTCGGGCTAGGGTGACGAGGGCTCTAGAGACCAAATCTACGAGGTGTTGAGACCGAGTTGAAGTTTGGCGACCGCGGCGGCTATAAGTATGACCGCGCCACCAGACCTCCGCACCGTACAAAAGTACAGGTAGCGCCGCAGCCAGGGCTGCGGTGCGAAGAAAGGCGGTGGGTATACCACGATTGGTGTTGCCGAGCTGACGTATGTGCGCGCTGATCCGTTGCGTCTTAGCACTCCATACTTGTACATGCGCTTTGAAGGAAAGCTTGGTGTCAAGGAGAACGCCTAGCCACTTTACCGTTGGGTTTGCATCCCTCACGATGCCGTTGATGGTTAAAGAAGGAGAGGGCTGACGGGTCCTATGAAGATGCAGAATCTCTATCTTATTTTCAGCTAACGAGAGTCCATTCCTGTTACACCACTGGGTGACTGCATCAACCCTAGCAACAGTGAGGCGCGAAGATTCGACTAGATTCTAAGCGACCGACAGGATTGCTACATCATCTACATATCCATAAGTGGGGAAGCCGAGTTTGAATAAAGGCTCAAGGAAGAGGAGGAACAGTATGGGTGAAGCAGGGGATCCCTGAGGCAACCCGTGCGGAATGTCCAAAAATTCGCCCACAAAATCGTCCACTCGGAGGCGAGCTTTCCTGTCTGAAGCAAAAGATGCAGCCCAGTTAACGTACGGTACTGGCCATCCCTGTTCGCGCAACCGTAAAGACAGGCGGCCAGGCTGAATGCTATCGAAAGCGCTTTTGACGTCAAGAGTAGCCAAAGTACACACCTGTTTTATATCCCATGCCTTCTCGACATCGTGAACAAGGCACTCAATGAGGTCCATAGCCGATCTTCCAGGAAGAGCTCCAAGTTGCGTTGGAGAGATAACGCAGCTCGACAACGCCCAGAAGGCGAAACGACGCGCAAAGAGGCGTTCCAGCCCTTTCCCAAGGACAGGGAGGAGAGAGATTGGTCGCCAATTGGCGGGGTTAGTCAGATCATCCTTGTAAGGTTTCGGTATAACCACAACTTCAGCGCGGCGAAAAACGCTTGGATGATGTCCGTGTGATAAGCAGAGACTGTACAAGTTTACAATCCACGTGCGCCATGTATCGACTTCCCAGACGTGGCGAAGAGCAACAACCGAGAGATGATCGTGACCTGGGGTTGTGGAAGATGTATCAAGAAGACAGTGTCGCACTTCATCTTCGTCCAGGGAGGGTGGCGCAGGAATCTCTCGCAATGCGCAGGTAGGGGTGTACACGGAGACATCCGGCTGTCTGATTAAGCGGGCAAGCTTCGTGCGGAAAAAGATGTCAGCACGCTCAGTCGGGGTACTGTACGTGACTCCTTGAAATAGAATTGGAGGAGGACCGAAGCGACTGGAGAATCTTCGCCATCCAACCGCTTTATAGGCCTCCAAAATTGAAGACACACTATCTAGCTTAGAGCGCTGGTACTTTCGTTTGGTTCGCTTAACGGTTTTGCGGAAGTTACGGTGTGCCTCGCTGATAAGGTCTGGATCACCACTGTTACGGGCATTAACATACCGGCGGCGTTGGTCAGAGCATTCTTGGTTCCAATAATCCTTACATGGCACACACGCGGGCCTCGGTGGGTTAACTGAAAGTAGAATAGCTGATAGGGCAGCGATGCCCGAGGAAGCTGCCGAATCTAAGAGCTGGGTGGTAGGTTCCTCGAAGGGAAGAACAGGAGGAGTAGTGGCTATGAGTGCTTGTCGGAACACTTCTGTTTTTTCGGGGGTAAGTTTAGGCAGCCTCGTTGACGGGTAGCGCCTTTGAGCTGAAGAGAGATGAACTAGGCCAGATATTGTCTCGTGATCGGAAGTCGAATGAGACCCGGGGTCCACGCGAGCCAAGAGTCCGTCCATGTTTGTTAGAACTAGGTCAAGGACGTGGCCAGCGCGATGGGTAGGAGCCCCATATGGTAAAGCTGACCTTAAGGAATGATTATCAATCCAGTCGACAAAGCTGCCAACTCCGGACGAGCGAGATACATTTGGCTCCCATAACTCATGATGAAGATTAAAATCTCCCACGATTATGGAGTTCGGCTTGACCGGCCACCTTAGGAGTGGGTCCAGACTCTCAGGCATATGGGCTTGAGGCTGCCGATAGACATTGATAACCTCTATAGGGGGAGAACATTGAAGAAGGAGGGCTACAGTGTCTGGTGAGGGTCCGCTGTCCAGCTGGATAGGACGGAGGTTAGATTTTTTCCGGACGTAGGTTAGTACGCGTGGACGCGCAAGCTTCCAGTCCCGATCAGGAGGAGTAAAGATAACATATGCCGGGTGAGACTTGGTAACATTTTTGAAGTTTATAACTTTAGTCCAAGGCTCCTGGACAAAGATGACGTCGTACTTACCCTGAAAAGCGGCTTGTAAGAGAATAAGGTGCGCAGATCCACCACGTCCAACGTTTGCTTGAAGGAAGCGAAGACAAGGCGGGGGGGGTACTCCTAAAGTATGCTCTATTGTTCATGGAGATTAGGACTAAGAGTATTAATGGGAGCTTGCTCTTCCGAATCTACATCCATAGATCCAGAGGAGGAATTTTTGAGGGAGGTAAATCTATTCTGACTAGCAGAAGGGGTGGTGTTGCCGGGGTCGGAGGCAGTTGAGGCAGCTGTGGCAGCAGCAGTAGCAGCTTCAGCCCGCCGTGTCTTACGGAGCTTGTTGCGGTTGTTTGTGCGAAGTTCAGTAACCTCTTTATCGGAAAGCTGAATAAGTTTGCCCTTGTAAGGACGAGGGCGAATGGGGCAGGTGTGATCATCTGCAGGATGTGGTCCTAAACAGTTAATGCATCGGCGATGGTGAGAGCATTCTCCTTGGTGGCGGGGAGTGCCGCAGAAGGCACACAAAGCCTGGATCCGGCAGCGAGAGGATTGATGAAACCCGAAACAAGCTTCGCACTGAACTACCTTGGGGTTGGGAACATATCGCCGGGATGGCGCGCTGTCAACTATTTGGAATGTAGGAACCTCCTTTGGGAAGAAGATGACTGCCGTATGAAAAGGATCGTGGCTATTTTGATGCTGCGACCAGTGAGCACTGGATGGGGCGACGCCCGTCTGTGCCTGGGCAATGGTCTTGACGTCATCATGGGTTGAGGAAACCAGATTGGACACGGGATTCCAGATGGTGCGGGGAATGCGTTTGACGACATATCCATACCGGTCCTCTACCTGATGTAAGGCTCCTGAAAGAGAGGCCTTGATGGAATCGGCATGTTTCATCGCAAGATTCAGCGATTCCTCGGATGAAAAGGTCATGCTGAATCCGCTAGAGTTTCGGGAAACGGAAGCGATACCGTCTTTAAGGCCAGGGACGATTTTTATGAAGGCAGCTTTGACTGATGTTATGTCTGCTCTAAGGAGAGGGGCATCTTCAGTCAGGCGGAAATTTGCTTTAGGGCCCTTGGACTTCACAGCAGGTTTTTGGACAGCTGTGCGAGTGGGTCGATTTTTGGTACTAGGTTGAGCTGGAGCCGAGGGTAATGAGGCGGGTGGGCTTGCGGCGGTCGCTGCCCAATTTCGAGGTTGATTTTTGATTGGAACGGGAGGTCGGGAAGGAAGGTTATGGCTGGGTTTGGGTAAGGAGCTCGCCGGCTTGGGCTGTCTCGGTGTGTCATGCCGCATAGGTTGCCCAGAAGCAACTGCGAAGAGGAACGCGTCCATCTGCTCGCGCACGAAGGACTTGATAAGAGGGTCAGCTTCTTCGACAGATGTCCAAAACTTGTTGTGGAAGTTTTGAACCCAGGTAGCTCGACCCTTTGCCACGCGCTGTACAAGCTCGAGCTCTTCAGCGACGCGCTGGGCCAGGGGAGGTGGTTGTTGTGATTTGGCCATCACGAGCGCGATGACCAAACTAAAGTGCACTTAATGGATATAAACTTAGTGGGATCGAATTGTAGGGAATGACAGAAGCTGTGTCGGAAAAGGGGAAAACCATGCAGTAACTACTGTCACGATGGAAAAGGATCACGTGATAACATAAAGAATTTTGAATCCAGAGAACATAGAAACACGCCTGCAACATCAGAAGTTGACGTGGTGACAAATGACCTAGTTCTTCTAAAAAGAGAAGGATGGCAGGAGTAGGCAAGGTATGTTGGAGTAGCTGGTGATAAGATTCATGAACACCAGTCTGACAGTGCGTTGACCTTTATTCGATTTCCAAATATTAGGCTAACTTTCAGTGTAATAGTACGACCTGTTAATCATGGACGCGCAAGCCTCAGTCGACATAACCAAATGCCTTAGCCCGGCGTAGAAGCAATAGTGGACGACAAAGTTATCGAGATCGGAGAAATTTATTTTTTTTAGTTAGCGTTTCACACTGGAGAACAGAAATTTTGACCGTTTGGTGTCAATTGCAGAACTTCTAATCAACGACTTTTCATGTAGATTTTATTGCAGCGATTATATCTCATAGATTCTGATCCTCTATTTAAATAATTATCGATGATGTTGAATCGTTGTGTTGTCGCTTCATGATCATTCAAACTTGTTTATGTAGATATAAGGATACGAAGCCAAAAGGCACCGGGGATCGGTTGCCAGCCCTCTCAGGTAGCAACCGTTGCTGAACATTGTAGATCTGATTACAATCTGGAAGGCACCTTACGTTTAACGATTTAGCACCTTATGTTTACCGATTTGGCACCTTACGTGTAACATTCCCAGTTGATTGGAGAAGGGAGAAGAGACTAATTAGTACACTGTATTATTCCATCAAAAACACCATCACTAGGCTGTAATATCAATTCTGTAAGCATTATTAATAAGATCAGGTCTTCATAAATCAAATCCTCATTTTAAAGATAAAAATATTGAGCTAATTGGATATCGAGAGCTAAAATTTTAAACACCGTTTCTCAGGAATGAGTAGAGAAGGGTCAATTAAATTTGGATAAGTAGCCAACATAAAGCTTACCATCATAGGATATATCTTAAATCCTAATATTTTGACTTGCAATCTACATGAATTTTTATCGAATATCTTAATCTTCTCTAAGATTTACATGTTATAATTTTAACCGGCGACCAAGCTGGACATCTCTGAATCCATACTTCGCAAATAGTTTCAATGTTTCCCTTTGTTGCTTTGAAATCATCTCAGTGGCTTCTAAACCCCTCTTGTTTTCGTTTCTCCCCAACTGGTTCAAATGAACTTCATCTGGCCCGTCGGCGAATCTTAGTGTTCGAACTTGTGCCCACATACTGGCAAGTGGAGTATCTTGAGAAACTCCAGCTGCTCCAAAGCTTTGGATAGCACGATCAATAACTGTCAGTGCCATATTCGGGACGAGAATTTTGGCCTCGGCAATCTCTTTCATGGCATTTTTTGCATCTAGTTCGTCAATTTTAATAGCAGCATTTAGAACCATCAGCCGTGCAGCATCAATCTCTACTCTAGATTTAGCGACCCACTCCAAAATTGTACCATGCTCATTTAGCTTTTTGCCGAATGTAACCTTTTCCGGATTATTGATTCTATATAGCATCCACTCAAGAGCTCTCTCAGCCTAAATTGGTCAGCGCAGATGAGCCGAAATTTATGTGGAAGACCTACAATTCCAATAGCACGCATAGCGTGATGAATGCGACCAGGTCCTAGTCGGCCCTGGATAATCTCGAACCCCCTTCCTGGGCCAAGAATCAAATTATTTGCTGGTACCTTAACATTTTTGAAAGTTAAATGTCCGTGCCCATGAGGAGCATCATCGTAACCATATACAGAAAGCATACGGTTGATAGTAATTCCTGGTGTATCGGAGGGAACAAGGATGACAGAATGCTGCCTGTAAGAATCTTTGCTTTCAGGCTCGCTTTTGGCCATAACAATGTAAATTTTGCATCGCGGATCTCCTGCGCCACTTGACCACCATTTCTAATTCTGATTAGCATGTTGTAGTACGAAATAGCGTACAAACTAACATCACCATTTAGTACATATGAATTTTCCTTCCTTTTCATGTTCATCTGTATATTCTTTGCATCTGAAGAGGCAATGTCCGGTTCTGTCATCAAGAACGCCGAACGGATCTCTCCTTCCATCAAAGGCTTTAGCCATTGATTTTTTTGTGCATTATTTCCATATTTTGCAAGAACCTCCATGTTTCCTGTATCAGGTGCAGAACAATTAACAGCTTCAGATGCAACTCTCGATCTGCCCAGCCACTCCGCCATCAATCCATACTCAAGATTTGTGAATCCACAAGATTCTTCATAGTGACCTTTGGGAAGAAATAAATTCCAAAGGCCAAGTTTTCTTGCTTCAGCTTTCAGATCATCTATGATCGATGGATGATGATCCCATCTGCTCCCGCTTTGTTCAATTTGCGCTTCGAAGATTGGATCGGCTCTTTGTTATAAGTGTAAGCTTGGGATAAGGAGCCAAGAATAAGTTAATACGGGATGCATCTTTCTTCAACAAACCATTTGACTAAATCTAGAGTTTTCTTTGCATCATCGCTTACTCTATCGATCGCCTGAGATTATTAGCGGCGACAAATACTCAAGTTCCAGAAACTTACTAGGGTTGGAATCAATCCTGCCATGATTTGTTGTAGTGGGGCTCCTTTATTTGAAATGAATTCTGATCTGGATTTTGCGTCAAGATGTTATTGCCAGTGCATTTAAGATGGCCGAAGCCTGCGGATGTTGCAACCCGACGTTACGTCATTCATTTAAGCTTTCGCACACACGTACTCCAGTCGAACCTCTAACGAAAGTTTGGACGATTGCAACCGAACCCACCGAGTCGTGATACAACCCCCCCCCCACCTTTGGGAAACCTATTCGGCCTGGAATTACGATTAGCCCCACAACAATTACGAAAAACTGTCTAATTACATATATATATATATTTTTCTATTATCCTATTTCGGCGCCTGAAGGCCCACGTAGGTATTTTTCGGAAGATACGTATTCTTTGTTATAGAACGACTCATTTTGACGTTTGGAACACTCATACTCAGATTTCATTTGCAGATACCACTACGAGAATAACGCCTTACGACATGTACCCTCTTCCGTGAATACCCACCACAGGGAAAAGCGAGAAAAACCTGTGGCTATCTGAGCATGCTTTCGTCATTCTACGAATACAGTATCGCCGCGAGAGAAGTGGTGTGAGGGTCTTGCTGGATTCGAACCAGCTTTCTCCTGTCTCAAGTGGGGCATGTGTCCAAGCTACCCAGACTCTACTTGGGAGAACGGCCTGGACGGTGTACCACTGCACCATCCGACCCTCTAATTACATATAAACTGTAAACAAATACTCAACGCACGTACAAGTACATGTGTGCTTAATTATTTTTGTACATCTTTGTTGAACAACATCTCGAGATTTTACGGCCTATTTATTACCTCAGGGTTTTGGACAATGTACTCTACCCCCAGGGTAAGTTTTCAGCATGCACTAAAACCTCGCTTATGAATATTATTCCCACTAGTCTTATATAATCCCTGCTAGTCTTTACACCGAAAGAAATTGAAAATGTTGGCCTAAGTAATCAGGCTTTTTACTGGACTGCTGCTTTGACCTCTTTCTCTCCCTCCCTCACCTACGCACTTTAATAGACATCGTTGCTATTACTGTCTTCAGAATCACCATCATCATCAGCATTTTCATCTAAGAGAATCAATAAATCGTTACTCTTAACATTTAGCATATTTCATAGGCCAATTATTCTTTAAAAGATGAGCCAGGGACAACCAGCACCTCACACAAACAACGCCAAACGATTAAACAGAGATCAGCGTCTCCAGGTAAGCTCAATTTTCACGGTAAATAAATATCTGAGGTAACACGTCTAGATCAAAATTCTCAACGATTCGGGAATGAATCAGACAAATATTGCAAAACAACTCGGCATATCTCGAAACCAGGTCAGATACACCCTTGGTACTCTGTACATTAAACCCAAGAAAGCTGCAGGTCGGCCCCCAACACTGTCCTCTTCTGACGTTGTCCGGATTGAGGCTTTCATAACATCATCCTCTGAAGGTCGTTGAATGTCATGGTTTGAACTTACCCATGGCCCCTTTCAGGATTTTGGAGTGAGTGAAAGGGTTATTCAAAACGAGCTAAAAAAAAAGGGGTTACGGACGCCATCCAGCGCTGAAAAAGTCTCCCCTTTATGAAGAGATTAAAAGGAAGCGTCAGGAGTGGGCCGAAGCCCACAAGGACTGGGCTGTTGAAGTTTGGATGGCGATTCTTTGGACTGATAAGACCTGGGCCTCAGACGGCCAACATGAGAGAGAATGGGTAACGCGAAAGGTTCATATCCTTGTACCTCAACTAATAAATAATACCGATCTAACTCTCAGTTCAAGATAGGTGAAGAAGTCAACGCCACCTGCGTAGTGGAAAAAGTGAGAAAGAGTCTTGGATAGATGTTTTGGGAAAGTTTCGCAGGGATAGGGGAAGGTCCTTACCTTTTCTGGAGAAGGAATGGGGGTCTATTACCTCAGAATCATACACTCAGAGAATTGTACCGCTGATTGATGGAATGGTGAGCATGAGACCATGGGTTTCTGTGATGCAGGACAAAGCTCCTTCACACAGCGCAGCGGGAACAATCGAAGAGTTCCGGGAGAGGTTCATAACTCCGATCGACTGGCCTCCGTATTCTCCCGACCTGAATCCAATTGGGCACGTATGGGATAGTATGAAAGATTACATACAGTAATATTACCCGAGATTGGAAAGGGGAATGCAGCGATCCTACAATGAAATTCGAGGAATAGTGAAAGAAGCATTGAATGACGCGACTAAGCCGGATAAGCTTCTCAAGCTTATCAGAAGCATGCCCACGAGATGTGAGGCAGTCATACTTGCTCAAGGCGGGCCTGTAAAATATTAAATCTGCTATGTAAAGTAAATTTGCATGTACTTGTTTATCTGAAAACGATTAAATTCAAAAAATGTTACCAATTTGAGTTAAGTTTGTGACCTAGTGCCAGTGGTGAAAACCTTTGTCGGGCTAAAACACCATACAAATAATCCCTGTCAGAATGTCTGAAAACCTTATCTCAGAAAAGATGCTACCTAACTAGGCTTAAAGGATCCGATTTCACCCCACAAATTGGATCCACTGGTGAAAACTTACCCTGGGGGTATAGTAGATGATAGCCACCTGCATGGACCCAACGTGTGCCTGATCGGGTTAAATGATATCAAATCAAAATCAGAAATACAATTTACATTCACCGCTCGACGGATTCAGCATCAAAAAACTGTCGCAACAAAATTTCAGGGGGGGGAAGTGTATGACGACTATAGAACCGTAACGAGCCCCAATTTTTCGGGAACACGTGACTAATGTAACCTAATGATTTGTTTATTTCCTTTCATATGTATTGGATAAAATATGCGATTTATTTATGCACCATTATCGCGATTTTGATTTCATCCTTCCGGCGACGATTGTTGACAGTAGTAGTTTTGTTTATTCGTGCTATGTAGAGTCCAAGACTATTATAACACTAGGGCTCCTCTCTGACCCAGGCCACACCTTTTACAGTGCTCCTATCCCCCTTTACCTCGAACCTAAGATCATTGATACATTGACCCATGACGGGTAGCCATTTAGCTCAGTAATTACCCGTAGAATTCAACCACCTTTTCTACGGAACCTTCTGCTCAAAAAAAAATTGAAAAAGAGCAGCCATGGAAACCGGTACGCAGGAAAAAGTCTCAAAAAACCTGCAACTCCAGCCAGGCGAGGCCTAGACACCAGAGCCACACGAGGTGCGTATCCCCATCTGTATCTCCCTAATATCCCATCGTCCAGATATCCTCCTTATACCGACACCACCAGCGCTCAGGTAGCGGTGCTCTTTCCTCGGGAGACAGTATAATGCCAGAATATCTGTAAACAGTGAGAATTCATCTTGGTAAAAAGGGCCAACTTAGTCTGATCCATCACCACCATAACGGGAGCTGGGTACGCCCCGGAAACTCGTTTGGATGACTTTTCCTCAGTGACCAAGTTATGCGTGTTTCTGTTGGCTCTGAAGATAAACTCCAGGTTCGTAGGGGACACCACGTACAGGTAGAAACGCCGTCTTCGTCCCCCGATTGTTGACAGTAACACTAACGGATTTACGGGTTTATCATTATCTTGGCCTTTCACTTGAAATTTTTTAGGTCTAGCATGGAATCTTCAAAAGAATACTGCTCAAGCTGCAAGAGCTATCGTCCTATTAGCGACTTTTCGATGAACAACCAAGGCAAACGATTGAAGACTTGCGCGAAGCATTATAAGAAACGTGCTCTATCCCATTTAGATGAATGGGATAGCTTCATATATGAGATCAAATCTTGGAGTCATCCCGTATAATATTGCCCTTACCTCTTCCGCTATGAGCCTCGGTCTAACAAATTTATACAGGGACAAACGAATTTATTAGATATTGAATACGAGTTTGACCTTGATCAGTTGCCGTTTAATTTTGGGCTGCCAATCGAATCTCATAGTGATAATGCTAACGACGTGCGTCCAATGGATAAAGTCGTTAGCTCCCTTGTTGGACTCATAAGGGAGGCTGGCGGGCATAGATTCCGGCAAAAGAGGATTCACAGAAACGCTGAAAAAAGCTACTATTACTATCGCTGTTCTCAAGACAATCGTCACGTCCACCGATCGCAGAAAGAAAGTAAACGCGACCGTTCTATGATGACGAGATTTCCCTGTGATGGCGCATTAGTAGTTAAACCGAATCTCGTCAAACGCCGGCTAGTTATTAGTTTGCATCACATCTACCACATGCCATATGTCAGCATCGAATTATCACCAGAGGCTAATCAATTCATCGAGCTGCGATGTACAAATCAGACACCTGCTGAAATTCATCGAGACCTC
This sequence comes from Podosphaera xanthii, assembly GCA_028751805.1. Taxonomy (NCBI): domain Eukaryota; kingdom Fungi; phylum Ascomycota; class Leotiomycetes; order Helotiales; family Erysiphaceae; genus Podosphaera; species Podosphaera xanthii. Next base: position 2,518,017 of record JAPWIX010000006.1, on the reverse strand, counting down.
AAGGTGTCTGGTATTCCACAAGTAGAAAATGTTGTCCAAAATCAAGTATACTACCAATGGCAGTGTGCCATCTCAAGCTCATGGCGACTTGACGTTGACCCATTTGTTTCTGCTGCGAAGCTCCTTGACAAATTGGGAAGAAAGTATCAGTATGCGACATACTCATCTGGAAATTTACATGCTTTTGCGATATACATTCGCGGCACTATGTCTGCCCTCGTTTCAAAAGCCGAAGAATTAGTTATAGACGCTACATATGGTACGAATTACTCTGGTATGTGTTTAATGATCTAGATCCAGGACAGACTTAACTAACAACTATTTAGGCATGAGTTTGACTGCAGTGCTAGCTGAGTTTGACGGAACGGGGGTTCCTTTATGCTACCTATTTTCAGGCACTAAAACTCCCGACCAGGCCTCAAAATCGACATATCCTGGGGCAACAACCTGCATCCTTGAGCAGTTTCTTCAGCCTTTCAAGGACTTGGGATTCGCTCCCACGTTCTTTGGATGCGACAAGGATAGAGCTGAAATATCAGCAATCCGTAAGATCTGGCCTGAGACTTCGGTTCAACTTTGCTTTTGGTATGCAAAGAGGGCAATTCGCAAGAGGTTAGGGGACGCCAAAAAGACGATGAGCCAAAAAAGCTATTTTCCGGCACAGGCTAAATCCTTTGTCTCAACCCTTGAAATATGCTGGGGATCGCAACCAATACGTCGACCTGATGACGAGCATCGATACGGTCGGTGTCAATGTGCATCCTCGACGACCGAATTTTCCGAGCTCGGCAGGCTTGAGATCGGGAATATAGCCGAGCGAAACACTGTATTAAATATGTTCAGTCGGCATTTCAACATGCATTCTAAGATACCTGATCAGAATGGTACTTATCGTTCTGACAATCAGATATACCTAGATTGTATCAATGAGACGTACATCTGGTGCCGGACCCGGAATTCTTTCCGTTTGTTGGCATACCTTTTTACCAATTGGTACGCCCCTGAGCAATGGCAACTATGGGCGCGTGTGGTAACTCCAGAGAAGGTGCCGGTGCTTAAAACAACCATGATTATTGAGTCTCATTTAGCGACGGATCAAGCATGATTATTTGCATAGATTCAACCGTCCGCGTATCGATTTGGCCTGCTGGGCCATAGTTACACGTGTAGTGCCTACAGCTCTGGAGCGGATGACGGCACTTCTTTCAAAAAATAATCGAGTCGCTAGAGCTGATTGGAGTCAGATCCTTTGGAGCGAGGAGACATGGGTAACAGATGGTAGACATCGAGATGCCTACATAACAAGAAAGGTTTGTAGCGCGTGTCATCAGTTAGGATTTAGATGGCTAATAATATACAGCCTGGTGACGAGCTTGAATACACCTGCCTCGTTGACAAGACTAGAAAGAGCACAGCCTGGATGTTCTGGGGAGTTTTCACGGAACTCAGAAAGGGACCTGCTTATTCTGGGAAAAAAATTGGGGTTCAATAACAGGGCCGAGTTACTGCGAACACATTGTTCCCCATGTGGTTGACTATATGGAGGTGAATCCTGAATTGCAATTCATGCAAGATAATGCACCGCCACATAAAGCGGCCTTCACTCGGGAAAGTTTAAGGGTTAAAAATATTGAGCCCATAAACTGGCCTCCTTACTCCCCAAACCTCAACCCTATTGAGGCTGTGTGGAGCGAGATGAAGGATTATATTGAAAATCAATATCCTGAACTCGAGGATGGGCGGGAGCGGTCTTCGGCTGAGCTTCGCATTATCATACTGGAAGCATGGGATTCTATAAGTCATAACTCTTTGCAGCATCTCATCGGAAGTATGCCGGCGCGATGTCAGGCGGTGATTGTAGCTGGTGGGGGATCTACGAGATATTGAAGATTTATTTTTACGGCTAGTCACTAGCTTTAACATTAGTCGTATTTAGCGCGTAATCTGCTATGAAATTTACCAGATTAAGCTTAGTCTCATGAAAGCTCCAAGGTCCTCCCTTTTGAGATTCACGATTTCGAGTACACGTAATACACACAAATTTTCGAGTATCCCTTCCATAGTGGGCCTAGATAAATATTTTTTATACAGTAAAACTTCTGTAACACGATAGTGGGTCCCGGTATAAGTGTTGAAAATATTCAATGAAATTCATCCATTTATATTTGCAATACTTACCCCTGGACGCAAATTGACCTGTAAGGGTAAGTGTTACAAATATAAAAGTGCAAGTTACAATGAATATTTTCAACACTTATGCCGGGACCCACTATCGTGTTACAGAAGTTTTACTGTAGAAATTTGTACTCTGATACTACGGTATTAATCGTGTATAGGCGCTAAAATTCGACTTTTACAGGGTATATAGGCTTTTACTAACTTGAATTAGCATGACGATAAGTAGATCTCCCCACCTAAACTTTAAATTTGTATGGCAAAAATTTCACAACGAAATATTCGTTGGTTTTGCTTTTTTGGTCCATTATAGCCCTCTATTCACTTTTTAATTCATTAATACATTTCATAAATAAATTATACTTCTATCTAGCTAATAATTTACATATCCGCCTTCAGCTTCGTAAACGGCTCTGATTCTTCGGGGCATCGAATCTATCAGTTTCTCCAAGTCATCCCCATTAAACCCCAGATCCCACGCCTCGTTCACTATTTGACGAAGATGCCCTTGACTCCGCTGCCCCCTTGATCCAACGCTGGATAAAGACGCTCCATGTACGCTTTCATATAACTCCACAAAGTTTCTATCGGATTTAAATCAGGAGAATATGGCGGCCACTCCATTAGAGAAATATTCCTCCTTTCAAACTCACGCATAGTTTGCCTCGACTTGTGAGGAGGGGCGTTGTCCTGCATCACATCTAGTCCTGGTTCCCGAAAGACCGCACTCTCTATGAGAGGCACTATCCTCTCGCAGTAACTGGCCGCAGTGATATGGCCCCACTCCTTCTCCCAAATCAGGCAAGGCCCCTTCTGTCGTCCAAAGAAAGATCCCCAGAACATCCACCCAACTCTCCTCCGCGTCTTGGCTAGGACACAGGTATCTTCGTACTCTTCCCCAATCTTTGACTTAAACTTAGCTCAAGGGAACTCTAAATCTTAGGAGCCTTTAAGGGACTACTGACCTTTCTTGTGACCCAACGATCACTTTGCCGACCATTCATAGCCCAAGTCTCGTCGGACCAGAGGACTCTCATCCAATGTTCCTTCCGCCAGTGGAGATGTATTCTGGCAAACTCATATCTCTTCAGTTTGTTGACTGAAGAGATAGGAGGTTTTAATCGTGCAATCCTGCGTGCATATCCCCTCTTTGCCAGTTCACGTCGGATCACATTCTCGCTCACACCAAAGTGCCGAAATATAAAATGTGCAAGTTGGAAAAATGACATCCGACGATTTTCCGATGATAAACAGACGAAAAATTCTATTTCATCGACCTGGGAACTACTTAGAATAGGTGGCTTACCACTGGAGTACTGAGGCTCGGTATTTTCAACGCTCATGGTGTATTGTACCTGTCGCCATGTAATCCCAAGGCGTTGAGAGATTTTGACGTAACTGTGTCCCTCACTGGCCAAGGTTCTAACCTGCACATGTTACTCTCTTAACCTTATCAATTTGTAGATTTCAGACTTACTTGAATACGTTGAGTTTGTGTTAGGCGTTTTGCATAAGTAGGAGATGCTGATGATGGAGAAGGTTGTTGAGGTGAATCCATCTTTGCGGCAATCTAGTACAGTAAATTAAAATCTTCTAAAGTAGTTGACTTAAGGTTCAGATGCACTCACATGAAGTAAAAATTAGATAGATGAATGAAATAAAAGTATGCCGTTGAGCAAAATAATAGTAAATAGCTGACAATGATTTAAACGAAACGACCTCAGATGTGCGCGAGTGAAGAAAGGTGCAGGCATGAAGGTGGGCGTTGGACTTCATATACAGATGCATATCTCTTATGCCTTAGGCCATAAGATTTTAAAATTTGAAGCTAACAGGGATACTGTGGATCTATCGTGAGGTAACCTGGAATATCACCACTTTATCTCCACTTTATCCCCGCTTTAACCCCTGTACCCTATAAGAAGCGGATCAACGAACAATACCCTATCATGAGAGTATGGCGAGACCCTGGTCAAAAAGTGGGTTTGACATTTAGCACCCATCAACGAGAGTACAACTATACGTACATTGTCCTGGCTTAAATCTACGAAGGTACAGCACATAGGTATTATTCCATGTCGACCAGGGGGGGCTTGGCCACCACAACGCTTTCCTTAATTAGGTAACATCGCGAGAATGCACCTCGCACCCATTCCTTCTGTGTTTTATATGAGTTCTAATGATCAAAGCATTGATTCAATGATTCCCAACTCATAATAAAAAATCCAAAATAATTCCTATTCTTATTATAACTAATACTTAGTAAACAATCCATTGCGTTGATGTTGTTGTCATCGGAATACATACAAAACACAGTAAGGATGGGTGCGAGGTGCATTCTCGCGATGTTGCCTAATTAAGGAAAGCGTTGGGGTAGCTAAGCCCCCCCTGGTCGACATGGAATAATACTTATGTGCTGTACCTCCGTATGCTACGGGTCCGCTTATTGTATGATCCAAGTTTTGTTACTGGGATCACCCTGGTACCCCCTGATTTTGTGATCAGAATAGCAAAGTGTGTGATTTAATTAGACGTTCACTATCTATATAAAATTGTCGTTTTATTTTTGAAGAGAAACCGATACTATCAACAGCTTACTGCCATACTGCTCTCCCTAAAATTTAATCATCATTCATTGAGATAAACCTCACTAAACCTTTTACAGTTTTTAACACAATACGAAGCAGGTGTGAAAGATGAATCACTAGAACACAATGTAACAAAGGGTAGTGGCCGAAATACTGTCTATTTTCTCTATGATTGTAAAACATATCTATAGGGTTATTATTATATACATCTACTCCCTCTCTTACAATGCTTGATCCCAGCAAAGATTGTCTCTTAATAGTACCTGGTGAAAGTAACAAAGTATTTAGTTTTGGATTGTAGGCTGGTGCGGCCGTTTTGATTATGATCGGCGAGACGCGTCCCCTATCACTATGATTGAGGCGTAGCCTGTAACAGTAGGTCTCCCTTCTGCTTCTATTAAAGCCTGGAAACTTGCTGGAATGCTGGCGACAAGTCAATCGAGTTTGTCAAATGCGATTGAGTCCCAAACTTCTCTTGTGGCTCTTTTAAGCGTTTATACAGGTATTTGCCTTTCATTCTCTAACTCCGGATATCGAGCTTGAATTTCATCAATACTCGATTTCCATACACACTTGATTGGGTTTAAGTCGGGGGTGAAGGGAGGCCACATAATGGGTTCTGCCCCAGCTTGGAGTAAGGTTTCAATGGTATTCCGTGCAGAATGGCAGAGAGCGCCATCTTGCATCAGTAGAATGGATGGAACACATTCTCGTACCTTTATTATCTTATATTAAAAATGTGCGTAATGGATCAATTATTTAATAGTAGCTTAACTAAAACAAAACAGTTGCGACATCAATACAAATCTATAGGGGGATGAAGACGGCGTTTCTACCTGTACGTGGTGTCCCCTACGAACCTGGAGTTTATCTTCAGAGCCAACAGAAACACGCATAACTTGGTCACTGAGGAAAAGTCATCCAAACGAGTTTCCGGGGCGTACCCAGCTCCCGTTATGGAGGTGATGGATTAGACTAAGTTCGCCCTTTTTACCAAGATGAATTCTCACTGTTTACAGATATTCTGGCATTATACTGTCTCCCGAGGAAAGAGCACCGCTACCTGAGCGCTGGTGGTGTCGGTATAAGGAGGATATCTGGACTATGGGATATTAGGGAGATACAGATGGGGATACGCACCTCGTGTGGCTCTGGTGTCTAGGCCTCGCCTGGCTGGAGTTACAGGTTTTTTGTGACTTTTTCCCGCGTACCGGTTTCCATGGCTGCTCTTTTTCAATTTATTTTTGAGCAGAAGGTTCCGTAGAAAAGGTGGTTGAATTCTACGGGTAATTACTGAGCTAAATGGCTACTCGTCATGGGTCAATGTATCAATGATCTTAGGTTCGAGGTAAAAGGGGAAGGAACACTGTAAAAGGTGTGGCCTGGGTCAGAGAGGAGCCCTAGTGTTATAATAGTCTTGGACTCTACATAGCACGAATAAACACCACTACAAACAAACAAAAACAAAACAAACAATACAAATCTATAAGTTATTGCAATGCTCGCTTAAGACATCCTTAGCTCACACGTGACTGATGTTTTCTTCATAACGGAACTTGACCTTAATAATCTAACACTCCCCTTCAGGGCAAATTCACTTTCCTTTTTCATAATAGTAATCATCAATCAGTCCCAACTGCTTCTTAAATCTTTGGAAAGCTACTCGTGCCAATGGCTTTGTCATACCATCAGCGACAATCTCTGATGTTGCAACATATGTGAAAGGCAAACACTAAAACACAGTAGAACAAAGGATAGTGGCCGAAATACTGTCTATTTTCTACATGAGAGCTAACTAACGTACAAGCAGGCCGTTAAGTATTAGATATTCCTGTTCGCCTACCTCTGATAAATATTATATCGGTTATTGAGCAAGATATTATCAACAGACTGAATAATTTATGATTTGGATACACGAATGAATAGATGGGTGTAAGGATAATATATTTAATTAAGATGGGCTTTTGAATCAGCTTCCAATCTCACGCATATCATAGACTATCTAGATTACAAAGGAAAAACTCATCCTCTTATCATCAGGTAATGTACATAATTTTGTCCTTATATGTCCTAGGCATATCAGACCTACGCATTACATGCCTGAAGCATAATGCTCCGGCATGATCTTATTCATCCGGTCAATGCCTTGATGCTTAACTGCATTGCATGTTTCGCCATCGTAACTTTTAACAAGTGGCGGGTAGACAATATTAGTAAAGGTAACTTTTAACACTCCCCCTCGAAACATGCAGATAATCATACAATTCCTATGTTGATCTTGTGACGTTCAAAGGAAGATCTATCTAGTGACTTGGTGAAAATATCAGCTGGGTTTTCTGTTCCTGGAATTGATTCGGGACTGAATGTACCATCCTCTACATGCTGCCGTATCCAATGGTATATCTTATCAATGTGGAGAGTCGCTCTCATATTTTCTGGGTTCTTTGTCAGGCATATTGCTCCATCTGAGTCCATGAATAATGGTATAGGCTCCTCGTGCTTGTATCCTAACTCTTGCATTATGTCACGTAAAAACAAGCAGTTTCTTCCAGTGAGGTTAGCGGCTACATATTCTGACTCTGTCGTCGAAACTGTGATTAAACGCTGCTTTTCGGCAGACCATTTAATCGCACCTCCCGCTATTGTTATCACTGATCCGGAAATGGATTTTCGATCGTAACCTTTACCATTATCTGCATCGGAATATGCCGTGAGGGTAAACTTTGCCTCGGTGTGTTTTGTTTTACTGTACATAATGCCAGTTGAAATTGTGCCCTTGAGATATCGAAAAATATGTTTAACCCCGTTCCAATGTCTCTGAGATGGGGCTCCATTGAACTGTGACATTAGATTGGTTGCATATGCAATATCGGGACGTGTTGCGATGGACGCAAACATCAGAGATCCAATCGCGGCTCGATATTTGGTTGTATCATCAAAAGATTCCTCCTCTTCTGCTTTCGAGTAGATCACTCCAGGAGGTAGAGGGGTGTTTGCTGGTGTACAGGATTCCATGTCAAATCTACTTAGTATCTTTAAAATATATTGTTCCTGAAAAATCCTTATCGATTTCGTTTGTGGATCGCGTTCCACTTGTATTCCTAGAAGCAGTTTTGGCTCTCCTAAATCGGTGGCTTCCTACTTGTTACAGATTTCCCTCTTTACAAGATTTAGTCTATTTTTGTCTGTTGACGCAATAAGAAAGTCATCAACCCAAACAGCAATGATATCGTATCCGTTTTTGTCACATCGGAAGAACAGACCATGCTCTTTTATAAGTTGGGTATATCCCGCTTCTTCGACCAAAAAACTTTTGAGGGTCTTGTTCCATTCTCTTCCAGTTCCGTCCTCAAAACCTTTTGGCTGTTTCATATAAATATCTTCGGATAAATTGCCATTAAGGTATGCACCCTTGATATCGACTTGTCCTAATTCTAAGCCGTGGTATGCCGCAATTGTAAGGACAAGACGAAACGAATCAAACCTTATAACTGGAGAAAATGTGTCAGAGTAGTCGTAGATGTATCCTTGTGTATATCCTTGGGCCACCAAGCGAGCTTTATACTTAGACAGATTTCCGTTTTCATCATACTTTTTGGTGAATACCCATCGATTACCTATGACATTTGCTTCGATTGGTGGATCCACTAACTCCCATGTTTGTTTTTCTTTTAAAGTTTCTAGTTCTTTTTCCGCAGCTTCCATCCAATTTTTACAATCAATGTGTTCGCGTGCCTCTTGGATGGTATTAGGCGGTTTGTCATCGCCATATTTAGCCATTAGCCCGTATGCAAAATTTGCAAACTGTGGTGAGTTTGTGTAAAAATCCCCGTTTAGACGCCCTTCTGAAGCAGTGTAGACCGAGTTTCCGGCTTTTGGCTTTCGTATATGTTCTCTGGGACTGAAGCCAGCCAAGTCAGCATAGTCTTTACGGGTAGTTGTTCCTGATGCTGTTGCCGATCTAAGGCATCTTGAAGTCTGGTTTGACTTTTGCGGTTCTAAAATAGGCTTGAAAATATGTGAATTCTCCCCCTCAAGGCTATTTAACTTGTACTGCTGAATTTGGACGGACGGACTAACTGATATCTCTTGAGATTCAATAGTTGATTGCGGTTGAAGGATCGTTGAAGTGGTTTTATTTTGCTCAGTAACTTGATCTTGTACAAAATAATAATTCCGAGACACTTTTATCTTCATCGTATTCTGATCATAGTATCTTATCGCTTTCGAACCATCTTCAAAACCAGTGAATATGACTTTGCGTGCCCTTGGTTGTGTCTTAGGTCTGGAAATTTCTTCTAAAATATACACGTCTTTTCCAAATTCTTGAGCCATAGAAAGAATTGGATGATTCTTAGTCAAAACTTCGATCGGAGTTTTACCGTGTAATGTCGCAGTAGGACTTCGGTTTCTGATCCACGATGCATGTAAAACTGCCTCCCCCCATAGAAATTCAGGTAGTTTCTTTTCAATTAACATTGCCCTAGCCAAGTCCATAAGGGTTCGGTTCATTCTTTCAGATACTCCATTTTGTTGCGGTGAATGAGGTGCAGATGGTTTAAATTCAATGCCCCTTTCTTCTAACCATTCTCTTGTTCCCTCGTATTCAGCAGCGTTGTCTGCTCTAATTTGCTTTGGCCAGCGACCATGTTGTGTGTGAACAAAAGTGCAGTAATTCATCAATTGTTGTTTTACCGATGCTTTGTCTTTTATGAGTTTAACAGATACATATCTAGTATAGTCGTCAATAAACAAGATGAAATACTGATTTCCTCCTGGTGTTTGTTTGACATTTGGTGATCCCCATACATCTGAATGCGTCAGATCCCCAAATTTTTCTGCGTGTCTTTGAGATTCATGAGGAAAGGGGGATCGATGTGCTTTAGCAGCGACGCAGCTTTCACAGTTTAGAGACTGTGGAGCTTCTTTTTTGTCTAATTCAATCCCTTTGACCGTGTTCTTGCTAAACAAAATCTTCATTGAAGATAGAGAAATATGACCCAGGCGTCTATGAGCGTCTTCCCATGAAATAGTTGAAGTAGTTGCGATATTTGTCACCGGATAATGTGCAATAATTGCTTTCGCATCAACTCGATATAAATTTCCATCAAGTATGCCATTTGCAATTGTATCTCCTTCAGCATTAGAAAATCTGCATCTGTTATTCCCAAATATGATTTTTCCTCCAGCCTTATCAATCTTCGGCCCAGATATGAGGCAAAATTGTGTTTTTGGCACATATAAAACATCCGTCAGCTTGAAATTTTTTATTTTCCCTCCAGCCAAACTACGCATGTGTATTGTACCTATACCTTCTATTTCTGCTTTGAGTCCACCTGCAACGTTAAGTTTTCTCTTACATGGTGCAAAAGTGACGAACATTTCTCGTCGATTGGCAATATGAGCACTTGCACCAGAGTCTGCTATCCAAGAATCAGAAGACAAAAAAGAATAAGAGGTAAAATGAATATATTCAGGCCCATCTAAAGCCATGTGACTAGAATAGAAGGCATCTTGATCAGCTATTTGTACATTTTGTTCAAGCTTTTCTTCTTCTTTCTTCCGATCGGCCTCCATTTTCTTTCGTCTAGCTATTTGACGCGGTCCTTGGCCTTCCTTTCCCCCTCCTTTGCCGTAGCAATTCTCCCTTGTGTGTCCAGATTTTTTGCAATTTAAGCAAGTCTTTGGGGGGGTATAAGCCACGTTCACGTCCTCGGATCTACTCTCTCGTCGCATCTCTTCTTCAAAAATTTTGTTTGCGATGTATCTTGAATCTGCTTCTTCAAGATCTTTAATCCCAGCAAAGATTGTAGAGACACAGTTGTCGTATGACGCTGGAAGGGACTTGCTCATCATTATCGCTAACTGGTAGTCTTCGATTATGATACCCATTTCTGCTAACTCCATATGAGTTGCTCGGATATCTCCAATATGCTCCTTTGCAGAAGAACCTTCAGTACAACGTTTGCTCCAGAATTTCCAAATCAAGTCTACCTTTCCCTGGGCTCCAGTTGACTGGTGAAGACTAGTTAGTATGTCCCACACGTCCGAAGCTGTTCGTGCCGATCTAGCTTGATGATAATCAGCGGGTCCGAGTGAATTTCTAATAATCACCCTTGCGATCTTTTCTCGATAAGTCCAAGCTTCAACTTCATCTGCGTAGATCCCTGCCGGCTTCTTTTCTTTTCCAGTTACGATATCCCACAGGTCGCACATTTCTAGACTATCTCTCATGTGACCTTTCAATGTGTACCAATTAGTTTCGTCTAGTTTCTCAATGCCAGTGAATAGGGACATGACTTCACGAGGGACAATTGAAAACATGTTATCCCTAAGCGGAGTTGAATTATGTCGTGATAAATATACCCCTGACCTATCCGGCGGAGTTGATCGGTTTGGTGCTTTTTCTTGTCGTAAACGTTCCGGAGATGGAAAAATAATTGATCCAGGCTCGGATTTCCTCTCAGGAATTGTCGAATAATATTCGAACTCGAACTTCTTAACAGCCTTTCGAAATGCTTCACGGGAATTCGCCCATTCAGGTGGAAACCTTGGAGCCATTGATCTTCTCGCTTTGCTTTTGCGTTTGGTGATACCTATTGGCATAACTTCTTCTGGTTCTCTCTCAGCAGCTTCACGGATCCTCTCGACTAGATCCTCTTCTAGCTCATCCGTGTAAACATGATTCGAGTCAATAAAATCTCGGAGTTGACTGGCAATCCTAGGATGAATCGACATACTCTGTATATCTGTGACTAATATCAAATTTTGGTGCTGATAACGTGATAAATATTATATCGGTTATTGAGCAAGATATTATCAACAGACTGAATAATTTATGATTTGGATACACGAATGAATAGATGGGTGTAAGGATAATATATTTAATTAAGATGGGCTTTTGAATCAGCTTCCAATCTCACGCATATCATAGACTATCTAGATTACAAAGGAAAAACTCATCCTCTTATCATCAGGTAATGTACATAATTTTGTCCATATATGTCCTAGGCATATCAGACCTACGCATTACATGCCTGAAGCATAATGCTCCGGCATGATCTTATTCATCCGGTCAATGCCTTGATGCTTAACTGCATTGCATGTTTCGCCATCATAACTTTTAACAAGTGGTGGGTAGACAATATTAGTAAAGGTAACTTTTAACAACCTCAGATTAGAGTTTTTGATAATCCCCTAATTTCGCGTAATTTACATGAGTAGGCTTGTTTAATTTTGCAAGCACTAGTACTTGTGGGCACTAACACGATCATCTTTAACACCCCTGTTATTTAAGACAAAGGCGCAGCCCGTGACAACATAGTTGATCAGCAGTTTTTTTCTTTTCAGCAAGATCACTGATGAAGTGATAACAAACATTATTATGCTTTGAATGCTCATGAAGATGAGGATTTTTTTACAAGCGCTATTGCACCCTGGCTGTCTCCAAACATTTGAACAGTTCTATTGTTCTGGTTTATATACTCTGGGAACATCATATCTTTGAGTATTTGCGCTACCTATTGTCCTTGTTTGGCATACATTGATTGTGAGATGTATTCAGATTCTGCACTGGTAGTTGCGACTGAAGATTGTTTCTTGGATGCCCATGAGAATGGTCCTCCGTAAAACATTCCTCCCCCCCTGATATACTTTTACAGTCAACCTTATCACTTGCCCAGTCAGCATCCGTATACATGCTGAAATTTTCATCCTGAGCTCCCCCCTGACCAAAGCGCAGTTTCTGCTTGACAGTTGATCTTAAATATTGCATAAGATTCTTTAGGGCATGGCTGTGATGTTTAACAGGCTCTTTCATGAACTGTGACGACCTTCCCAAGTCAAACGCGATATCTGGCCTTGTGAATATCATGGCAAACATCAGGCTTCCAATCACCTGCGAGTATTCGTTATGATTAATTTGTTCGTCACCTTCTATTCCTGGCCGTAAGTGCTCATAGTCTGCCACAGGGATCTTCTTAGCCTTATATTTCTCCTTGGAGATATCAAATCTATCGAGAACCCCCCAAATGTATTGTTCTTGATCAAGATTTATTGCTTTATTGTTTCTATCTCGAGTGATTTGAACTCCAAGTATCTTATTAATCTCCCCCAGTTTCTTGGCGTTAAAACAATCGGATAATACTTTGTAGAACCATTCAAGGGATGAGACTTGACGAGAGGCTGCGACAATATCATCCACATATACTAGGAGCCAGATTTTAATTTCCTTATTAGTATAAAGACACGGATCAGCTTGGCTCTGCTTGAATTTAGATTTTAACAAAAATTGTTTAAGTAACAGATCCCAGTCACGACTAACTTGCTTTAGCCCGTACAAGCTACGAAGTGCTTTAAGGACTTTTCCATCTCCTGCTTTGATACCCTTTGGAGGTGCTAGATAGATTTGTTCTTTCGGACTGTGACGGCTAGTGAGCCGATTTTCACCTGTAGCCTACGATAGCCAGCGTAGGCTTTGTTACAATTAAGGGAAGGGATAGACTCATAGCTCCTGGGATACTTAGGAGTGTTCTAGAATATTCTTCGAGACCATTATGTAAACACCAGTAAGCGAGCACTGGAGAATCTCAAAGAAGGGGATAGAATCAGCTAGAACCACTAGAGTTACAGATGGAAATATTGAGTGGACAGAACCTTCTGGAAGAGACTGTTGAGCAAGGGATACTAAAGATGTATATATGTTACTGCCAAATTCTCCAGATAGATCTTCATAGTTGAATTATTACTTTACCATCTCCTATACAAACGCCCATTGCTTTCTACTAGTTGATCTGTGACACGGACGTGATTCTGTGGAAGCATTTTTGATGTCGAATTGCCAGCATTCTAGGTCTTTTTTTGCTACTATGGCAAGAAAAATTCTCATAGTGTCTGTGACACCTAGGTTATCACGTTGGAAAAAGGCTCGTCGGTGAATCCTAAAAGCATAAGATTTTAAGGTACAGATCTAAGAAAAGTGCAAAGACTGATTATATACAATAGAGCCTCCTAGCACTGTCTGTATGTCATTACCAAAAGTATGTTTCCTGCGGTAACTAGTTTCATACTGAAGTTCCACTACCAGCGATACTAGAATGCTGCCTGAGGCCTAACTGGCGATCTCCGCGAACTCGTGTGACAGGATGTCACAATACCCCCCTCCTCAAAAAAGGCTGACCTCAGCCGCCTGTCCATCGCAGAGTTATCCTCCAATTCTCCATATTCGTTGCGGCCACTCTCAAAAGCCTTTATCTAGTGAGGCAAATTTACGGGTGGGCCGGGTAAATTTGGATGGGCCTTATGAAATTTCTCTATTAAGTGTGGCGAATACATGAAGTTACTTGCCGGGTAATAGACAGGATCTTTGTCACAACCTAGCCAGTTTGCGCGGTATAGGAGCTGCTTACGTACTAGCTTGATAGCACGAATACTCTCTACTGCAAACTCTTGTTCTCCAGGAATTACATATATTTCCTCAGGTTCAGCGAGTACCTGCCCTGGAACTGGGTTTGCCGGATCTTTACGAAGTAGTTTGGCGTGAAAAACAGGATGGATTTTATTCAGATTTTCAGGTAGTTCTAGCTCGTAGGACCAGCCAATTTTCCGCTTAATGAGGTAGGGTCCAATATTTTGGTGGTCCAGTTTTTTACTAGGACAATCCAAACGCAGATTTTGCGTATTTAGCCAGACTTTGTCGCCGACATCAAAATCTGGTTCACGACGGTGGCGGTCCACATCACGCTGCTTTTTCTTCTGGGCTTTTTCCATATGATTTTTTGCCCATTCCCAGGCTTGTCGCATTCTAACAACCACTTTTTTAGCTTCGCTTTGGGCAAGAATTTCCCGAGCATTGGTGGGCTTTACGGGAGCTTTCCAATTGAACAAAAACCTCGGCTGTCGCCCGAAGAGAAGTTCAAATGGAGAGGTATTTATACTTTCATGGTGCAGAGTGAGTTGAGCAAAGTCCATTAGGGGGAGGAGCCTGCCCCAGTTATCTTGAAAATGATTTACAAAAGGGCGAAGTCGAAGATCAAGATACTGGTTCATAATTTCTGTTTGCCCGTCCGTCTCTGGATGGTAGGACGTGGACAACTTTGGCTCAATTTTCAGAAGTTTGCATAAGCACCCCCAAAAATGTGAAATAAATTGGGCACCGCGATCAGAAACAACACTTTCAGGGGTGCCTAAGTGTCGAAAGCAATGAACAAAGTATATCTCCGCTAGATCTTTGGCATTGACCGTCTTTTTGCAGGGAATTGTGACAGCCTTTTTACTAAGTCTATCTATAAATACTACGACCATGTTAAACCCTTCATCATCTTCAGGCATTTCTTTGAAATCCATGCAGATATGTTGCCATGGATAGTCCGGGATTGGGAGGCAATGTAGAAACCCAGGTGTTTTGTCATGGTTGATATGTGATCTTCTACAAGGGTGACAATTGCTAATAAATTATTTGATAAAACTTTTCATTCCTTTCCAGTAGTACCGAGAAGATAATAATTTTAGGGTTTTCTTGGGCCCTGGGTGTACTGATGACGGCTGCGCATGAGCTTCTTTAACTAGGCATGTGCGAATATTTTGCACATCAGGTACAACAAGCCGATCCTTATCGTAAAGCAGTAATCCATTTTCAAGTTGAAAATGACTGTTCGTGATTGTTCGAGCCAGCTCGCGCTCGCACTCCAGCGATGGATCTTCACGATTAAAACGAAGAAGCTTGTCAGCAATTTCAAACAATTCCATGAAGTTGACATTTAACTCAAAGGGCTTGTTTTCGAATTGGTTTTCTGATAACAGGGCCCGTCGGCGTAGTTGAACCTTTGTTTGATCTTGTAGCTTGACGTCTTGATCGCGTCGAGATAGGGTGTCAGCTGCTGCGTTAGACTGCCCGGATCAATACTTTATTAAAAAATCATACTGTGCTAGGAACTCGGCCCAGCGGGCCTGTCGAGTGTTTAATGCTTTAGTTGACATGAAATACTCTAATGCTTTATGGTCAGTGTAGACATTAATTTTGTGAGGAGAGCATTGAAGCTCTGCTCTCCATAGACCGAAAGAGCAAACGATCGCCAACATTTCTTTATCATGGATTTCATAATTAAGCTAGGCAGGGGCCATTGTTTTCGAAAAAAAAGCCACTGGATGCCATTGGCTGTCATCATCAAGTTGAGAGAAGACTGCTGCAACAATACTGTCAGAGGCATCTGTTTCAATCTTTGACTGGCGTTCTGGATCGTAATGAGCTAACAGTGGAGCAGTAATGAGTCGGTTTTGAAGCTCGTTGAAAGCGTCCAAACACTCATCAGTGAATACAAACTCTTTTCCTTTATGTGTTAACCTATTTAACGGTTTTGCAATGATTCCATAGTTGCGAATGAATTGTCTGTAGAAATTACAAAATCCCAAAAACGACTGGACTGATCTCAAATTTGTTGGAGGCTTCCATTCTTTAATCACTGCGACTTTTTTGGGATCCACTTGAATTCCAGCTGTGCTAATTATAAATCCAAGGTACCGTGTCTTGGTAACACTAAATTCACACTTTTTGATATCAGCTTGCGGTCCTGCCTCGCGAAGTCTTTCGAGGATCAATTTTACATGGGAAACATGTTCCAGAGGATCATCCGAATATATGAGTATGTCATCTAGGTATGCTGTGCAGAAGATATCTAGGTACTCGAATAGCACGTCGTTCATATATCGTTAATACGTAGCTGGCCCGTTGGTTAATCCGAAAGGTAATACCTTGTACTTGTATGCCCCGTAACGAGTACGGAAGGTAGTTAGCTCTTCTGATCCAGCCTCCATACGGATACGGTGGAACGCTTGGCGAATATCTAATTTGGTAAAAATTTTTGCCCGATTAAGCCTTGCCAGAGTTTCATCAATTAGCAGTAAAGGATATCGATCTTTTTTTGTCAACGAGTTCAGTTTACGGTAATCAACGCAGAAACGTAGTCCACCGCACAGCTTCTTAACAAATAAGATTGGCGAAGAAAAGGGCGCTTGACTAGGTTCAATCCAGCCTTTATCTAAGTTATCAATTAGGTACTGCTTAACCAATCGAAGTTCGTCGGTAGACTGATTATACAAAGGGCAGTATGTCATTTTTGACTCTTTCTCAAGTATAATTTTATGATCGTAAGGACGTGAGGGGGGCAAAATATCTGAAGCAGTTTTAGAGAAAACATCAAGAAAGTCATGATACTGTCGAGGAATTTGAGCAGCAAGATTTTGGAGTTCGTCTTGGCCAATAACATTCTCTCGTAAATTTAATTCCTGGTCAATTTCATGCAGAGACGTTGTGAAGGTGATAGTTTCAGCTTGTTCCGCAAGTATTTTATAGTCACACGCAGCGATAGCGCAGATTTTGACAGAAGATTTTTGCTGTTCAAGTGTTTTTAGCCGAGGCGAGGAGCTGCGGGGCACCAACTGCGGACAGGCTTGAAGTGAGACAGATTGACGAGACTCGAATTGATTTGATTGGGCCGGAATAGCTTTACAATACCACTCTTTATTAACATTAGCTACTACGGCAATTGGGTGAGTAGAAACTCTTTTGAGAATTTTAGGTTGTATCTTCACAGAGATTGCAGCCATCACATGAGATTTTTGGCCATCTGCTGCACTTTTTTCGTCATGCCTGATAGTTTTATCGGGTCGATCAGCGTCAGCTTGATGTAGTCGATTAGGAAGATGAGATGTGAGTAAATTGCGGGGTATAAAGATTTTTCTTTGAAAAGAAGGTGATTGCTGTGGCAGAGTTCTCCAGAATAATCTTTTATTTCGGAGGTCCGGAAGAACGTCGAAATGGGCCATCCAAGCATCACCAAGAATTACATCTTGATTCCCCAGGTCAAGAATAAGGAAGGGAATTTGAGTAAGGGTATATCCATCAATACACAAGGTAGCTACAACAAAATGAGTGATAATACGGCCAGTTACACCATCATAACCTTTAGGGGTGATAGGTTTTGATAGGGCAATCGGCACTATACCAAGCTTCGAACAAACACATGCACTAATACCACGGTTGAGAAAACAAAAACCATGAGCTCCTGAATCAGGGAGAGCAAGAATTGATATAGAAATTCCATTGTTAGTTAGCATACATGGAACACGAAAAACATTCTTACTACCCATCAAACAATTGTAGTTGATCTGAGCCAACTCTACACGATACCCTAGAGAGGAGACTTGCTCTAGGGTCTTTCGTTTTCCGAATCATCGCAGGTTTCAACTTCCTCAATGTCCCCCTGGTCAACCAGCACGTTATCTTCACCTTCCTCATCTTCTTGAATTTGATGCAACTGGCTAGTTGCTGATCCCGAAATGTTGGATTGAGGGCATTCGCGTGACACATGACCAAACTTTTTACAATTATAGCACTTTCGCTTGTTGACGTCTGCTGTTTCTGTTTGTGACCTTGCAGCTGCAACTTCAGATGGCACGAAAAAAGCGTTATTTTCACGTTTGGGATTGGATGATGAAGGCGTTGCTCTGACAGAGGTCGCGTTCGTTGGTTGACTAGTGCTCATGGATAATCGTTTGCGATTCCTGCTATCACGATTTATACGAAGTTCATTATCATAATAGTGGAATCTTTTTAGGGCTGTTGTGTAATCTGGCTCCGTAGCCATAAATTCGATAGCCAGTTGATGAAGATCAGGATGGAATTTCCTGAACATATCCCGAAGTTGATCCTCTTGTCCGATGCGAGCTTTGCTGGCAAGGGCCGAAAACGGCTGTAAAAAGTGCCAAATGTTTCGTTTGATGACATTCGACAGCGGTTGTAAGAAACACGAGCGGTTTCACGTTCATTGGGGTCTCTGAACAGTTTCTCGAGCCAGTCAAACATCTCATCTTCATGAGTAAAAACTTGCGGGTGATTAGATTTCATTCTTTGCGTAAGATGCACCATAGCTTCTCCTGTTGTCTGGGCAAAGACGTGATCGCAGATAGACTGACTATCTTGGAAGCAGTGCTCATAGGTGCGTAAGTTGGCCTGCATTAAATGTACCCAGGCATCATAGGTTGGGGAGACACCGTTACCCAATCTAGCGACCAATCCTTTTGGAATTTCTCAATGACCAGCATGCATGGCGATAGGGAGCCTTCGAGAGAACATTTTTGGTGGCTCAGTATTTAGTGTAGTTGAGTAAGTATCAAAATTATGATTATCTTCCTCGTTTGCGTAAGATTTTGGGCGTCGAGTTGGAGAACAAGGAGCTCGAGAACGGGAGCGTTCTTCCTGGATCTGGATAAGTTGGGACTTGATTTTTCTATTATCCCGTTCCTGATTTTCCATTCTTTGGTGCATCTGTTGCAAGATGCGCAAGACTTCTACGTTAGTGTCGATAGGTAATATATCAGGAATGGTGCCAGCATCAGAGGGTGCTTGCAGATTACTGGACCTGGAAGGGGGGTTTAAAGGAGCGGAGGTACTACGACGATGGTTGATGTGAGTTTTCTTCGTTCTTGGACACCATTTACCTTTACCTCGATGCGTGATATTCGGTTTTGTTGTCTCCAAATCAGAATGATCTTCTTGTTTGAGAGAGGGAAAGATATTACTGTTGCTGGACCCAACATGTAGTCCATCTATGTGAAGTTGACTGAGAGGTGGGAGTCCAACTGCGAACTCGCGCACTTTTGGAGGAGTGCGTTTCATTGTAAATACAAAAAATGGCAGAATAGATGGGGTGGGTGGATGCAAGCTCTCCGATCAAGAGAGGTTGCCGGACGAAGCTACTTGTCGCGAGGTTCGTCGGTAAATTGACACAGAGTCGTTACAAAAATGGTGGGATATTGATAGGAGCCTTCCCAGGCAAAGTAAATGACCTTAAAATAATGTGACACCTAGGTTATCACGTTGGAAAAAGGCTCGTCGGTGAATCCTAAAAGCATAAGATTTTAAGGTACAGATCTAAGAAAAGTGCAAAGACTGATTATATACAGTAGAGCCTCCTAGCACTGTCTGTATGTCATTACCAAAAGTATGTTTCCTGCGGTAACTAGTTTCATACTGAAGTTGCGCTACCAGCGATACTAGACTGCTGCCTGAGGCCTAACTGGCGATCTCCGCGAACTCGTGTGACAGGATGTCACAGTGTCCATTCGCACATTAGGGGCAAATGAATCAGTGTAATCAGCTCCGTATTTTTGGCTGAATCCACGAGCAACAAGCCGTGCTTTGAACCTCTCCAGGCTTCCATTGGAATGGGTCTTCATAGTGAACACCCATTTTGTTGACACCAAATTAGCTCCACTAGGAAGCACACATTCTTCCCACGTATTATTTGAAGCTAGAGCCGTTATTTCCTCATTTATAGCTGTAGCCCAATTGCTTTCATATGTTGGATCATTAATTGCTCCATTATATGTCCGCGGAATTTTAATACGAACAATCTCAGAAACGGAGTGTGCATGTGCTTTAGTCTCATCTGCTTCTGCAGTGGCTATATAAGATGACGCAAGGAGGTAAGCAATCATTGCTCTTATCTTTTTGGTTTCTCGCTTGTTTTCATCATGGTTTTTGGTAGCCTTCCTGTTCGGAGTCATCAGGATCTGTTTTAATAGGTATATGATAGGGTACGTACACTTGCGAAGAGTTACTAATTCAGTATTATGATGGTGGAGTATGGCAAGCAGGTGTGCAGATGGCTTGAATATGCGATTGAATTGAAGGATGATGAAAAGATAATGTGTCACAAAGTGGCGAATCTAAGCCTATTTATACTTCCAAAATCATCCTTGCGCCAACAAAGCAAACAATGCAAACATCAAGACCTGTGAGACCCACACCTCGCCTAGCTAGTCCCAACACTTCATCCTAGCCTCAGTGGTATCACCCTATCTGCTGCTTATGCAGCCTTGCCATGTCCACTATGTTTGCTAGGCACAACACTCCCTCTGTCGGTAACGACCTCCATCTAGCTTGGTTAGTGGATTGGCACTGGCGATTTAACCTTTGTTAGTGCGTCAGCAAGCTGAAGGTTCGACGGGACATAGGTAACAGTTATTTTCCCGTTCTGATGCTGCTCGCGGCAGTAGAAGTTTCTGAGGGCTATGTGTTTGGAGCGCTTGTGGTTGTCATGATTTTTAATGAGTGAGATAGCCGACTGGTTATCTACGTGGAGATTGGTGCATGCCGCTCCATTGATGCGATCGGTAAGACCTAGTTCTTGGATCAGTGACTTGACCCATTGGAGTTGGCGGCATGTTTCAGTTGCTGCCAAGTATTTTGCCTCGGTGGTAGACAGGACAACTTCTCGTTGCATGTGTGATTTCCAACTAATTGGACCTGATGAAAGTCTGATTAGCATTCCTGACGTAGATCTGCTAGTAGATGGATCTGCCGCGAAGTCTGCATCGGTTTATGCTTCAAGAGTTGCTTGCTTGCTACTTCGGGTGAAGCTTATGGCCTGATCCGGGTTTTGAGCGATGTATCGTAGTACTTGCCGTGCGGCTTACATGTGCTCTTTCGATGGGTTTGTTAGGAACCTAGCAAGGTGGTTAACTGCAAACGCTATGTCCGGCCTGGTGTTATTTGAGAGATATTGAAGTCCGCCAATACATGAGTTGAACTCTGTCTTTTCATGCGGTGAGCACTGTTCACTATTTGGTTCCATCATGCGCTCCATTGGAGTCTTTGCTATCTTACAGTCTGTGAGGCCGTGTCGGTTAAGCAGCGTGCGTGCGTATTGTCCTTTGGAGAGTCTGAGTTCCTCAGGAACTGGGTGGCTGATCTCTATGCCAAGGAACAGATCTGTGCTGACAGTCTTGAGCTTATACTTGTGATATAGTGCTTTCATTAGTTTGTCAATCTTTGACTGATGTGGACTTACAACTTGAAAGTCGTCAACATGCATCAGGACAAAGAGATCCTTCTCACTGTTTGTGTAGAGACATATGTCAGATGTAGTGGGAAGTAAACCTAATTGTGCGAGGGTTGATTTGGCGTCGTCATACCATAGCGCTGCCGCTTGCTTGAGTCCTTAAAGGCCTTTGCGGAGTTTGATGACATAGCCATCTTTCTCGTATCCTTTTGGTAGCTCCATGTACAGGTCTATGTTAAGGTCGGGGTTCAGGAATGCGGTCGGTACGTCACCTTGTTTTCTATGCCAGCCTAGTTCATGAGTAAGGACGAGAATGATTCTCCCCGTTTCTGGTCTAGGCGTAGGAGCAAAGGTTTCGTGATAGTCAATGCATTGTCGCTGGGTGAAGCCTTTAGCTGTGCAACGAGCTTTGTATTTATCGATCTCGCCGTTGGCTAGTAACTTCTTGAAAACCCACTTACATTTCATAGGCTTGCGACCTTTGGGTAGTTGCGACTGCGGGATGATTAGTATAGCTCCTTTTTGTTTTAGTGAATGGATTTCTGCTTCTGCTGCCTTTTTCCACTGTGCGGCTTCGGGGCTCGTCATTGCTTGTTCCCATGTTTGCGGGTCAGTTGATACTTGAGCTGTCATGCCGTGGTGCAGGCGATGGTAGTCCACACGTTTTATTGCTCTTCCACGTTGTGACCTGGTGATGCCATCCTCAGGTAAATGTGGGCGCTTAACTCCAGCGACTGGTTGTATAGGATCCCAGCCAGTCATGACTTGATCATATGATTCATCATGCTCCGTCAACTCCGCTTCGTCGTCCGATAGGTCCTCATTAGGCGTCTCCCTCTGATCAGCAAGCTCATTATTTAGTGGCATGAGTTGAAGATCTATTGATTGCGAGGGCATAAGGCTCGATGATGGTGAGTTGGGCATTGTGTGGATATCGTGTGAATCTGACTCTGGAGATAGGAACGGGGAGGATGGTGCCGTATTATAGATATCTTCTGGATGCACGGTTATGATTGCATGGTTTGGTGTGGACGGAGGATGCTCCCTCTGGTCATGTGGATGGTGCGGATGTGGTGCGGATGTTTTGGTACCTTGTGGTTGGGGACGTGATGTTGGGTTATTAATTGTGTGATCATGCGATGGCTGGGATGGTGAATCTGAAAATATGGAGTTGAGGTTAGACCAGTAACTAGTTGTATGCTGTTGCTCGATGGGGCTCAGCTCGTCACCAAAGACTATGTCTTCGTTGAATGATGCGTGAGGCGTGATGCTCTCAGTCCATTTCCAGCCATGAACCGGGGTCCAATGTGAATGATAGATAATGTAATTTTTGTTAGTGTTCTGCTGAAAACCAATGAGCCATCCCATCTTTGCTCTTGGTTCAAACTTGCCAGGCTTTGGGTCGATGAGTTTGTATGCTCGACAGCCGAAGCGCGGAAGATTTGTGAAGTCGATTTGGAGTGGGTGTGGCTGTTTCAGACCTTTTAGAAAGTCTAATAATGGGACAGACTTAGTGCGAAGGCAATATAGTCGGTTAGTTATAAAACATGCATGTTCGACTGCCCATGGCCAGTAGAATGCTGGCATTTTGGCATCGATGAGCATAGATCTGGCTTTCCTTAGTATAACTTTGTTGGATGCTTCGGAGGTGCCATTCTGCTCTGGTGTGTATGGAGCAGATACATCTGTCCTGATTCCATGTCGGTCACAATAGGACTTGATGCGAAAGAACTCTGATCCTCCGTCTCTGAAAATGGTACGGACTCGTTTGCCGTATTGATGGTGCTGAAATTCGACCCATTCAACAAGTTCGGGTGCGATTTGATCTTTGGTGCATGTGGAGATGGCCCATCTCATGCGTGATTTAGCATCTGTGATGATGACAATATATTGATGCCCGTTGCTTGCTGTTGTCAGTTTTCCGACAGTATCAATGAATACTTCATCAAGGGGGTCAAAAGGTGTAGGCCTTGGTTCTCGTGAAACAAAACGTTGTGCCTTGCTGAGATGGCAGGTTTCGCATAGAGAAAGGTCAGCTGTGTCCAGGCCTTCCATACCCTTCGAGCATTGTGATGTTTTCTTCAAAATCTTTTGTCCAGTGTGACTGAGTAGTTGATGCCATTGCTGTGCGCTGGATATGTTTGGGACTCTGGCAACATCTGGAGCTGCTATGTGAGTTATCTGGTGTTGGCTAGGTAGGGGTTGGATATAGTAGACATCATTTTTTCGTGCAAGCCTGGCGATAGGGATACCTTTGCCTTGTGGTGGCTTTCTTAGCAGCACAGTCATATTGTCATCAGGAACCATGGAACCATATCTTTGAAGTCTTCCGGCAGATATGATTATACATGATGACTGTGGGGAGTAAAGACAATCACGAAGGTTGAGTGTGATGTTGCCTATGACAAATTGGGCTGTACTTTGCTGTGTTAGTACCGTTCTGCCTACAGCTTGGTCAAATTTGATGGGCTTATGCCTGGTATGTATGTCACGAAACAAAGATTCACGTGGGACAAAATGATGCAATGCACCGGTATGTGAGAGAATCGAGGACCTTAGTTATGCACGAAGGTCGAAGTCGTAAAAATAGTTTATCAATTTCTAATAAAGAGGAAATTACAGTGTGCGGTTCGACTCCCCAATATGTACAACCTCACCCGAACTCGCTAACCTACCCTACCCTATTCCCTCAAGTTGCCTTGTCCCCGTCCCTTGGTACCTAACGCCCAACTCCACCGATCCCAAGATAACGACTTCCTGTAACTCCGAAATGCTCCCTTCATCCCTGCCACTAGCCACCGCTCGGGTCAGGCATTCCCGCTCCCGGCCGATCCCCCCTGCGTCTATTAGAGTCTCGTCATTCCAATTATTACTGGGGTGGTCCCTGTGACCAGCTCCCATACGGGCGCAGCCCATAACAGGTATCATAGATGGCAATGTGTGTATTGGAAGAGGAAGATGCGGTGGCAGCAACTGCTACCCCGTCCTCTGAATCACTCTCGCTATCTGAATATATATTTGAAATGGCATTCATTTTTCCCTTAGCCTTGGTCTTGGTCTTGTCCTTACCCTTCCCAAGAGCTTTTCGAGCCAGGTACCTCTCACCTTTAGGTCCAACGGCCAGCTCCGGATGTTGTCTAAAACATTCTCTATTGAGATGCCTATGCTTGCATCCTATACATTCGTCATCGGGATCATTGGCGGATGCTGAATTTTGGGCAGCCATTGCGAAGCTGTTATCATCTGCTGGTGCAACCCTATGGCCGTCAACGACCCTGAGAGTAGACATCATGGCCTCAAGCGTTGCGTAGGAATTATTATCATTACACGCCCTTAAATCTCGCCAAGTACCAAGCCATGGAATGTGCTTAGTACCGAGGACAAACACGGCTGCAGCTTGACCTTTGGTTATGTGATACTCAGTCCCAGTTGATGCATGAAGAGCCTCTGCTGCTTTGTTAAGACTCTGTAGGTGTAACTGGTATCGATTAATATAATCATCAGCACTGGATACAAACCTAGTTCTAAGAAATGTCTCCAATGCGCGCGCGTATGGCGCGGTGGCAGTTTCTTTACGAGTGTCTGCGATACTGTTATATAGTTCCTGTGCCGTCATTTGATCATATGATCTCGGGCACATGGATGCATCTAGTCTGTTTATGATAATGTTCTTGGCGCAAATCTCACCAAGGGTCCATACTTCAAGATCGCGAAGATGGACCTCAAGAACCTCGGTGAAGTTAGCGTCCTGGGCAGTCATACCTATGGTGGTGTTGACTGGTCGAGTGATAGGACAAATACTGGGAAAATTGTGAAAGACATGTCCTATGACACTATTTTTTGCTAGCTTCGCCTGCAAACTGCTCTTCCACTTAGCAAGGGGGACGCCTTGGGCCAGGACAACTTTAGTGGTATCTCGGTGGATTGATTGGTACATGATTCTTGATGTGAACTAGATATTTTAAAGCTGTTAGTAATGCTCTTATGATGCGTGATACAGCGCTGGGCTCATAACCTGTTTTACTAGGTATATGATAGGGTACGTACACTTGCGAAGAGTTACTAATTCAGTATTATGATGGTGGAGTATGGCAAGCAGGTGTGCAGATGGCTTGAATATGCGATTGAATTGAAAGATAATGAAAAGATAATGTGTCACAAAGTGGCGAATCTAAGCCTATTTATACTTCCAAAATCATCCGTGCGCCAACAAAGCAAACAATGCAAACATCAAGACCTGTGAGACCCACACCTCGCCTAGCTAGTCCCAACACTTCATCCTAGCCTCAGTGGTATCACCCTATCTGCTGCTTATGCAGCCTTGCCATGTCCACTATATTCGCTAGGCACAACAGGATCAGGCTCTGATGTACTTTCATGTGCATCATTATCATGTGATTCAAAAATACCTTCCACTGCAGAATGGTTATTAGTAGCTTGCGTCGCAATTAGTGCCTTTCCATGATATCTACAAGAGATATGGGCCACAATGTAAAGTCCATTAGTCTGCTTCGCAGTAATTACTGCATTGTCTTTATGTAACACATGCATTTGTTTGTTATCAAAATAACCCATCATCCCATGTTTACGTAATTGTTCCGCCGATATCAGATTTACCCCTGGTCTTGGAACACATAATGTATCCTTGTCATGGTTTATCTAATAGTGCGTGTGCAACTAGGAGATCAGAACAGGTTTATATTAAATCTATGGAGACCTTATACATCCCAACATGCTACAATTATTTATACCTATTGTTTTTCATCTAGAAGATTCCCTTTGGCCTTCATGAGGTTCCCGAGGTTCTTCTAGATGATTCAAATTCAAGGGTAAGCATGGACCCTTTGCTGCCCCACAATAATCTACGTTGCATAATTATGCATACTGTATAAAAGCCTGTGCAGATAATATGCTACAGGCATAATTCAGCTCACCAGCTGTTACAATTTCCCTCCTACTTATGAAGACTTATTGTTTGGTCTTTGCTAACCTACTTGACCGGCGTTTTTGGATAGTTTGTTTTTCAGCTGGTCCAACATAGGCTCCGACCTCCATTTATGTTGGGCCGTCATTGGTCATTATAGAGCCATACTTCATTTCATAGTCATCTAGCGCCTTTGTCTCTTGAACATAGTCAACAGGCTCCATCGTTGGATTTTTCCAGCCTTCCCATTTAACCAATGCTTCTCTGAATTTCCCACGACCACGAGTTACTGTTCTGGCCCCAAGAATAGATTCAACCTCATATTCTGGATTATCGAGGTCGTCCATGATCAGAGGATTTTGCCCATCATCTCGCACTTGACTTGGGAAAGGGTCATTACCTGCTCTTTTTATCAACTCCACATGGAAGCGTTTATGGATGTTTCCTGGGACATTAAACTCCACAGTTGAAGCATCCGGAACCGCAGTAACTTCGTATTTTGCATGTAAATATGCTAATTTTTTAGATAACTGTGGCATCTTAACATTCCGCAGGTCTAGCCACACTGTCACAATTGTGTCTAGCACAATTGCTTGTAGGGTGAAGATAATCGCTGGAAACGTGGTTCGTGGTTTGTGTCTATAGAGTTGATCAATGGCGTAGTCTGTGGGGACGCGGGGATGCAGGGGTGATGGGGTGATGGGATGATCACGGGTAGTGCGGGTGCTAGTGGAAGCTAGCGGGCACGAAGATGAGTGAACGAGGTATTGAACCAAATGGTAATTGATTGACCGAAGACAAAGCGTGAGCGTCTAGTGAGTGGCCTAGAGCACTATTATATACATCTCAAGGAAATCTCATACAATTGAAAGGAAAGTGCATAGTAAAGGAAATTCACTCAAGGGGACACATCAACCCTTATGATCCCAAACGCCACGGTATTCCACTCAAGAAGACACACCTCCATCCGATAATTACAATCCGAAACGCCATGATATCCAAATACAACAAGTCAAAGGTACATCATCCAGGATTAATTTGTGGTTGGGCGGACTCTGACACACACCTTATTGCCAATCTGAAAACGTTCAGGTTGTCTCCGTGAGTTATTGGCATTGGATTCATAACGTTGCTGCGCTGAGGCCATTGTCGCCTGAGCAAATTCTTGTGCTTCTCGCAGCCTCTGCACATATTTACTCCCAGCTATAGCTCCTGGGTGACGAATCTTGTCTTGGTCAGGTGTTGTTTCCCCTATGGGGTCAAGATCACAACCATTGCGCAAAAAGAAAGGACTTATTCCACCAATTGCAGAGTTAGGTCGAGAATTCAATGCTAATTGAGCCAAGGGCAGTAGGTCAAACCAATTATCTTGAGAATAACAAGTGAACGACCTTAAATATTTATAAAGTTCCAAGTTTGCTCTTTCACTGGCGTTTGATTGAGGGTGGTAAGCGGTAGTAAGTCTTTGAGTGATCCCTGTCAGGCTGCAAAAGGTCCTCCAAAAATAACTTAACCAGTCACTCCCCCTATCACTGGTCAGGAATCTTGGGAATCCAAAATATCAGTAATATTTATCCACAAATAAGTCAGCACATTTTTTGGCCGCCATCGAGTCCGCCCCAAACAAGAATATATCCTTCGATAATCGATCTGTAATCGCCATAATATTTGTACAACCTCGAGATTCAGGGAGATCTGTTGTGAAGTCTATACTTAATTCACTTCCTATCCGCTCAGGAATTGGTAGCGATCTCATAAACCCCGCTTTTGCCTCACGCCAAACAGTGGAGCGGCCACAAACATCGCAGTCTCGAACAAATCTTCGAACAGATTCCCTCATCTTAGGCCAAAACCATCGCCTAAGGATCATACTTATCATAGTGTCTCTTCCTGGATGGCCAGCAAGATTGCTATCATGAGTTTGCTGCATGATTACTGTTCGGAGAGGTTCGTAGTCCGGCACCCAAATCCGATTTTCTCTCCCACAAAGCACACCATCTGCTGCTACAGTACATTCGGCAATATTGACCGAATGATGCAGGGCCAAATCAGGAGGAAAACTCCTCTCGCCCATTTTTACTGAGTCTCGCGCACGACGCCAACTTTTATCAGCCAAAATTCCCTCTTCTCAAAGACCTTCTAAAACTTCATCGTCAAATATTCTCGCCCCATACGCTATATCTGTGACTGGAACGTCTGTTTTAGCAATGGACACGTCACCTGGCGAAGCTTTAGGAGTAATGCCCTGGGTTTGTTTATGTACATCACATGAAACTGGATAAAGTGACACATTCGGAAGAAGTTGCAAAACCCGACCTGCATTGCGCTCATCACTGAGCCCGACCGGTCTATCCTGGCCACGTCGGGATAAGGCGTCTGGCCGCTCACAAGTATTTCCTGGTTGCCATTTTAACACAAATCTGAATCGTTGCAAGATATCATTGTAGCGCATTTGTCGTTTGTTTAATAGGCGTTTAGAGGTGAAATAATTCAAATTCTTATGATCACTTAGAATGGTGAAGGGTTTTGCAACAGAGAGTAACTCTGCCTTCCACTCATTTAAGCAAGAAACTATCGCGTGCATTTCTTTGTCGTGAATCGAGTAGTTGCCTCCGCACTGTTTAACCGCCTCGAGAAGTACGCAATGGGCCTCAGTGTATTTTGGTCATCTACTTGAGAGAGGCATCCTCCTATAGCATACCCGGAGCTATCTGCTTCTAGCACGGTTTCCCGGTCTGGGTCCCATTGAGCTAAAACTGGCTCTGACGCAAATTTTTTTTTTAAATTTTCAAAAGCTGAGTTCTCAACTTTTCCCCACCGCCAGGTTGTGTTCTTTTTTGTTAATTCGATTAATGGTGCTGCAATTTCTGAGAACTTATCAACAAAGCATCTGTAAAAATTCGCAAACCCTAAAAATGATCGAACACCTTTAACAGATGTAGGGGCTTTCCACTCTAAGATAGCTCTCACTTTAACTGGGTCCACAGTAATACTTTTTCCTGCTTCAACGATGAAACCAAGATATTTAACTCGTTGGCATAGGATTTCAAACTTATAAATATCCAAATATAACCCTGCCTTTTCCAGCTTACTGAGAATGCTAGGCATCGTCTCCCAGTGTCCTTTCTCAGTACCATCAGTGTAAGCCAAGACGTCATCAATACAAGCTGTTACGTCGAGGTCTAGATATTCTCGGAGGTGCTCACTGATATACCTCTGAAATGTTGCTGGTGCATTTACAAGGCCAAAAGGAGTCACTAGCCATTCGAAAAGCCCCAATCTGCAGCGGAATGCCGCAATCCATTCATCGCCTTCTCTTATACGGACACGGTGGAAAGCTAATTTTACGTCCAATTTAGTGAACCATTTTGCCTTTGAAAGTTGTCTCAATGTCTCCTTGAATAAAGGTAGAGGATATCAATCAAGGATAGTAATCGCATTAAGCCCCCGATAATCCACGCAAAAACGCAGGCCACCACTGGGTTTTTTTACAAAAAGTACAGGTGCTGCTGCTAATGATTTGCTAGGTCGTATCCATCCCTTATTTGTAAGATCAGTCAATGTTTTGCGCAGAACTAATAACTCTTCCTGGGACATATTGTACAGTGGACCCCAGGGTGGCGATAGAGGCTTTCCATTTTCCAGTCTGAGATTGATGGCATGATCCAAGTGGCCTTTTGAAGAAGGTAGTTTCTCTGCTCCACTATCGTCCGCAAACAGGTGCGCGAAGTCCTTGACTTGATCTGGCAAACGTTCTCTGGCTTGCTCTACCGTAAGACTTGGTTTTCCTCGTAATACCATACTTATATCTTGTATTGTTGCTTTACAAACCGGAGTAGATCCCATCATGGACGCCGTAGCTTGAGCAGACGTACTCTCTGGATGTGGAACTCTTCCAAACCCTTCTCGCCATTTTTTCACACTATGAACAGACACTCCTCCTTTCCGGAGCTCTAGCCGTTTTTCTTTCGAATGAATTACCGCGTCTTGAATATCAAGCCATTTTTTTCCTAGTATCGTCGAGTGGCTGCTCCGGGGTACAATGTATAGCCATAGTTTAGGTGTCAAATAGCCGTCCAAGTCTAAGGAGATGAATGTAATGTTTTCTATGATGTACTTATCCTCGCCTGATCTTTCAGCAGTCTCAAGGATTCGAGGAGAAATCGAAATGTGCAGCAGGTTTAGTTGAGTTGTTAGATCATCATCAATGATGCCGTAGCAAAGGCATCCGTTATCAACCAATGCTTGCTCCATTATTGTGTCATTGATTAAAGCATTTACTAGAAACGGTTCTGTATTCAATCTAACAACCTGTCTATTCCCTGCACTAAGCTCCCGAGTGCGACTGTACTCGGGAGCATCTAGTTTTCCTGCACTCCATCTTGAAATGCATTGCCCTCTACTATATACAACGACGGATCTATTTCCGTTATACCTGCGGAATTCACTCTGATATTACCCGCCTGGGGCCTGCGAGCAGGTAGTAGCGGGCATTTTTTACTTGAACAATTCCTGCGCTCGCAACGAAAACACCTCCCTTCTTCCCTAAGTCTATCGATATCTGCTCAAGTCTTCCACTTAGCCCGGGCTCGCATATTTTCTCCCATGTTAGTAGCATAGATACCTCCCATAATGGTATTACCCGCAGCATCCACTTCAGCTGCTTGCTCGGCCCGGATTACAGGTTTAATGGTTCCACGGAAATCTTGTTGATAGTTAGAAGTAGCTCTTGGGACTGATTCGTTCAAGCCATTTTTAAGAATGTCGTTACTCTTTGCAAGTCCGCGATTTGAAGGACCCGGAGGCTATCCTAACTTCCTGTCTGCTCTTTCAACACGCATCGCAATTGTACTCACGATT
Source organism: Podosphaera xanthii (assembly GCA_028751805.1). Taxonomy (NCBI): domain Eukaryota; kingdom Fungi; phylum Ascomycota; class Leotiomycetes; order Helotiales; family Erysiphaceae; genus Podosphaera; species Podosphaera xanthii. The sequence continues at coordinate 2,486,629 of JAPWIX010000006.1, read as the reverse complement.
TGTACCCACTGACCAAAGTCATTGTCTGGAAGTAGGTGGTTTTCGGCCAGTGCCTGCGTCAACCTTTTACTGATTGCATTTTCGAGCATAGAAATCTTGTTCTCGTCGGCCCAAAAGTCTCCACGAGCCTCTGTCAACTTGTCAGACCATGATGCAAAAAAGTCGGCCCAGTGCTCGTTCTCTTTCATCTTCAAATTGTGTAACTCAATATTAGCTTGCGAAACTCTAGTGGGATCTAAATAGACTCGATCTAGAAATTCCAAGAAGTCGGCGGGATCCCTGGTTTGATGTACACCACCTGCTTCAAAGAAGGGACCAGCTTTTTCTAAAGCCCCTCCCCTCAGAGAATTATATATCATCAGAAATGCCCGAGAGTTATCATACCCGAACAAATTCAAATCCATGCGAAATTTGTCAAGAACTGCCGCCCGCCATACCGGATACCTTATTCTGTTGCCATGGAATTCAGGTAATTTAGTTGGCTTAAAATTTTGTCCTGATTTTGGAGTTGGGTCTTTCTCAATAATAACTCAGGAACTGGTCGCCTGGGAAGTACTAGCTTGCCGGGAAATAAGCTCTTCAAACTGCCTTTTTAACTTTAGAAAATCGCCCATGGATACTGTCTGTTGCTAAATTTTTTGAACCGACTCGGGGCTCCGATTATCCGTCATAGCGTAGAATCACTAACTGGATCGCTGGCTGATTAAATCTTTGACTGACTGAATCGCTGAATGGGATAGATTTAATATATGTCACGGTTTATCTAATAGTGCGTGTGCAACTAGGAGATCAGAAGATGTTTATGTTAAATCTATGGAGAGCTCATACATCCCAACATGCTACAATTATTTATACCTAATGTTTTTCATCTAGAAGATTCCCTTTGGCCTTCCTGAGGTTCCCGAGGTTCTTCTAGATGCTTCCAATTCAAGGGTAAGCATGGACCCTTTACTGCCCCACAATAATATACGTTGCATAATTATGCATACTGTATAAAAGCCTGTGCAGATAATAGGCTACAGGCATAATTCAGCTCACCAGCTGTTACAATCCTGAAGGACACTTGACCCGTCTTTGCATAGAACAAACGCTGTCCCACGTTGATAGGATGATAATTCTCAGCCACTAACTTGTATAGTGACCCTTTTTGTATTCCGTAAAGGTCCTCTAATTAAGTGAAGTTGGTCAGTCATTGGCGAGGTGGCTCCAGTGTCAAAAACCGAATTGGCAGGGGTGGTCTTACAGATCACTTCTTTTGTCAGATAGACTCTCTCGTTTGTCTTTGATGAACCATCGCTGTCAGATTCTTCTTCGGATGTGTCTCCAGAATCTTCAGAAAGGGAGCTTTCGGATTCACTTTCTGGCGGATTCATTGCTGAGTAGCCATGACTCTTCTTCTGAAGTTTCTTGTGGGACTTAACGTTACTCCGGGAATATTTGCTAAGATTTTTAGATTTAGGAGCTTTTCTTTTCAACTCCCGTCGTTCATGCCTCTTCCGCAGCTCTTCTCCAAATTTTTGAACCTGAACGACGAATGTACAGTGTATTTGAAAATGATCCCCTTTGCAAAGTTAACACATTTTAGAAGGAGAGATCGATCTGTCAGAAGTGTCCCTCATAGACACGTCGGAATCACGTCTTTGGGGGGGTTTTCTTTGATCGGTGATGACGAGAGGCGACATTGGCATTTTCACTTTTGCTCCGTTCTTCTTTCTCAATAAGTCTCTGGATTTTCTCTTCAGCTGGTAGCTCATCATGAAGATGAAGCCCATCAATGGTCATTTGATAAGATTTGGGGAGCTTCTTCACCACCAGCATTAGCAGCCTCTCGTCAGGATACGTATGCCGCATATTTGAATTGGCTGCGATCAGCTTTCGTCGATACATCCTGAGTCTTTCCCAAGCGGCATCGAGACCCTCAAGTTCATCAAATTGGAAATTTTGAATTCTGTCGAGGTACGTATTGGCGGCACTAACACTAGTCTTGGCGTACTTTTTCTTTAAGTGGGCCCAGACTTCGGCTGCAGTTCCAAACTCGTTGATTGAATTTTGATCATCTTCGGATAAATGATCGGTCAATATGGATAAAAGTTTGGTCTGGTCCTTTTTACATCGAGCAACCTTTTCCATGTCCCAACCCTCACTCATCTTTTGTATTTGCGGCGCATCTCTAGAGCCCTCAAGGGCTATTTTACTCTCTATCAATTTCCCATTCCAAGCAAAAGCTTCTTTGGAAATTTCAGTGGTGTAAAAAAGGTCTTTCCCTTCAAGGCGGAGTTTCATCCGTCGAAACCATTTTTCATGGTTATCGCAGTTGAGGTTGGATATCCTGGAAGCTTTGTCAGCGTATTCTCTATCCATCTGGATTTGATTTCTTGAAGGTTTTGTTGAATCAGCGGGACACTCTTCGTTTCAGTGAACTTAGATTCGTTCCTGCTCTTCGTTTCAGCGGTGAATAGAAGCTACAGTCTTAGATGATAAGCCTAGAATAATAAATCGCAAACCAGGGTCATAACCTATTAAGAATATGCGTAGTGGATCGATTATTTAATAGTAGCTTAACTATAGCAGAATAGTAGCGACATCAATACAAATCTACAATTCATTGCAATGCTCGCTTAAGACATCCTTAGCTCGCACGTGACTGATATTTTTCTTCATAACGGAACTTGACCTGAATATTCTAGCACCATAGGTAATATCCACTGGCAACTGGTCTCCGAGTTCAATTTCTCCTAAATTTTTTTCCAAACTAGAAAACTACTTTTTTGGTTCCCATGGAAAGATCTCCAAAATATCCAGCCATTTCTTAAACCAAACTTGTAGATAAGCATATCTCATCAAACTCCTCAGCTGTCTAGATTTCGTTCGTGGAAAAAACAAATTATCAATAAGCGAACTGATCTTTCTGGTGACCCACAAACGTGTATGCTGACCGATAGCGATCCATAATTCGTCGGTTCATAGGATTAGGTTACACTGCTCATTGGTACAACTTAGATAAGACGGAGCGAAAAGTAACCGTCGCCTTTTTTTTTCTTTCGCCAAGCGGAGACTTACTCTGGGAGACACAAAGCTTATATCCCCTTCTTTGTAGAGCATTCCTAATCAACTTTAAATATTTGTTATAGATAGGCACATATAGCAAATTTGAGTCGAGAAAGATATGTCTGTAGTAACAGATAGAAAAAATATGAGTAAGATACAGAAATGGGTTTGAGAAAATAGATATCGATATTTTTAGTAGAAAAACACTACTCTATAATAAGTTAAATCCCAAAGGCTTATATAAATGACAGTTCTATGTCTTTCCGTTGATCTCTTTCAAACCAGTTTTCCATCCCAGAGTCATTAACATCCTTCAAAACGATGCTCCCTTTCCAGACCCGAGTGAAACACTTTAAAATAACAAAATAATTCCACGCCTAAAAGCGTATTCTAAAACATCGTTTGATACAACAAAAAAACCAAACACCATGGACAGTAGCCTGACAATGAAACAGAATAAAAATATTGGAAGACATTCAAGTCAAACAATTCTGAATAGCTATCTTACCGACGTTCATGTGAGAAAACTGCACCATAGCAAGTCTCAAGTAAGTCATAAACCGAGCAGTTCGTGAACTGCAAACAAAATGTTCAAGCTCATCGGCAGCTAGAACCTCATTCGAGACTGGAGGTCGAGTAAGACTCCTGGCTTCTGAATGTTTACCACTTTCGCATGCGTACTCAACTTATCCCTGACTTGGCCCCAAATTCTGAGCGATGTCATGGTATGAAAGCCCGTGCTTTCGAAGTGTCTGGATTGCGGCCCGTCTATTCTGGTCAAGGTCCTTGTGACGAGGACTCTTCGAAGACTAAAAGGTGTGAGAATTGATTTTATTCGTTCCATAAAAGGCTCTAACTTGAAGTAATATGTAGAAAATGTGGCGGTCAGGAGCTGATGGTTATAAAGTTCAGCAGGTAAATTTTGATTCCGATCTCGGGAATGTGAAGTTGCTGTTGTTTTGTTATTTGTCTAACGTCTAGCGGGTCCCTTGGCTTAGTGCCAAGCCCAAATCTACCCGAAACCGCGGACAAGACGCCGGGTGGTAACTGACAGTATTCAAGGGCCTTTTTCGCCCGGAACTAGATACATAGCCCTAACGCACTAATCTGGCTGCTCGGGCACAACGCTCAACTCTCGGGAATGTGAAGGAAAGCTTTAGAAACGGGTTGTAGGTACAACACTTGGAACAAAGCGTATGTTTTAGACTGAATCTGCTAGTCCCTTTTGGAATGATGAGCTGAAAAATGTAAGGAAAAGGCCTGTAATTTCGAGATTTGTAGTTTAACCATATTTAGGGAGTGGGGGGGTTATTAAATCAATTTTGCGTATGCCGCCTGAGGCTATGACGGGAATAATTACGGAAGATATGTTTGTGACGCAGAATGACTCATTTGACGTTTGGAACATTCATACTCAGATTTCATTCGCAGATACAACTTCGCCTTAAGGCATGTACCCTCTTCCGTGAATACCTACCACAGGGAAAAGCGACAAAAATCCAAGATTATTTTAGTATGCATTCGTCATCCTACGATTACGATATCACCGCGAGAGAAGTGGTGCGAGGGTCTTGCTGGATTCGAACCAGCTTTCTCCTGTCTCAAGTGGGGCATGTGTCCAAGCTGCCCAGAATCTACTTGGGGGAACGGCCCGGACAGTGTACCACTGCACCATCCGACCCTATATCTGTGATTTTTGCTATGGTACGTGGGATAGTATGATGTGTCGCTGTTGCGGGATCCAGTAATGATGGTAGATAACAGAGCAGGTTGACAACGAAAGTGAAACAATTATTCCGATCGAGAGAAGGAGCTCAGGAAGCATCTTTCTCCTCACATATCTATGGGTCTTCGCTGTTCTATTAGGAGCCTGCTCACAACTAGTATCACTTCATCTACCAAACTCACTAACACGATTGATTGAATTCTAGACGTATCAGGTACAAGCCCTGCATCCAGGAGGCATGATACGGGTAGTCGATCTCTAGAGACTCTAAACTACCTAATTCCCCTGACTGTTGATGGCCATTATTCGCTTATTGTAGAAAAAAAGACACAAAGGTCCCAAAGGTTCGAGCCATGCATCTCCTTTTTCCTCTCCGCCGCGAACATCCACGCAACAAAGAGATTTCCCTAAAGCACACCGACTCGCGCCGAGAACCGTCGTCATGACTGAAGTCGTATTCCTCGTCTTCAAAAGGAAGCGCAGCCATTTCCAAAGCAGAAATTCTAAACGAAAGATACCAGAACGCTAAACGAAAGTCACCACTAGATGACTAATAAATTTTACTAGCACTACAGGGCATCAGGGGCAGTTAGTTTTACTTTCATGTAGTATTACAGACCTAAATATTGTTACTAAACAGCGCTAATTTTGTCCAATTAGTAACAATATTCAGGACTACAATACTACATGCAAGTAAAACTAATTGCTCCCGATACCATGTAAGATGATGTGGATCCTAATGCGAATATCCAGCCTCGCGGGTGTCATCAGATCAGCCTCGTAAAAATTACCTGAGCGTGATGGCCCAGCCAGTTCTATCTGCTATCACGGATTTATCCCGTAACTGTCATGCACAAAATTACTGGTACTACTGGAGTAAGCTTCTTTCGCAAAATCTAAACAACGTTGTCGATGAAGGCCTACAGCTATAGAGATGATAATATCCGGTCATAATCGATAGAAGGAATTAAATTTGTGTGTGAATTTTTGTGTCAGATTCCCTGACGAATTTCATGGCATCAAGGTGAGAGATGAGAGAAAACATGTACAGTAGAGCCCGACCAAACCCATAGTGGGTCCCGAGTTTAATTATTGCTAAGATTTATCGAATTTTTGGTACTTAATTTTGCAACACTTATCCTTCCAAATCGTTTTTTTCGTGCAGGAGTAAGTATTGAAAATATAAAAACAGTCGTCCCTCTCTAACTCGATAGTGGGTCGCGGTATAAGTCTTGAAAATATTCATCGAAATTCAACCATTTACATTTGCAATACTTACCCCTACAATCAAAATGACCTGTAAGGGTAAGTGTTGCAAATTTAAAAGTCCAAGTTACAATGAATGTTTTCAACACTTATCTCGGGACCCACTATCGAGTTAAAGAGGGACGACTGTAGTAAAATTTCTATAAATCTCTTCAGTGATTATACCGTGACCCACTATTGGTTTGGACAGGATCTACTGTATCGGCATACAATCATGTAAATGTATACTTACAGTATATATACCGTGAAGAGTTGCAGGTATCATGTTGTCGATGGCTGACTTACCGATAAGTACATCAATAGTCACAGGCAAATCTACACCTTTTTAATCCTCATCTTTGGTGTCAATTTGTTGTGACGCTGTAAAGTCCAAATGATTGCGCCATCATCGTTATGTAGGTGATGAGATGCGAAGAATTGTTAGGAAATGACGCCTCAACAGGAAACTGGTTACGATATTTTTGGTGGCGGAATGTTTTTTAAATCATTTCCGATTTAGCTGCCTAGCTATGACAAGAGATTTAAGTACATTTTTAAACAGTTACCCACTTCCCAACTCCTGAGGTGGCGAATCTTTGATAGTTGTTTTTTTTTGGCGACGATTGTAGCTTACTATTAAAAATACGCCACAAGAGACCCTTACTGTTGCAAAATTAACTTCATATTTGGTAATTGTACTGTGTGCAGTACGATTACGAATGTGCTGGCAGCGATTAGCCAGAAATCTCTGAAGTAATGTGAATTACTTGCACAAGCTCCTTCCTGGTCGTCATGACCATGAGCATGCGGCTATCTATCGACCACCGGTCAACCGAATTTGAAATGCGCACAGATATGGACCCGAAGCGTTTTATCCGAGAACGGGTTCCCCAAAAGAGATAAAATGACCGCTTCGATTAATTAGATGTGGCCCGCCTCCCTGATTACTTGACTGTCGATCAGTCTCTTACAGGGAACTGTCCCGTTCCTTTAATTTTTACTGCGTGTACTTGTCGTACTTCGAATCATACTTCACACGCCATGTATCTCCGGAATATTGGAAAAAAGACGCGATCAAGGATCAAATGGTTTCAAGAGCTTACACGTCGACAACCAATAATTTACAAAAATCGCACATGGTAAATAATCGCCGAATGTTAAATTTGTCCTCAAAGATGACAGATTCGACAATTTGACACGATGTCATTCCGAGCTTATCAGGGTCCTCATCTTAAAACTGTAACGAGAAATATGATTCATCATATGACTCAGCCCATCCCTTCATCATTGCAACTGAAGACAATCAAACGACGGTCGTTCTAAGAATCTACGAGACTCTGTCAATACAGCCGAATGTGCACGCAGTCAGAGTTTAGATACCTGTTCGCAAAATCCTCTAGATAACGTGGAACCAAGGCGTTGCTATAGTATGAAGGATGATAGCCAACGGTCACTGCACGCATGTGTTGCAAAAGCTGGGTAGCTTATATTTGATTTTTTCTCCATAAGTAGACTGACTGCAATATATACTTAAAGATCAATACTGCAGTGATCCCGCCCTTGTGGTCATCTGAAACTCACCAGCCTCCCTCTAAATGTAGTGAGTTGATGAGCTGTAATTGACCAGTCACTCGGGCCGGTTACGATTAACTACTTGATCTTGTAGCTGACCAACCCCGTAGATTTTCGTTGTCGGTATCGCCAACCTCTGCTTATATCACTGAGCATTTATTGTGATTCATTATCAACACGTGAAAAGCTATGATCACTTATGGTCCCTGCACTAAATTAGTGGGCACACGCATCACCTAAAACGCACTGCTCCTTGTCAAGAACAGGCTGTGCTGCAGTGGACAGCATACCAAGTATAAGTTACAATTGTTGCTGCGACAATCAGTATAGAGCCGAAGATCAGTACGAGCACATAGGACCAATGCTTAAGAAAACTTCCTTTTAGGTAATCTCTTCATGAGAATTTAAAACTTGGAGGTAACAGAATCCGTGTTTCAGAAAGATTTCGCGACCCTTTTGATCATGAGATTGATTCATTCTCGAGGATATTGTGTGGAGAGAGGAGTAGACCCAGAGTCACGTGTAGATAGCCTACTTACTAGATGATTCTCTCGAGAAGTGTTGCACTAAGCCGGTGATGCTTCTTATGAGCTTGAACTTCGCTTTGCTGCCCACGCATCACATACAAAATCCCCTACATGTATGGTTACCCATCAAGAAAGGATCTGATGACCCACCCCCCCTCAGGACTATTAGAGATTGAACCGTTAAGACCTTCTGACAAGATATAAATGTTGGGCGAGCGACTTAGATGACACCTTTCTGGCGTAAATTAGAGGCCCTTTGACAAGACGCTATTCATTTAGTGCTAGATATGTGAGATAAAATACGTCGTAGCTGATAAAGGTTACTGTTTGCAGAAACATGAGACCATAACGTAATAGCAATTGCTGAGTCTTGAGATAAATTGAAGTACAATAACGTAGACTGAGTGGAAAAGAAAAAAATCATGAACGTTAGAAAAGAGAGAATTCATGACGACTGCATGAAAAAAGCGATTGTCGTAACAGATATGTACCGGCGAAACAGACACCATTATCGTTATCTAGCAATTACTCCAACTAAAATTATCAGACGTAGATTTACTGCCTTGAAGTGATAGTTCCTGCCCTAGTAGTTGTACTTGGATGATCTAGAGCGGACCATCAAATCAGTGATGCATTCAGAATTTGCGCGAACTTTAATCCTTTGCTTAATCAAGATTAGTGCGTACAAATCACTGATCCTTCCTAGTTAACTATAATATGTGATCCCCCGACCCTCGTTAACACAACAACTGCACAGAAATCATTATTATCATATTCTGAGTCCAGTTCCATCTTTGCGACAAGTGCAAAAATCTCACCCAATAATTCCCTTCGCTATACTAATCATGCCTCCAAAAGTTGCATCCAAACCGAAAGTCAAGTCTAGTTCTGATCATGTCACATACCAAGGTCAGTTCCCTTATGGCCTTGCGTCGCATCAACGTTGCGCGCAAAATAGACCGGTCGCCATGCCGAGATGAAGCTCTATACCAATTCCGAGTGCAATAATATAGACTAACCCTTTACCAGACATGATAATAGATGCAATTGTCACACTGAAGGAGCGCAATGGTTCCAGGTATGCACATCGAAGGCCATAATTTAGTACACCGCGTCGCTCCTTTCATTCAGCTTACTTCAAATAGTCGTGTCGCCTTGAAAAAATACATCAAAGCTAACAATCAAAACCTTGTTGATGGCAAAATGTTTGACTCCCTTTTCAATCGCGCTCTCAAGTCTGGGGTAGAGAAGGGTGTCTTTGCGCAGCCCAGAGGTACGAGCAGCCATTCAAATTGAAAAATTAACCTAAGCATTCGGACAGGCTCATCTGGTGGGACCAAGCTTGCGAAGAAGGAGCCCAAGCCTTCATCTTCTAAACTTGTCGCTAAGCCGATTGAAGCCAAGGAACCCGAGAAAAAAGCAGTCGTGAAGAAGAGTGCGCCAAAAAAAATCGCTTCAGAACCCGTAAAAGAGAAAGCAAAAGAAAAGGTTGTGAGAGAGTCCGAAGATGAGGATGAGGAGGAAGAAGAGGTCGCTCCTAAGCCAAAAGCATCAAGAAGTACAAAAGCCAAGGCCCCCTCTAAACCAAAGCGAGCTTCGAAAGAGGTAAGAGCAAGTTATTGGCAAAGTTACTGTTAACTAACCTTTAAAGACTCCCGTAAAAGAAGCCCCCGTCGTCGTTCACCGCACCAAATCAGGACGAATAATAAAGAGTACAGCGACTCCTACCAAAACAGTTACGCCCAATAAGGCCACATCCAAATCAAAAGACAAGTCCTAAAAAATTCCAACCAACGATTTTTGATCTTCAATTAACGCTGGCGTTTACGAAACATGCGATGATGCTAAACTCACATGATCTCTTGGATAACTTGCACGTTTCCTCTTGGTACACATGCGTGATGAATGCGTGATCGGGTTTTTTGACTTGATGATCCACCAATTTGATGTGTCATTTAGCTGGAGTTATTGAGGTATTAATGATGTGGGAGTAATCGGTTCTTGGACATTGGTAACAAAGTTTAACTTTGAGGATTACATCAATTATTAATAATGAATTTGATAGAAGGTTATCTGACCGATCGCACGTTTATTTTCAAGCACTGTGTCAAGGAAGAACGTCCATTGTAGATATAATTGGTGACTATCCGTGTAACCATCATGTCTTCCTCCTATCAGTGTACGAGTCGAGTGGATACCTGAAACCTCTTTGTTCGTCGTAGCTAAGGCTCCTAAAATTGCTAATACGCCCATACTCGACCCTGAATTATGGTGGGATATGGAATAGATTTCACAAGCTTTTCTTTCTTGTTTCGCCACGGGGATGAGCGAAAAGTCACTTCACCCTTGGGACACAAGCTCAACTAAAAGCAAAGTAGTTGCCAAGAAGACTTTCTACACGGATTATGATTTAGGTCCAATCACAGAGCGCATCAGTTTATCTGGATCAGACGCTAATCTGATGTTACTTTTTATGTATGGCAACAGATTGGGGTACAGTCGTCCCCCTATAACTCGATAGTGGGTCCCGGTATAAGTGTTAAAAAGATTCATTGTAACTTGGACTTTTAAATTTGCAACACTTACCCTTACAGGTCATTTTGATAGCATGGGTAAGTATTGTAAATATAAATGTTTGAATTTTTATGAATATTTTCAAGACTTATACCGGGACCCACTATCGAGTTAGAGGGGGAAGACTGTACTTAGTTATGCACTGGTTAGCAGGGATATAGCTTGTAAATAGATAGGATTAATTTTGTCCGTCATTGCTCCATATTTATTGTTAACGAGGTACAGAACTTAAATTCAGCCACTAGCAAGTGCTATCCCTGCTATCCAGTAGGTTGTATCAAATCCTAGCCGGCTTTCAAGTCAAATTTGAACTCGCTGTTAGATCAGAAGATTTGATAACTCAAATTCTCACCAGGCAGTCTCTCGACGAATCAGACCGATTTGAATACCGAGTCGGATAGAGGATGAGCTTACTTGTATATGAACTCGGGTAGAATGTAGTGCACCCGCGTATTCGGATGAGGAACATTCTTCGTCATCCACCATCCCTATCGTAGTCACGTCTGATTCGAGCTAGAGTCGCTGAGCGAGTCTTCTCGTCAGCAAATGTGTGTGGACAGCGAATCAAAATTCCATAAGACTGACAGGGACTTCCGAATGACATTCTTCCGATTCGAGTAAAACTTGCTATGGCGCGTCTCACGTCGTCACAATAAGAGCGGCTCCCTGCAGCCACAATGTCCGCAGATTTCCGCGTGATTTTTGATGCGTTTAACGGTTCTCTACTGCTACGGGAGAAATTCATAGTGGAGTCTCTAGTTGGGGGTTAAGCGAGATCAATTAAGCCTATTATTGCATGATCTACTAGAAGATCCAGAATTTTTACCCCGAATCTGTGAACTTCCTTGGCGAGAAACATGTGAAGTGTGCCGACCGAGAGATTCAGCGTGGGCATTTGTTACTCAGTCAAATTCTTGTAACAGTGGAACCCCCCTTAGCTGATAGTGGGTCCCGGTATAATTACTGAAGAGATTCATAGAAATTTTACCGTTTATATTTGCAATACTTACCCCTACAATCAAAATGACCTGTAAGGGTAAGTGTTGTAAATATAAAAGTCCAAGTTACAATGAATCTTTTCGACATTTATACCGGGACCCACTATTAGCTAAGAGGGGTTCTACTGTAGTTAAATTGCATAAATTTTATGCAATGTTTCTATCTTATTGTATAAGTTATACAATATTGAGAGTTGTAAACCGGGACAGAAAGCGAAGGCTTGGTCGGATGATGAGGTAGTACACCGCCCGAGCCGTTCTCTCTAGACGAGTATAAGTAGTGGAACATGTATTTCAGTTGGAGGCTGGACAAAACTACTACGAATCTAGCGGGACCCTTAGACTTTATTTTCTCGCGTTCCCCAAGTTCGAGACCAGAGAACGCATCCTTTGAAGACCCTGAGCTTAAACGATGCTGAGGATTCCCGGAAAAAATTCCATGTCATTAGAGTTGACTACGATGTGGTACTCGCAAATGAGTGAAGCTTGAGTGCAAGCGTTCCAAAGGGCGAAATCTGTGGTTTCCCATAGGAAATATGTTACTTCCGAGTATGCATGTATGGGCCCTAGAGGCGCCACACATGGTCGATTGAAAGATAGATAAATTTACATGTAACAGGTCCATCACCTTTATTATCGCAGACAGGCTGAATACAAAAAGATTTTTATACAAAATAAGGGATATCATTTGCATCAATAACTGCTTGGCATCTATCAGCTTTACTCGTGGTCAACCTCCCATGATGCTCCAATCTGATGGAGCCCCAAGTTTCTCCGATAGCTTCATTTTTTTTTTTTTTAAATCATTTTTGCGTATGCAGCCTGAGGCTATGACGCGAATGATTACGGAAGATATGTATGTGACGCAGAATAACTCTGTTTGACGTTTGGAACACTCATACTCAGATTTCATTTGCAGATACCACTACAAGTAGTAACGCCTTACGACATGTACCCTCTTCCGTGAATACCCACCACAGGGAAAAGCGAGAAAAACCTGTGGCTATCTGAGCATGCTTTCGTCATTCTACGAATACAGTATCACCGCGAGAGAAGTGGTGTGAGGGTCTTGCTGGACTCGAACCAGCTTTCTCCTGTCTCAAGTGGGGCATATGTCCAAGCTACCCAGACTCTACTTGGAAGAACGGCCCAGATAGTGTACCACTGCACTATCCGACCCTGATAGCTTCACCAAGGTTTGCATAAAATATCAACCTTCTCATCTCTACTTCCGGTTATCGTGCCTGTTTGTAAACCTCCATGGAGTACCAGAGATACTCTATCGGATTCAGATCGGAGAAGTTTAAAGGCGAAATAATTGGATCTATTTCTGCTGCTTGTAGGGCTCCTATGGCATTCCCTGCGGCGTGACAGGAAGCTGCATCTTGCATCAACAATGTAAAAGAATTTGCTCGCTGTGCCGATAGAATCTAAGGGCCTGTTTGGATAGGAACTGCGGGAAAACTGCACCAGCGAAAGTGCACCGCGAAAAACTGCGCAGTTACAAAACTGCGCAGTTTTTGACGGTTTGTTTGGATATGAACCATAACTGCGCAGTTTCCCGGCAATTCCTGCGCAGTTCGTAAAATCCATTCCTGCACCACACAAATGAAAACTGCAGCGATTCGCTCCAACTTTTTGACTTCTTTGCAGTTTTGACTTTGACATCTCAGCCTTCTATTATCAGTGACGTCAGCTATTTCTTTATCGCTATGATGCAACGAAACACAACATCTAATTCTGCTTTGAGTGATCGTAAACGCCGTAGGCGTAAAACCTTTCTTTGTACTACGATTGCATGTATTGCAGCTGCTTCGTACTATCACAATACGCACAATGATAAAGCTCGGCAACACGACTCAAAACTACAAGGAGAGAGCTGGGTGAACGAAATGCTCAAAGGCCATGAAGAACGCATTACCAATCTTGGTGTATCAAAAGAAGGGTTCTACTTCGTAGAAAAACTGTTATTACGAAGAACGGCTTTCCAACTCACACGGAGAATGGGGACAAAGGAGCAGCTGGCTATCTTTCTGTTCGCGATACGAACTGATCTCTCGATGCGACAACTAGCAGAGCGCTTTCAACGAAGCACTGAAACAATACAGCGAACATATCATAAAGTTATGCGGTGCCTCATCAGCACAGACTTATACAAAGCTACAATCAAGCCTGCAACGAACGAAACACCGCTATCATCTGTGATTGAAGATAATACGAAAGACTACTATCCGTGGTTTAAAGATTGCATAGGGGCAATTGATGGGACACATATACCAATTTCACCACCTGATAGTGAAAGAGCTGTTTACAGAAACAGGAACGGTTTTCTTTCGCAGAATGTACTCGCCGCATGCAACTTTGATCTTCAATTTACGAACTTGCTCTGTGGCTGGGAAGGGAGTGTTGCGGATTCTACTCTCTGGTTTGAGGCTATACGATGTCAGGCAATCAACTTACCCCAGGACAAGTACTTTCTTGGAGATGCAGGATTCCCAAACTGTGATGCTTGTTTGACACCTTATAGAGGTGTCCATTATCACTTGCAAAAATGGGGGAAAGGAAACAGAGCACCGCAGAACAAAGAGGAGCTATTCAATCATCAGCATTCAAAGCTTCGTAACATCGTGGAGATAATTTTTGGAGTCTTGAAAGCAAAGTACAAGATTTTGACACGGCCTCGTAGTTTCAAGCTGGCTGCTCAAGTGCGAGTAGTTGCTGCAATCTGCGTGCTTCACAACATTCTTTCTAATATCAACGAAGAAGGACACTCGCTCAATATAGATGATAGTTACGAAAACGAGCAAGAGCCCATCAGAGTAGAGCAAGCCTACAACATATCACGAAGTGAGACACTTCGTGCAAACAGCCGCAGGGACAATATCGCTGAAGATATGTGGGCAGCTCATCTTATTAAGCGGCAACGAAGAAATAGATTAGGACTATAAAAGCTCCTGAAATGTCTCGTAGATAATGAACTCTGCCAAACCCTCGTCTACTTTCGCTGCATGCTTTCTCATCTCTTGTTTAATCCAATCCTCTCTAATACTCTTTCGCTGTAATAGCAAATATCTTCGTGCCATCGAGGTATCCGCCAAAACTTCCAGCATAGCCAAAATCCCTTTATCCGTCAAGCATGTTTCACTTTGTATCTTCGTAAAAGCCTGACCATCTAACGAAGCAGACGTATCTTCTGGTAGCTGTGATGCATCGTTAGAGACTGCAGCTTTGAGGTTCTCCGACATGTCCTGTAATACAGACACACCTGTTACTCGAATACGCTTCGTAGCTTTGGAAATTTGTGGTGTACCTTCTTCGCTGCCAGATCCGCTTTCATTGATGTTGAGGCTGATGCGTGGACGGGGAGTAGGTGTAACTGGTATGACTGAGTTTGAGCGGCTTCGTATAAACTCGAAACTTGACTCTTCTTCTTCGTCACTTGAGATCTCGTGTCGCGTATCGTCTTCTCCTCCAAAGAAGCTATGTTTCCCAACCGCCAGCTTATTACCGAACATTTGATCCATATCTTCGTACCAAGGAAAGGAGCTTCGCTGCCATTTCTTTAGATGTGGACGTTTCTATTGGTAACATGACAGCAATCTTCGTAGCATCATGCTTATATGACTTACTTCTAATAAACTATCCCATACTTGAGACTCAGCTATAACTAGCTTGTTTGCTGAATCATACCCAAATCCAGAAAGTTCGCTGAGAAACTTCACTTCCTTAAAATCTTTCTTCACCCTGCTAAACTTTGATTCTGAGGAGCGCTTTGTTTTCAATTCATCGTTGAGGCTGTCTGAAACTTGTTGCCGAACAGATTCTTTAAACCCATTCTCTGAAGTGTTGCCATCAATTGTCGCTTGCTTCAGGATGTCAATCATTGTCAAAACATCTTCATCTGTCAATCTCGCATTGGGCTGTCTGGCTTTCATCGCTATTTTAGTGGCCGTCCTTTGGAGCTGCGACATTGCTAATGATACAGCGAAGAGAGATATGGCGAAGAGTATCAGAGTAAAGATTGACTGCTGAGGCGGATGATGTCATCAATAACATGGTGTCACGGTTAGCACTCTGCAGCCTTGCTGACAAATCATGCTATGAACAGCTTTCTAATATCTGCGACATGGCGAAGCCAAACAACGCAGGTTTACTCGCAGCTATTCGTGCAAACTTTGCCAAGACACGAACTGCGCATTTCTATGAAAAGCTGCACCTGCGCGCAGTTCCTATCCAAACAGGCCCTAAGGCAGAATGTGTTGACAGTATGACTCCAACATGGTATTGCCCCGTCTCTTATCCCGCACCTGGAAGAAGGTTTTATGTGACCTGATGAAGTATCCTCAACAAAAGGGCATGAGCATCAAAGTTTCAAATGTTCAGAAACGAGATGTGTCTACTTTTGAACATGTAACTTTATTAGGATTACTGAGCTTATTACGAACATTGCTCCCAAATAAGCTTAACCTCCCCCTGTCCGCCACCCCAAATTCGTCTGCAAATTTTGCTATCCCACAAATAAATTGCCTTTTTTTTTTTAAATCATTTTGTATTCAGCCTAATAGCTATGACAAGTGATCTAAAAATCAAATACAAAAATTAAACGAATTTCCCCGAGCATAGGTCATGATAGCTCACAACTTTATTAGTGACCCTGCCAAACTCCCAAATAATTTCCAAAAAAAAAATTCAGACAAACACTATAATCCCACTTCAACTCTACCCAGCCTCTTCATCCTGTTCCTTTGGCATTAAATTTGATTTTGTGATTATTTATTTATCAAATATCTGTTTATTATTCGTTGTTGCTTTATTTATTTATTTATTTTATTTTTGTAATAAATGTTGATCAGATTTGAATCTGATGTTTTTCCATGGTTAAGCATTTAGAGATCTCAAGGAATCTCAGCAGCTTCTCCCTGCCAACATTAGTATTAAAAAGTATTTGCAAATTAAGAGGCTCTAATCCTTCATATGCCATTTTCCTATCTGCTGAGAATTAGTAAATTGCCTTGCTTCCACCCAAAATTCTGTCAAAATGAGTCAACGTGAGAATTCCATTCGTGAAGCCATTGAAGCTTTAGAAAGTAATCCAAATTTAACTGTAAAGGCCGTGGCTACCGCGTATTCTGTACCAAGAAGCACACTTCGTGATAGACTCACAGGTAGTGTCCCGCAGCAAATAAGTCAACAAGGAGTGCAGCGGTTGACTCCTAATCAAGAGGAATTTCTTGCTTAGTGGATCCTTGATATGGATGCTCGAAGGTTTCCCCCTTCACACGCGAGAACACGAGAAATGGCTTCTCGAATTCTCAGTATGAATAAAGATACTGATCCACTCGGGAAAGATTGGATACCAAAGTTTATAAAACGGAATTCTAGAGTTGCATCTATTGTCGGCCGACGGATTGAGAGTTTACGAGTTGCTGGCACCAATCATACAGCCTTAGAAAATTTTTACAAACTATTCAAAGAGATTCGAGATCGGTTTAACATCCAGACTGGTGATATCTGGAATATGGACGAGCAGGGAGTTGGACTTGGTGTTTGTTTAAACACTAAGGTACTATCTTCTTCGAAGAAGACTCGTACGTTTGTTAAATCACCTCAGAATCGCGAGTGGGTTTCTGTTCTTGAGTGTATCAGTGTGACAGGCAGAATTATTAAGCCACTGATCATTTTCAAAGGGAATAGTCTTCAAACGTCATGGTTTGAAGAAAATACCCCAGATTGGACTTTTACAACATCAGAAAACGGATGGAAAAGTAAATTGATCGCTTTGGAATGGTTAACTGATGTGTTTTTGCTTCAAACAAAGCCTGATGGAGGCCGCCCTCGGATGCTCGCCATGGACGGTCACGGAAGCCATGTGGATGTAGATTTCATGTGGGAGTGTAAAAGGAATAATGTAGAGCTTGTGTTTCTTCCACCTCACTCTTCACATGTGCTTCAGCCACTAGATCTTGGTGTGTTCTCCCCCTTGAAATCTTGTTACCGAAAAATTATCACAGATCTCGCTCATCTTGATGACGCCGCGCCTGTCAAGAAGCAAAGCTTCCTCAGCGCCTACAATCAGTCCAGGATTGAAGCTCTTACTGAAAGAGTATTACGTAGTGGCTGGAAAGCATCTGGTCTTGTCCCTTGGAATCCTGACAAGGGTCTTAATTCATCGCAGGTAGCTCAACCCCCGGAGACATCTCCAAAGAGACTATCCACACCACCTCCATCTGCTCCTAGGTCTGGAACCACTCGAATAGATGTTAGAACACCTAGCAATTCGAGGGAGCTACTTAAGACAGCACAAAGTCTAAAAAAAAGGAAGAGGGAGGACGGCAAATAGATGAGATTAATTAGTAAGGCAGGCAAGGCCATTTCACTAGGTAATGCTCAACGAGCTCGCGATCAAGAGGTAATCCACAAGCAGGAATCTCAGATCAGACAGCTATCCTCTAAATCTTCACGTAAAGGAGTAACAGTTGACCCGAATACTCGCTTTTCTTCAATCGAACAGATCAAGCAGGCACAATCTGAACAGAAGGCACACGAAGAACTACTAGCATCCAGAAAACCCGAATTGGAGGCTAAAAAAGCAGCAGCAGCAATGTTAAATACATCTCTGGAGGCCTGTTAATTTGAATGGCAATTGTAGTTGATTTGTAGACTTTATAATAAGGATTTGTCGGCTTGGTGTAGATGCGATTTTCCAAATTTGGGGTGGCGGACAGGGGGAGGTTAGGCTTATTGGCTCATATTAGACGATACAAGGCTACAATAAAGCCTCGTTCAGCCTCGCTATACGATTATGGGGAAAACCAAGTCAAGCTACCAAAATAGGGACTTATTTGAGAAGTCAGAAACCACTCAAAACCTTTAAGATATTCTAAAAATGATGAGAAGATAAAAAAAATTCTTCCTAGTGGCATGGTATATTTAGGGAAAAACCTTTAAATCCTCAGAACTCACATTTAACTATGCCGAGGTTTGAATCACCGAATTTTGAACTCAAATTCCAGATATATCAACAAGGAGGGATATACTTGTTAGGGATTTAGAGGATGTAGATCTAGAAGATGCAAATGTAGATTATACACCACGAGATGATGGACAGCTATCGATGAATCAATCCAGGCCGTTTTTGTCAGGTAGCTGGGAGCCTTACCTGTAACAGGCGAAGTAAATTCTTAACTGAAAAGATAACTCAGTAAAAGATTATCCCTCCTCCTCTGAGTCTAAGTACATTTAAATAAATATAAAGACAAAGGGAAAACGTAGACTTGACTATCCAACTAATTTTAGGTCATTCTCTTTGACTGATGTTGCCTCAAGAGCCATGCCATCACATAAAAGTGCAATCTGCCAAAAATAGTGTTGTAAGTTCACGACGCTAAATATATACATGTACCTGAGAGTCGCGCATCATCTATTTTTAACAATCTTGAATATTTCTTCGCCTCGAAATATATTTTTACATCATGACATAATATTGGCAACACATTCAACAATTTTCAACTATGACCAGTGAAGGAAGTGAAGTTCTATCTACAAAGACATTGACACGGGCCTGCAACTTCGGATCAGACTACTTTGAACACTGAATTTTGCAATAATACTTCTAACAACGGATAAAAAAGGTTTTTATATTCATCCCAACAGCTAACAAAAGCGAATTGAGGATAGAACCCAACAGCTTGGCTTGATCAATGGAGGAACATGATGAATACATAGCTTCAGTTAGGGACTTGTTGATCAAGGAAGCCTATCTTGCTGTTTTAGACCAAAGAAAATCAAGATCTTGGACATAAAATAATTCAAGAATATACAGAAAATGACGGAAACGTTCCCAGGGATGCTTCCATGCTAATTGAAAAACTCCAGAGACCTAAATGGAGAGTCCAAGTCATAACATCTTTTTGGAAAAATAAGCAGTACTACTCTCAAGCCTAGAAAAATAACCTGGACCTCTCAAATTCTTGCAAACCTAGACAAATCATTTAATAGCAGAAAAACAAAAAAATACTTAGATCCTACTACGGGATAATAGTAATTCGCGATTAAATATTGGCTGTCCTAGTCTTGCAGGAATATCACTTGTATCAGTTCCACAAGCGAGGTGAAACTCAGCGAGAGACAGAGCCCTCGTAGATGAACGAGAACAGAGCCTAGGTCAAATGGGCCAGAGTACTAGTATACGAATAAGTACAGAGTCCTATGGGAGAGTGTAAGAATACCGTATATGTAGGCTTTTAATTATACAGGAAGGTGTTTATCAGCTTCAACCCCTAGATTCAGGTAATTAATCGTATTTGTTTGGACTTACTCTGTTGTCAACATTAATGGACTCTGTGACTGATCCTTGAATAAGCCAACAAAGCCTCAGGAAACCAAACCTGGACATGGGTCTCCATTACCAATGATAATATACTCAAAAATAGTTATGAATAGAACAAGATAAAGCCACAGACAAAATCATCCTCAAATATTAATTTAACCAAGAGAGTAATTCTATTACAAGACGAAATGGCAACGGAGGAATTCTTATCATTACAAATTGGGCACCAGACTAACGAAGCATTTCAAGCTAAGGGTATCGATGGCCCTGTAGTAGCTATTGTTGCCAAGATATGAAGAGAAAATATTGTTTCAAGTAATACTGGGCCCAACTCAATTGACTTTCTTTTAGAGAGTGTTGACACCTGGAACTATGTTGCCTCTCATGTAGTATCAATGAAAGATAAGCTATGGTACAAAGAAGCCATATTTCGAATTCTAATCGCAGAGTTTGAAAATGTTAACCCCAGTTGCATCCCAGATTAAATTGCTACTTATAAAAATGAACTTAAGCCTATTGGATAACTTTCAGGATTACCCCAGCAGAAAAGATGAAGGAACAAGTTCCTAGACCAATAGTGGTAGCCTTTGAAACTGAAGCCCAGGCCAAGCAAACAATAACTAGGAAGCCTGTCATAGCTGGAGAATCACTGATGGCCCAAAATTATTTTAATATCCCACCGACAACCCAGTGTATCAAGTATCAAGGCTTTGAACACGTTGATACAGAATACAGATGGGAAACCGAGTGAAAGCTCTGTGCTGGTCCACATAACGCAAGGAAAAATGTCTGTACTAAGCGTAATATTGTCGGAAATAAGCGTGCTTGCCTTATTTCCAATTGCTCTGGCTGTGGAGAGGCACTTACAGCTGTAACGGCTGATAAGCCGATGTATCCCTGTAGCTTATGGTAGCAACCATACGCTCTTGATGCAACCCCTACAGCCCAGTTCGCTTATGTTAGCTTCCGTCTAGCAATCGGTTGGGGCGGATGCTCAGACTTGGCCTGGTAGGGCACCAAGCAACTAGTCTTTATTAATAATGTTTTAGAAGGTATTGAAACAGGATTCAAAGGTTAGGGGTCAAGTATCTAGCAGTAGGCAAAACATATATATATATAGGCGATATCAGTAACATTCATAGCTTCTCTCTCTATAGATAATTATAAACTACTTTACGATATACAGTGCTTCTGCCTCAATATCCCGAACTGTGACAACAGCAGATAGTACAAGTTACCGCACTCTAATTAACCTTCTGTTGAGAAAAGTGGCTCGGTAATCAAAAATTAGGGACGACTCGGCACAACGTTTAGCGAGGGGTTCCTTCAAGTCCTTCAATGCAACTCGAAAAATAGTGCATAGGCAACAAAAAATGCCCTTCAACTCGCAGAAAAGCTGAAAATCGATACTTAAGCAGTATAGGAACCATAGCTCCTGCCACTTCGAGGCAATAGAAACTACGAGGGTGTCCAATCTATAAGGCACACCTCATTTAGCAGACATCTCACATCTTCTGAACGACATGAGCTCAGACCTAGGATAATATTCCCCATTTTCAAGGAAATAGAGGCACTTGAAAAGAAACACGAGAATTATTCAATAGACTACAATTTTATGGCAGTGTGTCTTGATTGTCAACATCTATAACCAGAAAAATCAAGGTGAGGAAAACGAATCATTGAAAGTAGAGAGAATCAATCATGGGGTCACTTTATCCCCACAAAGCATAGTGGTGGGTGACTTCAAGGAACACTATACTGACTGAGATCCTTACTTCTCAAATCCATTAATGCTTAAAGTTTATAAGCTTGGTTTCGGGCGCTAGGGTTGATACTGATTAATCAGATTGGACAGGGAACCTTCTATAGAGCCATTATGTTATGCTCTTCTGGTTTGGATCTCAGCCTGGCTACGAGGTGGTTAGAAGAAATGATAGAAGACTGGCAAGCACTGACCATAAGATCTAACCATGAATGGATTCTGTTCATCAGAGAAGGGAGGGTAAACTCTAGGAGTAAATTACTAAATCTAGTAGATTCTATACGGATAAAACGAATCAGCCAGAGTACAAGAAGAAAATCCAAAAATTGATCTCACAATCATCAATCTTAGATCTTTTACATCTGCAATCCCTCAGCCAGAAAAATAAAAGCGAGATCGTCAATTAGGATATTTAACTAATGCAAAAATTTGATCAATTAGTCAGGTACTCGTTACGATTATTCTTAAAGCATCTGAAGACACTATACCATGGACGAGATCGGATGCTATAGTGAAACCATGGTAGACAGAGGAACTTTAAGTCCTTTGGAAAAACATGATCAGAGCTCAGAGAAAGCTAGCTGAAGGGCTTCAAGGGACTTTTCGCAGCAAGAGTTATTGGATGTCAGAAAAAAATACTTCCGAGAGATCAAATCAGCTAAAGGAATCATTGGAATGAATTCTTGGAGAAGGAAGATCCTAATTCTATTTTTAAGCCTTTTTATTATGCAAAAGATATGAATATGAAAAAATTATCAGCTAGACATAATGAGATGGCAGGGCTTGCTCATAACTTTCAAAAGAAACTGCAGGGACTAATGTCAAGACTTCTTCTACTCTTTTAGAATCACCTCCCTTAAATTTGAGTCAGTATTAACTGGAGGATATAAATGTAATGGGACATGAGTTACGGACGCTGCACGTAAGTGATGCCACAAAATAATCTATATTTTTTTATGAAGATTATTTACCACCAGAAGGATGGGGACTCTAAATAATACTCGACGTTACATCAAGCCACTACTATTTTGCGTACGTTTTTTCGTGCCTATTAACCAAACCTCTTCCTTACAGCTCAGCTAATCGGCAAGGCCGGGCCCGTAGGATAGCCCAGCCTACCAGCAATGGGTTCAGCCTGTAACAATATGTGGCTGGCCTGAGCTTACATCTGGCAAAGTAGAAAGAGCAGGTTGTCACCCCCTTAAAGAAAAGGCACCTGGCTTAGATGGGATCAATTGGAACATAATTGAACAGGATTATAGAGGAAATAAGGGGGCATTCACTTAAGTATATTCCTTTTATTTCAACCCGGGCATCAACCTTGATTCTAGTGACAAGCCACAGATTCTTTTTTAAAGAAGCCAGTAAAACTCGACTACTCCCAAACCAAAGCTTATAGAGTCATGTCTTTCCCGAACCATCAGGATAAAGTCTTGGAAAATATGCTCGCCCACAATCTTGGATACTTGGCAGAAACTGCTGGAAATGTTGCGCAACGTAAAATCGCAACATCAAAATGTAAGTGTAAAAATGAATGTATTGATCAGATTAATTTTTCATGACAGGGAAAGCCAAGTATATATACAAGCATTTTACGCCAAAAGCATAAAGCTACAATTCACGTATCGTGGCGTCACTTTAACAAATATATCCCAGAATAAACATCTAAGCGCCTTCGCCAAACTCAGCCACTAATAGTCCCACAACAACTTGTAATTCAAATTGCATCAACTTCAACACTGACAAGATACAAAAGATCTTGCCGGGAACCTCGAAGAAATAGATAACTAGGAACTCTGAAACACAACGTGTCTTCATTTTCAACAGAAACTACCAACATTTTAGATTTATCACATATTAGAGTGAGATTGAAAAACCTTCTGTAGGTGCTTGCCTTCTTCTGCAGGCCTCACTGGAGCCAGAAATACTTGCAAAAAGAAAGATAACTACTCTCTTCCTGGATTCTAAGTGGAGATCTTGTCAAGCTTCGAAGAACCAGCTATTAGCGATTAGGAGTAAAATTGGGTAACCTCTAAGGCTCCTATCATGAGTCTCTTCTTTCCTCAGCAAACAAAAGCTAAGACCATCTTTTCATGGAGAAATTGTGAAGTTTACACCTCTTAAAACAAAAATACCCCAAGGTAGTCCTGTTTCACCAACACTATTTTTGATTCATACAAGGGAGATATTCGGCTCCAAAGCTGTGAAATTCTTATCTTACATTGATAATATATCCCTAACAGTTTCATCTACTAGCTGTTAAGAAAAATACTCAGATTTTATTTGCCGGTAAGTTGAAGGTCGTATAATTGCAGCAAAAAGAAAGATTCCATTACACGATGATAAAGATTAATTAAGAATTCTTAAAGACGTAGAGGATATAAATCATGAGTTAAATAATGTGTATATATATTATTACTGTTGGGATGTATTGGCTACAAGGAAAAAACTATATACACGTGACATAAAATCAACGACAGGCTGACACTTCGACACGCCCCTTCAGCCTCAGACGATCTTATTTCGCCCGTTTCACTACTAGGCCAAATCTCCAGATATTTGTTATCCTTCAAGAATTCTCATATTCAGCAACTTAATAAATTTACCGTGCTTAGCTCTATTCATAGACTTTGTGGGCCCATCTGCTGCCATCAGATTGGTTGGAATATATTGAGGTAACACTCTTCCACTAGTGATGTGGTCACGGATGAAATGATGCTTGATATCAATGTGTTTAGTGCGCTGGTGTAGCTCTGGATTTTCGCTTAAGGCTAGACTACCCTAATTATTGCCATAAACCTTTGTGGATAATACGTCTGTGCCGGAGTAGCCCATTTGACGCATCAATTACTGGATCCATAAAAGTTCCTGAATAGAAGCAGTGAGTGCATAATACTCAGCTTCCGTCGTGGAAAGTGCAACACTGGTTTGTCCCTTCGATGAAGCTGAAATAACCCCTCCAGCAAGAAAGAAAACACTTCCACCAGTAGAGCGTCTGGTGGTTATATTTCCGCCCCAATCGGAATCACTATAGCAATGTAGAGTTGTATCAGTCGCATTTGCATCTTACATTATCCCAAGATTTATTGTACCTCCTACATAGCGTAGTATACGATTGACTCCTTTGATATGGTTTGACAAAGGATTAGAAAGATACTGAGAGAATACCGAGACCGCATATGAAATATCGGGTCTAGTATGAACCGCAAGGTACAATAACGAGCCTATTTTAGACTGGTAATCTTGTACTTCGGCGGCGGTCGCTTGACCTGGATTTGGGACCAAAAAGGTCTCATAGCCCGGAGCCATTGGTGTTTCTGCGGGATGACAATTTTCCATGCCAAAACGTTCAAGAATTTGACGGCACTAAGCGTCTTGCGTAAGCCATAAGCGCCCCTTTTCACGGTCACGAGTAATACGGACACCCAGGAAATACTGTGCCGGGCCCAAATCCTCTAACTGGAACTTTTTGGCGAGTCGGATATTCATCTTTGCAATTTTCTCTTTTGATTTTCCAGGCAAAAGGAAGTCATCAACGTAGGAAATGACTATAAGACGATCCTCACTATGGATAAACACACAGTTATCGGATTCAAGTGACGAAAACCCCGGTTCTTCTAGGCATTTGAGCAAGTGCTTTTGCCATAATCTTGGCGACTGTTTGAGGCCATATAAAGCCATAAGTAGCCTGCATACATAGTCACCATTGGGAGTCATACCTGGTTCCCGCCAATTAGGAGGGAGTTCGGCGTAAATATTGTCGCGATCGGCCGTGCTATTCAAGAAGGCAGTAACGGCGTCTAACTGTTCGATTTCGAGATCAAACTTGGCCGTAATAGATAAAGCGATTTTCCAGGAGGTATTTCGACACACTCCAGCATAAGTTTGAGTGAAATCACGTCCGACTTGTTGCTCAAAACCGCGAATAACCCATCTAACCTTATACTTCAGTATATCACCATTCTTGTCCCTTTTCGTCTTCAGCACGATCTTGCCACTAAGCACCTTTTTTTCTGGAGGAACCTCAGAACGAGGAATGACAACCCAGGTCTTTTTACTTCCAATCGAGTCGTATTCTCTCCTAAAACCTTCTTTCCACTGCATCTTGTATTTGCCACTAAGCGCTTCAACCATGGTTTTAGGATCATCTTCGTTTTGACCGATCTTGCTTGAATTAGTAGCAGCAATGAATGCTGCGAATGCCACATCTTCGTTAACATTTCTGTTACGGTTGGATCGCAAAGCACGAGTCGACGGTTCAATTGCCACTTTAGGTCTATTCTTGGATCCTGGTGGTCTACCACGGGGTCTCTGCGCCTGTGATAGGCGCCTAATTTCCTCAGCTTCCTGATTAGCCCCAATTTCCTTAGTTTCCTGATCGTTCCCAGTTTCCTCAGCTTCCTGATAACTCCTACTATCCTCAACATCCTCAACTTCACCGACTTCCTCAATCTCTCTAACCTCCCTAGTCACTTCGTCTCCACTTAGACCCACCTCATCATCGAGAGTTTGGTGTTTTTCATACACCAGTTGTTAAGGATGTATCTTAGTCCAATTCACAATAAGTTATAATGTGATGTGAATAGTTGGGAAAACGTTAATATGAGCTGGGTAGCAATTAGCAATAAGAGTGAAAGAACTTAATTCAATAAACTAGACTTATGAGTTCACTATATACAAAGGGTCTCTTTCCACATCATTGGTGTGAGAACAAATGTTATACGATGTTAATCATGGAATGTTGAACACGATGTTGTCAATGCCCCTACACTCGTAATCGCTGATAATGATTCCGTAGATGACTTCCATTTGTATTGATGATTACGAGCCTTTGTTTTGTCTTGGTAAATGATAAGTTAATACGCGCTTATTAATGCCTGTGCGTTTATGCCTGTGCGGTTCGCTTCAGAATCCTGTATACCTTATCACTCCCCCTCGAACCTTACAGCATTCAATACACCAATATTTGACGTATGGTAATCAAACAAAGATTTTGGAAGTAATTTAGTGAAAAGGTCGGCAGGGTTCTCTTTACTCGGAATTGACTCGGGACTGAAAGTACCCTCTTCAACATGCTGACGTATCCAATGATAGATTTTATCAATGTGTATTGTAGTTCGCATGCTCTCGGGATTCTTCGTGAGAGAGATCGCTCCATCTGAATCCATAAAAACAGGAATTGGCTCGTCATGAATAAATCCCATCTCTTCCATAATGTCACGAATGAATAGGGTATTCCTCCCTGCAAGATTTGCGGCTACGTATTCGGACTCTGTCGTAGATACTGTAATAAGCCGTTGCTTTTCCGCAGTCCATTTTATAGCCCCCCTGACAGAACAATAACTGATCCGGTGTCATGGATCGCATATAAAAGCAAAGAGCATTTGTATATAAAATGGTAAGTTTATATTTTAACTATGAAGAAAGAATCTCCTCTGGGAAACTATACAAGTATAAATAAACATATGTACATAGTCTAGAGACATCCGATGTAATTTCCTAACTCATGGGTTCCTCCATCATTTGTTGATAGCATAATCCAATAACTTGTTTTTGTTAGAGGAAACAAGAAACAAGTCCTGTTTCATCAAGTCCTCATGAGTAACTTCAACAATGCTTGTTGGTCAATAAATTTGTGCATCCTTAACTTGTTATCGCGTTGGATAAGCAAGGTCGCCTATGTCTGTTCGCATAGGCTACAGGATCTTACGGCTTACCAGCCGTCACATCCGGATATAGATTTACGGTCATATCCCTTTCCATTATCTGCATCCGAATAGGTAATTATTGTAAATTTTGGTTCTGAATGTCGATTTCTATCGTATAGTATTCCTGTATCTATCGAGCCTTTGAGGTACCGAAATATATGTTTGACTCCATTCCAATGTTTCTGTCCTGGATATTTGCTAAATTGAGCCATTAAATTAGTAGCATAAGCAATATCCGGTCTTGTTGCAATTGCGGCAAACATTAACGATCCAATTGCTGCCCGATACTTTGTAGGATCTTCAAATGAATCGTTATTGTTGGGCATGAATGTCAATGAAGATGGTAATGGTGTAGGTGAAGGTGTACTGTTCTCCATGTTAAATCGCCAAAGAATCTTCATGATGTATTGTTTTTGCGATATTTTTATCGAACCTGTAGCAGAGTTTCTTTCCAAATTTATTCCTAGTAATAGTTTAGGATATCCTTGGTCAGTGGTTTCCCATTTTTTCGATATTTCTTGCTTGACTTTCTGTAATCTTCCAGAGTTCGTAGAAACAATAAAAAAATCGTCAACCCAGACAGCTATTATATCATATCCTTCAGTGTCTTTTCTGAAAAATATACCATGTTCCTTAACAAGTTGTTTATAGCCCAACTTTTCAACTAAAAAACCTCTTAAAGTTTTGTTCCATTCTTTTCCGGACTGTTTAAGCCCATATAAAGTGTGTTTGAGTCGACAAACTCGCCCGGTCCCGTCGTCGTAGCCCTTTGGTTGTCTCATATAGATTTCTTCCTCGAGATTACTGTTCAAATAGGCTCCTTTAATATCCATCTGACCAATGGCATGATTGTGATATGCAGCAATTGAAACTAAGAGACGGAAGGAGTCAAATCTGACTACTGGACTAAAAGTATCAGAGTAGTCATAAATAAAACCCTGAGAGAAGCCTTGGGCAACGAGTCGTGCTTTGTACTTGGAAAGATTACCATTTTCATCGAATTTCTTGGTGAAGACCCATCTATTCCCGACAATATTTCGATCTTTAGGTGGTTCTATAAGTTCCCAGGTATTTTTATCTCGGAGTATATCTAGCTCAGTCTGAATGGCTTTCTCCCAGTTTTCGCTATCGTGACTATTTCGGGCTTCCTCAATTGTGTTAGGCAGGTCTTCATCTCCATTTTTGTGCATTAGGGAGTAGGCAAATTGGTAGAATTGAGGAGAGTTGGCATAATAATCACCTAATGAAGGCGGATAAAAAACATCTTGTGCTACGAAGTTCGCATCTGACTGGCGGATATGCTTCCTCGGATTAAATCCTGCCAAAGTACGGTAATCTTTCTTAGTAGAACTTCCAGACTTTGTCATGGCCCGAAGACTTCTCTTATTAATACTGTCCATTTCACCTAAGTCTTCTGTAGTAGAGGGTTTATCAAGGCAGTCTGTCTCATTCTGCGCGAAAATTTCATCTTGAGTCTCATCTTGAACTTTTTTTGGAACAATTTCTTTGTCATTAGTAATTTTCATTGACTTGTTCTCTTGGTGGTTCTGATGAATAGTATTGTCAATCATATCTATATTTAAAAATCTTTTTGATTCTTTAGGTCTAATTGTATGGTCCGGTTTAAAAAAAAAGTTTCCTGATATGCGAATATTTTTTGTGACATCATCATAATATCTTATCGCATTTGGACCGTCTTCAAACCCAGTGAATATAACTTGCCGTGTCTTAGATTCAATTTTAGACCGAGGGGTCTCATCTAACACGTGCACCGTCTCACCAAATTCTCTTACTTTTGAAAGGTCTGGGCGCTTCCCAGTAAGCATCTCTAGCGGAGTTCCTCCATTTAAAGTGGCGGTTGGACTACGATTACGTATCCATGCTGCATGTAAGACAGCCTCCCCCCAAAGAGTTTCGGGTAAACGTTTTTATATTCTTATAGCACGAGCCAAGTCCGGAAGTGTCCAATTCATTCGTTCCGAAACTCCGTTTTGTTGTGGTGAGTATGGTGCTGAAGTTTTCAGCTCGATTCCTCTTTCGTCGAGCCAGTTTCGAGTACCCTCATACTCTGCGGTATTATCTGAATGAATGGCTTTTGGCCAACGGCCATGCTGAGTATGTACCAGATTACAATAGTTCATGATTTGTTGTTTGACCGAGGATTTATTCTTCATGAGTTTCACACTGATATATCTGGTGTAGTCATCTATGAATAGGATAAAATATTGATTTCCACCTGGCGTGTGTTTTAAGTTTGTGGATCCCCAGACATCAGTGTGGGTCAAGTCTCCAAATTTTGTGGACTGTCTTTTGGCCTGAAGTGGAAAAGGTGCACGGTGTGATTTTGCGGCAATACAGCTCTCACAGTCGAGTACAGATGGTATTTTCTGATCTTTATCAATCTCAACTCCTTCCACAAGCCCTTTATTGAACAATATTTTTAAAGACGACAGGGAGAGATGTCCCATACGACGATGTGTCTCTTCCCATGATAATACCGGGATAGCAACTGCATGAGCTGTATGTATCTGGTTTAAAATAGCTTTTGCATTGACTCTATACAGATTACCATCTAGAGTCCCAGTAACAATTAGATTTCCTTTGCAATTTCGAAATTGGCACATTCCGTCCTTAAATGTTGCCTCTCCTCCGGCTTGATCAAGCCGTGGCCCTGATAATAAGCAATGCCGTGTTGATGGGACGTATAACACATTTGTCAGTTTAAAGTTTTTTTGGTGAATTCATATCAGTTCCTCGCATAATAACTGCTCCGGTTCCTTCTATACGTGCAGTAATGCCACCTGCAACATTAAGAGTTCCGTTGATCGGGGTATATTCTATGAACATTTCTCGTTGATTTGCAATATGAGAGCTCGCGCCAGAGTCTGCAATCTATGAATTTCTAGACCATGAAGAAGATAAAAAATGAGCTGACTTGACAATCTGATTTTCTGCTTGAGCCATGTGACTAGCATAAAATGTGTCATTTTCGTCAGTTATTTGAGCGTCTTGTCCTGGGTTTCCTGTACTCCATTCAATTTTCTTTCTTTCCGTTTCTTGCCCCTTTCTTCTAGTGATTTGGCGGGGCCCTTGTCCCTCTTTTCCTCCCCCTCTACTGTAACAATCTTCTTTGAGGTGACCATTTTTCCCGCAATTCAAACATTGTTTAGGTACGGCAATGTTTGCATCTTCGGATTTATTTGAACGTCGGATCTCTTCCTCGAATATTTTGTTGGCGATATAATCGGGATCGGCATCGTTGAGGCTATGAATGCTGGCAAATATTGTGGACACATAGTTGTCGTATGATGGCGGTAACGACTTACTCATAGCAATTGCGAGGAGATAATTATCAATCGTGATACCATTCTCGGCTAGCTCAATATGTAGAGCACGAATTTCTCCAATATGCTCACGAGCAGAGGCTCCTTCCACACACCGCATGCTCCAGAATTTCCATATCATATCAACTATTCCTTGAGCTCCAGTTGATTCATGAAGTCCCTCTAAAATTCTCCATACACGATCGGCTGTTTTGGCGAATCGAACTTGATGATAGTCTTTAGGCCCAAGTGAGTTCTTAATAGTGATTCTGGCAATTTTTTCTCGACTAGTCCATGCCTTAGCATCTTTCGCTTCATGTGGCTGTTTTTCTTTGCCGCATACAATCTCCCACAAACCACACATGTCAAGATTATCCTTCATGTGCCCTTTCCATGTGGTCCAATTCAGATCGTTGAGTTTGTCGAAGCCGCTAAAGAGTAAAGTGATTTCACGTGGCATTCCCAGAATATTCGTATCATTCTTGGTATCCATGCTGAAGAGTAAAAAAAAAGTAGATATAACAGTTACCTCTGTCAATAAGGGAAGCTCTTAAGTGTCAATATGCAACTACTGTCTCGAATGGTGCTGATAACGTGTTTAGGATGTAACTTAGCCCAATTCACAATAAGTTATAATGTGATATGAATAGTTGGGAAAACGTTAATATGAGCTGGGTAGCAATTAGCAATAAGAGTGAAAGAACTTAATTCAATAAACTAGACTTATGAGTTCACTATATACAAAGGGTCTCTTTCCACATCATTGGTGTGAGAACAAATGTTATACGATGTTAATCATGGAATGTTGAACACGATGTTGTCAATGCCCCTACACTCGTAATCGCTGATAATGATTCCGTAGATGACTTCCATTTGTATTGATGATTACGAGCCTTTGTTTTGTCATGGTAAATGATAAGTTAATACGCGCTTATTAATGCCTGTGCGGTTTGCTTCAGAATCCCGTATACGTTATCACCAGTTTTTCAAATGGAGTCATTTCGAGCGATTCGCTACTGGGTTGAGTTTCCTGAGATTGAGAGTTGTTGGAAGTTCCTTGATTTTCCTCCCTACTTCTATCAATCGGAAATGTAAGGTCAGAATGAGGATGAGCAGATGATTCCCAGTGATCATCTTGTGGTTGAGGAATATTAACGGAGCATTTTTCATCGAAACGTACATTCGAAGATCGAATGACTTTCCGGCGACTGGGGATATACACACGGAAAATAAGTTGCCCTTCATAACCAACTAACATTCCTATTTCGGCTCGATCATCAAGCTTCCTTGATATTACTCGTCTCTTTACTGGGATTTGGACGTATGTTCTACACCTATGTACACGGAGATGACTGAGGTCCGGAACATCATTTTTCCCGAGACATGTTCTGTTCAAAAATTGGAATGGTGTTTCTCCGCGAAGGGTTGATGTGGCGCTACGATTAGCAATCATTATTTGCGTTCGTATTAATTCTGGCCACAAGAATTTTGGGATGGTTTGGTCAATTGATACAGTTCGTACTCGCGAAACGATTATGCCGATTGAACGCTCCGCACGTCCATCTTGTTCCGGAGTGTATGGGGTGGTCATTTCAACAATTTGACCTAACCTTGAGGCTATAGGTCCCATACGAGATGGGGAAAACTCCTTTCCACCATCTAACCTTCATGATTTGACAACCATTCCGAACTGAGTTGATACCATCGCGTTGAAATTTTCAACAGCTTCAAATGCACTATTTTTGTGATTATGATATTGGCCCCAGCGAGTTGAGGAAGCTGCATCCGTAAAAACTGTGCAGTATCTTACATTTATCCAAGAATCATTTAGGAGAATTTTCCCTCTTGGATTTATCATAACAACATCTACTGAAACAGAGTCGAAGGGTGTGTAATTTTTAGGGCTGACAGTTTTGCGTATATGCCGAAGTGGTTTCGAAAGTTCACAGGCCTCACACAAGGTTGAGGTTGGTTCTGCAAGTATTGGCTCGTATTCGATGCCAGTGGTGATTAGTTTGGTGGCCTTAACATTTCTGACGCCTAAGTGTCTTAAACGACGGTGCCAGAGATCGAGGGTTGGTGCAGGTTGACGTTCTAAGACTGGAAAAGCGTTCATGGAAACGTATTCCTTTATTATCATTGAATTATCGAACTCAGCAAATTCTAATCCGCGAGGGCTGAATAGAAAATTTATTTTCGCATAACCTCCGGCTTTATACAGTCGAACGCCACTAAAGAGGTTGATTGGACATTCTGGCAAGTAACAAACGTCTCTTAGCTTAAATGGGTGGATATCTCCACTAGAATTTACGCACTGTAGAGTGACAGTGCCCTTGCCTCGAGGACGAATTGGTCCGCTCGCAGTGTTAATATGAGATAGGTCATCGACGTTTGTATAGGTACCTTTATCAAACTTGTCAAGAGAGCTTGATATGTGGCAGCTAGCTCCTGTTGTAACAGCTGGTGAGCTGAATTGTTCCTGTAGCCTATGTGGCGCATAGGCGTGCATAGACCTTGCAGGGATAAGGACATGGCGCATGGGGCAATGTGCGTGGGGCAAGGTAAATGGGGCACGGTGCACAAGGCATGATCAGCTATGAGATGGCGACTAGCTGAAACGAGAAGTACCCTTGATATACGTAGGCTTGCTATCACAGGGACCTTCTGATACACGAGGATTTTCAGGAACCTTTATTGATATCAGGGTTGGGGCGAGTCATTAGACTGCAGTGAGGGTTGCATATAGACTTGTTGAGTAGCGATATAGTTTACTTCCTTATAGAATTGAATATTTACTACCTCTACACACTTAGCTGCGCAGGCGCTCCTGTCTAGACTGTGACACCTGTATCGTATATCCAGAATTCTGACCTAGCAGCCCGTGAATTTTTAATCATGGCCACAGGGTTTAAGTCGGTCAAAACGACGCAGCTTTCATCGAAGAACGATGTCTTAACCTCGTTGGCGTTTGAAGAAGAGCTTTAACTTTTGTAAGTCTTCCAGGTCTTGTTATGTTTCCTTTCCCAAGCCAGTTTAGCCTCTTCATTTTTTGGATTTTCAAAACATTTGTCCTGAGGATGTTTTGCCTTAGGATTCCCGCAAGTCTTGCAGTTATATATTTTCTGTTTGGCTTTATCTTTTCCTTTTTGACTAGGTTTTGGATTCTCTTGACTGCGGGGTTGTTGATACATGGCCATTTGGGTTCCTTTGTTGTTAGAATTGTCCCGGGATTCATCTTTCAGGTCGCGAATAAACTCATCAAGTAAAGATATCTTAATCTCCTCGATCTTTTTTAAACTTCTGAGGCGCGTCCTCATATTCATTGCCCAAATGGGGTAATCATCCTTGACCTTTTCCACAAAGAATATAACAGCATCAGGGTCCCGAACTTTCATCTTAAATTGTGCCAATGTTTCCATGGTCTGTCTATAGGCCAGTATAAAGTCGTCTAGCTTGGTATAATCCGAACTTCTCATTGACGAGAATTTGGCCGCAGCTTGAATGTAGAGAACTATGCCGGACCCTTCAAACTGAGTCTGTAAAGATTCCCACATTG
Source organism: Podosphaera xanthii (assembly GCA_028751805.1). Taxonomy (NCBI): domain Eukaryota; kingdom Fungi; phylum Ascomycota; class Leotiomycetes; order Helotiales; family Erysiphaceae; genus Podosphaera; species Podosphaera xanthii. The sequence continues at coordinate 2,452,261 of JAPWIX010000006.1, read as the reverse complement.
CCTTGGAAGTTTCAAGGTTTTCGACCTGTCTTGCTAGTGACATTGACAAATTCCCGGTAATAATCAACTTCATTTTTGCGTCATTTCTAGTCCATTCCTTGTATAAGGATATATCTTCTGCTTTGATTTTATTGTCAAATATGTTGACTTTGGCGGGCGGTTCGGGAGCCAGAGGGTGGAGATGGTCTAACAAGTCGTGAACCATTGCTAGGTTCATTATACTATTCTTCCATAACGAATAGTTTTCATCGCCCGAGAGCTTGAGATTTGATGAAAGGTAGAGAGGATTATCTTGTGACATCATTCCGAACTCTTTCAATAAACTGAGTATGGGTCACAAAGGGATTCCGTATTTTCTTATATCGGCACCAAATGATTCAGTGCACCATAAAAAGATAGCTTCAACACTCTGTTGCTAGAACTCCTTCCACAACTGTAAACAAAACTGAGTGCCACTCAATGGAAACAGGTGTTCGAAATTCGGATTGCAGAAATACAACAAATTACACTTAACTCAATAGGCACTTGGTCTCATAATCTCTTAAAGACGTAGAGGATATAAATCATGAGTTAAATAATGTGTATATATATTGTTACTGTAAGGATGTATTGGCTACAAGGAAAAAACTATATACTCGTGACATAAAATCAACGCTAGGCTGACACTTCGACAAGAATCAACAATTAGTGATCGATAAGAAGAATTGAAATTTGTATGGATATAAATCACGTATCTAGACACCATTTACTTTTTATATATCTTTGGGTTAAGTAACTAATAAATGCGAACTATTTATAAACATATAGAATAACCATGGCTACGCCCGAAAATATGTTTCGGATCCTGCAGCCCTATACAATGGCGTTTCGACAGCACGCCATATATTCAACAAGGTACCATCAGGAAGCTGACCCTTACGGCATGAAACTTCATCTTTGAATACTTACCAGAGTGAAAAGTCTAAATAGCCCGTGGCTCTCTCAGTATACTTGTATGATTTTAGGATCACGGCATCACTACAAGAAAATGTGGTTGAAGGGCTTTGCTGAATCTGAGCCAGCTTTAATTGACTTTGAATCACATGCCTATGGAAGTTATCATTGTCATAATCAATTCTTTGGGACAAAAAAGCTGGAAAATTTTTATCAAGACAGATAAGGTTGAAGTATAAACATAAGTAAATATCAAGAAAAGTAAGTTGACAATTGAAGAATGATATTACATGAACAGTTGTGATCTTTGTCCTAAGACCTGTTTTTTTCTCCGAACTATCAATTCAGGGGATCAGAAGGCTATTTATTCACATATTAGATCTGCGGGTAGCAATATAGCTTTCTTATCACATCCCAAAATAGGAATTTAAAGTTAGGTCCAAAAAATTCCTACTTCAAATACTAGATCATGATAGGAACCTAGGGTCCCACAAAAAAGCTTGGTACATGTACATTACGAAGCCCATCTGGAACAAATTTTCTCAGGTCTCAAGCGGGGTATAGATCCAAGCTACTCAAACTCTTCTTGGGAAATCCGCCAGCATGGTGCACCACTTCACAATTTGTTACGACGTGTATAACTCGAGGGTTGGTAACGTCGTCTTCGGAGGACAAGAAGCAAGATTCAGCTTACTAAAAGGTATGACGAGTGAGTTGGAAGTCAAAGACATATAAATCTGATCAAGAGATAGTAGTATTGGTCTAGGGTTATCAAAGAAACAGACAAGAAGCAAACAAACAAGGTAGATACAAATTGCGAAGCTGGAGATTATCTACATGCAGAATCCAGCTTCTTAAGCAATGCTAGAATCCATATCCACGACGTGTCCTTGTCCAGCAAAGAGACAGCGTGTTCCCAAAACCGACCTGAACCAAGAGCCAAACCAACGCCCTGGTAATTGGGTCGTAAGCCAAAACCATTAATCAAACACGTAACCCATAACGCCTTAAATGACACACGACCTAAACGATTATAGCCTCTTTCCTCGGTTCTGCCCCAGGCCAGATAATTATGAGCCTTAACACAATTTGAGCCAATCCATAGGATTAGTTGAGCCTTATGGATCAGTCTTTCTAACCTGAGATGGACCTGGAAGAAATTGAACCTTTAATCAACAATTTGAGCTCGCCATGGAAGAGGAAACTGCCATTTTCGACACACATTAGATTATTATTAACAGTAAATGAAGCTCATTAACAAATTTTTATGGGGACTCAAGCATGGAATCTCGCAGGCTGGTCATCGGTATATCGCGGTAGCTCATGTCATGCCTTCTTTCGCCACAAAACCTAAAATTTACAATACGACAAGAAAGAGATATTGCATGAAGTTGACTGAATTTTAAAAAACGGGAACATAGGCTCAATCAAAATTTGAATAGAGAGTGAGCATCCCCATGCAAGCTCCTGGTCGACGCCCTGATCCGTGGCCCTATGGCCATATTGAAACATGCAGAAAATATGGAGGACAAATAGGGACATTGTATGAAAGAGATCCGTCCGATCGTTCGGAAGCGACTGAAATCGGGATAGCAATCGTAGCATTTGATCATCAAAGCACTCTGGCCTGGGCAGGGCTTCATAATTTGGGATCAGATAATCTCATTTGCAGTGGTGAATAAGAGGCTATTCCAAGAGCTTTAGAATATGCTAGAAGAATGAGAAAAGGGAATAGCAGTAAGATTATGATGGATTCTGATAATCAAGCCGCCCTACTGTTTTGCTGGCTCGGCAATTACACATAAGCTAGCAGGGGTATTTCAGAACAGAATAATGTAGTATGCTGGAGAACAACAATTATTGTTGATCGCCATTTGGTTACGGTCACCGGGATGGTCTTTGGAAATTCGATGAATTAATCCAATCTGGAGAGGAAGCAAAGGGGCATATCTCGCATCAAGCATTTCCAAAAATTACCGCTGACTAATCCTACTCCACGTGAATGCCTAGGTAATCACTAAAGCCGAGCAAACATGTTCGAGATAGAATCCGTTTTGTTGATGTACCAAGCTCCCTGGTGGCGTTCCAGGTTCCTGTCATGTAACAGTATCTTTAGTTAAGATTTTTCGGATCTAACTTTAGACTGTTATTTTGAGATTTGGCAAGGAAATGATACAGCCACCAGCGGGTCTTACATGTAGATAAATGGCCTCTTGATCCATTTAGATTGGAGGTGTACGGTTTAGGTTCTTTCTTGAGAAATACTCCCCCTGTTCGCATTTAATTGTTCAATTTAAGCTCAGTAAATAGAATTAAGACGGGAATAAAAGTTGGAAGAGGATAAAATGCGGTAACTTGAAAGGTTTGTCGTGGCAATCAAATCCTTGAAAGAGCGAGAAAATTGAATTTAAAATTTCGATTTTGTGCGGAATTTTTAGACTCCACCAGTGAGTCCAATTTTTGATATTCTCAGAGATTTCAAACGGCTCTAAAATCTCAACTTGTAGTGCTTTAACACGATGTAGTCTCTTCTGTCAGTCTTGGCGCGCTTTTCGAACGAATTATTCCTACGCAAAAACTGCATAGAATGCATCTTTCTGAAACAATGAGCGATTTGGAGAGTGAGTAAATTGAACCACGACGAGTCAAGGATTTGAGCAATGATCTACGTCAAAATATCTTCGATCAATTATTGATAATGAGTAACAATGGAAAACTTGAGCATGGTAGTTTGTCTGCTGTTGCGTCTAAATTCAATGCAAGCAGTAAGACAATGAGTAGAATTTGGAAGCGAGGTTAGGAAAGTGCTCAAAACGGAGATGTTGCTTCAAACGTTGATAGTCAAAAAACTGTCAATGTGGGCCGAGAGAAAGCGAGATCGATCAAGATGCCATGAAATCTATACCGCTATATCAGTGAAGGACTCTATGAACCTTAGCGTCTGCTCTTGGTATGCCTGTCTCTATAGTACATGCAGGATTAAAAGAAGGCGACATCAAACCTCATTCTTTATCAGTAAAACCCTTTCTGACCGTAGAAAAAAAGCTTGAAAATATCAAGTATTGTTTGTCAAATCTGGTATAATCGTTAGATTTGCCGTCTAAAATGCCAGGCTCAATGCCTTTTCAAGACATGTTCGACATGTTGTATGTTGATGAGAAGTGGCTCTACATCACTAAGACATCCCGAAAATTTTATCTGGCGAATGGAGAAGAAGACCCGCATCGAACAGTCAAAAGTAAACGATTTATCACGAAAGTGATGTTTCTGGTAGCAGTTGCTAGTCCTCGCTGGGACCCATCAAAAAACCAATGGTTCGATGCAAAACTTGGAATATTTCTATTTGTTTATCAAGAACCAGCAAAACGAGTCAGTAAGAATCGAGTGCGAGGTACAATGGAAACTAAATTCATTAACACGATCGATCGAAACGCATATTGGGAGTTCATGATCAACAAGGTTCTTACTGCCATCAAGCAGAAATGACTCAGGCCGTTGCAACGTGATCAATCTCAAGGCCAATTATTAGTTGTCAATAATCAGGCGTACAATGCTGGTCTTCACTTTAAACCCAATGACGCTGAATTCAATACTGCTACCAAACTGTTGAAGCAGGATGACTTTGATGTCAAGTTGGTTTGTCAACCACCAAACAGTCCAGACACTAACATCCTCGACTTAGGATATTTCAATGTGACTCAATAATTAGATATCAAACAGCAGCAAATACTATCTATGATCTGATCCATGTGGTAGAAAATTCGTTCAATCGAATAGAACGAAAAGCTTTTAACAAGATCTTTCTTACACTTAAGTAGTGTACGATCGAAATTCTGAAAGCCAATGGATAGAACCAATACAAATTGCCTCGTATAGACAAAAATCACTTGATTCGAGATGGTGAACTCCCAGTCGCGCTTCAATGTCCGATATATCTTGTCACCAACGCTCGTAGCATGCTTCAATAAAACATTTTTAACAAATTCAAGTCCATTTTATGGAAGCGCTTCAAACTGGACAATTAAAGCTGAACAAATCATCAAGGGAATATTGGACAATTAAATGCGAACAGAGGGAGTATCCTACAATCACCATGATTCATTCCCTTTGTAATTTACATTGTCTTAATTAACACCGTCATCACATTTATAACTTCGGCTTCACTTATCACGATTCGTTACATATACATCAAGATACAACCAAAAGTCAAAGAAAACCCGGTAAAACCGTATTAGATATTTCTCATGGAATGATCTAGAAGTAAGTAGATGAAATGTTGGAAAGGTAATTGAATGGGATGGAAAAAGATCGAATGAGGTAGAATTATCTAAAGATCTTCAGCGTCATCTACAAATGACGTCCTTTCACCTCATTTACAAGCCCAACGATTCATAACAGATTCATTCTAGATATACGCATCTTCAGTATATTCAATCGATACAATCATTCTCAATCATTCTCAATCATTCTCAATCATTATCTCATATATTGCATAAAATAAGGATCTTGTTGACATACGAAGCTCCGCTGCCACACCCCGCGATATCCAATTTACAATACCTACGACGTCCAAAATCCGTGAATGAAAAACCGGAATTTTGAGTCTTAAGATTTATATTAGCAACAACACATTTAGTAAACAGCGGCATTCAGGTGATATTTGAATGGGCACCTGGACATTCGGAGATTCCAGGGAATCTTGAACTTGACATGCTTTCTTTGGAAGTTGCACTAGAAACACCAGATTTCAATTGTTTAAAAAGTCTGGCATACCAATCGCAACATCCAAAAGCTAAGAGAATCGAAAAGTAGAGGAAAATGTTGAAAATATTTCGGGAAAACGACACTGGATTATCGAGTTCCTACTCAGATCTTTGCTCTTGGCAGATTAAAAAAAGATTATGGACTCCGAGGTAAACCAAGAAGTAGATCTGTTAAGCCTTCCTTTGTGTCACGTTGGTGGGTGGATATTGTGACTTTCAGATACCCGTGCTGTTGGGAATGTTATTGGAGATAGAGGAGTAGAGAATAAAGAAAGTGACAAGGCAAAGTGAGAAGAAATGAATGTGGACTGAGGTAAGTGGTATCTAAGGTTGTTGATTTCTAAGGTGGTGATAGGATGACAGAAAAGACAAAGCGTGAAGAGAGAAGAAGGGAAGGCTACAACTCCTTATGTACAGTAGAATCCAAATTCCTAGAACCATCATCCTGAAGATTTGCCATAAATTATTCAACCCAAGCAAGTTAAAAATAACGAAACGAAAATAGAATATCTAAATAAAGCTTGTTGCGAAGATTACTATTAATGCGTCGGTCCTAAAATAGATCGGCATAACAGATCTTCAGGGTCCAGCAAGGAGATATTCAATTTGAAAGTACCGGGGCCTGACAAGTTCTGACACTTTGATTAAAAAAAGGCAAAGGTATTTCAAATTACAGGTGAAAAAAATAAGCAAAATCCTAGATCAAGATCGTAATTATGGTATAAATCAGATACTAAGGCATCTCTTACTTGGGCGTAGGGGATATAGAAAGGTGAGACAGAACGTGGAAGACAAGTTTCGAACCAAGAGGCTCATACTTCTCTTACAACTCTATACTAATAAAGGCACGGAGGCAACCCTGGAATAAATGAAGGAGACAAAAATTTCTACAAGAAACCGTTTTTGTAGAGTTACTGAGGCTGAGAATTTTTGGAATGAATAGTAAGATTGAATTACTTGGTTATTTTTATTTTTTGAATTTGGAAGTAGGTTACTGGAGTTGCACAGGTTTGATCTTAGCTTTACTCTATGCGTCTAGGGCACTCAAGCAGTTTATGTACATAGCACTGGAAGATAAAAGTGCACATAAGTATAGCGTCCGCGGCCTGAAGAAACTCCACGAATTGTCTTCAATCCTACACCTATCTTTACTCTCTGACTAGAATCTTGGCCTCTACATCTTACAGGGCTTCAGGAGCATCTTTTACTCAGTAATCGACATGAAAAAGTAGGGATATATCCCAGTTTTTTACAGGAAATATACATATTAGTTACAGGATGCTCCCAACAAATTATATTACATAACCATCAAGCTAAAGTATTGATGTCATTTCATCCCACTTTTGTCTACTCGCTCTGCTTGACCCTTCTTTACTTGCTACATCTTGTCGAATTCTAGTTTTCCTTATCTCAATCATCTCCTTCATTCGATAACGTCTGCAAAGCAATTGTTAAGTATTGGTAATATGGGAGTATATAAGGGCACGGTGTTGGATGATACCCACGGAATAACGGAGTTACTGCGTATTGCTTACACTCACTTCACGGCTCGCGTAAAGATAACCAAGAATATAAATTCCCTTTGTAGATTTAGAGTAGCTCTTTAGCTTTATTAAACTTCTTATCTGAGTTCTTACCTGTCTTGCCTTAAGTGTCATAACAATAAAGCTCCTCGACTTGACACCTGAGAACTCACATTTTTAATTTCATCCCACGATGTCCTCACTACCAAAAAATTTTTTAAGTGGCATTGCCACCGACAATATTTTAACAGAAAAACGGCGTCGACCACAACAGTCTACGCATCATATGGAGGATAATGAAAAACCCTCCCTCCTACCCATTCCACCAACCCCAATTCTTAAAACACCACTCTCTAAGCCGCCCACACAATCCACGACCGCCCCAAATCACAAACATTCCACAACTCCAGCCGCTCCGCCACCTAAACCAATTACACAACCCCAATCACAAAGTAATGCCCTGGAAAATACCAACATTACGTCAAATATAGAAGAAAGGCTATCAGCTGTTCTTGAACAAATCGCACTCGCTAATGAAGCTAACCTGCAACAGCAAAAGCAGCAGCAACAACAGCTACACCTTCTACAGGAACAAATCCTCCTGCAAATGCAAATGCAACAGCAAATGCAAACTAATACTCATCAACTGCAACAGCAACCGGAACCTCAACTACAGCCTCAGCCAGCAAACTTAACTAATTTTCAAACAAACATTCCTTCTAATTTCTCGTCAAACATTTCGCATCCTTCCTTCCAAACACCTGTCCCTGCTATAACTAAGTATTCTGGACTAACCAATATAGATCAGTTCATTGAAGATCTCAACACTAGATACATACTTCAACCACACTACCACGCCACTGACCGTCAAAAAGTCATGGTAGCTGTTGAAAGCCTTGAAGGATCTACAAGTGACGGCTTATCTGACGCGCCAAAAGAATGGGCCAGACTAGAATTGCAGCTCTTTCCCGAACTTAGAGATAATTGGCCCGCTTTTACGCATAGGCTAAGGGAGCGTTATCTAAACCCCGCCCTCCGTCAATTAAGGGTTCAGGAAAGACAGAATTTGAAGCAAGGCAGTAGGAGTGTTCAGGAATACAAGCAACGCTTCGAGTATCTCTGCAAAGAGACAAGCTATCCTCCGCAAGTCTGGGCAGAGGAATTTTTTAAGGGTCTTTCCGACCCGATACTAAACAAGCTTGCCGGTGTTGCATTCATAGATTATACTAACTATGAAATGATATCACAACTTGCCATTCAATTCGATACCAGTTATCGGATTCGTCAAGAGTTGAGGTCGGTTAGCAATGGTGGATCGGACATACCCCTCAAAACACCACTCAAGCTTAAAATTACACCCCAGAAAAACGTCTCTAATGCCTTCGTCAGTGGTAGCCAGCCACCCTATCAATCCACAGAAGCAAGAGGTAAAATCTCTCAAGAAATCAGAGATTACCGTAAAGACAACAATCTATGCATGTTTGATGGTGGTAATCACCCCACCCACCTGTGCCAACGTCTAATTGAAAAATTGGCCAGAGAAGGAAAACCACCGCCACCTCCACCATCACACATTTCCAAGGTACGCCAACCCACACCCGCTCACTTAACATCATTTCTCCCACTGACAATAGCCAGTCTTAATAAGGGCAAATCTATTGAGGTGATGGGCTGGATTGAAGGCATAGAGATAAAAATGCTGGTTGATGGAGCTGCCCAGGTCAACGCATGTAATTCTAAAATAATGAATACAAAACCTGATAGAAATAAAATTTTACTCAATAAACATATCTCTTCCTTCGACGGAAACATAGCTGTGCCTGCTAATTACGCGTATGAGTCGACATTAAAAATTAACGTACCAGAGCTCTTCGAGGGCTATGCCAACTTCGTAGAGGCACCTATCAAGTCTCACGATGTAATTTTAGGCCTTCCCTGGCTCGAAACTGTCAATCCTGACATCGACTGGGTTACAAAAACAATCAAGCAACGACCGCTCAGCTATAAATTATCTAATGATATCAATACCAAAAATCCAACTAAAAATGTATCCCTGGAAAGTGTACTCCAGAACCCTTTAGAATTGCTCCTTTCGGTCTCAAAAGGACTCAAAGAAGGTTCATCGTCCAGTAATGACCACGAAATAAACAATCTAGTTGAGGATTTAGAAATTAACATACTTTTAAAAGATGATACTCAAGCTGAAGATAATAATGTAACTATTCCTAGAAACCTCGAACACTTGAGTGAAGCATTCTCCAAAACAAATGCAGCTCAACTTCCTCCACATCGCAGTGGCATTGATATGACTATTGATATCGCAGACGGCAAACTCCCTCGTGTCATTCCTATGGCAAGACTGTCCGAAAAGGAAAGAGAGGAAGCAAAATCGCAAACAAACGAATTAATCAAAAAAGGCTGGATACGAAGATGTAAAGCCCAAGCCCCTGCAAATGTCCTGTTCGTTAAAAAACCTCATTCTCAAGAACTACGAATGTGCATGGACTACCGCAGGCTCAATGCCATCACAACAAAGGATAAATATCCGATACCCAACATCAATGATCTGCTCGACAAACTTCGCGGTGCAAAATATTTCACACGCCTTGACATCATCTCAGCATACAACATGATTCGCATTGCACAAGGTCACGAATGGAAGACCGCATTTCGAACTCCTGATGGTTGTTTTGAATGGCTAGTCATGCCGTTTGGTCTTGCAAATTCTCCCCCAACATGGCAGGCATTCATAGATCAAATTTTTCGAGACGATAGTAACGGCATCGTCTCATATGTAGATGACTTCCTAATTCATGCACAATCAAAGCAAGAATTGCATCAACGAACAATAGCCGTTCTCCAAAAACTGCTCAAAAATAACCTGTACTGCAAACTGTCCAAATGCGCATTCGAAGTACAAGAAGTGGACTTCTTAGGCTTTGTGATAGAGGGGGGGGGGCTAAAAATAAGTCCAAAAAGAATCAATACGATCACAGACTGGCCGGTCCCAAAAACTCTTCAACAAGTGCAGCAATTCTTGGGATTCATCAACTTCTATAGGCGATTCATTTTCCAATACTCCAAAATTAGTGCTGGAATTTCCAACTATTAAGAAAAGAAGCCACACAGAAGCCATTTGAGTTCGACCAGAAAGCACTCGAGGCATTCAACAATATCAAAGAAAGCTTCAAGATTTCACCAATCCTACAACAATGGGACCCAAAATTACCAGGCATTCTTGAGACCGACGCCTCATGCGGGGGAATTTCAGGCATACTCTCTCAAAAACACAATGGAGTGAAAAGACCCGTTGCGTTCTGGAGCAGAAAATTACAGCCCGAAGAAACTCGCTATGGTACTCCAGATCAAGAACTACTCGCAGTAGTTGATGCCTTAACCCATTTTCGAGTTTACCTAGAGGGTGCTCAACACAAAATTCAAATTTACAGTGATCACGCAAATTTAAGGTACTTCCAATCCACAGTTAGGCCCAACCGTCGTCAGTCTGGATACATCAAAAAACTGGCTGGTTATGACTTTGAAATCCACCACTGTGAGGGAAAAAAGAACCCAGCTGATGCGCCATCTAGACGTCCAGACTACATGACAAAAACCGAATTAAACGATCTAGATTGGGGTCTTAACTTAAAAGATGATTGCGAGAAATCAATCGATATAAATTCAGTGGTCCCTCTTGAATTCAAAAATGATTTATCGAAAGTCTTAAGCACTGACATATTTGCTCTAAAACTTCTAGATAATCAACTTCCTGAAAAATGGCACCTCGAGGAAGAGACTTTATGGTACGAGCTTCACAGATTGTACATTCCCGAATCTCTTCGTATCAAAGCCAAAGAACTAAGCCACGACAGCCCTTTGGCTGGCCATTGGGGTACAGCAAGAACTATAGAACTCGCTCAACGCAACTACTACTGGCCCAATATGACTCGAGATATACAAGAGTACGTCGCTGGGTGTCAAATATGCGCTCGCAACAAGTCTAAAACCCACAAACAATATGGCAATCTTAATCCATAACCGGTACCCGAGGGCAGATGGTCCAGAGTCGCAATGGATTTTATCACAGACCTACCAAAAACTAAAAATGGTAATACAGCAATACTAACATGCATTTATGCAATAACTAAACGCAGCCGCTTTATAGCTTGCAAGCTTGCAGGCCTCACTGCCGAAAAAACTGCCGACATTTTTCGCAGACACGTGATTAGACAACACGGTATACCAAAATTAATTATAACAGATCGGGGAAGACAATTCATAAATAAATTTTGGAAACAATTAGGACAAAGCATGGGCTTTAAAAACGTACCCACCACCTCAGCCCACCAACAAGGAAACGGCCTCGCGGAACGAATTAACCAACCAATAGAAGCCTACCTGCGAGCATTTGTTAATTTCGAACAAAATGATTGGGACGATTACTTAGACCTCTGTGAGTTCTATTGGAATAATTCAAAGCATGCGGTGACAGGAATGGCGCCGTTTTACGCCGATCAGGGCTACCTGCCAAATTTTCAAATCAAAGATGAAGAACAAGGTATCGAGTTAACGAGTGAAAATGCGGCATCGCATGCCAAAAAAATCAACGACATCATGCTCAATCTAAAAACCACAATTGAATTGGAAAATGAGAAAATGAAACAGTATTATAATAAAAAACACACTAACGTACAATTCTCCATCGGCGACTGGGTAATGTTGAAAACCACTCATATTCGCACCAAGAGAGCCTGCAAAAAGCTCGCCGAGAAACAAATCGGACCCTTCAAAATCATCAAAAAAGTTACTGACCAAACATACCAATTAGACCTTAAGAAATTAGTTGGCAAGATTCATGACGTGTTCCATATTGAAAAACTCGAGAAGGCTACTCTTCCACAACGAGGACAACAAGAGTACGGTATGGAATGGTTTGCAGATGATGAAGAATCGTTCAAAACAATAAAGGACGTCACCAACTCTAGACTCAAGAATGATCTCTTTTAATACGAAGTCACATGGAGTGATGGATCTAAGGAATGGATCGCAAACAATGATTTTGAAGATGAAATTGAAATCCAAGCCTTTCATAATCGTCACCCCGAAAAACCATGGCCAGCCAGTAAAATTCTTGAAAGAAACTCGAGAGCAAGGAAAGCACCTGTACGATTTGGCAAATAAGTGATCGGGTCGATCACTTGAAAGGAGGGAGGACTGTTAAGTATTGGTAATATGGGAGTATATAAGGGCACGGTGTTGGATGATACCCACGGAATAACGGAGTTACTGCATATTGCTTACACTCACTTCACGGCTCGCGTAAAGATAACCAAGAATATAAATTCCCTTTGTAGATTTAGAGTAGCTCTTTAGCTTTATTAAACTTCTTATCTGAGTTCTTACCTGTCTTGCCTTAAGTGTCATAACAGCAATTTCCTAAAATTTCCTAGAATATAACAGTATAGAAAAAAAGTAACAAGACGAATATTTTCAAACATACCATAGTTTCACAGGTAAGTCTTGCGGAAGTTGCACTTTTTTGTTGGTCCATGTTCTCACAGAATGAACTCCCAAAATATCTCCACAAATGCTCGCAAACACTCAAGTAAACTAAATCGAGATCAGAGGCTTCAGGCGAGTTTAGAATATTGGAAATATTCTATTTACGAGTACAAGCTATTTGAAATCAGGTTTTAACTCTTCATGAAGCTGCGAAAACCGACAAGGAGATCTCTTATATGCTAGGAGATACTATTCATCAAATAAAATATACGATTCATATGGAAAATGCTGAGCCAGGATAAAGCACTGCTCGAGAACCTAGACTAAGTTCCGAACTAGAAAACGATTAAGAGATATTTATTTGCCGCACAAAAGAGACTCGGCGAATGATATACCTGGAGCAAGCTATGAATTTTCCGCAATTGGATGTGGGCGAAGATACAATTCGAAATGCTCTCAAGAGAAGAGGCTATAACAGGCGCATTGCCGGAAATAAGCCTCCTCTCTCTAACGAACATAGAAGACTAAGGCTTGAGTGGGCTGAATCACATCAGTCTTTGAGTGTAAATGACTGGTGACAGATAATCTGGAGTGACGAAACAGGAATAAACAATGGACCAGTCAACAAAGTGCGTGTCACTAGGATGGTCAGTTTTCGTTTCATTAGTTAATGAGAGATGCAAAACGTTAAAGATTTTTACATGAGCATGAAGAGTACCAAAGTACATGCATCATCGATAGCCATACGAAAGATAAAACTTTGATGTTTTGGGGATGCTTTGCCTGCACCCAAGCAGGTCCCTTAGTGTTCTGGCAAAAAAGCTGGAAGAAAATAACCGGGGAAGGTTATTGTCAAAGTATTCTCCCAGAGGTTGCTGGATTTATAAGGTCAAGCTTTGCAAGAACGGGTGTTTTTATGCAGTTTATGCAAGACAACGCTCCCGATCACACTGCAGTTGTCGTGAAGGAGTACCCTAAAGAACATGGATTAGTACCTATAGTCTGGCCGCCTTACTTCGCTGATTTGAATCCAATCGAAAATGTATTCAGATTGATGAAGTCATATACAGGAACGATATGGATATAGAACCGTAACGGACCGAGAAATGACGTCCACGTGATGATCTCTTAAGTACAACGTCCCTTGATTGACCGAAAAATATTCTGACCACATGTCCGATATACACACTCAATTTCACATAAATAAGCATTAGATTTTAAATATGAAACAATGAAATAACAATCATGTGAAGGATTGATACATTTGTTGCTACATTTAAAACCAATACATCTTAATTGTGGAACAATAAAAATTATGTATGGACTTTGCCATGATGCTTACGCTGTACCTCATCCGCTCCGTCGCAATTGTCATAATCTACTTTTACACACCCAACCTGCTTTGCAACTGTCGCCGTCATGCCGCAAACGACTATGCCACTTATCCAAATTTGGTTTTTTTAAAATAAAATATATATTTCACCAAGTTATTTTCCACACATGTAAACTACCCTGTGATAGATTTGGGCAGAATAAAAGCTCAACTTTGATCTAACTGAATTATTTCTAAAGGACATGAAATATTACAAGAGATTCTTCCACGGGAAGCAGTTATGTTCTTTAATAAACTCTAATCGTCTGTTTCAAGTAGTTTCTCGTATCTCAACATTTGATTTTTGTCTCAGTGATGCCGAGGTTTCCATCATATTTTCAGATGCATCTTATTATTCTCAAAAAAGCGGTCATAAGTAAGATTATTCTTGGTATTAAACAATTAAATACATAGACTGTTCCATATCTGTAAAGACTGCTACTTTTATATACAAATTAGCAGCTAATCTAAGCCCTCATTATAGAGAGGTTGCGTTAGTCCATATCATTTAAAATTCCCTACAAGGTTTGTTAGTTGGGCCTTTTGGAATTGGGATTTCACCTACTTGACTCCAGATAAACCTTTGATATATATGTATTTAGAGAAAATTATTAACCTTATTTGTAGTACATTGTAGCAGGATTTCTATAACTAGTCCAAGTTTTAGGCATGGTTCGCTGTCTCTTTTGCTGCCCAATTTCCTCCAGAACAATCATGTCTGAACAAAGTTGATTTTTGTGGCAATAGCAGATCTCGAGAAATTTGATGTTACCGATTTTTTCTTGCTCTTCCAGAAGAGTTAGAGTAGTTCTTGTTGCTTCTATCATTTTCTTGGCATCAAATTGCGGGGCTTCATCTTCATCTTCATTTCTTGGACTTACTCTTTCGCGAGCTATCCTGACAGCAATAATAGATATAGGTCGGGTTGATGGATTTGACGGTTTTCGACTGCTGGAACTGATGGCCTCCGGCTTCTCGGATCAAATCAAACAGCTGGCAATTGACTTTATCGAGTGGATCGAATTCGGATTCATTATTATCATTGGTCTCGAGCGACTGTGCAAAATTAACAGACAGCTGGTCAAGATCAAATTTATACAGAATATTGAGCAGGTTAGTTTGCCCCTGTGAGACTATTTACTAGAATGAAAAAAATGCAAGAGAAAAGACTGCAAAAGCTTACAGGACGGTTCCAAGATTTAATTTCATGTATAAAGCTATGCCAATGCTCGGTCTCCGGAAGAGTACGCTTGTTGCCATGCTTTATAGATATCTTCATTCTCCGACCCTGCTTATCAAATCAGGTATTGGTTGCGTTCAGTTGGCAACGACATTGTGTGCAGTAGATCTTGGGTAGATTCGTAACTAGTGATAAAATTAAATTAGAGTGCAGACTTGACATGGAGAATCTGATCTTACTGTTTGTTGTATCGCTGGAATTCTTTCTAATAAAATATTCTAGCAAATCTTGAGAAGTATTATAAGCACTGGCAATTTCGAGTTCGTCTTAATGTGTGCGCACGGGAATAGTAGTAGATCAAAATGTCAGTATAGTTGTGTATGAGGTTTTTTTGATTTTTTTTAAATCAAATTGTATTCAGCCTCATAGCTATGACAAAAGATTTAAATATATTTTTTTATTAACCTTTTTCCCTGTATCCCGGTGTATGAGATTGTACAGTAGAACCCCTCTTAGCTAATAGTGGGTCCCGGTATAGAAAATCAAGATAATAATAAATCTGTTATAATTGAATATAGATAATTGAATATAGATAATTGAATATAGATAATTGAATATAGATAATTGAATATAGATAATTGAATATAGATAATTGAATATAGATAATTGAATATAGATAATTGAATATAGATAATTGAATATAGATAATTGAATATAGATAATTGAATATAGATAATTGAATATAGATAATTGAATATAGATAATTGAATATAGATAATTGAATATAGATAATTGAATATAGATAATTGAATATAGATAATTGAATATAGATAATTGAATATAGATAATTGAATATAGATAATTGAATATAGATAATTGAATATAGATAATTGAATATAGATAATTGAATATAGATAATTGAATATAGATAATTGAATATATATTGTGCCACTAATATGAAGTAAAAGTTGATATCCTACTCTACACATATATCAAAAAGTGAGATACCCTCCTTTTCCACACATGAAAACATGGTGACTAAAAATACAAACATTTGCTGTCCTAGCAACCGCTGTATACACACCCCATTTTCTACTCCGGAGAATAGGAAGCGAACAACCCGAGAGCTGTAAATGAATTTTAAGAATTAGGCTAAGAACCTAGAACATTCCTCTGCTCTCTTGGTAGCTTGAATGCCGCATTACCTAGTCGGATGTTTTGAAATAACGGCAATTCAGCCTCCTTGTTGGTAACAATATATCCTTCACGCAACCGAAAAGGCTTAAGAGAGTCACCGTGGTAATGACGTGGTATAGATTTGCCATTGATTTGGCGGAGGGTGTAGGATCTCCCCATATCTCCACCATAGCCGGAAATGAAGAAAGGACCTCTCCATGTGGCTCTAAGCTTTTTACCAGATTCTCTATGGTCGTACAACATTACCATATCCCCAGGGTTGAATCTATAGTTTGCCCTAACTCCGAGGTCGTGTCTTTGAGCTGCTTTATCCTTGATTAGATCAGATGCATCCAAAACTCTTTGTTGATTCTGAGCACGGTTGAGGATGAAATCAATAACATTACAGCCGTGCTCATCTTCATTAGGGAAAATATTATCATCACCAGCCTTAAGCATAGCTTGCATCATCTGCCTCTTTTGAACCGGAAACTTGGTCTCTAATGACCCGGCAAGACTGAATCCAAATAATATTTCAGAGGGAGAGTGCAGAAGGTGAGTTATTTCCCGCTTATTGACTTCAAATACAGATTCCTGTACATACTCAGGCCACTTCTTAGGATCGGAACTTTTCTTTAAGACTCGCTGGAGTATATCAACAGTTTTTTCAACCATACCAGTAGACTTCTTTGCAGCAACTGGAGAGTTGCACCAAACTATCCCTTGTGAGGTTGCCCAAGCCTTTGTAAGTTCGCCAAAATGCGTGCCGTAATCCATGTACAAGCCTGCTGGAACACCGAATGTGGAACATATTTTTTTAAAAAAATAATATCACAGTATTAGAGTCATCATTCTCTGTTGGCTCTGCCCAGGAATATCGAGAGAAGTAGTCAACACAGACAAGAATCCAACGGAATTTATGTGAGTCAAATTTGGGAAATGGACCGACAAAGTCTATACCTAGCAGTTCCATAGGGGAGCTTATGGTAACACGTGCCAATGTTTGTGATCTTTGCGCAGTGCCAAATCTAGCACAAATAATGCACCCGAGGATATACTCTTCAACATCGATTGCTAACCGTGGCCAGTAATATTCTTTAAGACGTTTCATAGTAATAACTTTGGCAAAATGACCACCATTATCATGTGCCTCATATAGAATCTGAGACACTTCATCCTGTACAATACCCCTCTTCTTAATTCCCCGAACATCTATAAACAAGTCTCCAGAAGATCCAATGTGATATCTAGAAGCTTTACGAAGAAACGCAGCATTCTGAACCTTTGTAGTGCATGTCTTTGGGAACGATCCATTGGTTAAATATGAGGCAATATTGTTATACCAAACTGATTTTACATATTGTCTATTTGGTTTAAGATCCCCGAATGAATTTCTAGCTGTGCCAAGTTCTGATAGGTTAGAGTTGAAAATGGTTGGTTTAGTGTCCATAGGTATGGATAACTGATTTTCACAGTTGACATACTTTGCTGCTGGTACTAATGAGGGTTCGACTTGGAAATACTTCTTGAGCTCAGAATCATGAATTGGTTTGCCTATCTTTCGAAGGAGCTCTTCATACCCACCTTTATTGTCCTTCCATACCCACAGAGGCTCAGCATCATTGCCTGTTAAAATTTCTCCAAACTCTTCCGGTGGTGGTACGTTAAATTCGGAATCCGGAAAGATAGTCCTTGATAATGAATCTGCAACAACGTTTCGTTTGCCTGGGATCCATATAATATCAATGTTTAGGCATCTTAGCTCAGCTGCCCAACGAGATTATATGCCATCCAATGATGATAACTTAAGAAACCAAGTTAATGGCTTATGATCTGTAAATATAAGGGAAGTCGCTGATCCTCTGAACATATGGTCATATTTTCTAGTAAATTCCACAATCGAACAAAGTTCCTTCTTGTATATCCCATACTCTTGTTGAGATTTAGTGAATGTAAATGTATCGTAAATTATTGGCACTTCAGTGGGATTTCCATTGCTGTCAGATCTTATCTGAGTGATGACACAGCCGCCTCCATATATGCTGGCGTCTGTATACATTTTTACGGGCTTAAGATAATTCTAGCCATGCATTTCAACACCTTTGGCACATTTCTCTTATAGTATCTGGAAAGATACTTGTTCTTTACAACCCCACGTGAAGTCAACGTTCCCAGTTAACCTTGAAAGAGGTTTTCTAATTTCTGCAAAATTTTTCACATGCCGCCGTGTAAACCCTACTGCTCCCAAGAACTTTCTAACATCTGTCGCGTTTCTAGGTACTGGCCAATTCCTGATTTTCTCACAACGTTCATGTTTAGTCGTTAGGATCCCACCTGCCTTGTGCAATACACCTAGCACCACAGTACTAGTGACAAATTGCTCAAGTTTCTTAAAGGATAATTTGAGTTTAGCCAACACAAGACTTGGTAGGAGTTGATTTTCGAGGATATCATAGCCTTGGTCAAAGTTCTCAAAACCCGAGAAGATATCATCCACGTAGAAAGCTACTTTGGGTAGAGAATTTGGACAGTTTGAAGCTATCAGAGAGTCTCACCCTTCGAATGTCTTAGTGGCAGGTATGGCTCCTAAGACTATATAAATAAGCTCAGTAAATGAAAACATAGAGGTTATGGAGCCCTGGGGCATTCGAGTTGGCTGTAGCTTATTGTAAAAGGTCGATTGAGTATGGTCCCAGAATACTCAGTGAGATGTGAAAAGTGAAAATATATTACTATTGTCTAGTGTCTCTTCTCTGTATGTACATGAAAGAAAAGTCTAAGTTATCTTCTATTATACGCTAAACCTATTACATATATAAGGTACCGCTTAGTCATGCTGATGAGTAATAGTATTCTCCGGTAGTACTGCTCATAGCGAAAATGCTCCTATGTAACTTATATCACACAAAATGAGTACGAGTAAGATGCGGTCGTGTACCGCCTTAATTACATCATAGCTGACCTATCCCAGCAATACAAAATGCAAAGTATTTTCTATCATCTGGGTGGACGGAAATTGCCCAGTATTCATGTTTTAAATCAAGCTTGTGGAAGAGTTTATGGGAAGGATGTCCCATGTAATCATGAGTAGAAGAAGATAATTCAACAAAACACTCAGGAATATCTTCTATAACATTTTGGTAGTTGAACGTGAGCCTTGGCTTGTTCCATTCTCCAGGACTATCAGATTTGTAAATTAGATTTGCTTGGGCATTCCAATCTGATAACTCGCCATTAGCTTCCATTGTTAGCTCGTACATACCACATTTTAGACCATCATTAATAATACGCCTTAACCAGAATTCTTTTCCAGGAGGCCATCTACGTTGTTTGACTCGGTTCCAAGGTTTTGTGCCCTCTTTCAATCTGACAAAATGAATGTAGAGATCAGTTGGAGGTAGATCGGAAAGCTCTGTAGAATTTAAATCTTGATAAGTGAATAGTAATCTAGTAATCTTATCGTGCTGGGCTGGTTCTAGAGGACCTAACGTAATTTGTGATTTGAGAAACCAATTATTAATTTCAGCTTGTGGGGCATTAGAGATGGGGCGCTTGATCGGACGTCTATCCACGAGTATTTTTGGGCCTGATGTTATCTTAGACCTAGACTCTATTTCAGATTTAGAGTCAATTCCCCTAGTATCAAGTGAATAATTTTGAGAATAATTAACAGATATTTGATCAGTATACTTGATAATTGAATCTAAATCTCTATCGTCGTTATCATCGTTATAATTGTGAGACATCTGACTTTTTTCCTGACTGATTTGACCAGCAGATGTGTTCTGGCAAAATAAAAACGTGGGAAACTCCGGAGCATATGATTTTGCTTTTTTGTCAAATATATATTTCCTAGAAGAAATTCCAATACTTGATGAATATGACTTTAATTTGATGTTGTGTAAGTTTGGTTTAGGAATGCGAGTGAGTCGTGGAGCAGAGATCTCATTATCACTAAATGGCGAGTCGATGAAAGGGGGCGAAAGGTGGTCAAAGGTTGTGGATTGAAAAGATTGATCTGAAACATAATTATTTGATTTAATAGTGATTTTATTTGATATAATATTTTCTGTTTGATTTGAGCAGTTTGGGTTTTCTTCATCCTCATCTAACTCGCAGGACGATTGTAAGTTCTGGAACAGTTTAGAGACTTGTCCTGGTCGATCTATTTTTTTGAGCTCAACTCGGAAAAGTGAACAGACTTTATGTTAGTTTCCTGATGTGGTTCGGGATCCTCAAAAAGTTCATCATTTAATGAAATATCTGACTCTGAATCATCTGAATCGATGCTACTCGATTCATGGATATTCATTTTCGAACCTTTAATTTCGGGATATTTAGGGTGTAAAACCAATTTATTGTGAGAACTTTGAACAAATTCAGGGCCTTGAATCTTGATAACTTTTTCGGACCTATTTGGATCACCAATTTCAATAACAGAATCACGAATATATATCTTAGCATTAGCGTCATGGAGCCAGGGAAGCCCAAGAAGTAGGTGTAATTCTTGTTCATTCTGGCAATTCCAGGGCCTCACAAACGCTTCGACAAGTCTTGTTATACCCAAGACATTTATACTGAATGACGTAAAATATTTTAGAGGTGAGGAGGTTCCGTTTGCTACGTTCATAGTAAGACCACTGAATCCATTCTCAGATAATAGATTCATGGGTAAATTTAGAGATTTAACCAGTCCATATGATATCACTACCATATCAGAGCCAGTATCTGCCTGAGCTACTCCAGAAGGTAGCTTAACATCAACAGATTTTCCATTTTTCTTAGTCCTGATGACAGCAGGAACGCAAAACGCTCTCTCTCCCATACTTACATATGAAACAATATGGTTTAAAGAGTTTGAATCAGAATTAGGCGGGTCCTGATTGATAACTATACTATTTACCTTGGCGATTTTTTCTTCAGCCATTTTTGCCGCTCGTTTAGGGACTATTCGTGTCGACAAGTTTCGGAAAGCTCTGGATAGTTCTGGTGACATTTGGAATAGATCTAATAACGATACATTGACTTGTATCTCCTCGGCTAATTTGGCATAGTTGATGGGTCCTTTACCTGATCAGCCAACGATTTCACGTAGATGATGGAGTGCTTTTTGTCCCCGCCTATGAGCTCTCTTCGCAGATTTTGATGCAGGCTGATCTTGATTCAAAATATCTTCTATGTCAACCCTTGTATGTTTCTTTGAATTTTCCTTTTCATTAAGGTATTCGGCTAATTTCAACAAATTCTTGCAGCTAGTTTGGGTCCCGTAATCAGAGGAACTTCCATCAAGATACGGCTCGTATTCAGTATTGACATAAGCAGATCTTACTCCCCTTGATTCCATGTGTTGATTATCGTAGCCAATAATACACGATTTGCTGCCAATGTGCGTGCGGCCGAATTCCTCAAATTCCAGTTCCTCGACGTTAGGATTTGCATTCCTTCTCCAGGTATTGGTTCCATGACGTAAAGTTTCAGAGTTCTGAGGCTGAGATTCATCAAGCTGTAGCATACACATACGCGCATCAATCGAAAAAACAATTTCCTTAAGATAGGCTTGCTCCCAATTCTCAAGTATGGAGCTACTGTATGGATCGCATTTTGGACTAGCATGCCCTACTGTACCACATCGAATACAGAGAGGTCCCATTAGTTTGTTCCACGATTGTGAACCATTTACATAAGGGTTCCTTGAAAAGCTCCTAGGTGGTAGCAGTTTTGTATCAATAGATTTATGATTTTTTGAATTATTTTGTCTGGAATTTTGATTACTACCATATTTTGGTACTAGTGACTCAGGAGTTTGTGCTATGACTTGTTCCTTGGAATACCTATCATGGCTCTGGCTATGAGGATTGGCTCTGTCATAAAAGTTCATAAGTTTCTGATTAGGTTGAGATGAAGGCAAAGCATGGCTATGGTAGTAATTGTGTCCATTTTCCACAGGATTCTGTTGATTAAAACGGGCAGAAGCAGCAGAGATAGGTTTGCCCTGATTATACATTTGCTTAAACTGTTTCAATTCACGTTGTTCAGCAAGACGTGTTTCAATCTCTTGAAATTTATTCATCGAATTCTGGGTGTCCTTAACTGCCTCGTACGCACCGTGTAGGCTGCGGTATGTATTGCTAGACTTCAATAAGACATTTGATCGGAGTTTGGGATCGTAAATTTCTTCGATAAAGGAAGTGATAACTCCGGAGAGAAATACAACTTCAAGGGGATTGAGACACTCATCACCAGAGCTTGCCAATGGTTCATCTCGGCAGTGGCTTCTGCATAAAAGATCCAAAGAACGTTGGTAATATTGTTGAAGGGGTTCCGTCGGCCCCTGGGCGGGGTTCCGCAAGTCAAATTGAATATTCGGGTCCGATTCTTCCTGATTAGATTTGAAGTAGATGCAAATAGCCTTCTTGAAGTCATTCACATCCTTTTCAGTCGCGTTTTCCTTATCGTCCACAACCCTCTTCCATCTAGGAGATGTATCCAGCCAGTTGGCTGCTTAATCTTCAAATAGAATATCTATTGCTTCAAAGAAATCCTCTAGCGTTTTCAGTGAAGCCTTCTTAAGATCCATATTAAGCCTTGACAGCCATCGGCTCGCTGTTACTTTTTGGCCATCAAATCTGCCACAGAGTGCATAATCTGAGTAATTTTGCGTCATTGTGTTTGGGAGAGTATCTTTGAGTGATAATTTTTGTATTCCTAAGAGTATTTCGACAATATCTAGATCTTGTATAGTAGACTTCACACCTGCCAAAGACAGTGTATCGGTGCGAGCGTGCTGCGTATCCAGACTTTAGTTACAAGTCTAGGAATGTACGTAGTTACCAGGTAATATATGAATCACTCTCTTAAAAGGTATGAAATCCTTTGAGAATAGAGATCTCCAGGTTCCCTGCGTAGGTCACCAGAAAATCAAGATAAGAATAAATCTGATATAATTGAATATATATCGTGCCACTAATATGAAGTAAAACTTTATATCCTTCTCTACACATTTATCAAAAAGTGAGGTATCCTCCTTTTCCACACATGAAAACATGGTGACTAAAATTACAAACATTTGCTGTCCTGGCAACCGCTGTATACACACCCCATTTTCTGGTATAGATGTTGAGAAGATTCACTGTAACTTGGAGTTTTAGATTTGCAACACTTATCCTTACAGAATGTTTTGCGTGCAGGGTTAAGTATTGCAAATATAAACGGTAAAATTTCTATTAATCTCTTTAGTAATTATAACGGGACTCACTATTAGCTAAGAGGGGTTCTACTGTATAGGGGGTCGAGGTTAAGTAAAGTCGCCTGTCATTTACAGGGGTTTTTTTGCCGATACTTACCCAAACGTAGTAATCTACCGTAATGATTATGATTAAGCGAGCCCGAGTATGGTAAAGCTTAAAACTCTGTTCAAAAATAAGGTGAGGGAAACTGAGGTCGACAAAAAGTCGCCTGTCTCTTCCCACTTTGTTTTGCATTAAGCCTAAAAAATCGAGTTCAAACGTGATATTAAAACTTGCAATTCAGGTTTGCTGTTTATACAGATTTTTAAGCCTAATATGAAATAGGACCCTCGTTTGCATTAAATACTTTCTCCCATCTTCTAGCCATACTCCAAATCAGTTGTGTGAGCTTTTCCCCTGATGTACTATGGTACTATGCCTCTAACACAATGGGTCGAATCTCCGCCCTGTTCCGCTGTCTCGTCCGCTCAAACTCCGGGTATCATTCTTGTGTGTAGTATTTCATCATACTCCATACATTCTCGATCGGATTTAAGTCAGGAGAGTTAGCAGGCCAGGGCATAGATTCACATCCATTGGCATCGAGAAAGTCCCTAGCCGGAAGTTCTTTATAAACAAAGGCGTTGTCGTGCATAAAATTATAATCATGGCGCGTATCTTCTCTCTTTTCTCTGATCCAATTACCTGTCCTTCGGAGGATATGTTCACTGTATCCTTCAGAGGTCATACTTCCCCGCTCCCGCTCCCAAAAGACGCAAGAACCTCGTTCGATTCCCGCGAAACTTCCCCAAAACATCCAAGAGTTGTTCTTCTTGTAACGCTCGATAACACAAGTGTCATCAAAGTCTTGGCCCCCCTTTTGTCGATATTAAAGTCCGAGATATTTTTCAAAATGAATGAGATTAGACTAGCCTTTCTGGTAACATACCCAGACATTGTTCGGCTATCGTTTATCCATGTCTCGTCACTCCAAAGAACTCATGACCAATCTTGACGCCAATTCAGATGCTGTTCGCTCTACCATATTCGGTCCGCACGATGATTTTCAGAAAGCGGGGGAGAGCGACGTGGAATTCGCCGCTCGTAACCTCATTTTCTGAGCGAATTCTGAATAGCATTTTCACCGGCACTCCAACGACGAAAGTAGAGAGCCAGTTCAAGAAACGACATTTGCCTAGTTTCCCGCGAAGAACAAACAAATGCTTCCAGCCCATTAACTTGGGCTGAGCTTAAGAGCTGTAGACGTCTTGTCCGAGGTTGGGGAGAGGCACGACCAGATCTGACCGTATTCCGAACTTGAAGGATTGTGACTTCAAGTTGAACTGCTATTTCTCTATTAGAGAGTCCGGCTCTGTGGGGTGTGAGTATCTAAATGTAGTTAATTTATGGGGAAAGTTTTCTTATATCTGATTTCCCGTAATAACCTGCAATCTTTGATCTCGAGTAAGATAGGGCGCGCGTCTACTGACAGGTGGAGTAATTTGAGTATTCATTCTGCCAAGGTTTTTGTTAGCAGTGAGGTACATTTATCTGTTTGATTGGAAATTACATATTTGTATTGAACGCATAAAACTCATTGTATTATCTATCGCGCAAAAGATTTGGTAAAGTTTGTGTAAAGAAGGAAAATTTTGTTCCAGATGTCTAGTGAGAATTGAGTTTAGCAAATATGAACGGAACCGAAGCTGGTAGACACGAGCCAAAAAGATACTCAAGAGAAAATGAAACTTGGCACAGAAAATTTAGTACCAGTACTGGGATGCCATGTTTTAGGGACTTCACCGTGCATTCACCGCCTGCTGTTTAAGGCTGACAAAAACCCTGTACGCGAACCCCTGTCGATTAAGCGAAGACTTCACTTACCCTTGACCCCCTGCAAATTCAAATTTAATTTTAGCGTGGTCACGAGGAGAAACCAAAACCAAAAATAAGTGGGGATCTAAAATATATGATTTTAGCAGATCTTATAATTACAGTATAATCTCGCTATAACAATGTGGGGCAAAACTTAACCAAGGCTCCCGATTGAAGGATTCAATTGAATTGGCCAATCGGGAGCCTTGGTTGAATTTTGCCCTGTATTGTTATAGCGAGATTGTAATGTAGCTTGTTGTTGTCGTTATTTAATGTCTAACGAGTCGCATACAAAAATGGACCCTATATTCTCTATTGGGACAAAGGACGGTCCATAAAGACACTGCTGCTAGAGACAAGATTTACAGAGTGACTAGAACGCATCCACATAGCTGCCCTAGGAGCACTGGTAGGTGATGGTCAGCCAGCCCTCTTCTCTCACTCCGACCCCCCATCAAAACTTAGAATACCCGGAGTGTAGTGTAGCGGTGTTTATTCGTGCTATTTAGAGTCAGAGACTATTATAACACTAGGGCTCCTCTCTGACCCAGGCCACACCTTTTACAGTGCTCCTATCCCCTTTTACCTCGAACCTAAGATCATTGATACATTGACCCATGACGGGTAGCCATTTAGCTCAGTAATTACCCGTAGAATTCAACCACCTTTTCTACGGAGCCTTCTGCTCAAAAAAATTGAAAAAGAGCAGCCATGGAAACCGGTACGCGGGAAAAAAGTCTCAAAAAACCTGCAACCCCAGCCAGGCGAGGCCTAGACACTAGAGTTACACGAGTTGCATATTCACATCTGTATCTCTCTGATATCTCATCGTCCAGATATCCTCCTTGGACCGATATGACCAGTGCTCAGGTAGCGGTGCTCTTTCCTCGGGAGATAGTATAATGCCAGAATTTCTGTAATCAGTGAGAATTCATCTTGGTAAAAAGGGCCAACTTAGTCTCATCTATCACCACCATAACGGGAGCTGGGTACGCCCCGGAAACTCATCCGGGTGACTTTTCCTCCGTGACAAAGTATTGCGTGTTTCTGTTGGCTCTGAATATAAACTCCAGGTTTGTAGAGGACGCCACGTACAGGTAGAAACGCCGTCTTCGTCCCTCTCAGAATACCCGTAGAATACCCCTCAAAGCCATTAATTGTTGAAAGGTTATGAGATTGCAGTAAAAGAAGGATTGCATTCAACGATGATTGGGATTAAGTATCGATAATCAGTGATCGATAAGAGAAGATAAAGATAAATTATTTACATGGAAATAGACGGACAGTTTATTCTATATTCCTCCGTTACGTAATCAGTAAGCCCTTGCCATCCATAAATACGCCGCACATGTTATGTTCGGGGCCGTGCCCTCTGAAGCCCCATGCGATAGCGTTTCGACACCACGCCATGTCCTTAACATTAATCCACCACGATGTTCAATCCAAAGTCTCCGTGAGACCAGATCATTCTTTTCCCTTGATTGTTCCGCCAACTTCTTCTTTCCATAGGAATTCCCGACTTGAATCCTTGCCTTCCTGAGCAAATTAAAGCTTGATGTCTCTCCAAATTTGTGCACATCAGCTTATTCCTCCTTCGGGTGCACATAGCACTGATGGCGTATAGATGGAGTCCGAGAAGGCGCAAGACAGAAGATCGTATCCTTGCGTAGGAGGGCTCATCAACATGAGACTTGGGTGAAGCGAGTATTTGCGGCAGAGAAAAAGGTACTGATCAGAACAGGACTCGCGGAGAAGGATGGGACGAGAGAGGGTTCGACGAAGAGGAGACTTTTTTGGGTATCTTCGTTCTGGTTGCGACTCTTCTTGGCTTTTCAGAAATACAGCAAACATCCTGAACGTTTACAGCCGGCACCGCGTGAAAGTGAAGATTTCGACATTGCTAGCCTATAATTAGCTTGAGAAAAAGGAAGTGGTACTAAAGAGATCATCACATGGTCGCCATTTCTCGGACCATTACGGTTCTATTTAACCGCCCCAACAATCACTCATAAATATGCTTCCATCATCTGCAAGGACTGCACGACTTCCTTGATGCCAACCGGGTAGACGAAAACCAGGGTAGGGAGAAGCAGCGACACCTTGAGCAAGTCCAACCGTCCGACCGGGTAATAAAATACGTACTTGGTCGGAGATGATTTTTGATTTCCGAGTTTGGTACAGGAGAATGAGTCAGCACGTAGTACAGGGGGATCGTGCCCATTTTACCAGAGTCGGGATAAAGAGCTTTGGTCTTGCCAGTCCAAATACCGGATGGAGAGAGATCAAGCGAGCTTTTATGGGTCCGTGGCTTATGAAGCCCGACATCATCCATCTCGAGCGCCTCGCGTGCAAGCTTGGAGAGCGTCACTGGATCTTCGTGTAGGTTTTGTTGACACCACTCCCGATCCTGAAGCGCTTCTAGCTCAGTAGCATTGATGATTGCGCCTCTTTGATTACTCAGACAGGAAGGAGGAGCAGGGAGTAGAGATGTGTCGAGAGCAAAGGTGTGCTAACCATGTTCTGGTGCTCGAGAAGAGCCATGATTGTGCGACGGAGGCGGCGCCGAAGGACTATTTCAGTAAATGCTGAAGTAGACATTATCGACGAGCTGACTCTTGGGTACAGCTGTTACATCATCGGGGTTATTTTAATTAGCGACATCACCGAATGGGTCACTCTGCTGATCATACGAGTACATGTCCCGTGGTGTGGTTGCATTTTCGTTACCGTCTTCCAAACAGATCGCGTAGTGCCTAAAGTTAATTAGATGTGCATATACTCAATCAAGACAAGATAAAAATTAGAAGTTCCCACCGAATTCGGCAATGAAATCAGTACTTCTCGCGCAGAATCCTGATGATCGAAAAAATTAAGGTTCTATCAAAGCGAATTCATCATATTGAGCACTGGTGGTTTGGGAGGCTGTAGAAGCGTTCGATGACATGTACTATTTCTTATCAATCATTCTTGTTTTTATTAGTATAGCCTGAAGCTGTAACAAGAATGATTCAGGAAGATTCGTATTGTTTCGTAGACTGCCTCGGCCTGACGTTGAGAACACTCATACCTAGAGAAGAAGATTTCAAGTGCAGATACCGCTCCAAGCTCATGCCTGACGACACCACTAACCAACATTGTTCGTCAATGTCAATCCAAGGTAGATCAAAAAACCCACGATTACTCAAGTATAACATCGTTAATAAGTGTAAAAACGATAACAGTATTACTGCAAGTGGATGTAAATGTCTAAGATCTGCTAGATTTGAAGCAGCTTTCTTCAATTTCAGGTGTAGCGTCTGTCCACACTGCCCAGGCTTTACTGTGGGAATAGTCGATGTCGCGATAAATTACTAGGCGCTGAAAAATAAATATTTAGGGAGCGAATCGGGACACCACGTACATGGACAGGTCTTCTGCCTCGTCGCCCCCCCTGAACCCGGTACACGAAATGAAACTCAATTCTAACGCGATATTGTCGATAAGCACGTGATTAAAACAGGTTTAGTTCACTTCGTAACTTTGGGAGAAAGTGCATCAATGGTTAGTTTGCGGTCGTACATTTTGTAGCCGCGGCCAGATATATTTTGTAATGTGCATTTGCGCACACTTGGCCGGGAATTAAACATTCCCCAGCAGCTCTAGACCCACTTGGGTTGCTTGTGTAGATAATTTCGATGTAATTAGACTACTTGACACGCTTGGTGGCTTACAGCCGCGCAAGCACGCCAATCGTCCCATGGGAGACAAGAGGCCGGGTCAATCCCGCGAGCCTACTTGGCGTTAACCGTTGATAATAATAATAATAATAATCAATGGTTAGTTCTTTATGTCAATGAGGAGGCAAAAAGAAATTATGCCATTTTTATCCAATTGAATCTCTTTTTATACACTCTATGTACCGGTCCCGGGGGCTAGATCAGTGCCCGTTCATTTACAGCTTGATTTTGAAAAACATTGTCGTTTAGTGAAATCAGGGGCTCAGATGCTACAATGTCTTTTACTAACCAGAAATACAGGATATGAAAATTGAATTTCTTCCAGACCTGTTTGATCGCACCTATTTGATAAGCGCGACGGGAATATCATGGACAAACAAAAATTGATGGAACGTATTAGAGAACCATGGAAACCCACTATTTCCACTTGATTACAAGATCTGCTCTTTGAAGTATGATAAAGTCTACTTAGCCTCATATTTTCTAATTCATTTGAAGTCTCTGTTGTAAAGCAGAGTCAAATATCATAATGCAAACCCCTCATCAGTCTCAACCACAATGCTTAGGTTATCCACTCCCTGTTGAGGCACCTTCAAACTCTCATCAAAGGAAATCCGACTCAAATCCCGTACTGAGGGGATTAATCCTTCTAATCGGGGCGTGGCTGTTTGTCTTCTTTACCCTTTTATGTTCATTGAATACGCCTAGATAGCATGCTAATCCACGTCCGTCAGGGTCCCCAAGCTCGAATTCCTTCAGAAATACTTATGGCGGAATGCCAAATTTGATAGCCTGAGAAATATCAATGAACTTCAAAATTACACGGAGAGATGGGATGTAAGTTCGTTCACTTTCACCTTTTTTGTGCCTAAGCCTGATTAGATCATGTGATAGCCCACAGTTTTTGCTCCTCAGTCCGAAGATGCCACGTTACCTATAAAGGCCGACTTAGAGACCTTTCAATCGGCTGACTACGTGTATGGTCATTCCTACACTACAAGTGAATATCATGCCTTCTATAAATCTGGAAGACTTACTCCACTGGACGTCGCTGAATATCTTCTCTCTCTTATCCGTCGTGATATTGAGCCAGCTTCTCAACATGCATTAGCGTTCATCGCGAGTGACCCAGATGCTGTTTTATCTGCTGCCAAAGAATCCACCCTCCGTTATAAAACGAATTGCCCAATCTCAATCTTTGATGGTGTTCCTACGGCTATCAAAGATGAATATTCTGTTGCAGGCTACATGACAACCATGGGTCGAGTACCAGATCCTGCACTTTTTCAAATAGCTCATGAATCGTCTTGGCCTGTGCGTAAGCTTGAAGAAGCGGGTGCGATTATTCTGGGAAAATTAAACATGCATGAGCTGGGAGCCGACACCACAAACAATAATCCTAATTATGGTACCCCTCGTAATCCACACAATAGTTCATATTATACCGGTGGCTCATCTGGTGGGGCGGCATACACCGTGTCGGCAGGACTTTTACCCTTTGCCCTCGGCACCGACGGGGGTGGCTCGATTCGACTGCCTGCCTCTTTCTGTGGAGTTTATGGCCTCAAGCCGTCTCATGGTCGGCTTGGAGATACGGCAAGTTCTGTTACAGTAATGGGGCCAATCGCAAATACAATGGCCGACCTCGAAATTGTGTATCGCTATCTTTCACGACCTCAACGTCCATTTCATTCTCATTCAATCTCTAATCCCGCCTCATCTAGGCCAAAATTAATTGGCTTGTGCAAGCAATGGTTTAACAGAGCCGATCCAATAGTGAAAAGCCTTTGCTCCGCGACACTGAAGCACTACGAGTCCAAACTTGGCTATAAAGTAATAGATATCACGTTACCATATTTATCCCATGGTCAGATAGCGCATGCAATGACTATCTTGTCTGAGATGTCACTCAAAGTCCGTCGCGCTACCTCAAATACTGACTGGCTTCGTGGGCTTACTCCAGCAAACAAAATACTCTTGGCTGTTGGTGCTCAGACGACCCTTCGTGATTACTCTCTTGCTCAGCAACTTCGCAATATGCTCATGCAGCATCTCTCATTTCTCTATCAAAAGTATCCAGGACTTGTTATTGTGACACCCACATGTCCCATGGCCGGATGGCCGATTGATCAAGAAGTCGACTTAAAGTATGGCTTCAGCGACGGTAATCAGAGTATACGGTGTATCGAGTATGCATGGCTTGCTAACTTCTGTGGGAATCCTGCAATTTCTTGTCCTGTTGGATATGCTGAGCCTATCAAAGGACAAGGCCGGATTCCAATAGGAATTATGGCAATGGGAGAGTGGGGTAGCGAAGAGAATTTATTGGAATGGGGAAAAGAGTGTGAAAAATATCTCCACAATGAAGCTGGCGGGAGAATTACGCCTGAAAATTGGATAGACGTAGTTGGGGCTATTGAGTATGCCAAACAGGAAACAAATGAGATCGAGAAATCCTGATCAATGAATAAAATAACGTAAAATTTCTGTCATATCATTAAGCTTATGGGACTCACGACTTCACGTCTTGCACCATATAACGTTGTATCTTAATCCTTGAAATCTTGAGTTCTTTTGTGGATTACTATTCATTCTTTTGAGATACGATCAAGAAATAGTGTTTCTGAGCTGATCGGCCTCTCTTCTAAATTCATAGGATAGTTCTAGGCTGAATCCTTTTTAAGTACCAGTCTGGCTGGGTTATTTTTCCAGTATCTTCAGGTCATCTCATTAAAGACGGTATCAACATCTTCATATAAAATTTATTTCCTTCCAAATCCCGCTCAATGAAAGTACTTGGATAAAGAAAGATTCAGGCGTAGATGTTCTTCTAAAATCTTTGTACATGTGCTGTGCGAGGTTCCGCGTAAAAGCTCATTCACGATAACTGTAGTTCTTTGATTTGGCAGTATGAATTTTTGGGGCGCTAAAAATTCAACGTAACCCAACCTGAACACTTGTGAAATTCTACCGATTGGCTGGAGGTACATCTATCCATAAAAAGGTGGCAGATATTCATGATTAGTCCAACGAAATTTGAAGTGCTGGTAGTTCCAGGGGCGATTGGCTTCCACATCCTCCCCTTTTAACGCACTCTGCAGGTATAGAGGAATTCATTAAAATATTGACACGCGTTTTATCAGAAATTTTTGGGGTGATTCTCTATTTTTAGCAGATAAATTTGTATGTTATTACCACTTTGCTGCTAAAAATAGAAAAGGAGCCCAAAAATCTGCTGTATTTGGTCCTCGAAGTGAGATCCGCTTTCTCCCGGAATAATGAAAAAAAACTTGGGGCTTTAGATACGCGCGGGAGCGGGAGCCGTAACACAGCTAGGATACCTGGCTGTGCACACATACTTTGGAAGTACCCTTACGAGGCAGAGATATAGTTGTTGAGAAGTAGCAACACAGTTCAGCGGGCCATAATAAAATATTATTGTGTGCATACTCATGCCATTATCGAAGTCGCTGCGTCTAAATCTGGAGCTGAAAGAGGTGTTAAGACGGGGTCGTCACATTTTCGAAGTGGTGACTTGAGCGAGAAGGGCAAGATTGCGCTTTGGGGGCGAGTAACGCGCGATAATCAGGAAGAGAGCATGAGCAGAAATGAGATGATCGGACGAGTGGAAGGCGCCAATGATATCGCAGGTAGATGAGATGCGACAATCAGTAACTTGGGTGCGTCACACATCCATCACTGGTGGTTTTGCCATGTGTATACACTGTGTCTATCTTGCTTGTGGTCATTGGCATTAGACATGTGTAGTTGGCGTAAAAGATGTGTCCATCCGAAATATCATGAGCTCTGGGATGTGACATTGCGTAATACATCTAGGATGATCGCCGGGATGAATTGTGGTACTATGATGCGAGCTGTAAGTGTCAGCCATTGAGCAATAGAAGAGGTTCTTTAACCGCTCGTCCTCATCCATTCACAGCTTGTCGAAAAATATCTCGAATAATGTCTTTCGAAGTGTTCTGTCGGATGTTGGAAAAAGTCTACTTACCGATCTATTCAATATGCTCATTCATGAAAATCAAAAAATTCCGATCACAATGTTTAATCTACTCTTGTGAACCGAAGGCGCTTGACGCACTCTCTTGTGTTATATGACTTTGGGAATTGATGCATGAATAGGGGATTCATCTGAATCCGACTTACTATGAGTTTTTTGAAGTTTTCTTGATTCATTCTTGTGTATGCAACCTTTAGGCTATGACACGGAATGACACTGGTACTGTACATGGAGCGATGACTCTACCTGATGAGGGGCACTTACACCCGAATATCACATTAAGGCATAACTCGAAGTCAGGCGTCTTTCAGCGCTTCAACTCGCATCCGTTATTGTCTACCGCAGGAACGTATTCCAGTCATCCATGGCTGTCCAGTGTGACTTCGTCTTCGTCATGTTCATGCCCCTGCGTGAAAAGCGGTGTGAGGGTCTAGCTGGATTCAAAACAGCTTCCTCCTATCTCAAGTGGGGCATGTGCCTCGGCTACCTAGACTCTACTGATGAGAACGGCCCAGATGGTATACCATAACACCATCCGACCCTCACAGTGAAGTTGTATTCTCGGAAATTGTCAGACATGATTATTACTTGGTTCAGATGGCCTTGGAGCAACTTAACCCTCTGATTGCACCACAAAAACGTACTTATCACATAGAGAGTCACTTTTTATAACCAATAATTAAATTATATAACGAGAGAGATTTGGTGGGCTGACGGGTAACAGCTCTAGAAAAGAGGTCTCCCAAGCAATCAGGCACGTTAATTTTAATGACACCTACAGTGATCGACCTTTTGATCCCGATCAAGGCTGTTGAAATTAGTTCTACTTATGGGTAGGGTATGCCAGGAATGTAAACAGTTGAGCCGTCATAGCTCGGTTAACACTCTGCACTATAAAAATAAATCATTCTATTAACCTATTTCGGCGCCTTGAGACCCACGTAGGTATTTTCGGATGATACATATTCTTTGTTATAGAACGACTCATTTTGACGTTTGGAACACTCATACTCAGATTTCATTTGCAGATGCCACTGCGAGAATAACGCCTTACGACATGTACCCTCTTCCGTGAATACCCATCATAGGGAAAAGCGAGAAAAACCTGTGGTCATCTGAGCATGCTTTCGTCATCCTACGAAAGCAATATCACCGCGAGAGAAGTGGTGTGAGGGTCTTGCTGGATTCGAACTAGCTTTCTCCTGTCTCAAGTGGGGCATGTGTCCAAGCTAACCAGACTCTACTTGGGAGAAAGGTCCGGACAGTGTACCACTGCACCATCCGACCCTTCGGAACCAATTTGCAGGGTTAATGTTTACAGTGGAATCGGTATTCAAATTATCCTAATAAATTATGTCTAAATAATCTACGAATTATCTTCCTGAGTCACTGACCTTACAGCAAGAGCAGTAGTTAGATATTTAATTCTACTATGTACAGTTGCCTTACAGCCCCTGCATCTCACTTTGTCATGCCCTGCCTCCACGCACGATGAACAATGTCGCAGCACTTGACTGTGGCTTTCGAACTGACTAATAATTCTTCCAGTCTGTGCTACCCCCTGTTGATTACATGCTCGTTGATGAGCTCCTCTTGCTACCTGTACAAGCAAGGACATAACCGGCGCTCCGCGCATGCGATTGAGCTGCAGCCTTGAAGAGATCAAAAGACGCATATCAGCCTTCTGCAGGCAAAGATAATGAAGTAGCATCCATTGGATATGGGATATTCTTCGGATTTTAGTGGTATCAAAGTTTATGATTAAGGGAGTTGAGGTTGAGGTTGGACGACCTGTAGCACTATCGAGAAACTTAATTAACATTCCATCATTCTGCTGTCTTTTAAAAGAGGAATAATCAGATTTGTTACCGACTCACAAGAAGCATATTAGGGTGATAGGTAATATGAAATGTGACTGTACATGTTTTAAAGATTGATACTTATCTAGGTGACTAATAGTTAAGGAAGTTATGTGGTATTTGGGTAGCTCTTTGTAATTTGGTTTGAATTCTGGTCGTATCATGCCTAGCCCTACATCCAAGAGGTGTGGTACGGGTAGCCAGTTCCTAGGGACTCTAAACTACCCAATTCCCTGACTATTGCTAGCCAGTACGTGCTTTTAAAAAAATAAAAATAAAATTCAGAAAAAAAGATACAAAGTGCCAAAAGTTCGACGCCCTGCATCTCCCCTTTCCTCTCCGCCGCGAACGACCACGCAACAAAAAGATTTTCCAATAGTACTCCGACTCGGGCTCAGTACCGTCGTCACGACCGAAGTCACATATCTCGCCTCCAAAAAAGGAAGCGCGGCCAATTTTAAAAGTGGTGGCAGCACTTAACCGAACCAAAAAACCTTGGCACACACAACACTCCTAAAGTCAAAAATTCCACCGCAGATTCATAAATCCTCCCTCAAAAGACCATTTTATCCTTTCCTTGCCAAATTCCCTGACTCTCTCTTTCTCGTAGATTCCCACCGTAACCTGGCCTTCCAAAGCCATGACAACCTCTCCATCTTTGTGCCCTCCAACTTTCCTCCTCCATCGGGTATTCGTATCATCGTGGGTCTGCAGATGGAGGCGCGCCGAAGCAACGCAGAAGATCGCGACAGGCCGGTCGTCGAAGTAATTAGCGGGATTCGTAGTTCAATACTTTGGGAGGTGGAAGACGGCGAATTGGTGAAAGTGGCTTCTTCCGATTGGATTTAATGACGCTTTGGTGAAATTTGACTGAGGGTGATGAAGCGTGTACGTTACGTCGGAATCCGATTGCGGCTCTTCTTGGCTATCCTAGATGTGCGAACATACTCGGCATTTACAGCCGGCACCGCGTGAAGGTGAAGAGTTCGTCTTTGCCAGCCGCGCCGGGTGTTGATTTTGATTTGATTTGATTAAATGTCGTATCAGGCTTACGCCCTACACCCAACAGGCGTGATACGGGTATGTGATCCATACGGACTCACTACTATCTACATAAATGGCTTAACTTGCCAGATAATCTATAAGATATAGAAAGAAAATAAATAAATAAATAAACAAAATATTCTGTCCGAACGAGTGCGCCCTGCTCCCTGTCCTAATTTTCCTAACGATTAAACAAAGGAAAAATAAAAGATATCCCTAGAAGAACCTGTGCCTCCCGGTCAATATTTTGTGCACTATAACATTTGGTTATAGTAACGAATTCACGAAATTTCTCCCATCCGTTTTCTGCCAGCATCTCCCTTGCCTTTGGAGGGGGTTCCCGTTTCTCACTTCTCCAACGTTGTAATGCTGGTCAACATTCTGCAAAGTGCCATGGGCGTCTTTCTCGTCCACATTCGCACTTGCCATCAATATCCCCATACTTGAATCTTTCATGATATTTGGCGAAATCGCCGTGTCCTGTCCTTGCAGCTATCAACCTGCGGTACGCCCATCTCGGTAAGGCAAGCTCTGGCGGTCGCTTGCGTGTCATCTTGAGATTCAAATCTGCGTGGTGCTTGTGGCCATGTTTCTGCCACCATGAAGCAGCTAGCTCAACCGCATGCTCCCTCACAAACCTGCTTAGTGATGCAAACGTAAACTTTGTTCTCCGATTTACTTCTGCAGGAAGTATAGCATCGGTTCCATCGTCGGGAAGGTCTTTTAAGGCGGCTTTGGCGAGCTCATCTGCCTTCTCATTTCCCTTGATCCCTGAGTGACCTGGTGTTCATCTTATTTCTACTGACGGATGTTTCTGACGGTTTGAAACAAACTTATCAACTATTCCTTGGAAGGACCTCGACCTACCACTCTGTAGAGCCTGGGAAGCCTCTGAGCTGTCTAGGAGAACCTTGATAAGGTTAGTTCCGGCTACCAATAATGCTGCTTAGAGGGCTTTCTGGGCCCCTAAAAGCTCTGCGTCGTACGCCTCTACCCCAAGTAAAGGTCCTGACCCGGTTCCGATCATTTGTCTTCCTCTGAACAGAGAGTAGCCCCATGCAGATCTTGCCAAGCCACAAGATGAGCCATCTCGATATGGACATACAGTTTCCGCTGACAGATTCGCAATCAAGAGGTTGGCCTGGGCTGCCTCAGTCTGCTTGTCGAATCTCGTTGATTCGCTTTTTAGTTCAGCTTTTGGGAAGAACAAATTTCCTGACTCCGCAGCAACCGGCAGGTTTTGGAGGCTGACCTTTAGTCGTGTCAAGTATCGCTCTAGGTTCGTGAACCTGCGGCTTTTCTATCCTGCACGAAGTCTTAGACGGCTTGTTGTTTCCTTGGGTCCTTCTTGAGATCTGGTTAGTAGAGGGTGCCAAGTGTCCATTCTTTGTATTCGCGCTACAGCTCTCAGTTGTCTCTGCTGAAGGAGAATTGCTACAGGAGGAATGCCTGATTCTCGGTGTAGGATCGTGTTTGGGGTAGTTCGCCAGACTGGTAATGCAGCCCGAACTGCCCTGATAATGATGCTATCAAGGATTTCAGTGTGCCAGCCAACTCCTGTGCCCACTTTCTTGCTTCGCTGAGTTGTAATTCGAGTCAGCCCGGACCACCATGCTTCTGACCCGTATAGTGCCGTACTTATAACACAAGCCTGAACCGCCCTAATCATTGGTGCTGGGTCTGCGCCCCGCCGACAGTATTTATTCGACGTATAAACTGTATTATACGTTGTGCTTTTCCACACCACTCTTGCACATGTTGTTAAAATTGAGTTAAGAGTGTATCCACACTCCCAGCCATTTCACGTGTGGAGAGGGTATTATTCTACGGCCTTGAATATGGATTGCTAGGCCTGCCGTTTCCAGCAGTTTCTTTGGTCCTCCTCCGATCACTAGTAAGTCAGACTTAGCTGGGTCGAAGCTTATTTCGTGCTCATTTGCAAGTTGATTGAGCCTTTCTACTTCCAGTTGGGAATTTGCCACCGCTTCGGCTGCTGAACTTCCCCTGCTTAGAACAGCGATATAGTCCGCATACCCGAATTTACTATCCTTGTTACCCTGCTGCACTAGTATCGCAATGTACAGAAGGAATAAAAGTGGTGATAGCGGTGATCCTTGTGGGACTCCACATTCCACGACCATGTCTCGGGTGATTCCGTCCTGGTGGCGAACACGTATTTTCCTTTGGGTTAGGAAGGACTCGACCCATCGGCAGAGTGATCTGGGCCAACCTTGGTTCCGCATCCACTGCAATAGTCGTTGATGGAGGACGGCGTCAAATGCGCCCTGCACGTCCGGGGTAACCATTGTTGTGACCTTGTTATTTCGCATTGCATCTTCTGCATCATGTGTGACACATGAGACGAGGTCGACTGCTGAGCGATCCGGAAGTGCACCAAATAGTTGTTGAGGGACAATTTGGTGTTTGATTGCTCGCCATGCCATCCTCTTGGCCACAAGTCGTTCTAGATCTTTGCCTAGACAAGAGAGGAGAGAGATACGGCGCCATCCTTTTGCTGTCGTTAGGTCTCGTCCTGGTTTCGGAAACAGGATAACCTCTGATACTCGGGATGCGGAAGGGAAATGACCATGATCTAAACACGCTTGAAAAATTGTCTTCACCTGAGCACCGATAGCTAACCAGCAAGCTCTCTGCAGCCGGACTGTGATCTTATCTGAATCTGGAGACTTATCACCCGTACCAAGAATGCTTGCTGTTACATCTTCTAGAGACAGCGACGAGTCCCACGGAATTAACTCCGGTTGTTCTGATTCCCAAGTAGGAAGATCGCGGGTTGCATCAAATCTAGTTAGAAGAGTGTCACGTAGAGCTTCTGCTCGCTCGAGTGGATCAGATATCCACGTGTCCTCCGCGACTTTGAGTGGAGGTGGGTCCCGGCCTGTCTTGGGTTTTGCCCACTGCATTACTTTGAAGACTTGTGCGTCTGTCGTGGCATTCTCTACCTGCCTTCTCCAGTAATCTCTTTTGGCCGCTTTTACTGCATGCTTAAAAACTTTCCAAGCCTGCATCGCATTTTCCTGGCAGCCTCGAGCTTCTTTATACTCCCGATGCTTCAGTTTACACTCCTCGTTCCACCACGGTGCTGACTTTCCGCACACTCACGTCGGTTTGCGCCCGACTGCCTTGCGAGCATCTCCCAGGGCCTCCATCAAACTTGACACCTGGCTTTCAATATCGCTTGTGCTGCTTATGGAGCCTGGCTTTACCCACGCTCTGATATATTGGGCGAACTTGGCAAGATAATGGTCGCGCAGACGTAATTCCTGGCTTATTTCTAGCTGATTTGGCTTTCTTGATAGTTGAATAGACCCTACGATGGTCATATGGTCTTAAGTACAATCATTTTCACCTGTTATTGATGCCTCCTCTGCAGTATTACTCCAAACGAGGTCAAGCACATTTCCGTCCCTGTGCGTGTGTTTGCCTATAGAAGTGAGTAGGTATATGTCATGAGCTACTGCCCACTCCATGATTATGTCACCGTTACCATACTGTCGTGAAGCCTGAGGCTGCCAGTGCCTTGACACAGCGTTGAAGTCCCCACCTACGATTGCCGGACTTGAAGGGCTCCACCTGAGAAGGAGCTCTAGGGTCACATTAAGTCCTGATGCGCGATAAACATTGACGAATGTTACACCATGGACTTGCACAAAGCAATAGTCGCCTGTCTGATCTCGCGGCGAGGGAAAAATCTGCGTGACTGCCAGACCCTTGCGGACGAAACTAATTGCCCGCGGGCGAGTTCCAACTGGTTCCATTGGTTTATACGTATTATAGCCAGGGTGACTCTTGGTTATAAACTTTCCATCCTTCTGCATCGTCCATGGTTCTTGTACCATGACAATGTGTGCTCCAGACTCCCATGCTTGCTGCAGCGCTATGTCCATATTTGTTCTGCCCTTTCTCACATTCACTTGGTGAAATAGGAGGGTGTTAGTATTCTCGTTTTGGTGTTGGAGTAGAGTTGTGCTACTCATAGGTTTTCCATGATTACTTCCTGGGTGCAGGGGACCTCGACAGCCTTTACCTTGCCCTTCACCTGCGACTCTGCCAGTGCCGTCATGGTCTCTGTGGCCTCGTTCCCGGATAGCTCGGAGCTCTGACGGAGTGCGCGGTACCACTAGTCCATTTTGCCTTCTGGGCCGAGCCATGCATCCGAGGTTAGTCGACTCATGAGGTCCTGCACAGTTTGAGCATTTGGGCACCTTGATCGAGCATTCTGATGTCTCATGTGCACCGGTACATCTTCCACATCGGTTTCCTTTGATGCAGGCTCTCGTTGGGTGAAAGCCCCAGCATTTTTGACACTGCTCTGTAGGCCGACGTCGTGTAGATGGCATGGTTGGTCCACTCTCTTCGAACAGCCTAAATTTCAGGTTTGCTGGCTTTTGCTTGAAGTGAATAATCCAGCTCGTAGTATACTGGCCTTCTTTCACGTTTTTAGGTCGAGCCTGGACTAGTGTCGCGCCGCAGGCAGATTCACACTCTTTTATCACCATTTCTTTAGTCACGGTTAACCTGCAGTCCATTGTTTTAATGTAGAGAGGTACGTGTGGTACAATGACGGATGTCCAGTCCGACGCCGCCTCAATGGTCGTGTTGTCTTTCTCAATAGATGGTGCCACCCCTAGGATTGACTCTCTGAGCGCGTCTGATGCACACTCAATTGCCAGACCGGACCTGACTTGTGAAATTGCCATGATTGCTGAGGGCGCGACTCCAGCCCGTTCGGAGATTATCTTTTTAATTTTTACTAGTGACAGCTTGCGCCACTCGTGCTCTGGACCTAGCCGAAGAAAAAGGCGTCTGTCTTCTTTTGGCATTTCTTGTATAGCCGGCTTTTTCTGTATAACAGGCTTACGAATTGTCGTAGCGGCGGGTGGTGTTGGAAGTTTTGCTGCTTTCGTGGCTATTGTGACTCAAGGAGACTTGACCTCCTGCGGCTTTTTGGAGAGGGCCAGACTTGGACCCTCCACCGGTTTTGTCACCCTAGGGGCAGCTGTTACCGTGCTTGATCTCGGGGGGGGATTCTTACAGGGTGCTTCGGGTGCTTGAGCATTACCAATCGCAAACGCAGTCACGATTGGGGATTCTTACAGGGTGCTTCGGGTGCTTGAGCATTACCAATCGCAAACGCAGTCACGATTGGTGCAATCTTTTCGATGAATGGCGCCAGTAGTAGTGCATCTTCAGTTCCTGCCTTGGTTTTAGCCCAGGCGTCAATGTTTTACAGAAATTCTTGAGCCAGGCCCATTCCCTGCTTTCTCTGGCGTTCGGCTTGTTCAATTACAGCGGCAATAACCTGAAGGCTTGGATATAGATTGTCGCTTGGAGCGACAGGCGACGATGATGACGGCGCGCTGGAAGGACCCATCGCACCGGCCGGAGAGCTTATATTCGGAGATACAGAGGGGGGGGCCCGTATTTGTTTGGGTTGAAGTGGTCAGGATGAAAGTTGGTGTATGATGACGCGTAAGAGTCATTATGATCCATTATGGCGTCTTCCTAAGTCGTGGAGTTGCAGAGCGTCCACATAGGGTAGGATTCAGGAGGAGTGTTGAAATGATTGCTTGCGCCGAGTGTTGAAACGATTGCTATCATGAAATTAGAACGTCCAGCTTTACATAAGATAGTCATGTGCAATCAAGATGATCTGGACATACCATTCTTCATGGACAGTAGAACACCTCTTGGCTAATAGTGGGTCCCGGTATAGATGGTGAAAAGATTCACTGTAACTTGGAGTTTTATTTTTGTAACACTTACCCCTGCAGGTCATTTTGCGTGTAGGGGTAAGTATTGCAAATATAAACGGTAAAATCTCTATGAATCTCTTCAGTAATTATACCAGGACCCACTATTAGCTAAGACGGGCTCTACTGTAAGCAGTAAGGTTGGTAAACACGCTAAACCGTTTTAATATAAATCACCAGATTTCTTTATTCTTTGGATAGTTTTTCTATATAGCTATCTGTGTCTGATTTGTGGAGTAATCAACAACTCCACAACTCACGATTAACAGACTCTTCATCTCTTTAACTGATCCGTATCGTGATAAGTGCAAGTCCAGTTCTAACAAACTTTTGCTGACTACTCCACAATTATTTACACCAAGTACTGTTGTCACGACTGAAGTCGTATTCCTCGCCTCCAAAATGGAAGCGCAACCAGTATACAAAGTGTTGGCAGCTCTTAACGGAACCGTCGAACGTCAGCACCCACAACACTCCTACAGTCCAATACTCCGACGCAAAATCAGAAATCCCCCCTCCGTTAACCATCCCG
Organism: Podosphaera xanthii; assembly: GCA_028751805.1. Lineage (NCBI taxonomy): Eukaryota > Fungi > Ascomycota > Leotiomycetes > Helotiales > Erysiphaceae > Podosphaera > Podosphaera xanthii. The sequence continues at coordinate 2,409,768 of JAPWIX010000006.1, read as the reverse complement.
TCTCTTTCCCTAGCCACACTCCCTGTGCTCCTATTTCTCGTAGATCCCCACTATAACCATGCCTAATAAAGCTATTATAACCTCTCCATCTTTGTGCCCTCCGATTTTCTTCAGTCGGGTATTTGTATCATCGTAGGTCTTTAGAATGAGGCGCGCCGAAGCAACGCAGAAGATCGTGAGAGTCCGGTCGACGAGGTTATTGGTGGGATTCGTAGTTCGATACTTCGGGAGGTGGAAGACGGCGGATTGGTAAAAGTGGCCTCTTTGGATTGGATTAAATAATGCTTCGGTGAACATTGACTGAAGAAGATGAGGCGTATGCGTTGGTTGCCACCCGATCGCGACACTTCTCGGCTATCTCAGATATTCAGCGAATATATTGAGCAATTACAGCCGGCACCATGTGAAGATGAAGAGTACGTCTTTGCCGGCCGTGGCTTTTTGTATTGTTGTTCTTGATCTAATGGATCAATATTTTTGCGTGGTGGACCTTGCGATTAAAAGCATTATTGGCATTTCACCCTCACAAATTTATGCATAAACATTAAGTCTCGTTGCTAGAGAAACAAGTATGAAACATACTGAATAACATATTTTTCATCAAGACAGAATCAATTATGTAAGTTGTGAAAAGGGGGTACTGTACCACTACGTTGAGTTTTCCCAGCTCCACTCAAAATAAGGGTCTCGACAGGGTATACATGCTTTCGCTAGCCTGACCTGGAAAGCTTGGCAGTTGATCTATGAAAATTTATGAAAATACCTTAAAAATTTGTATGTGAAATTCCTCACTCAGAATGTATCGCAGCTTCTAATTTTGATTCAAATAAAGTTATAAATTCATTATTCTAATTTTCCAGTTCATAATAAGTTATTGAGGCTAATACTTTGTCGGGCCGCCTTGAGCTTCATAAACGGCCCTGATCCTGCTTGGCATTTACTTAACTAGCTTTTCCAACTCATTTGCATCCATGGCCCTGTCCCAAGCTTCTACCACAATCCTTCGAAGCTCATGCTGCGACCTATTATTTTCCGGAGCTAAATCAGGATAGTAATATGCGATGTAGTCCTTCATCAACTTCCAGGCATGTTCTATGGGGTTTAGGTCAGGGGAATATGGTGGCCATATAATCGGAGAGATGTTTCTCTCCCTAAGCTCATCCATAGTTTGCGTTGCCTTGTGAGGTGGGGCGTTGTCCTGCACTAGCTGTATATGTGGATGACTCGAAATCATGCCGTGGATAAGAGATACCATCTTCTAACAATATCTATAGGCAGTTGTACTACCCCACTCCTTCTCCCAAATCAAGGGCCTTTTTCGCTCCCAAAAATAGAGCCCCGTCTAATTTTCTTCCGAATAATACCTGTGACACATGTCGCGTCAAAGTTTTCATCTATCTAGATGATAGATTAAGGTTAGGAGTCTCAATTTTCATACAAAGTAGGCGGTACTTACTTTCCTCGTGATCCAAATACTATTATGTCGTCCATCAGTCACCCAGTGTTACGGTCGCGGTTAATTCATTCTTCACGAATGGACGGATACTCAATAAAAGTAATAAATTCTCTTAAGGACTAACTAACGGGATCTTTCTCATTAAATCCCAGGACCAACGCCTATTCCGATTATCCTTCTCCCAAGCAATCTTCCCAACGCCATGACCTGTATTTCCGAACCCCTGTTCCGGCCCTAGCAATGTCTCTCCTAAGTCCCCTGTCTCTGATGCCGATCCTGTCGCGCTTCCCCGGCCCCTCGAACTTGAAGATGATCTGACTTCATCTCCCTCCGCCTAGACATGCCTTCAGCCTCCCGTAGCCCGATCCCACCTCTTGTCATTTTGAGGCTAGGATGGTCCTTGAGACCATCCCTTTGCTGGGCACAGCCCGTAACACCCAGGTCTCATCTGTCACGAGAACTCTCATCCAATCTTCTATATTCCAGTGAAGATGTTCTGTTGCGAACTCAAGTCTCTATCTCTTGTTTTCTGCAGAAAGAGGTGGTGTCGAAGCGGCAATACGACGACCGCATCCCCTTCTAGACATTTCTTGTTGGATTACCTTCTCACTCACTCCAAAATGACTAAAATGTTCGTAGGCAAGCTCGAAATAGGTCAATTGACAGTGTTCTAGAGATGATGTAACAAAGGCTTCAATCTCGTCGACCTGTGCACTGCTCAAGACAAGGAGGCGACTGTTACACTTTACAGGAGAGAGATGGACAGCTTTTGCAGCATGGCGAGCCTGATGATACGTCACTTGGAGGCGTCGCGCGATCTTTTGTCAATTTTTTTGCTCTGGAACAAGCATGAGATTGAGGTGAGGTTGATGATGGTGGAGGCGTCTGTGGACGATTCATCGTTGCAATGATTTAACTGATCTGTTACTTAGCATCCTGAATGAATTATTTAACTTCGGAATTTTTACAACTTACAATCGGTATATTTAAGACATTTTCCTGAATTGATAGCGTCCTGTTGAGTTCTGTGATGGTATAGCTGCATGATCGTGGAGGAGCAGGGGTTTTGGAGAAGACATGGTAAAAGCGAGTCTAACTACAGGGGGTCAAGGTTAAGTAAAGTCGCCTGTCATTTACAGGGGTTTTTTTGCCGATACTTACCCAAACGTAGTAATCTACCGTAATGATTATGATTAAGCGAGCCCGAGTATGGTAAAGCTTAAAACTCTGTTCAAAAATAAGGTGAGGGAAACTGAGGTCGACAAAAAGTCGCCTGTCTCTTCCCACTTTGTTTTGCATTAAGCCTAAAAAATCGAGTTCAAACGTGATATTAAAACTTGCAATTCAGGTTTGCTGTTTATACAGATTTTTAAGCCTAATATGAAATAGGACCCTCGTTTGCATTAAATACTTTCTCCCATCTTCTAGCCATACTCCAAATCAGTTGTGTGAGCTTTTCCCCTGATGTACTATGGTACTATGCCTCTAACACAATGGGTCGAATCTCCGCCCTGTTCCGCTGTCTCGTCCGCTCAAACTCCGGGTATCATTCTTGTGTGTAGTATTTCATCATACTCCATACATTCTCGATCGGATTTAAGTCAGGAGAGTTAGCAGGCCAGGGCATAGATTCACATCCATTGGCATCGAGAAAGTCCCTAGCCGGAAGTTCTTTATAAACAAAGGCGTTGTCGTGCATAAAATTATAATCATGGCGCGTATCTTCTCTCTTTTCTCTGATCCAATTACCTGTCCTTCGGAGGATATGTTCACTGTATCCTTCAGAGGTCATACTTCCCCGCTCCCGCTCCCAAAAGACGCAAGAACCTCGTTCGATTCCCGCGAAACTTCCCCAAAACATCCAAGAGTTGTTCTTCTTGTAACGCTCGATAACACAAGTGTCATCAAAGTCTTGGCCCCCCTTTTGTCGATATTAAAGTCCGAGATATTTTTCAAAATGAATGAGATTAGACTAGCCTTTCTGGTAACATACCCAGACATTGTTCGGCTATCGTTTATCCATGTCTCGTCACTCCAAAGAACTCATGACCAATCTTGACGCCAATTCAGATGCTGTTCGCTCTACCATATTCGGTCCGCACGATGATTTTCAGAAAGCGGGGGAGAGCGACGTGGAATTCGCCGCTCGTAACCTCATTTTCTGAGCGAATTCTGAATAGCATTTTCACCGGCACTCCAACGACGAAAGTAGAGAGCCAGTTCAAGAAACGACATTTGCCTAGTTTCCCGCGAAGAACAAACAAATGCTTCCAGCCCATTAACTTGGGCTGAGCTTAAGAGCTGTAGACGTCTTGTCCGAGGTTGGGGAGAGGCACGACCAGATCTGACCGTATTCCGAACTTGAAGGATTGTGACTTCAAGTTGAACTGCTATTTCTCTATTAGAGAGTCCGGCTCTGTGGGGTGTGAGTATCTAAATGTAGTTAATTTATGGGGAAAGTTTTCTTATATCTGATTTCCCGTAATAACCTGCAATCTTTGATCTCGAGTAAGATAGGGCGCGCGTCTACTGACAGGTGGAGTAATTTGAGTATTCATTCTGCCAAGGTTTTTTTTAGCAGTGAGGTACATTTATCTGTTTGATTGGAAATTACATATTTGTATTGAACGCATGAAACTCATTGTATTATCTATCGCGCAAAAGATTTGGTAAAGTTTGTGTAAAGAAGGAAAATTTTGTTCCAGATGTCTAGTGAAAATTGAGTTTAGCAAATATGAACGGAACCGAAGCTGGTAGACACGAGCCAAAAAGATACTCAAGAGAAAATGAAACTTGGCACAGAAAATTTAGTACCAGTACTGGGATGCCATGTTTTAGGGACTTCACCGTGCATTCACCGCCTGCTGTTTAAGGCTGACAAAAACCCTGTACGCGATCCCCTGTCGATTAAGCGAAGACTTCACTTACCCTTGACCCCCTGTAGCATTTAAAAACAATCCTGACAGATAAGGCTAACATATTTTAGACATTGAGTTAGATGTCATAGACACCGATTTTTAACCTCTGAAGCGAGATATACCCTGCACAGACCCATCTGTAATAACTTACCGTAGTGGCACAGTACATAGGAGGAAACCTGATTGATAAGACACCTCTGATCCTTTCCTTTAGGTATCTGTTGAGTTTCTAAGCCTTTGTTCATGAGATACGTTTACACTGTTCATCCAGTGTGAATCCCGTCCTATCTTTTTGCTGCTCGCTTTTTTAATCATCCTCTACCGTTAGACTTCGCCGGATTATCGGAGCTGTCCTAACCAGCCTTGTATTAATATAAACTCTGTGATTCTGGCCAGATCTGCTGGGATATGTACCATGGCTTCAAATAACCTATTTTTGACCCTTCTAAGCATCTCCCCTCCTTCCCCCGCACACCGAGGATACGCTATGACCATGTGTTTGACATGATGGGACGGAGATCCGCATTGGAATCTGGGATTTTTCACTCCAGGGACTTTTCTTCGTTACAGATTTGAGTTGAGCCCGATGCATATATCTACAGTAAAACTTCTCTAACACGATAGTGGGTCCCGGCATAAGTGTTGAAAATATTCATTGTAACTTGCACTTTTATATTTGCAACACTTACCCTTACAGGTCATTTTGGGTGCAGGGGCAAGTATTGCAAATATAAATGGATAAATTATAATGAATATTTTCAACACTTATGCCGGGACCCACTATCGTGTTAGAGAAGTTTTACTGTATGTACAGCCGTCCCTAGATAAATAATTGAGGATAAAATAATCAGGAATAGTATGGCCTTCACCGACCACTAAATATACTGAAATAACGATATAGAATATACTCAAAGTAGAGTCTGCTTGCGATAGTGTGTCACGCCCTTAAATCACTCCCTATCAGATAATCCCCCCAAAAGTATCTCGAGGAATCCCTTCTTCATATCCTTCCCCTTAGCTCCATGAAACCACTATCTACTGTCCCAGACGCCTATCTCAGCATAACTAGCCCATATGATACCTAGAATTACATGGAACGACCTCAGCGCCGGGTCGGATGGTGCAGTGGTACACTATCCGGGCCGTTCTTCCAAGTAGAGTCTGGGTAGCTTGGACACATGCCCCACTTGAGACAGGAGAAAGCTGGTTCGAATCCAGCAAGACCCTCACACCACCTCTCTCGCGGTGATGCTGTATTCGTAGAATGACGAAAGCATACTCAGATAGCCACAGGTTTTTCTCGCTTTTCCCTGTGGTGGGTATTCACGGAAGAGGGTACATGTCGTAAGGCGTTATTCTCGTAGTGGTATCTGCAAATGAAATCTGAGTATGAGTGTTCCAAACGTCAAACAGAGTTATTCTGCGTCACATACATATCTTCCGTAATCATTCGCGTTATAGCCTCAGGCTGCATACGCAAAAATGATTTAAAAAAAAAAAAAAGACCTCAGCGCCAGAACTCCGTGTCCTTCCTGATCCCTCTCTGTGTCATATCTGACGCTCAGTTCCAGACTGCTCAACCCTCGAACAAGTCGCGTTTACACCAAAACTTTTCTTCCCTCTCTAGCTCGATAGTGGGTCACGGAATAAGTGTTGAAAATATTCATTGTAACTTGGACTTTTACATTTGCAACACTTACCCTTACCGGTCATTTTGCGCGCAGGGGTAAGTATTACAAATTTAAATGGTTGAATTTCAATGAATATTTTCAACACTTATACCGGGACCCACTATCGAGTTATAGAAGGACGACTGTATTGATCTTTGTTTTATAGCGCCATTGTAGGGAATTTTTGAAAACGGTTCAAGGATCCCCAGGCTGGGGTTTGGCGAATAGGAGTAAGAGCCGGCGTAGGATGGTCATTGGAGGCCTGCCAGGTTTTGAGCAGTGTTTCTAGCGCGAGGACTGATCCAGGTGCGTGCGCTAGCTGTATAATGCAAGGGGATCAATAGGGATGAAGCGAGGTTGGGGGAAGGGGTTTGGAATCGGACGTGCATGCAAATTCACCAGCATAGAGCAGGGGTTACATGAATTGGGTCGAATGGAATCAATAGGGGGCTTAACCAGTTGCGGTAAGGTGGCAACTAATTCTGATGTCCATCTCAAACTGCATTCCTATTTGCTACCCATTTCCACGCAAATCTTACAGCACGGTATTCTTCAACATCGTCACCTAATTTACCCGGTCGTCTGGACCCTAACCTTACAAGTAAGAACGCCAATCTCAATGGCGGAAAAACTTAACTATGACAGTGTGCCAGTTTATCCTGACGGCAGGAACACCAACGTTTTAGTGCAGTAATACTGAACTGTGAGCATGCCACGGCTCAACAGCGCCGGCAAAAAATCCCACTGTGAAAAAGCGGGGAAAATGCCGGGAAGATACCATCACCAATCGACAGTAATACTTTTAGTTCTTAGTCCCAGGTGGACAGAATTCATACAATATGAAATCTACAAGGCATCGGAGGGAGAACGGCAAGAAAGCCTTGAATAGTTATTAGCACTGCGACACGAAATCTAGACAGTGAGATGCATTTTTATCACTCTGCATTATATCTGCAGGAAGATGGAACAAATATGTTGGTGGGGAATAGTTTAAAGATCTACGGAGAACATGAATCATAATGGAGGTGGGAGGAATAACAAGTTAAATGATGGATAAAAAATAATAAAGATGACAAAGATAAGCAATAGCCAAGACAGGTGCTCTGATCTTGCTCACAGAAGAAATAACAGCGAGAAATATGTCAACCGCTGCACTTATGGATTATCTGAATTTGTAACGACACACGCAGCAAACACTGAATACGGACTTTAAAGATCATCATTGACGAGGCACACAAAGAGCAGCTCACACATGTTTTAATACCCAAGATTTCAAGCTTTACAGAAATGTAAATCTAACAACACACGACTCTAAATAACTAAAATGACTAGATTAACAAATAAACAACATTCCAGAAAATATTTCAACTAGGATGGTCAGGATTTGTATTCAATCACACCAGATCTCTGGAGACTTAGTCAATAATATTAAGTATTCTTCATAGAGTATATTTTAACAAACTGGGAATCAAATTCCCGAGTACCGTCCCTCACCGTGAAATATTTATTTACATGAAAAATATCACTAACTCGATAAGTCTGAGTTTGATCTCATTTAACCCGTTTTTAGCGCCTTAGTGGCCCACGCTGGTGTCTATTAAACTCTGTGTTTTCACAGAAGGATAGCCTTCGGCGAAACGCTCTCACCTTTACAGCTCAAGCCTGTCGTATTTAAAGCCATTTTTACGAAGTGCGTCCACACTGTAGTCCATCCTTCGGTTGAATCTAATGTGTGATTTTGACTGCATCTTCCGGGCCTTTCTCAGCACCTCACCTCTTCCTCTTGCCCATTGAGGACACATCATGACTACTTGCTTGGCATTTTGAGACGGATATCCACAATGGCATCTAAAGGCTTCCACTCCGGGGACTTTTCTCCTGTCGGACAAGCGTTGAGCCCGATATTCTGGGTTTTTTATGTGTATCGCTATTTTGCTCTGGGCGCTCTTCAGGTTCAGATAGACTCAGATGGTGCTCTGATAAAGACCCCTCGTAGTCTGTCGGTTTTTTGGGTGATGGGTATGTTTGCGGCTGTCCAAATTTCAGGATCAGCAAGCGTTCGGTGACTAAACGCTGTTTCGTATTCTAGATTGTCCAGAAGTTTTCCAACTCCTGAACATCTGAGATTTTGAGTAACTCTGTATATGTACTCGTGTCCTTTTGTTTTCCGCATATTCTAGAGCATTCAGCAAGGTTATTCTTCTGCAGGCGGGGAGCTTTATTTTCTTTCATGCGGATGATACAGTCTGCTGGACACTTAGTTTTTCAGACAGTCAGGCATACGGAATCCTCGTTTGCTCGAAGCAAAATTCGACTGGTAGAATCGAGGTCTCGCGTTCCAGAACCCTGCTGCTAGTGTAATTTTATGCACCTGTAAACAGCTTCAAGAATTTTCTCTGAACACTTCTCAAAGGATCTTCTATCCATTCGGAAATTCTGCCTATTGACCCGGCCTTGGTCCATGTCGCAGACCCATATATGAGGGCCGGTCTTACTAGGGTGCTGTTCAACAGCTTTGACTTGTTACAGCTTGCCCCCATGTGGACAAGATAAGCCTGCCCATCGTTTGCAGCTGTACCCCTGCTTTATATTGGAGTCAAACATTGATATCAAATAAAATAATGCGATGTAAATTTAATACCTGGTGTTAGACCCTGAAGCTTTTCGAGGACGTCCACTTTCGTTTATTGAATCCCTGTCAATCTGAGCTAGAGATTAAACAAATTTGGCGATAAAAAATTTCAAGACAATCGATTTGGACAGCCGAATGCCTGTCAAATCAAGTAAGATACAAGGGCTCCGGGCAGAGTGAACGCAGGCTAGATGACACGTTATGTACACTATAGTATGGGAAATCGAAGGTCCCTGTAGCCCCATTCTGTGATTATTTTTGTCCATAGTTTTATACATATTCTTATGGAATTGGGGACATAAATAATCACAGAAGAAAACATCAGGGACCTTCAATTTCCCATACTATAGTGTGCATAACTTGTCATTTAGCCGATGTTCACTTAACCTGGAGTTCCTGTACTGGAACCCAAAACTTCAGTGAAGTGGCTAGGGATTTGGCTGCAACACAACTTATCATTCAAGGATCATGTGGTAAAAAGACTCCATCTAGCACAACGGGCTACGCAGAGGCTTTTCCAACTTTCTTCTAAATCCAAGGGACTAAGCTTTAATGCGCTGAGGCAACTCTATCGATCCTGTATTATTCCTGTCTTAGACTACGGCTCAGTGCTTTGGTATGATAAATATGGTACAGCAAAACTGACTCACATGTGTGATGAGTTACAAAATCAAGCCCTTGTTTCAATCACAGATGCCTATAAAAGTAGCCCGAGCAAGGCCTTGGAAATTGAAGCGGCCCTTCTCCCTGTAGAAATTGGGAAGGGATTAGCAATAGTTTGTTAAGACTGATTAGGCACTTATCACGATCTTGCAGATTTTGGAATGTAAGAGGCTATTAATCGTAAGCTGTGGAGTTCTTTATTACTCCAGCTTAGAAAACAGATCGCTAAAATATATAATATCTATCTGAAGAAACAGAAATCTAGTGATTTGTGTTAATACGGTTTAGCGTATTTACCAGCCTCACAACTTTATGGAAAGATTAGTACGTGCAGATCTGCGTGAGTGCAAACGACTATCACATCCAAAGTTGGACGTTACTTGTTTCATGATAGCAATCATTTCAACACTCCCAACCACAGTAAGACAT